>JAPVLV010000024.1:7902500-8502500 GCA_029168935.1 Oxyria digyna
CTAAGGGCATCCACAATGGAGATCTCATGAGATTCCTAAATCTAAAAAATACAAGAAAATTTAAATATGTGGCTGAAAATGTCAGGAGAAACCCTCATTGATTTTAGTGAGATTTCTCTACTAAGAAACTTGGTTCTCTGACAAAAAAAAGAGGGAAAAAAATAGAAAAACACACTATAATTAATCGGAACGCATATATGCACGCGCTTTTTGCCTAAATGCACACGATTCTATGCGCATAACATACGAGCACAGATCTGTGTGGCGTAAAATCTTGTGCGCACAAGTGATGCGCACAAATTCGCGTGCATATAGGCCCTAAAGCGCGTGCATATAACCATTGCCTAATTAATTAATCTATCCACTTTCTCTATCCAATTTTTATACCAAATTTCTCTACCCATAAAAATGATGTAAGCATGACAAGTTAAGAAACCATAAATTAGGTATTTGGGTTGTGGGATAAAATAAGATGGAGTTTCTTATGCTGATGTGGCGAAGAGAGAAAATTCAAAATTAATTTAAAAAATCCAAATTTAGGTTTCTGCATTGTGAATGCTTTAGGGTGTGTTTGGTAATGAGTTTATAAACTGTTTTTTGTATATAAACTGTTTATTTTTTGAAAACCGTTACCCTCGTACCTAAAAAGACGTTAAAAAAAAACAGTTTATAAACTAAAAACTAGTTTATAAACTATCTACCAAACAAACCCTTTAAGGATTTGGTCAATCCTCACATAATAATCGATGTAGCCAATCATAGGATAAAGAAACTGTACCAGGTACTTGGCCAAAGTTAAGTATGCTCTAGAAATTACCATAGTTACCGATTATCAATTTATCATCACAAATCGCAAGTTCATGCAAAATTGTTAAAGCACTGGGGTGGAAATAGTGGCTCATGGGATAGGAAACCTTACTTGTATAAGGATGTTATATACAGCCCAGTCCTTTTACCAAACACCGCCTGACCACTCGCGTTCTGCGAGGTACGTGACACTCGCGTTACGCGAGATTAGCAAAAAATTAGGTTAATTTTTAAAATGCTAATCTCGCGTAACGCGAGTGTCACGTACCTCGCAGAACGCGAGTGCACGTCACCTCGCAGAACGCGAGCATTACATATCAGATAGACGTTGTTGTGCACCATTAATACATGTCTTGTCCCCACCTAACTATAATAATTACCCCATTATTTTAAGTAATCCGTAACACCTATTAACCCTACCCTAACACCTCTTTTTATCATCTTTCACCTCTTTCACCCTCCATTAAAACCCATTTTCAAAACCTTCAAACTTCAAAACACTCTAAAACACCTAAAATAATGGAAGATGAAGAGAAATTCAACAAAGGAGGGAATGAAGATGGTGGTTCATCAAGTTACCATGCAAATGAGGTAATGTTCTTACTTAATTTTTGAATTTTAATTTGTTTTGCACCATTAAGAGCTAAAATAAAGTTATTATGTTGTATTTCATGTTAAATGTAGTAGTAGTAAGTGTTGAAGAGATGACTTTTGCATATAATGTCCAAAACTTAGATTTGTTCATGTTTTTAGGGTTTTTAATGTAGAAAATTTAGATTTGTTCATGTTTATGTTAAATGAGCCCGTTTCACTGTGTTTCAACGTTAGCAAGTTTCCGCGTTCTGCGAGAGGAAGCACCTCGCGTGACGCGAGATATGCCTACCTCGCAGAACGCGAGAACTTGCACATTACAGAGTATTATCTCTTTATTGTGTATAAGTGAATTTTTTTTTGTTCACTAGATTGAATGCAATCCAGTTGAATGACTACACCTACTCCTCCCGGAATACAAGGCCATGTTCGCCACCGTTATTTGATTTAGGGATTGACGACTTTGGTCATTATCATCAACCATCTACATATGAACAACATGTGTCATCTACTTATCAATTTCCTATGCCATCTACATATGAATTGTCCGTGCCATCTACATATGAATTGCCCGTGCCATCTACTTATGAATTGCCATGTACATATGAAGTGCCATCAAGCTATGATGCGTTTGATTCACAGTTTTCTAACCCACCTACAAACGTAGGAGAGGATATGTGGTTTCTTCCCTCTTTACGCACTGCACCAAAGTTTGATAGTCCCGTATGTGAGGAAGATGTTGTTTCTAGGGATTATTCGGAATATTTCACTACGGAGCAAGTGTTTGCCTCTAAGGAGATTGGTCATTTGTGGGCGTTGAATGTTGCAAAGCAACATAAGTTTATGATCTCTATTGGAAGGAGTGTACCATCTAAACCGGGGCAAAGTGGTAAGGTTCAAATCATTTGTGAGAAAGCGGGAAGTTATAAGCCTAAAGGTGTCGGAGTTAGATCAAACACAAAGAGTAAGAAAACGGGGTGTCTATTTCAGTTAAAGCTCATGGAGAACCGTGTTGAAGAGAATTGGAGATTAACAGTTGTTTGTGGTTTGCACAACCATCCTATTGGAGATAGTTTGGTCGGGAATGCATTTGCTGGGAGGCCAACCTCTGATTAAAAGAAAATGGTTCATGAGATGGTACTTTCTCCTTGTTCTCCAAATCAGATTTACACTGAGATAAACAAGGATCCCGGAAGTTGCACAAAGAAGAGACACGTGTACAATTTGGTAAGAGATATAAGGGAAGAGGAAATGGAAGGTAGAACCGTGGTTCAAAAATTCTTTCACCAATGCAAAGAGAACAACTACTTCATGGAGTATAGGCCAAGTGCAAAGAATCCTTCGATAATAGGCGACTTGTTCTTTGCTAGCCCCGAATCAATGAAACTCTTAAAGACGTTTCCATATGTCCTTTTGATGGACTCGACTTATAGCACGAACAAGTAATTATTTATCATTCTGTTTTTATGTTTTATTTTAAAATTCATGAAAATTTGATGATTTGTGGTAAAAAATGCTTCTCGCAAAACGCGAGGACACACCACCTAGCGTTACGCGAGGAATGTCCTTGATTCAGTGTTTATGCATCTTTGAATGCAAAGATTCTGGACAAAGTACAAACTCGCGTGACGCGAGGTGGTGTGTCCTCGCGTGACGCGAGAAAGAGCATTACAGATGCTATTCCTAGTAGAAACATTTAAGACTCTGAATTAAAGGTGCAATCTTTCTGTATTTTGGTCTAAGGTACAATGTTCCCTTCTTGGAGATAGTCGGTTTGACTTCTACATGGAAGAATTTTGTTGTGTGTGGGGTATGGTTAGAGGTCGAGAGCGAGGACAGTTATTTGTGGACGTTGCAGCAGCTGCAGACGATGTATTTGAGAATAGGAGCATCGCCTACTTGCTTCGTCACAGACCGTGAGATGGCTCTTATGAATGCAACGGACATGTTATGGCCAAATGCAAAGTTTCTCTTATGTAGACGACATGTAAGGAAGAACATAGAGGCGAGAGGCAAGATAGCTATGGGCACACAAGCATTGGGGGTTCATATTTCTAATGATTATTATAACGTGTTCGAACAAACCACTGAAGAAGGTTACAACGAAACGTTGAAGACACTTCAGATTGAATGGGGAGCTTATCCAACCGTATTGAACTACGTGAGAATGAATTGGCTAAACCGTTACAAAGAAAGACTTGTTTCAGCATGGACGGATAATGTCTTCACTCTCGGGAATAACACGACAAACAGGTATGTTCTCTAATTTATGTCTACCTTCTATATATGAGAATAGGAGCTTTTGTAATGCACATGCTCGCAGAACGCGAGATGTGTACCACTTGCAGAACGCGAGGCGTGTACAACTCGCAGAACGCGAGAATTTGCACATTTCAGAATGATGCAAAGTTTCTGTTTGTATTTCCATATTATGTTTGTTCTTATTGTTTTTCTAACATTTTAGAGTTGAAGGAGCACATTCGTGTCTTAAGTCTTACTTGTCAAGTGGAAAGGGTAGGCTAGACACAATGTTCAAAGAATACAAAACAATGGCGGCGAACCAACTTAAGGAGATTAATGTGTCTTTCACCGAGAGTTTGAATAAGAGCTTCACAGTTGTTGAAGGGGCCGACTTGTTTAAAGTCTTGAAGTTCAAAGTGTCTTCCAAATGCATAGAGGAATTGCTTAAGGAATACACGAAGGGGGAGAGATTTGGTGTGCACTTTACTCTGTTTTGTAGCTGTGAGATGAAGATTAGAGATGGGTTGATGTGTGTTCATCAGATTGGAAGACATTGGAAGGAGCAAAGACCATTAAGAGTATCAGAGTTGCACCCTTTCTGGAGTACATTGAGTTTGGAAGAAGTTGATGTTCCTGGCATACTCGAAGTTAAGAGTAAGGTGGCAAGGCGTCTTTTTCACACTTTCTATGAGGAAACGTTTCCGAACTTGTGCCCCCATGATCAAGAGAAGTGTGCACAAACTTTTTTAGACATTGGGAGAGTAAATACTCCTCTAAAAGAGCCGGATATTTCAAAGCACACCGGGGGGCGTCCAGTCGGAGCTCCTAACAAACAACCAAGGTCAACGCAAAGAAGACCGTCTGCATGGGAGCACACTAATGCTGAGATGGATGCTAGAGCTTTGGAAGAAACACCTCCAAAGAAGCAAATAAATGCTTCTAATTCTGAAACATTCAAGAAACCAAAGATTAAGGTGATTGGCAAGTACAAGTCTCAGATACCTGCGTCAATGCGCACCCATGTGAATGGTTGATTTGAAGTAAATGGAGATGGAAATTGTGGATATAGATCAATAGCGTATGAGACGGAGGACAACCAACACTTATGGAGGGAAGTAAGAGATTTGATGATAGCTAAGGTCAAAGATATTTGGCATCTAGTTGAAGGAGCTTGGATTGGACCTCCAGAACAACCAACTTTGGAGACCGTTGTACACCAACTTACATGGGAAGGAATAGGAAGGGCTCCGAAAGATCATTGGCTAGCTACCCCGGAAATGGGATGCCTTGTGGCATCCACATTCAACGTAGTGTTCGTAACGGTGGGAAAAAACGCTAACCACACTTTCCTTCCTCTACAACGTCCTACTTGGTTAGAAGCAGGTGACACACTTCCGACGATCTGCTTATTCTATATTGAGAGGGAGAAACATTTTGTTTCGGTATGTTTTGGATCTTCTTATGAATTACTTTCTAATATGCAACTTCCTAACGTTGTTGTTTTCTTGTAGTTGCGTCTTGAAGAAAACTGCTCATTACCTCCTGTGTTTACTCCTTGGTGGCGAAACGCGGAATATGATGCTCATTGTTTGCACGATCTTGTGGCACATCGATGTGCCGTCTATAGTTTAACGTAGTTGTAGTTATGTTTTATTCGCTGAATTTGAAATGTAATGTTGAACTGGAGATGGTTTTTTAAATTCTGAAACAGGCTCTTCAATGCAATATCTCGCGTTCTGCGAGGTGTGTGTCCCTCGCATTCTGTGAGAACATGTATAATTCAAACATAATTGTAAACCAACAAAATTATCCCTTAACTGTAAACCAACAGAATTATCCAACAACTAATCCAAGCAACAAAGCAATCCAAAAACATAAAAAATCCAAAACACAATTAAAAATTATCCATCAACTTAAGGAAATTCAAACAATGGCTACTCTTCTTGTTCTGGTCGGAAGGGAGCAAGATCTGCCATACATAGTAGCATTTGAGCGTGATATGAAGGAAAATCCTCTGGAGTGGCAAACCGATACCGGTCCATGTCATTGTACACCCGGTCAATCACCTATACGCATGTAAACATTCATTCTATATTAATATTAGAGACAAAAAAAGACTAGAAACGCAAGATAAACCAAAACAAATAATATTACCTGTTTCTCAGTAATCATCACAGGGATTGCAGGACGGATATACCTATGGGTCCTCCTGATGTACCAATCCATGTAATCATGGGAGCATTCATGTGGTACATACGCAACTGGCCCCATTTCATCAAGAGAGATAGAGTGCACAGATCTTGCCTTCCAAAGCCATTGGTTGGTGTCATAAAAAACATTGTAACACCTAATGTTGGCCAACCTATGAGCTTTGAGCGGTTCGATGATTGGCCTTGGAATACGCTGCAGTCGCCCAAATTGCCTCGGACACCGATCCGGCATGTGTGGTTCGGTGACGTCACAACATGATAGCACCCCGTGAAATAGAGCGGGAGCGAGCTGAGGATTAGAGAAGTCTTGGAATCCATACGGGTTCAAACATATCTAAAAACAGACAGAAATAGCAGAAGATTAGAGAAACAGCTAACAAACAGAAAATGCAGAAGCTGTTTTGACGCAGAAAATGCAGACGTTGTTGAAAATGCAGAAAATGCAGAAACTTAACACAACCTAATGCACACACTTAAAAAATGAATTAGATAATTACCATCTCCAGTATAATAATATCGAGCGCGCCTCTATAGTCCCTTCCGACTTGCCCCTTCTTCACCTTTAAATTCTTAGGCATCCAACGGTAAACCCATGGTTGTGCTTCCGTCCACCGAGGACGTTCAATAGGTCGAAACTGTGGGAAGTAGTTGTATATCCATGCCTACGAAATATAAATTACGTTAAATATGAAAATATAAATAAGTAGGTAAATTAAACGCTTAGAAAGTAAAATACCTGCAACAAGGTGTAACAAAAAGACATCTGGGCACAGCCCTGGCGTGTGCATATCCCCAGCTGCCTATACAGATGTGCCAAAGCAGCTGAACCCCACAAAATTTTTGCAGCCTTGGCATAGGATTCCACATAAGGCCCATTTCTAAGACGAATCAAGTTCTGTGACTTGTCGGGAAATAAGATCGAGGCAACAGTATACAACACCCAACCTAAACCTTTTCGTTCTTCATAAAGGGTTTCACAATGACTTCCAAAAAAATTGGCTTTCACCGTCCCAGAATCTAACGTTAGAGGATCTATTCCAAAAATTTCCGCCCCCTTCCTAGCATAGAATTTTAAAACCTCGTCATGACTAAACTTGGCACCCAGTTTCTTACTTGTTGTCATAGCTTTCCCTTCTATAGCAAGGCCTAATATCTTATACACATCAAGAAGGCCAATAGTAATCTCACCACAAGAGAGGTGGAATGAATTTGTCTCGGGTTGCCATCTTTCGATGAACGCTTCAATCAACGGGATGTCGATTTCGTCGTACATCATTCTAGGGAGATCTGACAGTCCAACTGCACCGGGAATCTCTGACCAATAATTGTTGTCTAATGGCCATTCACTGCTTTGCTTTGTCCTTTGTTGTGCCTTCATCGGACCTTTGATATGCAGTAAAATATATAAATTATACTCTGCAGAAACATTAATTACAAAAAATACAGATTCTGCAGAAATGGAAGAAAATGCAGAGAATGTGCATTTTCTCGCGTTCTGCGAGTGTGTCACCCTCGCGTTCTGCGAGAGTGCCACACCTCGCGTTCTGCGAGAAAATACACATTATTAGGTATTCTCTGCAGAAAAATGTGCAGTTTCTGCAGAGAATACCAAATTTGAAAAATATGCATTTGGTATTAAACTTCAGAAATCCCTTAAATAAATGACTTACCACCCCTTTTTGGATGTGGTACGCAACATGTGCTTCAAATCCCTTAAGCAACTCGGGATCTTCTGGACCTCCAGGTACGCCATGACTGAGCTCAGGATCATATTTTGGCTCATTCTTCTTGGACTTCCTCTTTCTTTTTGGTTTCTCGACCACTTCTTCTTCTTCTTCTTCTTCTTCTTCTTCTTCATCATCATCATCACCTTCTTCTTCATGTGCTTTCTCTTCTTCATCCCCAACAACTTCATCCTCGTTTTCTGCTTCCATCGGTTCTGGTTGTTAATTGTAAGAAGAGGAACAAGGTTGTCGACTTCCCTCAGCATGTCCACTTCCCACAGCATGTCCACTTCCCTCAGCATGTCCACCGCCCCAACTTTGTCCAGCAAACCCCTGTTCACCGCCCCAACTTTGTCCAGCCCACCCTTGTCTGACTTCCACTAGTGCATCCCGTGGAAAAAGATGGTCCCAACAACCCGGTTGTCCAATTGAATAACTATCTTGGGAAATAAGGTCCCAACCAACTTGTATGAGTTCCAACTAGTACACGGTTGTCCATTGAATAACTGCTTTGGGACCAATTGGGGGGGCGTTCATCAACGTTGGGGCGTTCATCAACGTCGGGGAGTCCCTCGGGGAAGAGCTTCACAGGTGCAGTCTTCTTTGCTTTCCCCTTCCCTTTTGGTTTTTCAACCGGGGGTTCTTCCCTCACAACGTCTCGGTTTCTCCGATGAGTTGAACGACCAGGACGATACATTACCTAAAACAATACAAAATAAAATCAGTAAATAAACGCATAAAGACAAAAACACAGAAAACAAATTATGCAGAATACACATGTTCTGCAGAAGGAGAAATTGTCAGTTATGGCAATTTCTCGCGTTCTGCGAGGTCATGACCCTCGCGTTCTGCGAGTGGCATGACTTTCACGTTCTGCGAGGAGTGACGTCACGTGTGACGCGTGATTTAACACTTTATTCTCCGGTGATCTTATACACCCCGACGACATTTTCCGGCGAAAAATTGAACATTTTAACTAAAAAACCTATCAATTTAAGTAAATTACCAAATAAACATCAAAACCCTAAATAAAATGTAAACCCTAATAAAAATCCCTAACCCTAATGAATTTCAACCTATTCAACATAAAACAAACATCCACTAATCAACCATAATTCAAAATCATCATCTTTCATCCATTCCAAACAACCTAATACTATATAAAACCATTTCTAAATCAACATCCAATATCAAAACATCATATAATATGAAATTTCATATACTAACAACATATATTCATCTAGAATCAACATTATAAAGCATAAGGGAAGAAGAAACATACCTTAATTGAAGATTTGTGTTGAAATGAGAAAGATGAAGTTCGTTTTTGAGAGGGGGAGTAAAAAAAGCGGCGGTGAATGTAAAAAATGAGAAGAAGTAGAGTTTTTTCCCCTTTTATAGGGAATAAACCCTCGCGTTCTGCGAGAGACACGCCCCTCGCGTTCTGCGAGGTGACGCTCCCTCGCGTTATGCGAGGGGCCGAGCGTTATTTAGTAAGTCTATGTATTAGTGTTTGAGCATGTAATATTCAGTTTAGTTCTTGGTTTTATCTAAGTTAACAATTAGATTGCTAATTAAGATCGGTTCAATAGAGTACACAAATCGACAAAATGGACAACAAGAACAACATAACAAAGTTTACATGATTTTTTACCAATTCGAAGAGGCATTGAGCTTCATAGTTTTCATGATTTTGCACCTGCATTCCTTGACTGGTGTTGCCTTGTTTTCATGATTTTGCACCTGCATTCCATAATCTAAACATCATCCCCAATGATACACAATAACAAAAATGGCCGAATAAATTTGATTTTAAAATAATTATACTTCTCAAGGTAAGCAAATTGTTTAAAAATCCAATTCATGGCAGCATAAACCCATCCATCCACCATTTCTCACCCCCAAAAAACCCTCCACCATTATCCACACATTCCAAGTGTGTTTGACAAAGTTGACATTTCAACAAACACCTAGAGTGCACTAATGAGAAATTAATTTAATTGATGCTTAGTTGTAAGCTTGATTCCATGGATGTCAATCTAGTTTGTTTGTATATCAAACATGGATAATTCCATATCAACAAAAGAGGAATTAAGGTTCAACATACCTTGACAACTTCGGTTTTGGTCGATTTGTGTTGTAAAATGAATCAAATGAGGCTAGAATAACCAGCCAAGATCAAGTCCTACTGTCCATTGAGAAAAATTTTGAATTTTGTAAAGACAATAGAGAAGAGATGAGCAGGGGTATTTCAAAAAAAATTTCAGCTTCAATTCGGTTGAAGTTGAAGCAATTGCTTCATCTGGGGGGCTAGATTATTGAAATGGGCACTTTTGGGTTGAAGTTTGCCCATTTCTTCAACCAGCTTCAACCAAAAACATTTTTCTCCTTCATCTTTGCCGAACAAAGCAAAACAGCTTCAACCCACCTCCATCTTCAACTTCAACCCGTTTTTTGCTCAACTTCATTCACGCCGAACGGGGCCTTAATCTAATGTGAGCCCTCGAGTTTGATGAAGTTGACAAACATTATGCAATTTCTCACTTATTGTTATCTTTCATCTACAGTAAATTAAACTAGGTTATTATTCCATGTAGCATTCTTATCAATAAAAAATAGTTTTATAGAACATTCAGACAGTTTTGACTCCAGGGTTCATGCTCCAGCTACTTATTTTGTTTCAGTTTGATATATCGAATAGAGATTAAAACACACATTTTTATCCAAATTACACATAAATCTTTCAACAAAATAATTTTTAGTTTCTCTGTATCTACTATGATATCTTTTATGTGCTACTAGTCACAATATTTAGGAGTTTTGAGTTTCTGAACATTGAAATTGATTTTTTACAAGTTTGTTGGAGTTACGTGGTGAAAATAATTTGTAACAATAAAATTTGTTATAATTATGTGCGAGCACAAAAAAGCTTAAAAGAAAGATTAAGACGACTGTTACGAAACATACGGTTATAGGATGAGCCTATAATCGGGTGAAGAAGTGATTTAAGGTGGAAAATCCAAATAGTAGGGAAATTTTTTTCTCACGGTCTCTAGGATGGAAATTAAAGATTAGAACGGTGTACTTCTCTAATTAATTATGTGGATAAAATCAAGCTTGAGATCTCGAGCAAAAAATAGCAATTAAACCGAGCTTTGGGTTGCAACCAGAGAATTGAGTGGTTGTTCTACTTACCCATCTCGGAATCTTCCCTCTTACCGAGTGAAAAAAATGGCTTACATGGCCAGAAATTATCAGAGTGGTCTTTTTTTTAAAATAAATTCCCAATATAGCTGGTTTTTAAAAGAATTCGTGTTATAGGCGCTTTGAGGCGTTGAAGTTGATGGAAGATTACACTCATTACCCCTGCTTTACCATCAAAAATTTCCCTCAGAAATTTTAACCGATCACAAGACAAAGTTGGGTTGGAACACAAAAGAATTCAAGAGGCAAGAATAAGCTTGGAGCATCGATTGCAAAGGTAAAGTCATAAATTTTCCACTCGTTAATTTGCTTGGATTAGATATGTTTGTAGATTAGTTAACAATTGTACATTGAAGCTTGAATTGCAACACTGTAAAACCCCACATTGAGCAAATGATGTCAGTTTGGCTTCAAACGAGATTCCTATATTTTAATTTTTTTTTTAATTTTCTGAAGCATTTGATTGGTTATATTGTGTTTAAACAAGGAAATCTACCATTCTATTTGAGATTTAAGTGAATGGAGATGTTATTTTAGGGCTATTGTGTTATGAGGAATTGTGCATCCAATGTGTTTGTTAAAATGCCAATGTCATTTTTTTCACCTATTTTTTCAGGATTTTTGTTGTATTACTTCTTTTGTAGACATTGTGATGAAATTTGGCATGGTGATTGACATGTTGAATGAGTTGAATATTTATGAGTAAGAAGTATGTATATTTGTTAATTATTGATGTGAAATTGTGCTAAGTTTCATGTGTGTTTATGCCTTTGGATAAAGAATTGATTTGGTCAGGAGATGCACAAACCCTTATAGAAGAGGTAGGTTATTGAAGTTGGATAGAAATTCAGATCATGGAATTATAGTTTCTTAGTTATATCTCTTCTGCACACATGATTGATGACTTGTTTTTGTGTTTTAATTTTGTTTTGAAGGTGTTAATGTACAGACCGGTGAATAAGTTGTTGTTAAGCTGGTTTGTGCCCTCACTAAGTAATTCAACATATTTTTGTGTTTCTTCTTTGTCTTGATCACTGAATTTGGCAAGGTTTTGAATTTCCTCATTTTAATAAAACATTGGTAATCTATAACTATATATATGCATCATTTTAGAGGTGGGATAAGTGTATTCATTAGTCAGATAATGAATTTGGGACACGTACCTTTTGATCATGAATTTTAGAGGTGTGACAATGTAAGCTCATTGCAGATCAGTTTTGATGCTTGCAAATCAGGTTTAATTATCAGGTTTAATGTCAGTTTTTGCAGATCGGTTTTGATGCCTGCAGATGAGATGGTAACATGGTTGTTTTTAGGATCAATGTAAGCTCATTGCAGATCAGTTTTGAAACTTGCATATCAGGTTTAATTACCAGGTTTAATGTCAGTTTTTGCAGATCAGTTTTGATGCTTGCAGATGAGATGGTAATATGGTTGTTTTTAGGATCAATGTAAGCTCATTGCAGACCAGGTTTAATTATCAGGTTTAATATCAGTTTTTGCAGATTAGTTCTGATGCTTGTAGATCAGGTTCAATTATCAGGTTTAATTATCATGAATTGATGTCAGTTTTTGATGTTTTTGGAAGTTATCAGGTTTAATTATCTTTGATGTCAGTTTTGATGCTTGCAGATCAGGAGGCAGTAAGCTCTATATGTTTGATATCAGACTGAAAGATGATTTACTTTGTTCTTTTAGATCAACAGAGTTGAGTATATGCACTCCAGAAGTTTTCTTCATCGAGATATTAAACCTGATAACTTCTTCAGTTTGGAGGAAGACAAAAGAGACAAAAGAGTACACTCATATGCTTGCAAAGCATTGTCATTTGAAGATGAGATTTTCTTGGCTCAGATTTTTTGTTACTAGTTGTAAACTCTAGCATTTAGTATTGCTATATGAATATGCAAAATGTTTGTGATTGCTTTCAACCTTATGAGTCTTGTTTTGTGTGAAATAATATATATATAGATTACTAATGAATTCTCTTATTTACTCAAACTATTGATCTTAGATGATAGCTTGATCATGATTAAGCCTTGGATTTAGATTTTTTCAACTCTTTTGACCGAACAGGCCATATCGATCTTCAGCTCCTATAATCTCAACTTCAGCAACAACTTCAACTACCTTCAACTTTAGCTCACTTCAACTACCTTAAATTTCAGCTTACTTCCACTTCAACACCTACTTCAACTCGAACGGACCCTTAAGAAGATCTTGAACACTAATCCAACCGTCCACCACATCTAATTTAACAATCATGTTTAATACACTCGTTTAACCTTAATTCTTGTTTTACTTTAACCTTACTTCGATTTCAGTTCGATATATGCAAAACGAAGCCTTATTAGTAGTTATTTTTTTGTGAAATATTAAAAGTTATTCAAATATAAATCTCATGTTTTAATGTGAAGAGATAAGATTTGTAAGGCATTTGCAAACGAGACAAAGCATAAAACTATATTTTTTGATCAAGACAGCAAAAAGTTGCCTCCTCTCTAATTGACTATGGATTAGTTAATGAGCTGTCCAACTCTTCCATGATTGCATTCTACACTAAAATCACACAATTTCCACACCAGCCTGTCACGAATTGAAGGCTATTTCTCTCTCTTAAAGATTATTTCATTTGGTAATATATACAAGAATTAAAATAAATTTAATTAAGATAAAAGTATAAATAATGACACATAAAATTATAAAATTAAAAATTTATTTACTTTATCCAAAAAGTGTCGTCGTCTGTTTTTGCTATGGCACTCGATCGCCATTTTTTTCTACCTCGACACGATAGGTATCACGCGGATGACACGTGCCGGGTTTCCCTCTCTATATCTTCTATTGCTTCGTCGTCTTCATCATTTAGTGCTCTGTTTTTTTTAATATTACAAACGAAACATGTTTACAGATAGATTCACAACAATTTCTACCGCCTATCCAGTAGAGATAAAAAGAAAGAAATAGAAGAAGTCAAAGAAATGGCCGGTGACAGCACAGCCAAATGCATTGACATCCTCCTCGCCATTATCTTGCCTCCTCTTTGAGTCTTTCTCAGGTTTGGCTGCAACGTATGAAATCTCTCTCTCATTAGAGTTAATTTTGTTGACCCTCCAAGTGATTCTAAATTCCTAATTCCACCATGTAAGTTTCTAAACACAGCAATATTCACTCTTCGATCAGTTTTCTGTTCTAGACACATTTATTTATGGTATGTAGGTGGAGTTCTTCTTCTAGCAAGGGGAATTCGTATGTGCGAAGTAGTGCTGTGGATGACAGCATAATAACAGCGTGGACGTCATCTCTCATATGTTTGAATGTGTTGTTGGTTTGCTCTTTCATTCTCTTCCTAAGTGTTGTTGTTTTAACATTGCTCTGATCAACATCCATTACTCTGTATTGGTTAGTTTGGGTTCTTCAGGGCGAACCTGCCCCATTTGATTGTGTATTCAATGTATAATTAATTACACGAGATTGATGTGGTGAGAATGTGCAAAAAGAAGAATTCTATTCGAATAATTCAACTACAAAATTTGTTGGATGTTTCAAATTTCTCTCGAATGTGCATTGCATAGATTAAGCTTTTCCTACATAGAGGCGGGGCTAGGTAGTGCCGAGAAGGTGATAGTGCACCCGCTGGAAATATAGAAAACAAAAACAGCAACTGGGAGGTGTACGTTAATATTGTACCTGGTGGTTTAGTGGTAGATTATGTGCTTCTTTTCCAACTAATTCAAAGTGATTTAGTATAGAGAGTATAACTAACGCCGATAGTTTCTGAGTTCGAAGATGCTGTGACTCGGCCAAGAGCAAAGAAGATTCAATAAGAGTTAGACAAGTTAGTCACATTCTTTTTGTCTAAGGAGCTAAGCATTAAAGAGGATCTCTTCAAAACATCATTAAAGATCACTAGATTCGGACCCCCAATTAGGAATTTCCGTATATGGTATAATGTTGCAAATAGACGATTTAAGGTATAGATAGGCGGCGGACGACAGTGGATATGAAGAGAAGATGGACATCTTCACACGAAGGAGGGTGACGATGAACTATTTTTTTTCTTTATTTTTTTTTCGTTTCATTTATTTTAATAAAAATATGGCACGTATACGAAACAACAATTATGTATATGGCTAAATTAAAACTTCTCACCTAACATTCTCACCAATTCGATATAGATATATTTTGTTACACTAATTTTTATTAATAAATACTAACAATTTTTTATTGTTAAAAATTTATTAATTTAATGCATTCATTAACTAAATTTCATATTATGAAGGTTAAGAATATGAAGAAATGTAGATATTAATTGTATTGGCTGCAACTAAGAGAAAATAAAGGTTTTTGATTAAAATTCATGAATAAGATGAGAAGGAATTGATGAAAATGAATTAGTTCATGCATTGAATAGGTATCGGTTGTCATAACTTTCTCAAGGGCTAATAGTTTTATATGCGGCTTAACGCTGTTAAATAGACGTCGAAAATTGAATTGAGGCTTACTTTCAATGCAACAATTTAACCTCAACAAATTTAACATGTAAATAGAATCAATCAAGAAAATGATAAATGATTTTTTCAACAAAAAAAAAAAGACACTATGTAAATAGGGAATATGAATACATCAAACATCATTAACTCGGAAATCGGTACCGATTACCATTACTTTGTCAAAACCCATCAATTTTTATATATAGACTAGCATCGGACCCCCGCGCGGAGCGCGGGGAAATTACATAATTGTACATACGGTTTAACGTAGTTAAATAGACGTTCGAAAATTGAATCGAGATAAATTATGTTCACAATCTTCTAATGCAACAATATAACCCCAACAAAATTAAATTTATAAACAAAATCAATCAAGAAATTGATAAATGATAAATAATTTTATCGACGAAAAAGAGTCATTCTAGCTCATTTAAATAGGGGATATGAAGACATCAATGTTCATGCATAATTTGTTTCCTTAATATAAATAGTTAAACAACGCATCTTAAATGAAAGCAATAAACTTGTCATGTCAAACCCTTATTAAATATCAACCTTTTCAAATTCATTAACTCAAAGCATTAACTCGGTACCGATTACCATTACTTTCTCAAAGCCATCGATTTTTATATATAGATAGATGTTTGTCGTAGAGCTCAAAACGAACCAGGCCCGAGCGAAGATGAGGATTCCAGCAAACAACCCGCGTCCGCGGATCCAACACCCGCACCCGCGGATCCAACACCCGTGCTCACGGATCAGTGATTCTACGAACTTTTGACGGAGTCAAATCCGCGCCCCCGAATGCCCCATCCGCGCCCCCAGATGCGCCATCCGCGCCCGCGGATTTCATTCTGTGATTTTTCCGAGACTTATTCTTTTTTAGTTATTTCAGAATTATTTCTTTTAATTCGTTTTGTTATTTTAGGAAACTATTTTCATTAGGTTATTTCCTTTATTTTGACAACCTTTGAACCCTATTTAAGGTTTGTCTTAGTCATTGTTTTAGGTTTCCACACTTTTGATATTGAATACAACGTTTATCGTATTTACTACCAAAGGAGAGCTTTTGTGAGAATAATGCATTTGTGTGCATTGTTATTGAACTCGTCTAGTTGTTCATGTGTGTGTCAATCTCCTCCATAAGATTGGTGTTATCGAGTCTCCATAAAGCATCTTCCAGATCCCTTGGCCTTTCATAACCATTGTATTTGGTTGTAATCATTGGGGTTTCATCATCATTCTGAAACGTTTTTGCTCTTTCATTCTCTTCCTAAGTGTTGTTGTTTTAACATTGCTCTGATCAACATCCATTACTCTGTATTGGTTAGTTTGGGTTCTTCTGGGCGAACCTGCCCCCATTTTATTGTGTATTCAATGTATAATTAATTATACGAGATTGATGTGGTGAGAATGTGCAAAAAGAAGAATTCTATTCGAATAATTCAACTACAAAATTTGTTGGATGTTTCAAATTTCTCTCGAAGTATGTGCATTGCATAGATTCCTACATGGAGGCGGAGTTAGGTAGTGCCGAGAAGGTGCTAGTGCACTCGCTGGAAATATAAAAAACAACAACAGCAACTGGGAGGTGTATGTTAATATTGTACCTGGTCGTTTAGTGGTAGATTATGTGCTTCTTTCCCAACTAATTCAAAGTGACTTAGTATACTGAGTATCAACTAACGTCGGTAGTTTCTGAGTTCGACGACGTGGTGACTCGGCCAAGAGCAAAGGAGATTCAACAAGACATAGACAAATTCGCTTTTTTTTTTGTCTAAGGAGCTAAGCATTAAAGAGGATCTCTTCGAAACATCATTAAAGATCATGTTCGTCGTAGAGCTCAAGACGAACCAGGCCCGAGCGAAGATGAGGATTCCAACAAACAACCGCGCCTGCGGATCCAACGCCCACGCCCGCGGATCCAACACCCGTGCTCACGGATCAGTGATGCTACAAACTTTTGACAGAGTCAAATCCGCGCCCCCGGATGCCCCATCCGCACCCCCGGATGCGCCATCCGCGCCTGTGGATTACCAACAGTGGTTTTTCCGAGACTTCTTCGTTTTTTGTTCTTTCGGGATTATTTGTTTTGATTCGCTTTGTTATTCTAGAAAACTTTTTTCATTAGGTCATTTCCTTTATTTTGGCAGCCTTTGAACCCTATTTAAGGTTTGTCTTATGCATTGTTTTAGGTTTCCAGACTTTTTATATTGAATACAACGTTTATCGCATTTACTACCAAAAGAGCGCTTTTGTGAGAAGATTTCATTTGGTGTGAATTGTTGTTGAACTCGCCTAGTTGTTCATGTGTGTGTCAATCTCCTCCATAAGATTGGTGCTATCGAGTCTTCGTAGAGCATCCTCCACATGCCTTGGCTTTCCATAGCCATTGTGTTTGGTTGTAATGATTGGGGTTTCATCATCATTCGGTAATGTTCTTAAGTTCAAATATTTTGTTGTTGTTTGATTTGGTTCCATTGCTTATCACTCGAACTGTCTTTCTTCCATCTCATATCTAATTTCGTCTATCTTCTTTGTTTTGAGTTTTTTTTCGAGTTTTGGTGTCTAGATCGTCATCTGTGACTTATTCACGCATCATATTGGTATTAGAGCAAGGCTAACATCGTTACCATCTTCACAAGAACACCATGATTCCACCATCATCAGAAAACACAAATAAAAGTTATTAGTTTGTCGTTTTGTTCTTCCAGTTTCTATCAGAAATTGATTTGAGTCTTTTAGTGCTTTGATCTTTCTTATTTGACTCTTTTCAGGTTGCGTACAAGAAGCTTGAATCAGACTGTGTTTGTGGATATTAAAAGATTGGAGTTTGGAGCACCTTCGTTCACAAATTTCACTTAAAAATCATCAACACAATCATCGACGGCGGAACCACCACCACTTCCGCCACCAACGAACCCCATCATCGCCACCATCTTTAGTTCGATCCCTCTTTAAGAAAATGCAATCGGTCAAAACCCTAGAAGTGCTAAGAAAAGTTTTTCCTAGCGCCACAAGACGAAATCTTTCAACAAGGAAATCTTATCTTCACACAAGGAAAGTCAAAGTTTGATTTGATTTTATTCTTTTATTAATTTGTGTTGAGATTAATATCTCTTATTAAGTCTGTTATTTTACTTTTCCGAGACAAAAAAAATGAAGAAAAAATTCAAAAAAATAGAAAAAGAAAGAAAAGAAGAAAAAGAAGAAAAGAAAAAGAAAGTCTCGAAATTCAGCGTTTATTTTTATGTTTTTGTTGAGTCAAGTCCAATTCATCATTTTTTTAGCTGAAATTCAAGAATATGGAGGAAACGGGATTTCCACGAACCCGAACGAAGACGGAGGATTTTGTCTTGTAGAAAATAACCGCGCCCGCGGATTCCTGACGGACTTCTTGCGAACTTTCAGCAGAAAACAATCCTCGCCCGCGGACCTGAAATCTCCTCCCGCAGTTTTTACATTGTGTGATTTTTACCTTCTTCAAGCTATCCAGGCTATTCCCGAACTTACCCTAGCCCTCTCGACTCCGTCTTCGATCTTCATCGACTGAAGTTGAGACAAGTTAAGGTACACTTCCCGTTGGCCCTCTTGAGTTCGAATTTGATTCCTATTAGTTGATTTGCATTTACATTCTTGCAATCGCTTTTCAGTCTTTGTTTCTTTCTTTTGTTGAGTCTTTTTGTTTTGAGTCTGAACCTTGAGTTGAAACCCCACCCCTACACTAGCCATCTTCATTACTACTGTCACCCATCTTGTGCTAGGAGCTTGTTAGTTTCAATCTATTGGTTTTTTAGTACATACAAGGAAACCCATCAAAGAAAGCTTGTTACAACAAAAATCGAGAGAGAGGCAGAGGAAAACATACGAGAGTAAACACTTGTGAGTTGTTTTAGTTTCACTAACTTAACATTGTTACGTGTTAGTCTTCTCTTTGATGATGTCTAGGTCACAGAGCCCTCATAGGGCTGTCCATGAGTCCTCACCCGTCACATTTGAAGCGATAATGAGCATTTTCAAGCAACTTACTGACTCGCTTGGAAACATGAACAACGAGAACACGGTTATCAGAACTCAACTTTCCCTTCCACCGTTGGACCCCGGGCATATTGGAGACGCCCCGAATGCTCCATTGCGTAATTAGCGAGAGGAGTATGAGGCTAGACGCATCACCTCCAACGTACCGAGACCGTTCTCCTAGTAGGCGACATCATAGCATCCCCCGGACTGCAAACCATCAAGATCTAAGAGAGCGTTTTCTTATCTCTTACTCCCCTATACATCGTCCTAATAGTTACAATGTTGCTAACCGTTTTGATAGATTTCAGGCTTTAGATGACGACGGAGAGTTCGATGACGAGTTTGATGATGCTGATAATGATTGGCGTCCGCATCCACATAGAGAGTTCCAAGGTAAACGAGGAAGAGAGCCTGAGCAAGATGGAATTTGGAAGATCAAGGTGAAAATCCCAAAGTTTGAAGGTAAAGGTGATCCCGACGTATACATGGAGTGGGAGACAAAGATTGATCAAGTTTGGTCTTTCCATAACTTCCCTGAGCATAAGAAGGCGCAACTTGCAGCCTTAGAGTTTAATGGATATGCACTAGTATGGTGGTATAATTTGGTAAAATAAAGGATTAGGAATCGAGACCCTCACGTTACTACTTGAGATCAAATGAGGGCAATGATGAGAGCTCAATTTGTGCCTCACCTTCATACAAGAGATCTTTGGATACGTCTTTAGAATTTGAGACAAGGATCAATGAGTGCTGAAAAGACCTACAATACTATGCAAGTAGCTATGGTCAAAGCCAATGTGATTGAAGATGAAGAAACGACAATGGCAAGGTATCTTCGTGTTCTCAATTCGTTTTTGGCTAATGAAATTGATTTATCTCCATATTGTTCTATGACCGATCTGTTGCACTTGGCCATCAAATTGGAGAGAAAATTTAAGGCTAGAAATCAAGGAAGCATGAATCCAAGTGGATCTTCCAACAATTGAAAAAATTAGCAAGGTCGATCTACTTATCCATCAAGCCGGGATGTTCCTTCCAAAGAGCTAAGAAAGAATCAAGGTGGTTCACGAAGGAATCCACCCCCAACTGGACCCTACCCTACACGAGCTGCACAAGTCCCAACGAGTGGATCCAAATGGACTACTTCTAACCCTTCTACTAGAGCTAGAGATATTGAATTTTTTAAGTGTATAGGAAAATGTTACATGATGAATGATTGTCCTAATTCTAAAGTTTTAATTGTTAATCATCTAGGTGAATACGAGTCTGAGAGTGAAAAGGAAGAGAACCTTGATGATAATCATGACGAGGACAATTGTGAAAATGAAATTGAATATGAGCATGGTGCTTCTTTGATTTCTGAATTGCAACTTGATACTAGTTATAACCCTAGACCTTACAAATTGCATTGGATGAATGAATGTGGTGAATTGAAAGTTCAAAAGCAAGTCAATATCACTTTTGCTTTAGATCGTTATGAGGATACATTCAAATGTGATGTTTTTCCTATGCAAGCTTGTTGTATTTTGTTAGGTAGACCATGGCAATATGATAGAAAAGTCGTTCATGATGGTCACTCTAACCGCCATTCATTCAATTTTAATGGTAAGAGTATTGTCCTTAAGCCCATGACTCCGACATAGATTGTGGAAGCATATGAAAATTAGAAGGAAAAGGGAAAGACGCAAGAGGAAGACGCGTATGGAGCTAAGGACCAAGACACGCAGAGTCAAACTCGCGCTTGCAAATTCTGCTGTAGAAGAGCAGTCTTCGTAAAGACAACTCCGCGGCCGCAAATCTGTTGTAGAAATTTTTTTAGGTTTGAACCAAACTTCTTTGCGCATCCTTTTAGCATCCAAATCTCAGTTGCAAGGTGAGTACTTACCTTTAGATACTACTTTAATGTTATTATGCAAGAGATTTGTGATGTTAGGTGAATAATCCAAGGCCGGCTTACCTCAAAGTATACAAGCTATCTTAGGGAAGTTTACATATGTGTTCCCGAGATCTCAAAATGATTACCACCATTGAGGGTATTGAGAATCAAATAGATCTTATTCCTGGGTCCTCTTTAACCAATAGGGCAAACTATAGAATGAACCCTAAGGAGTGCCAAGAAATCCAAACCCGAGTGCAAAACCTCCTATATAAGGGTTATGTTCGAGGGAGCCTTAGTCCATGTGATGTCCTTGTCTTATTAGTACCAAAGAAAAACGACTCTTAGAGAATGCGTGTTGATTGTCGAGCTATCAATAATATAACCATCAAGTATCGTCATCCCATACCAAGGCTAGACGACATGTTAGATGAGCTTCATGGAGCCACGCATTTCACCAAGATTGATCTAAGAAGTGGCTATCATCAAGTAAGGATGAGGGGAGGCGATGAATGGAAGACTGCCTTCAAGACTAAGTTTGGTCTCTATGAGTGGCTTGTTATGCCATTTGGTTTGACAAATGCTCCTTCTACTTTTATGAGACTCATGAATCAGGTTTTGTGGAATTTCATAGGAAAATTTGTTGTTGTTTATTTCGATGATATCTTGATTTACAGCAGGTCCCTAGAAGAGCATGAACTTCATCTCAGGGAAGTACTCGTTACTCTTAGAATACAACACTTGTATGCCAACTTACAAAAATGTGATTATTGCACCGAAGCATGTCACACATCTTCTGTCGATCCTACTAAAGTTATTCCATTTTCTGCCGATCCACCTTTTAAGAGGATGGACGAAACTTTGAAAAAAGTTTTTCCATTTGTTTCTTTGAAAGAATTACCTCAGAACAGAGATGTGTAAGTAATCTGAATGGCCAGTAAAAATCATTTCTATAAGAATATTTAGGTTAGTATTTAAATAGCATGAAAAATTCAAAATAAATGTTCAATTTTTCAAATTTTGATTGTAGGGGATATTGTGGTACGTACGTCATCCGATAAATACACATACCATCTTAAAATCCACAAGCGACGGAAAATGGAGAGTTACAGACGGTGGATGATAACCATATTGTTGTATATAGAAAACAATTGGCAGCGGCCATTTACGGCCATATCTGGTGATATACTGAATAACTGGTCGAAAACAGACAATTAGTTTATAGTTCGTTCATTGTGTAAATTTATTTCCGCAGTATCCCAACATATTTGTTAGGAAGGGATTAAGGAATTGTCTACAAACTTTATAGAACGAGTACATAAATTATGTAATACTCCATAATGTTTAGCGAGGGTAACATTTTTTATTGATTGCTTATGTTTGTACTCCGAATCATCTAGTTTATGTTTAGTGCAGATTTAGACGCAAAAGTTGTGAGTATTCAATACAAGTAGCAATAAGTATTGTATGGGTTAAAATCAACTTATGCAGAGTGGGTTGTTCATAAGAAATCTAAAATATATCGAACTCGACCTAATTAGGCCTAGATCAAGATGCTTTTGTCCCTATGTCAATCTGTATTGTGACAAGGACTTTAAATGTAGATTAAATAGAAGATTTCAACCGTTCACCTTCTTTAATTCTTTCTTCAATTACTCCTCCAATTCTACAAAAGTGAAGACCTAACGAAGCTACTATGGCAGCTTCTAAAGAAGGTAAGGTTTTTAGGATACGAGTTTTGAAAATCCGTCTTGGATTAAATTCATTATTAAATCCATATGTTAACATAACCTAGAAAATCTTGTGCCTCAAATAAAAGTGTCCCACCAGAGAGTCTTTGAGCAAGTAGATTGTTTGTCTCGTTTGAACGTCGAAATTACAAAGTTCCTCAACGTAGTTTAAGTGGTGGTTTTTTCCATGTGTCTGAATGTTTTGAATTGTAACCGTAGAAGACATCTGGTAGAGCAATTGTATAATATAGGGTTGCACAACCGGTCCAGACCGGACCGGAATTTCCCGGGTCGGTCCGGACCGGTGGACTGGAATTTTCGAAACACTTGGACCGGGGACCGGACCGGAATTTCTCGGGTCGGTCCGGACCGGTGGACCGGAGTTTTTCAAATCCATGCACCGGGGACCGGACCGGAAATTTCCGAGCATTTTTGGACTGGACCGGACCGGGTTTTTCTATATATAAAAATTATATAACTTTATTTTTCTTTAATATTTTTTTTTTAAAAAAAATTATCCGGATTTCCCGTCTTGGACCGGACCGGAAAATTCATGGACCGGACCGGAACCCGAAATTTCTCAAATATGTGGACCGGGGACCGGACCGACCCGCTCCGGTCCGGGTCTTTTTTGTGCATCCCTAGTATAATGGGTTTATGGGCACACACTCTGCAATTAAAAAATGGAAATGAATTACAAAGGGAATGTGATGCTTTTTTGTTGTGATGGGTTTATCCAATTTCCGTAGTAGGGAGCAATGAGTAAAAAGGCGAAGCCTAGGCGCTCGCCTCTCGCCTAGACGATCAGGCGATGACCAAAACGCCTTTTCAAGGTTGAGGCAGGCGTTTTCCATGAGACGGTCGCCTTTCTCCCCCTTTGAATTATTTAACATTTTGGCATTTTTGTAAAGAAAATATCATTTTATTTGGTTACCTTTGGATTATTTTGATTTCATTACTTGTCTAAGTTAAATAATATCGTTTCATCTTTGTAAAATTACAATTTTGGAAGCTTATATACGTAACTTATTTACCTTCAAACAATAAAACGGTATAAGTTTTTCACTTTTGAGTAATGGCCATGTAATTTCAAAAAACTTCACTTGTTTTGCCTCTTTTTTGCACAATTAACTTACATGTCTCTATTTCTTTCTCTTCGTCTTTTTACTTCTTTTCAGTTAAATCATACATTTAGTAACATAAACCATGTACTCCCTCTGTCCCTTAATGTTCTTCCATCTCTTTCCGACACATTCGTCGAGACACGTTTTATAACGTTAATATCTTTAAATACACATAAATAAAAATTATAAAATTTTGATATTGTTAAAGCTCTTGATGAGACGAATTAAACAAAATCTCATATGAATATATATTTTCTTATATAGTGGAAGATATGTCGAAGATTCTCTTGAAACGTGAATAGTGTCAAAATTGATGATGGGAAAAACATTTGGGGACAGAGGGAGTATGTGTTATTGTATTTTTTGATAAAATTTTTGTTTCACTCTTTTAATGCTTAATATTATATCATACATCAATATAATGTTGATATATCATCATTACCAAAATTTATAACACAAATTAGAAACTACATAAAAGAAAACCCTTGATCCAAAAGGCGCTCACTTTTCGCATCCCGCTTCTCGTCTAGGCAATATGACTCTTCTAGCTTTTGTTCGCCTTTTTACTTTTTCTTCACTGGTACAGAGTAGTTTAAATCGTTTCATTTTTAGTTTTTTATTGTGTGTCCTTGAGCACTTATGAACCCATGTTTAATTCATATGTGTGTTGTATTTATTTGGATGGTCTTTCATTATTCTATTAAGTGTGCTTGCCTAGGTTGTAATCATAAATATAAATGCAGTGTTAAGTAATTTTAAACTGTATTATGTTTGCAAAATATTATCACTTCAAGTGTATTTTTTAGTATTTTATTGCATCTTTCAGTTATTGACTTATCATTTTTATCAATCCATAATGACAACTTTTTACATTCCTTTCCCCTTGACTTGTAACAACCACAAACAACACACCACCTTTATTTGCAAAAATAAGGGCTTGGTTATTGTGGTTAAGGGGTTAGGGAATGCCAACCCAAAATACGCAGATACGTGGATTTTGTTGGTTTTATCAAAATACCACAATTAAAAAAATTAAGTACTTGCACTGCAGAAAATTTTCCAGTTCAACTCCGTGCTACTCTGAACAACTCTGCTCTGGACCTGATTACATCCACAATGTTGTATTTTAGCAATAAAAAAATTCTACAAAAACAAGGATGATATGACTTGTTTGTTTGAAAAAAAAAATTAAATGTAAACCCACTAAAAAAGTATGGATGAAACCTAAAATACCCAAAGTTAAAAAACCATCAATTTGAACTCAAGAAATGATTGGATTTCTAGACGAGATACCGTGTTAAAAACCCAAGATAAACAACCAACCACTGTTTTATACAGTACTATATATTGTTACCTACCCGTGAAGCCTTGTTGTTTGTGGGTACCTGTATTTGACCAGCGGTGTTAGTATTAATTGTTGGAACTGATTTGTGACTGACTTTCGGGCACTTTTTCGGTGGGCTGTGGTCACCGATTGTGCCAGATTATGAAAGTGTTGGCTTCGTCTCCGCGAGCACTACGCCGTAGTATACTCACACGTCAAAATCGGATTCCGTTTGAATGAGAAATGAATGCTCAAAGTTGGTTGCTTGACTAAGTTCAAAGAACAATTTTGGAGCTGAATTTTGATATGCGTTTTGTCCCACATCGAAAATTGGGGTGAGAATATGAAGGGTTTATATACCCCAAACCCTATACCCTTGGTAAGCCCTTGGGAGAGGTATGGAGAGAGGACACGGGGGGCCCTCGCGCGGTCCGTCCGTCCGTCCGGTCCGTGTGGCTCGTGGTCTTGTGGAATGGGCCGTAGGCCCAAGCAGCAGCTTAGCTTCTCTTTTTGAAGTGGGCTGAATCTGGAAGTTTTGGGCTTCCAGATTTTGGACTGCCTCGTTGGGGACGCCCAACTGAGTCAGCGCAACTTCTTCCATGATTTTTTCCACTTCCCCACATCTGCCTCCACTATCTCCTCCGCTAACAAACCGAGAATCTCTATTTAAGAGAGTTCTAGTTCTTATTCTCTGCATCCGAAATTACACAGCAATCTCCCATCTCTTCTCTTCTTCTTCTTCGAGAGTATTGTGCAGATACTGGTTCGTTGGCTTCTGTTTTTTTATTGTGCAAACCAGAAGTGATCGTAGTTGTATCCTGGGATTCTCAACGCCGGTAACCGTCACATATACGGGGCGTTACAGAATTAAGGAAAGAGATCTAATCTCGACTCTACGCAATAGTTTCGTCAAGAACGATTCGGTATAATTCTTTCTTAATTTTGTTCTTCGTTTTAATCTTTACAGATTGTTATTCTGCGAAATACAGGTCCTACAATCTTAATTCTGTAACAATTTTATCCTGTCGCTAACAATCTGTTTGAGTTTTAAAGGAACAGAAAGTTAAATCCCGAAGAAAATTGGTTGTACTGCGTACAGTTTCGGATCTGTGTTCAAATTCGAGTAAAAACGAAAATTAATCTTTACAATTCTGAGGTTGATGTTGTATTACAGAACCGGGTTGCTGTTGTATTACAGAACCAAAAAACTGTGTTTACAGTTCACAAATTTCTGATTCTGTGTTTTACAGTTCGCATGAATTCAGTTCTGTTTTACAGATTTGTGATTTCTGGAATTCTGTATTTTACAGTTCGCAGGAATTCAGTTCTGTTTTACAGATTCATGATTTCTGAAATTTTTTACAGTTCGCATGAATTCAGATCTGTTTTACAGATTCGTGATTTCTGGAATTTTTTACAGTTCGCAGGAATTCAGTTCTGTTTTACAGATTCGTGATTTCTGGAAGTTTTTACAGTTTGCAGAAATTCAGTTTTGTTTTACAGATTCGTGATTTTCTGGAATTTATACTGGTTTACAGATTCTGTGTTTACAGATTCGTGAATTACTGGTTCTGAGTTTAACAGATTCACAGATTCTGGTTCTGTAATTTTTACAGTTCGCAGATTGCTGGTTTCTGCATTTACAGTTCGCATA
The DNA here is from genome assembly GCA_029168935.1 of Oxyria digyna. Taxonomy (NCBI): domain Eukaryota; kingdom Viridiplantae; phylum Streptophyta; class Magnoliopsida; order Caryophyllales; family Polygonaceae; genus Oxyria; species Oxyria digyna. The sequence continues at coordinate 7,929,499 of JAPVLV010000024.1, forward strand.
TTTCTGGTTTCTGCGTTTACAGTTTTGCAGAAAACTGTATTTTTTCAGATTTTTAAAATCTGTTTTGCAGAGTTACTTCTAAGTCATACTAATATTTGTTTGTCTTATTGAACAGATACAATGACTAACGGAGATGAGAAAACTACTGCTGACGTTGAAAAGGTCACTGGGTTGCCCCGAATTCAGTTTGGGACTATGCCTCTCGATCAGGATCAGATACTTGATAGGGTTCAAGTTCAGAACAATCCGGGTCATGAGAGCCCGGCTAAGAAGAGTCCGATCAAGGAAACCAGTGCCAGCTTTAGGTGTACACCGTGATAGTCAATCGGCTATCTCTCGGGCACTGAACACAATATATAATGGTAAGTCTCGCCACATAAGACGACGACATAAAACCATAAGACAATTGCTCTCAACTGGTGTAATCTCAATCGATTATATCAAGTCAGCTGACAATCTAGCAGATCCGTTCACTAAGGGATTGTCAAGAGAGCAAGTTGTAAAGTCATCTAGAGGAATGAGTTTAAAGCCTATGACTAAAGAGGATGCTTGATGGCAACCCTACCTAAGTGATTGGAGATCCCAAGAAATAGGTTCAAGGGGAAAACAAATTCAAGTCGAATCTTGAAGCGCACTTGGAGATATTATATCTTCTTCCCCAGTTCCTAGGATGATAAAAGTGTGATGGAAAAGTAGAGGTTAAGCATTTGCTTTTAATGATTCCATAAACTTTGAAAGAACAAAGTAGGGTATTGGTAATACCATTTATGGTCAATCACCTTATGAGTGTGAAATGGGGCCGTTTCTAAGAGAAAGAAGAGAGGCTGCTTTCTCCAAGTTCACTCATGAATAACCAGGGATGTTCACGACCAAAATGAACACAATCAAGAACCTAGTTCTGTGAGAAGATGAAACTGTGTGATAGTTATTGTCTAGGTTTACGTAAAAGTCCGGGTGGTTCAAGACATCATGTTCACTACCTGGTCGAGTAGATCCGATAGCTACTCACAATGGGTGGTTCAAGGCTGAAAAACGCCACCAGCTCAGATGCAGTGATTCTTCGCCCGTACTCTCAACATTTCTGTCTGTCTTGTCTAAGCACGTGTAATAGAATCATTTCTATTCATGTGGGGGATTGTTGGAACTGATTTGTGACTGACTTCCGGGCACTTTTCCGGTGGGCTGCGGTCACCGGTTGTGTCGGATTATGGGAGCGTTGACTTCGTCTCCGCGAGCACTACGCCGTAGTATACTCACATGTCAAAATCGGGTTCCGTTTGAATGAGAAATGAAGGCTCAAAGTTGGTTGCTTGACTAAGTTCAAAGAACAATTTTGGAGCTGAATTTTGATATTGGTTTTGTCCCACATCGAAAATTGGGGTGGGAATATGAAGGGTTTATATACCCCAAACCCCATACCCTTGGTAAGCCCTTGGGAGAGGTATGGAGAGAGGACACGGGGGGCCCTCGCGCGGTCCGTCCGTCCGTCCGTGGTCTTGTGGTCTTGTGGAATGGGCCGTAGGCCCAAGCAGCAGCTTAACTTCTCTTTTTGAAGTGGGCTGGATCTGGAAGTTTTGGGCTTCCAGATTTTGGACTGCCTCGTTGGGGACGCCCAACTGAGTCAGCGCAACTTCTTCCATGATTTTTTCCACTTCCCCACATCTGCCTCCACTATCTCCTCCGCTAACAAACCGAGAATCTCTATTTAAGAGAGTTCTGGTTCTCAATCTCTGCATCCGAAATTACACAGCAATCGCCCATCTCTTCTCTTCTTCTTCTTCGAGAGTATTGTGCAGATACTGGTTCGTTGGCTTCTGTTTTTTTATTGTGCAAACCAGAAGTGATCGTAGTTGTATCCTGGGATTCTCAACGCCGGTAACCGTCACATATACGGGGCGTTACAGAATTAAGGAAAGAGATCTAATCTCGACTCTACGCAATAGTTTCGTCAAGAACGATTCGGTATAATTCTTTCTTAATTCTGTTCTTCGTTTTAATCTTTACAGATTGTTATTCTGCGAAATACAGGTCCTACATTAATTAGGGTTCTCCATGCATGGCCTTTGTCTACTTAATCTCCTGAACCCACAATAGTAACTTGCAAAATACAAAATATAAAAACATAGAGAATAACCATTAACAGATACTGTATTTAGAAGCATATTATTTGAAATATAAATTGTGGTGAAACCTAACATCCACTATCAAAATGTATATAGATCATTTCCTCGAGCATGCATCCACTTGGACAAAAAGGTACAAGTAATTCAACATAAAGTTTGCATGGATTTGGTTCGGCTCCATTAGTTTAGTGAAAATCATTTCCTTTTGGACAAAAATCATTGTTAGTTATATACGGAGTATATTCTTGGAATGTTCATGAAACCGAATTACACAAAAATCATTTCGTTCCCCCTCTGCTTTATGTTATGGTCCCCCCTCCATCAAGAATGGATCCCATTATATTCCTAGACTTTAAAAAAATCACCAACCGCAGTTGCGCTACCTAAGCAAGTCCACGTGCACCCATCAAGTTCGCATCCAAGATAAAGACATCTTTGATTGGATCTCAGGACTTTGATGTTGAAATACTTCTAAATGCCATGCCATACCATTCCAAATTCGTTTTGAAATACCTTTTGAACAAAAATATTTGTCCTACCGAAAAATCTTGTTTTACCATTGATCCACCTTCGTCCTCGGTAAGTGTTATAATTCTAAGTTCATGTATGACCTAAGTAGTTTGCACATTAGTATAACAAAGCTTAAGTGTAGGAATTGGTAGATAGTTTAGAACTTAGTTCTAGTTTTAAGATTAAGTCTGAAATCGGATAATTTTGCAACCCCGGGTAACCGGTTGGAAGGCAAAATCTGGTATTGGATTATATCTGTAAGTTGGGCAATTGTTCTTGGGCTGTGTTTGTTTGGGCCGTATCTGTTGATCAAATGGCAGTGTTTGTTTGGGCCGTATCTGTTGATCAAATGGACGAAGCCCACTTGAGCCATCTGGTAAGACGTGATATATAAAACCTCTGAAGGAGAAGCTTGCCCTAGAAGTTCATTCTTGTTGTTGACGACGCCTCATTACAGAAAAGAGAGATTACAGAGAAAAGAGAGAGAGAGAGATCTTGAAGTGCTTCTGCAGAGATCCTAGGGTGGTGATTTCTGAAGATTGAAGACTTGGTTTCTCAGTGTAGCGTCTGCCTTGAAGCTACAACAGTCTATTGGGGGCCGAATCCCAAACTCCTTCTCTTACCTATCTCTCTGTTAGATCTGAGTTAGATCTTGCATGTATTATGTGATTTGCCGTTCTTGCCTTGCTTTGTAACTTCTGTGCAAACTCCCTGAGATTCTTAGTGCATTGATTGGGCCGAGTCTCCCCATTGAGACTCCGCGGATTAGGGATTACCGAACCGCGTGAACATACCTTGTGTCCCCTTGCATTTAGATTCTTAACATTTTTGGTTCAACGAATCGATTGTGGTTTGAGAACTGTCGGTTCTGTTGTTGAGCGAATAGATCAAATCAATATCACAAATTGGTATCAGAGCCAGGTTTGTGCTTCTGATATTGATTCTGTTCTTGGTTGCTTCCGTTGTGCCAACCTGATTTGACTCCTAGTTCTTGTTTCTCGTTTCTTGAAGCATTCGAGCTAGACCTAGGGTTTCTTGTGTTGAATCCTGTTTCTTGAGTTCTTTATTTTTCTCAAGCTTGATTTTGAGTCTAACCTAAGTGCTTTGTCTGACAGGGAGATATGTCTGACAACGCAAGACTCAAGCCCTTTGATGGCAACAGTGATTTTTCCATGTGGAAAGTGAAGATGAAGGCAATCCTGATTAGGGAGAAGTGCTTCAAAGTTGTATCTGAGGAGTGACCAATTGGGATCACCAGTGCAGAAATGAAGGACATGCAAGATCTTGCACACTCAGAGATAATGATAAGGTTAGCTGACGCCGTGGCTCGTCAGGTGGTATGTTTTACTCAACCTAAAGCTCTCTGGGATGGACTGGAGTCCATATTTCTCTCTAAATCTTTGCCTAGTAGAATATCTTTACTGTGTAAGCTGTTTACCTTTAAGATGGATGTGTCTGCCACTGTGCAAGAAAACTTTGATGTTTTTCTAAAAATGACACAAGACCTTAAGAGATGTGATGATGAGATAAAAGAAACTCACCAAGCTGTCTTGTTGCTTAACTCTCTGCCTAGTCAATTTGATACCTTAAAAGATGTAATTCAGTATGGTAGGGATGAACTTACCTTGTCTAAGATAACTGAGTCCATAATTCAGAAAAATGAGACCCTTAAGGTCTTCAAACTTAAAATTGGCACCAAATCTGAGACTAGAACTGAATCCAAGAATGGGGTAATGATGACTAAAGGCAAGTTTAAGCATAAAGGTAAAGGTGGTAGACCTAAACCTGAAAAACAACATGACAGGGACACTACTAATGTTAAGTGTTTCTACTGTAATAAGATGGGTCATTATGCCTCTGACTGTCATAAAAAGAAAAGGGATGAAAAGAATAAAGACAAGCCTAATCACACTAATGTGCTAGAAGATAACCCTCAGTATGATTCTGAACTTCTTGTTGTGAGCTCTTTGTCTGAAAGTGACTCCTGGATCCTTGATTTAGGGTGCACTATGCATGCTACCCCTCATAGGAAATATTTTTGCTCCCTACAACTGTTTGATGGAGGTGAGGTCATGTTAGGTGATCATACTTCCTTACCTATAAAAGGAGTAGGAAAGGTTCCACTTAGGATGCATGATGGTGTCATTAGAGTCTTACAAAATGTTAGGTGGGTGCCTAACTTAAGAAGAAATCTTCTATCTGAGTCTTCCTTTGATGACTTAAACTGTCACATTAATACTTATAATGGAGTTAGGGAAGTGATTAGAAATAATATTGTTCTTATCAAAAGCATTAAGAAAGGTGGGCTTTACTATGCTATTGCCTCACCTGAAATTAATGTTTCCATTAATACTATTAAGGGTGATAATTCTGAAGTCACTAAACTTTGGCACTCTAGGCTTGGTCACATAGGAAATCGAGGCCTTATTCATTTGTTTAAACATGGCATGATTGATAAAAAAAACCCTCTGAACTAGAATTCTGTGAGAACTGTGTTTTTGGAAAGAAAATTGCTCATACTTTCAGTAAATCCTCTTATGTGGCAGCTAGGCCCCTAGAATATGTACATTCTGATCTATGGGGTCCAGCTCAAGTAGCTACTGTGGGAGGTAGGAATTACTTCCTATCTCTCATAGATCACTACTCAAGAAAAGTTTGGATTTACTTACTCAAAGCTAAAAGTGATGCTTTTGAAAATTTTAAAGATTGGAAAGTCATGGTTGAGAGTCAATCTGGTCATAAACTCCAATGCTTAAAAACTGATAATAGTCTTGAATTCTGTAATGCCTCTTTCAATGAGTACTGTAAGCTAAATGGTGTCAAAAGACACCTAACTGTGCCTGGTACCCCTCAGCAGAATGGAACTGCTGAGAGGATGAACATGACACTCCTTGAGAAAGCCAGATGTATGCTAATTAGCTCTGGCATGAAAAGTGTTATGTGGGGAGAAGCAGTAGTCACAGCTGCCTACCTCATTAACAGGTCACCATCTTCTGTGATAGGGTTCAAAACCCCTCAGGAGATGTGGACCAACAGGAAACCTGACCTGACACATCTTAAGCCTTTTGGTTGTACTGCCTATGCTCTTGTTTCACAAGGCAAGTTACAACCTAGACCTCAAAAATGTGTCATGTTGGGATATCCTGAAGGAGATAAGGGATATAAATTGCTTCTAATCCAACCTGGGGGCTACAAAGTAATTACCTCCAGGTCTGTTACCTTCAATGAGAAGGATTTTCATTTTAAAGCAATACTAACACCCTCTGCTGAGCCTACAGGTACCCAAGAGAGCTCTCCCTAGATTGCACAAGCTCGGTTTTATGCTAACAATGATCCACCACAAGCTGAAGAGGAGGAGTTTGACATTGGTCACTCTCACAGCATCCAGTCTTCTGAGACTGGAACTTCTCAAGAAGGAATGGAGCATTCCTTAAATGATAAACTTCAAGGAAACACTCAGGACAACCATGCTACTCTGCACCCTCACCAATTAGGTGGGGCAGTAAGTAACTCTCAAAATTCATCTATTAACATTGATACTATAGCTGAATCCTCTAACACTAGTACTCCTAATACTGTTTTGAATGATTTAGTTGATTATCAACTTGTTAGGGATAGAGAACCTAGAACTAGGATTCCTAACAGAAAGTATAATGTTAATTTAGTTGAAAGCTACAATAAAATTGTTGAGTTTGCTTTCATGGTTGCTGATGTTGTGAAGTCTTATACAACTGAGACTTTTGAACAAGCTACACATTGTAAACAGTCTAATGAGTGGCTTAAAGCTATGAATGATGAAATACAGTCTATGCATGCTAATGATACCTGGACTTTAGTTAAGAAACCAGATAAAGCTAGGGTTATTGACTGTAAATGGATTTTCAAACTAAAAGAGGGCAGTTCTTTACTTGATCCACCTAGATTTAAGGATAGGCTAGTAGCCAAAGGCTTTACTCAAAAAGAAGGAGTGGATTATAATGACATTTTTGCCCCAGTTGTGAAATATAAAACCATGAGACTGTTGCTTGCTATGACTACTGTGTTTGACTGGGAACTTGAACAGATGGATGTAAAAATTGCATTCTTACATGGTGATTTGATTGAGACTATACATATGAGTCAACCTAAGGGTTTTATAGATACAAATAAACCTGATCATGTGTGTTTATTAAATAAATCTATCTATGGTCTTAAGCAGTCACCTAGACAGTGGAATAAAAAGTTTGATGCTTGTATGATTTCTTTGGGTTTTCATAGAAGTCAGTATGATACTTGCTTGTACTTTAAAAACACTAAGTCTGCCCATCCTCTGTATGTTCTACTCTATGTAGATGATATTTTACTTATCAGTAGCTCTAAAGTTGTCATTGCTGGTGTGAAATATGACCTAAAGAGACATTTTGATATGAAGGATCTTGGTCCTGCACAGAAAATTTTAGGTGTCAAGATTGTTAGAGATAGGGAAAATAAAACCATGTTTCTTTCACAATCTGATTATCTGAAAAAGGTGCTTGATAAATTCTCTATGTCTCTGTCTAAGTCAGCTCCAATTCCCTTAGGAGGGCATATGGAGTTATCTAGGAAAGAATATGTGGTCACTGAAAATGATCATAAGTCTATGGAAAATGTTCCTTATGATGTAGCTGTAGGTTCTTTGATGTATGCTATGTTGTGCACTAGACCTAACTTGGCTTTCTCTGTGAGTGTAGTTAGCAGATACATATCTGGACCTGGTTCTAGATATTGGGCTGCCATGAAGTATATGCTTAGATATATTAATGGGACTAACAATCTTGATCTTGTTTATTCTGAGTTTGATTCCAGAAATGAGTTGAAGGGATATGTAGACTGTGATCATGGGAGTAACAAGGACACCAGGAAATCCACAATTGCTTTCTATTACACCTGGGCAGGTAATTGTATCTCCTGGAAAAGTCAACAACAATCCATTGTGGCTTTGTCCTCCACAGAAGCTGAGTATATAGCAGCCACTGAAGCTTCAAAAGAAGCTATATGGTTGAAAGGTATTCTGAAAGAGATTGAAGGTAAAGAGTATCTACCTATACTTTATACTGATAGCCAGAGTGCTTTATTTCTCTGTAAGGATCCTGTATACCATGAGAGAACCAAACACATTGATGTAAGGTTACACTTTATTAGAGATTTGGTTGAGAATAAGGTTATAGATGTGAAGAAAATCAAAGGTGATGTGAATCCTGCTGATTTTGGAACCAAAATTGTACCTACTAACAAGTTTGTTTTCTGCAGGGATGCACTTCACATCAATGATGTAACCTGAGGTGTGAGATTGGGTCAATGATGACATGGGGAGAAGAGTTCAACAATGCATTAGGATTTCTTGGGTGAGGTTAATGGACTTTGGATTAGGAGGGCATTTGTAAGTGTTATAATCCTAAGTTCATGTATGACCTAAGTAGTTTGCACATTAGTATAACAAAGCTTAAGTGTAGGAATTGGTAGATAGTTTAGAACTTAGTTCTAGCTTTAAGATTAAGTCTGAAACCGGATAATTTTGCAACCCCGGGTAACCGGTTGGAAGGCAAAATCTGGTATTGGATTATATCTGTAAGTTGGGCTATTGTTCTTGGGCTGTGTTTGTTTGGGCCGTATCTGTTGATCAAATGGCAGTGTTTGTTTGGGCCGTATCTGTTGATCAAATGGACGAAGCCCACTTGAGCCATCTGGTAAGACGTTATATATAAAGCCTCTGAAGGAGAAGCTTGCCCTAGAAGTTCATTCTTGTTGTTGACGGCGCCTCATTACAGAAAAGAGAGATTACAGAGAAAAGAGAGAGACATCTTGAAGTGCTTCTGCGGAGATCCTAGGGTGGTGATTTCTGAAGATTGAAGACTTGGTTTCTCAGTGTAGCTTCTGTCTTGAAGCTACAACAGCCTATTGGGGGTCGAATCTCAAACTTCTTCTCTTACCTATCTCTCTGTTAGATCTGAGTTAGATCTTGCATGTATTCTGTGATTTGCCGTTCTTGCCTTGCTTTGTAACTTCTGTGCAAACTCCCTGAGATTCTTAGTGCATTGATTGGGCCGAGTCTCCCCACTGAGACTCCGCGGATTAGGGATTACCGAACCGCGTGAACATACCTTGTGTCCCCTTGCATTTAGATTCTTAACATTTTTTATTCAACGAATCGATTGTGGTTTGAGAACTGTCGGTTCTGTTGTTGAGCGAATAGATCAAATCAATATCACATCCTCGAAATTCAATTGCTTACATGCTTTTGTGTCAGCTACATTTTCCAATTCATGAATACATCTTTTGTGTTTGGATGTCCCTTGTTGTTGTGCCTTCAAGTTAAAACTCAACGTCGGTTGTTTTGATGTTGAAAAACTACACTCATCGCCTTCTTCATCGCTTCAAATCTCACGAACAGACTTACCTTTATTCATAGCATCATTGTCCAATCAACTAAGACTCCTACCCGCGGATGACCCATTATGAACCCAATCTCCAAAATTAATCGGACTTTCCGGAAAAATCACTGATATATCAGTAAGGAATTCTGACCAATTACTTTATTTTTTGGACGATCATAAAGGTTCACTGAAGACTGAAAGAGTTTCAAGGAATTGAGCCGAGGTGGAGTGCTGTGAAAATTGTATCTATGACTGTTAACAAGGTTCACATGGATATGATGGTACTTCGGAGGAGTAAGATCAATATCTACAGCATATCATTCATTTTGGCTTAACAAGGTCGCATATATTTCGATCCACCAGTTTTAATCTCTCTTTTTTATAATTTAAACTCAAGTTCAAGAACTTATAAGCATGAAAAGTGAGATCATTTGTTAGTTCAAATGGCTTCAAGTTTGGTTTACCCGGGTGGACATAAGTCAGTTTGAGGTCTCCAGGGTGACTTCGCCTTCAATTACGATAGCCTTTGATAGCTTGTTTCCTTGAATTAAAGACCATGTATATCCCACTGCTGCCCATTCACCATCGCAAACTATTTGTAATACAGTATCTTCTACACAAAAAACAATTTCAATAAAAAATGTTAGCAACGATAAAGAATTATCAGAAGATGGAAACAAGGAAAAATATCCTTTATGTCATTAAGGAGGCAATTTAAACACCTTACCCATTACGTTTAGCAAGTGAGGTCAAAAGGGAAATCGACTCGGTTCGTGAAACGAAAACTTCATTCATGAAAACCTAGAACTTGAGCAAGATACCATTTTCTACATCAAACAAGTTTGCTCTGATACAAGAACAAATTTTCATATACCAAAAAATTAGTCATATATCTCACAGATAGGCCTAACCTTGCAACATGTTTTAAAATGAAGGGTGCAACAACTTATGATACATATACAACGACTTTTTTTAACATTCTTACCCTATTGCCTTAACAGGTTCCTGGGGTATACCTGCACCGCTGCATGTCACGCTTTTGCGAAAGAAAAAGTTAACATAAGCATCCACATCCATGAGTTCACACATAGGCTCTCAAATTATTAAAAAGTATTGTATACTATTGTGATTGAAGAAATGGCAAAAATGCTTTTTTTCTTTCAAAAACCAGTTTATAAACCAAAATAAATTGGTGATACGATGAACACATCACCTAGTCAATACGAATCAACATTGGCAAGAAGAGTTTTGAAAACAAAATGGCACATAGCTAAGACGATGAAGAACAATGTAACTGCTAATATTTTAATAATATTTTGATGTTAACTAATCTTTCAAAAGAAAAATTCACTTTAACCGAGATTCTAAGTTCAGAGCATCCTAAATCATGATTGTAAGTTTTGGTCTTAGAGCATCCTCAATCATGGCTAATAAGGGCTTTTATCAAAATACTCTCTTATAGCCTCTTACTCTTTTTTGAAGTGCAATGGAGGCTTTTTAAAACTATAAAATAATGTATAAAGTACTTTTTTATATAATAAATGAAATGTCTAATGTTATTGCTCATTGGGCACAACACTAATCAATAAAAAGATGACATATTACGTTTCTAGGGTTAGCTTAAAGCCCATACAAAAATCTTTATTTTGAGTAATTTTAAAGACTCAAATGAAGGGCATTTAAGAGTCTTCTAATTTTTTTTAATCAAATATATTTTTACAACCCTCTACTAAAACCCTCAATGGGGATACTCGGCTTTTGTCAAAAGCCTCTCTAACAACCCCTTTCTCTATTTTGAAGTGCAATGGAGGCATTTAGAGTTGTGTATGAAATGTCCAATGTTATTATTGCTCATTTTCCCCCATTGGGGATGCTCACCAAACCCCATCCCCCAACCCTCGATAACAAATATCTTTCGGTCTGACACTAGCATAAAGAGTACCAACACAACGGCTTCTTTGATTTATTAGTGGTGAAATATATACTTATTGATGATTGATTAGAAAAGATCAACACACAAGACATTTCACTCAGAAAAGAGAAGAGAAAGCAAAGGCTCACAAACTGGAAAAATCAACATTGAAAGATGAGTTTACAAAAGAGGGAAAAACAGAATATATAGTCTGTTAGAGGATGACATAAGCTGACGTCATACACTTAACAGACTAACTAACTAACAACAAATAGCTCTAACAGCTTTATTACAAGCATACTTAACATTCCCTCTCAAGTTGTAGTTGTAAACATGTTTACAACTCCAAGCTTGATCAAGTTCCTTGTATATTGGTCCTTGGTGACAGCCTTGGTGAAAATGTCAGCTGGTTGAGCATAGGTGGAGATGTAGCTAAGGGCAATTTCTTTGTTGAGCACCTTGTCCCTCACCAGGTGACAATCAGCTTCAATGTGCTTGGTTCTCTCGTGGAAGACAGGGTTCCTTGCAATATGTATGGAGGCTTGATTGTCACTATACATCTCTACTGGTCGTAATGAGACTCCCAGATCAGTAAGCAATTTAACAAGCCAAGTTACTTCACAAGAGGTGATAGCCATAGCTCTGTATTCTGATTCTGCAGTAGAGGATGCAACATACCCTTGTTTCTTAGTTCTCCATGAAATTAGAGAAGTACCCAATAAAATGCAGAAGCCTGTGAGAGACTTCCTGGTCATGGCACAACTCTGATAGTCTGCATCACAGAAAGCTTTGAGTTTTAGCTCGGCTTTGCTTGAAAGGAGCAAGCCTTGCCCTGGAGCATTCTTGATATATCTCAACACTCTCTTTGCAGCTCTCCAATGATCATCACTAGGATTGTGCATAAATTGACTTAGAACTTGCACAGAATAGCATATGTCTGGCCTAGTGATTGTTAAGTAGATCAATTTCCCAACCAGTTTTCTGTATGCCACTGGATCAACTTCATTTCTAGTTCCACTTAGAGTTAACTTCTCTCTAGTATCAAATGGAGTAGCTACAGGCTTAGCTTCTGTCATCCCTGCTTCATCCAGAAGCTCTAAAGCATACTTCCTTTGATTCAGATGGAAGCCTTCTTCAGTTCTCTCTACTTCTATGCCAAGGAAATATCTGAGGTTCCCCAGATCCTTCATTGGGTTGCATAGATGTGCTTTGAGATTCTGTATCTCTTCTTCACTATCTCCTGTTATCAACATATCATCTACATAGACCAGAAGAGCAGTATAAGACTTCCCTGAGCTTTTGTAGAATAGAGAATAATCTGCTTTGGATTGAGTGAATCCAGCTTCTTTGATTACTTGAGCAAACTTTGCAAACCACTGTCTTGGAGCTTGCTTTAGGCCATATAGAGACTTGTCAAGTTTGCATACCAGCTTGGATTTCTCTGACTTGACTTCTGCTTGATGATGCTTGGAGTCTTCTGTTAATGTTTCACTCTGAGTCCTAGCATCATAGGCTTTGAGAAAGTCATAGGCTGGAGGTAGTTCCATAAACCTTCTTCTTCTAAGTCTCCATGCAGAAAAGCATTTGTAACATCCATCTGACTGATCTTCCATCCTCTAATAGCAGCAACATCTAGCAAAGTTCTCACAGAAATCATTTTAGCCACTGGAGCAAATGTTTCAGCATAATCTATTCCCTCTATTTGTGAAAATCCTCGAGCAACAAGTCGAGCCTTGTGCCTATCCAAGCTTCCATCTGCCTTGAGCTTAGTCTTGAATAGTCATTTGCATGAAACAACAGCTTGATCAAGAGGTCGTGGCACCAACCTCCATGTGTGATTGTTTTCAAGGGCCTGCAACTCAGTTAACATAGCTTGACACCAAGGTGCTAGTTGCAAAGCTTCTTTAACAGTTTTAGGTTCAGACAGTGCTACTACATTGTTAATAAAGGCTTTGTAGGCAGCGGAAATATTGTCATAAGCCATAAAACAATGCATAGGGTAGAGATAGTTCTTACCTTTAGAAGAAGATGTTGCATCAGTAGGTAACTTGGTTGTCATACACACATAATCCTGTAGTCTAAGAGGTGGTCTGGACACTCTTGAGGATTGTCTAAGAGGAGGAGGGTTTTGTGTTGGTAGTTCTTGAGGAACATGGTCAAATATGGCAGGTACAGGGCTAGGAGAGTAGTCTGCCAAGGATTCAGTATGAGTAGGAGGATTAAGTGAAGTGTCATCAGGATTGTATAAAGGTTCAATAGGTTGGAAAAGAGGAAGAGTAGTAGACAAGATATCATCTTCTATGAATTCAGTGACAGACTGAGGTTTTGTGGCATCAACTTTCTCAGACATAGGATTAGCATAGGGAAAGCATGATTCAATAAAATGTACATCACGAGTAACTTGAGTCTTTTGAGTTTTAATATTGTAAACTTTGTAGCCTTTGAATCCCGAGGGGTAACCAAGAAATATGCAAGGATCAGCTTTGGGATCAAATTTCTTCCTAGCTACAGTAGAAGTAGAAATGTAGCATAGGCAGCCAAATACTCTGAGAGAGGAGTAATCTGGTTTCTTATTGAACATAAGTTCATAGGGTGATTTTTGATGAAGAAGAGGTGAAGGTAATTTGTTAATGAGATAAGTGGCTGTTAACACACAGTCCCCCCAAAATTTGATAGGTAGGGATGAGTGAAATCTAAGGGCTCTGGCCATATCTAATATGTATCTGTGTTTTCTTTCTACCCTCCCATTTTGTTGGGGAGTGGAAGTACAAGAGCTTTCATGCACAATTCCTTTTGTATGAAAATAAGAGATGGTTTCAGAGTTGAAAAATTCTGTTCCTTGATCAGTTCTCACAGTCTTTACTTTTGTAGAGAATTGAGTTTCAACTTGAGAGATAAAGTGTTGCAGGAAGGCACTAGTTTCAGTTTTGGACTTCATTAGATAAGCTCTTACACTTCTACTATGATCATCAACAATAGTGAGAAAGAATTTGTGACCAGTATAGGTGGGAGTATCATAAGGTCCCCAAAGATCACAATGTAAAAGCTCAAAATTTTTGTTAGCATGTGATGTACTGGAAGGAAAAGATTTTCTAGATTGTTTAGCAAGAGGAAAGACAGAACAATGAAAATCCATAGTTTTATTTATGTCACAAGAGATGGAACTAACATGAGAAAGTTTTACAATAGGTGCATGACCTAACCTAAGATGCCAGAGAACATTCTTGTCTTTACACAAGTCCTGACTAGGAAGAAACATAGGTAGAGATGGAGATGTAGCACAAAAATTGTCATACATTCATGTAGTTATTAAGGAGTCCAGCTCAGATTCAGGTATGAGGTAGTATAGTCCCCCAAGTACCTTACCAGCTGCAATCACCTTCTTCCTGGTTTGATCCTGAATCACAAGATAGTTTGAGGTAAGAAAAATGAAGCAATTTATGTCTTTTATGAGACGGCTTAAAGAGATAAGGTTGAACTTGAAATTTGGGACATACAGTACATCCTGTAAGGTAAGATTATGAGATATTTTGATAGATCCAGTATGAGAGATAGGACAGATATTACCATTTGGTAGATGAATGGATGTAGGCTTAGTGATTGGCTTATGTTATCAAAGAAATTTATGTCACAGGACATGTGATCTGTAGCACCACTGTCTAAAATCCATAAGGAAGAATGAGAAGCATTACAACATAACAACTTACCTGCCAGAAGTGCCTCAGATAAAGTACCTTTTTGTTGCTCCATGAACTTCAAGAAGGCACCCATTAATTGTTGATTGTCCTCAGAGAGTTGTTGGCTAGCATTTGCCTTGTAACCTTGGTGATCTTTGCTCCTAGACCTGCCTGAACTCTGTGGCTTATACTTACTCTTGGAATGCCAACTAGGATAGCCTATTATCTCCCAACACCTCTCAGCAGAGTGATTTCCTTTACAATGCTCACATTCTTTCTTAGGCCTATCATTTTTGTCATAGGGCCTCTTAGCAGCTAGAGTAGTGGCATCTGGTTTTAGACTAACATCAGTAAGTTTCTTGCTCAGCTCATCTTGCAAGAGCAAAGAATGTACATGACTTGCTGAGGGCATAGGAGTTGAGAGTAGAAATTGTCTTCTGGGAGCACTAAACTGATCACCAAGTCCCATCAAGAACTTCATCAACTTATCCTCATTATCTGTAGCTTCAAGTTGTTCATTTAGATTGCACACACACTTGCCACAATTGCACCTAGGTGGATTAGTTAATCCTGATAACTGTTGCCAAAAACCTTTTAGTTTGGTGAAATATTCAGTGACTGTCATGTCTCCTTGACGACAGTCTTGAATTTCTTTTAATCAAATATATTTTTGCAACTCTCCACTAAAACCCTCAATGGGGATACTCGGCTTTTGTCAAAAGCCTCTCTAACAACCCCTTTCTCTATTTTGAAGTGCAATGGAGGCATTTAGAGTTGTGTATGAAATGTCCAATGTTATTATTGCTCATTTTCCCCCATTGGGGATGCTCACCAAACCCCATCCCCCAACCCTCGATAACAAATATCTTTCGGTCTGACACTAGCATAAAGAGTACCAACACAACGGCTTCTTTGATTTATTAGTGGTGAAATATATACTTATTGATGATTGATTAGAAAAGATCAACACACAAGACATTTCACTCAGAAAAGAGAAGAGAAAGCAAAGGCTCACAAACTGGAAAAATCAACATTGAAAGATGAGTTTACAAAAGAGGGAAAAACAGAATATATAGTCTGTTAGAGGATGACATAAGCTGACGTCATACACTTAACAGACTAACTAACTAACAACAAATAGCTCTAACAGCTTTATTACAAGCATACTTAACATTCCCTCTCAAGTTGTAGTTGTAAACATGTTTACAACTCCAAGCTTGATCAAGTTCCTTGTATATTGGTCCTTGGTGACAGCCTTGGTGAAAATGTCAGCTGGTTGAGCATAGGTGGAGATGTAGCTAAGGGCAATTTCTTTGTTGAGCACCTTGTCCCTCACCAGGTGACAATCAGCTTCAATGTGCTTGGTTCTCTCGTGGAAGACAGGGTTCCTTGCAATATGTATGGAGGCTTGATTGTCACTATACATCTCTACTGGTCGTAATGAGACTCCCAGATCAGTAAGCAATTTAACAAGCCAAGTTACTTCACAAGAGGTGATAGCCATAGCTCTGTATTCTGATTCTGCAGTAGAGGATGCAACATACCCTTGTTTCTTAGTTCTCCATGAAATTAGAGAAGTACCCAATAAAATGCAGAAGCCTGTGAGAGACTTCCTGGTCATGGCACAACTCTGATAGTCTGCATCACAGAAAGCTTTGAGTTTTAGCTCGGCTTTGCTTGAAAGGAGCAAGCCTTGCCCTGGAGCATTCTTGATATATCTCAACACTCTCTTTGCAGCTCTCCAATGATCATCACTAGGATTGTGCATAAATTGACTTAGAACTTGCACAGAATAGCATATGTCTGGCCTAGTGATTGTTAAGTAGATCAATTTCCCAACCAGTTTTCTGTATGCCACTGGATCAACTTCATTTCTAGTTCCACTTAGAGTTAACTTCTCTCTAGTATCAAATGGAGTAGCTACAGGCTTAGCTTCTGTCATCCCTGCTTCATCCAGAAGCTCTAAAGCATACTTCCTTTGATTCAGATGGAAGCCTTCTTCAGTTCTCTCTACTTCTATGCCAAGGAAATATCTGAGGTTCCCCAGATCCTTCATTGGGTTGCATAGATGTGCTTTGAGATTCTGTATCTCTTCTTCACTATCTCCTGTTATCAACATATCATCTACATAGACCAGAAGAGCAGTATAAGACTTCCCTGAGCTTTTGTAGAATAGAGAATAATCTGCTTTGGATTGAGTGAATCCAGCTTCTTTGATTACTTGAGCAAACTTTGCAAACCACTGTCTTGGAGCTTGCTTTAGGCCATATAGAGACTTGTCAAGTTTGCATACCAGCTTGGATTTCTCTGACTTGACTTCTGCTTGATGATGCTTGGAGTCTTCTGTTAATGTTTCACTCTGAGTCCTAGCATCATAGGCTTTGAGAAAGTCATAGGCTGGAGGTAGTTCCATAAACCTTCTTCTTCTAAGTCTCCATGCAGAAAAGCATTTGTAACATCCATCTGACTGATCTTCCATCCTCTAATAGCAGCAACATCTAGCAAAGTTCTCACAGAAATCATTTTAGCCACTGGAGCAAATGTTTCAGCATAATCTATTCCCTCTATTTGTGAAAATCCTCGAGCAACAAGTCGAGCCTTGTGCCTATCCAAGCTTCCATCTGCCTTGAGCTTAGTCTTGAATAGTCATTTGCATGAAACAACAGCTTGATCAAGAGGTCGTGGCACCAACCTCCATGTGTGATTGTTTTCAAGGGCCTGCAACTCAGTTAACATAGCTTGACACCAAGGTGCTAGTTGCAAAGCTTCTTTAACAGTTTTAGGTTCAGACAGTGCTACTACATTGTTAATAAAGGCTTTGTAGGCAGCGGAAATATTGTCATAAGCCATAAAACAATGCATAGGGTAGAGATAGTTCTTACCTTTAGAAGAAGATGTTGCATCAGTAGGTAACTTGGTTGTCATACACACATAATCCTGTAGTCTAAGAGGTGGTCTGGACACTCTTGAGGATTGTCTAAGAGGAGGAGGGTTTTGTGTTGGTAGTTCTTGAGGAACATGGTCAAATATGGCAGGTACAGGGCTAGGAGAGTAGTCTGCCAAGGATTCAGTATGAGTAGGAGGATTAAGTGAAGTGTCATCAGGATTGTATAAAGGTTCAATAGGTTGGAAAAGAGGAAGAGTAGTAGACAAGATATCATCTTCTATGAATTCAGTGACAGACTGAGGTTTTGTGGCATCAACTTTCTCAGACATAGGATTAGCATAGGGAAAGCATGATTCAATAAAATGTACATCACGAGTAACTTGAGTCTTTTGAGTTTTAATATTGTAAACTTTGTAGCCTTTGAATCCCGAGGGGTAACCAAGAAATATGCAAGGATCAGCTTTGGGATCAAATTTCTTCCTAGCTACAGTAGAAGTAGAAATGTAGCATAGGCAGCCAAATACTCTGAGAGAGGAGTAATCTGGTTTCTTATTGAACATAAGTTCATAGGGTGATTTTTGATGAAGAAGAGGTGAAGGTAATTTGTTAATGAGATAAGTGGCTGTTAACACACAGTCCCCCCAAAATTTGATAGGTAGGGATGAGTGAAATCTAAGGGCTCTGGCCATATCTAATATGTATCTGTGTTTTCTTTCTACCCTCCCATTTTGTTGGGGAGTGGAAGTACAAGAGCTTTCATGCACAATTCCTTTTGTATGAAAATAAGAGATGGTTTCAGAGTTGAAAAATTCTGTTCCTTGATCAGTTCTCACAGTCTTTACTTTTGTAGAGAATTGAGTTTCAACTTGAGAGATAAAGTGTTGCAGGAAGGCACTAGTTTCAGTTTTGGACTTCATTAGATAAGCTCTTACACTTCTACTATGATCATCAACAATAGTGAGAAAGAATTTGTGACCAGTATAGGTGGGAGTATCATAAGGTCCCCAAAGATCACAATGTAAAAGCTCAAAATTTTTGTTAGCATGTGATGTACTGGAAGGAAAAGATTTTCTAGATTGTTTAGCAAGAGGAAAGACAGAACAATGAAAATCCATAGTTTTATTTATGTCACAAGAGATGGAACTAACATGAGAAAGTTTTACAATAGGTGCATGACCTAACCTAAGATGCCAGAGAACATTCTTGTCTTTACACAAGTCCTGACTAGGAAGAAACATAGGTAGAGATGGAGATGTAGCACAAAAATTGTCATACATTCATGTAGTTATTAAGGAGTCCAGCTCAGATTCAGGTATGAGGTAGTATAGTCCCCCAAGTACCTTACCAGCTGCAATCACCTTCTTCCTGGTTTGATCCTGAATCACAAGATAGTTTGAGGTAAGAAAAATGAAGCAATTTATGTCTTTTATGAGACGGCTTAAAGAGATAAGGTTGAACTTGAAATTTGGGACATACAGTACATCCTGTAAGGTAAGATTATGAGATATTTTGATAGATCCAGTATGAGAGATAGGACAGATATTACCATTTGGTAGATGAATGGATGTAGGCTTAGTGATTGGCTTATGTTATCAAAGAAATTTATGTCACAGGACATGTGATCTGTAGCACCACTGTCTAAAATCCATAAGGAAGAATGAGAAGCATTACAACATAACAACTTACCTGCCAGAAGTGCCTCAGATAAAGTACCTTTTTGTTGCTCCATGAACTTCAAGAAGGCACCCATTAATTGTTGATTGTCCTCAGAGAGTTGTTGGCTAGCATTTGCCTTGTAACCTTGGTGATCTTTGCTCCTAGACCTGCCTGAACTCTGTGGCTTATACTTACTCTTGGAATGCCAACTAGGATAGCCTATTATCTCCCAACACCTCTCAGCAGAGTGATTTCCTTTACAATGCTCACATTCTTTCTTAGGCCTATCATTTTTGTCATAGGGCCTCTTAGCAGCTAGAGTAGTGGCATCTGGTTTTAGACTAACATCAGTAAGTTTCTTGCTCAGCTCATCTTGCAAGAGCAAAGAATGTACATGACTTGCTGAGGGCATAGGAGTTGAGAGTAGAAATTGTCTTCTGGGAGCACTAAACTGATCACCAAGTCCCATCAAGAACTTCATCAACTTATCCTCATTATCTGTAGCTTCAAGTTGTTCATTTAGATTGCACACACACTTGCCACAATTGCACCTAGGTGGATTAGTTAATCCTGATAACTGTTGCCAAAAACCTTTTAGTTTGGTGAAATATTCAGTGACTGTCATGTCTCCTTGACGACAGTCTTGAATTTCTTTTAATCAAATATATTTTTGCAACCCTCCACTAAAACCCTCAATGGGGATACTCGGCTTTTGTCAAAAGCCTCTCTAACAACCCCTTTCTCTATTTTGAAGTGCAATGGAGGCATTTAGAGTTGTGTATGAAATGTCCAATGTTATTATTGCTCATTTTCCCCCATTGGGGATGCTCACCAAACCCCATCCCCCAACCCTCGATAACAAATATCTTTCGGTCTGACACTAGCATAAAGAGTACCAACACAACGGCTTCTTTGATTTATTAGTGGTGAAATATATACTTATTGATGATTGATTAGAAAAGATCAACACACAAGACATTTCACTCAGAAAAGAGAAGAGAAAGCAAAGGCTCACAAACTGGAAAAATCAACATTGAAAGATGAGTTTACAAAAGAGGGAAAAACAGAATATATAGTCTGTTAGAGGATGACATAAGCTGACGTCATACACTTAACAGACTAACTAACTAACAACAAATAGCTCTAACAGCTTTATTACAAGCATACTTAACATTCCCTCTCAAGTTGTAGTTGTAAACATGTTTACAACTCCAAGCTTGATCAAGTTCCTTGTATATTGGTCCTTGGTGACAGCCTTGGTGAAAATGTCAGCTGGTTGAGCATAGGTGGAGATGTAGCTAAGGGCAATTTCTTTGTTGAGCACCTTGTCCCTCACCAGATGACAATCAGCTTCAATGTGCTTGGTTCTCTCGTGGAAGACATGGTTCCTTGCAATATGTATGGAGGCTTGATTGTCACTATACATCTCTACTGGTCGTAATGAGACTCCCAGATCAGTAAGCAATTTAACAAGCCAAGTTACTTCACAAGAGGTGATAGCCATAGCTCTGTATTCTGATTCTGCAGTAGAGGATGCAACATACCCTTGTTTCTTAGTTCTCCATGAAATTAGAGAAGTACCCAATAAAATGCAGAAGCCTGTGAGAGACTTCCTGGTCATGGCACAACTCTGATAGTCTGCATCACAGAAAGCTTTGAGTTTTAGCTCGGCTTTGCTTGAAAGGAGCAAGCCTTGCCCTGGAGCATTCTTGATATATCTCAACACTCTCTTTGCAGCTCTCCAATGATCATCACTAGGATTGTGCATAAATTGACTTAGAACTTGCACAGAATAGCATATGTCTGGCCTAGTGATTGTTAAGTAGATCAATTTCCCAACCAGTTTTCTGTATGCCACTGGATCAACTTCATTTCTAGTTCCACTTAGAGTTAACTTCTCTCTAGTATCAAATGGAGTAGCTACAGGCTTAGCTTCTGTCATCCCTGCTTCATCCAGAAGCTCTAAAGCATACTTCCTTTGATTCAGATGGAAGCCTTCTTCAGTTCTCTCTACTTCTATGCCAAGGAAATATCTGAGGTTCCCCAGATCCTTCATTGGGTTGCATAGATGTGCTTTGAGATTCTGTATCTCTTCTTCACTATCTCCTGTTATCAACATATCATCTACATAGACCAGAAGAGCAGTATAAGACTTCCCTGAGCTTTTGTAGAATAGAGAATAATCTGCTTTGGATTGAGTGAATCCAGCTTCTTTGATTACTTGAGCAAACTTTGCAAACCACTGTCTTGGAGCTTGCTTTAGGCCATATAGAGACTTGTCAAGTTTGCATACCAGCTTGGATTTCTCTGACTTGACTTCTGCTTGATGATGCTTGGAGTCTTCTGTTAATGTTTCACTCTGAGTCCTAGCATCATAGGCTGGAGGTAGTTCCATAAACCTTCTTCTTCTAAGTCTCCATGCAGAAAAGCATTTGTAACATCCATCTGACTGATCTTCCATCCTCTAATAGCAGCAACATCTAGCAAAGTTCTCACAGAAATCATTTTAGCCACTGGAGCAAATGTTTCAGCATAATCTATTCCCTCTATTTGTGAAAATCCTCGAGCAACAAGTCGAGCCTTGTGCCTATCCAAGCTTCCATCTGCCTTGAGCTTAGTCTTGAATAGTCATTTGCATGAAACAACAGCTTGATCAAGAGGTCGTGGCACCAACCTCCATGTGTGATTGTTTTCAAGGGCCTGCAACTCAGTTAACATAGCTTGACACCAAGGTGCTAGTTGCAAAGCTTCTTTAACAGTTTTAGGTTCAGACAGTGCTACTACATTGTTAATAAAGGCTTTGTAGGCAGCGGAAATATTGTCATAAGCCATAAAACAATGCATAGGGTAGAGATAGTTCTTACCTTTAGAAGAAGATGTTGCATCAGTAGGTAACTTGGTTGTCATACACACATAATCCTGTAGTCTAAGAGGTGGTCTGGACACTCTTGAGGATTGTCTAAGAGGAGGAGGGTTTTGTGTTGGTAGTTCTTGAGGAACATGGTCAAATATGGCAGGTACAGGGCTAGGAGAGTAGTCTGCCAAGGATTCAGTATGAGTAGGAGGATTAAGTGAAGTGTCATCAGGATTGTATAAAGGTTCAATAGGTTGGAAAAGAGGAAGAGTAGTAGACAAGATATCATCTTCTATGAATTCAGTGACAGACTGAGGTTTTGTGGCATCAACTTTCTCAGACATAGGATTAGCATAGGGAAAGCATGATTCAATAAAATGTACATCACGAGTAACTTGAGTCTTTTGAGTTTTAATATTGTAAACTTTGTAGCCTTTGAATCCCGAGGGGTAACCAAGAAATATGCAAGGATCAGCTTTGGGATCAAATTTCTTCCTAGCTACAGTAGAAGTAGAAATGTAGCATAGGCAGCCAAATACTCTGAGAGAGGAGTAATCTGGTTTCTTATTGAACATAAGTTCATAGGGTGATTTTTGATGAAGAAGAGGTGAAGGTAATTTGTTAATGAGATAAGTGGCTGTTAACACACAGTCCCCCCAAAATTTGATAGGTAGGGATGAGTGAAATCTAAGGGCTCTGGCCATATCTAATATGTATCTGTGTTTTCTTTCTACCCTCCCATTTTGTTGGGGAGTGGAAGTACAAGAGCTTTCATGCACAATTCCTTTTGTATGAAAATAAGAGATGGTTTCAGAGTTGAAAAATTCTGTTCCTTGATCAGTTCTCACAGTCTTTACTTTTGTAGAGAATTGAGTTTCAACTTGAGAGATAAAGTGTTGCAGGAAGGCACTAGTTTCAGTTTTGGACTTCATTAGATAAGCTCTTACACTTCTACTATGATCATCAACAATAGTGAGAAAGAATTTGTGACCAGTATAGGTGGGAGTATCATAAGGTCCCCAAAGATCACAATGTAAAAGCTCAAAATTTTTGTTAGCATGTGATGTACTGGAAGGAAAAGATTTTCTAGATTGTTTAGCAAGAGGAAAGACAGAACAATGAAAATCCATAGTTTTATTTATGTCACAAGAGATGGAACTAACATGAGAAAGTTTTTCAATAGGTGCATGACCTAACCTAAGATGCCAGAGAACATTCTTGTCTTTACACAAGTCCTGACTAGGAAGAAACATAGGTAGAGATGGAGATGTAGCACAAAAATTGTCATACATTCATGTAGTTATTAAGGAGTCCAGCTCAGATTCAGGTATGAGGTAGTATAGTCCCCCAAGTACCTTACCAGCTGCAATCACCTTCTTCCTGGTTTGATCCTGAATCACAAGATAGTTTGAGGTAAGAAAAATGAAGCAATTTATGTCTTTTATGAGACGGCTTAAAGAGATAAGGTTGAACTTGAAATTTGGGACATACAGTACATCCTGTAAGGTAAGATTATGAGATATTTTGATAGATCCAGTATGAGAGATAGGACAGATATTACCATTTGGTAGATGAATGGATGTAGGCTTAGTGATTGGCTTATGTTTATCAAAGAAATTTATGTCACAGGACATGTGATCTGTAGCACCACTGTCTAAAATCCATAAGGAAGAATGAGAAGCATTACAACATAACAACTTACCTGCCAGAAGTGCCTCAGATAAAGTACCTTTTTGTTGCTCCATGAACTTCAAGAAGGCACCCATTAATTGTTGATTGTCCTCAGAGAGTTGTTGGCTAGCATTTGCCTTGTAACCTTGGTGATCTTTGCTCCTAGACCTGCCTGAACTCTGTGGCTTATACTTACTCTTGGAATGCCAACTAGGATAGCCTATTATCTCCCAACACCTCTCAGCAGAGTGATTTCCTTTACAATGCTCACATTCTTTCTTAGGCCTATCATTTTTGTCATAGGGCCTCTTAGCAGCTAGAGTAGTGGCATCTGGTTTTAGACTAACATCAGTAAGTTTCTTGCTCAGCTCATCTTGCAAGAGCAAAGAATGTACATGACTTGCTGAGGGCATAGGAGTTGAGAGTAGAAATTGTCTTCTGGGAGCACTAAACTGATCACCAAGTCCCATCAAGAACTTCATCAACTTATCCTCATTATCTGTAGCTTCAAGTTGTTCATTTAGATTGCACACACACTTGCCACAATTGCACCTAGGTGGATTAGTTAATCCTGATAACTGTTGCCAAAAACCTTTTAGTTTGGTGAAATATTCAGTGACTGTCATGTCTCCTTGACGACAGTCTTGAATTTCTTTTAATCAAATATATTTTTGCAACCCTCCACTAAAACCCTCAATGGGGATACTCGGCTTTTGTCAAAAGCCTCTCTAACAACCCCTTTCTCTATTTTGAAGTGCAATGGAGGCATTTAGAGTTGTGTATGAAATGTCCAATGTTATTATTGCTCATTTTCCCCCATTGGGGATGCTCACCAAACCCCATCCCCCAACCCTCGATAACAAATATCTTTCGGTCTGACACTAGCATAAAGAGTACCAACACAACGACTTCTTTGATTTATTAGTGGTGAAATATATACTTATTGATGATTGATTAGAAAAGATCAACACACAAGACATTTCACTCAGAAAAGAGAAGAGAAAGCAAAGGCTCACAAACTGGAAAAATCAACATTGAAAGATGAGTTTACAAAAGAGGGAAAAACAGAATATATAGTCTGTTAGAGGATGACATAAGCTGACGTCATACACTTAACAGACTAACTAACTAACAACAAATAGCTCTAACAGCTTTATTACAAGCATACTTAACATTCCCTCTCAAGTTGTAGTTGTAAACATGTTTACAACTCCAAGCTTGATCAAGTTCCTTGTATATTGGTCCTTGGTGACAGCCTTGGTGAAAATGTCAGCTGGTTGAGCATAGGTGGAGATGTAGCTAAGGGCAATTTCTTTGTTGAGCACCTTGTCCCTCACCAGGTGACAATCAGCTTCAATGTGCTTGGTTCTCTCGTGGAAGACAGGGTTCCTTGCAATATGTATGGAGGCTTGATTGTCACTATACATCTCTACTGGTCGTAATGAGACTCCCAGATCAGTAAGCAATTTAACAAGCCAAGTTACTTCACAAGAGGTGATAGCCATAGCTCTGTATTATGATTCTGCAGTAGAGGATGCAACATACCCTTGTTTCTTAGTTCTCCATGAAATTAGAGAAGTACCCAATAAAATGCAGAAGCCTGTGAGAGACTTCCTGGTCATGGCACAACTCTGATAGTCTGCATCACAGAAAGCTTTGAGTTTTAGCTCGGCTTTGCTTGAAAGGAGCAAGCCTTGCCCTGGAGCATTCTTGATATATCTCAACACTCTCTTTGCAGCTCTCCAATGATCATCACTAGGATTGTGCATAAATTGACTTAGAACTTGCACAGAATAGCATATGTCTGGCCTAGTGATTGTTAAGTAGATCAATTTCCCAACCAGTTTTCTGTATGCCACTGGATCAACTTCATTTCTAGTTCCACTTAGAGTTAACTTCTCTCTAGTATCAAATGAAGTAGCTACAGGCTTAGCTTCTGTCATCCCTGCTTCATCCAGAAGCTCTAAAGCATACTTCCT
The DNA here is from genome assembly GCA_029168935.1 of Oxyria digyna. NCBI lineage: Eukaryota > Viridiplantae > Streptophyta > Magnoliopsida > Caryophyllales > Polygonaceae > Oxyria > Oxyria digyna. The sequence goes on from JAPVLV010000024.1 coordinate 7,955,160, forward strand.
TTGATTCAGATGTAAGCCTTCTTCAGTTCTCTCTACTTCTATGCCAAGGAAATATCTGAGGTTCCCCAGATCCTTCATTGGGTTGCATAGATGTGCTTTGAGATTCTGTATCTCTTCTTCACTATCTCCTGTTATCAACATATCATCTACATAGACCAGAAGAGCAGTATAAGACTTCCCTGAGCTTTTGTAGAATAGAGAATAATCTGCTTTGGATTGAGTGAATCCAGCTTCTTTGATTACTTGAGCAAACTTTGCAAACCACTGTCTTGGAGCTTGCTTTAGGCCATATAGAGACTTGTCAAGTTTGCATACCAGCTTGGATTTCTCTGACTTGACTTCTGCTTGATGATGCTTGGAGTCTTCTGTTAATGTTTCACTCTGAGTCCTAGCATCATAGGCTTTGAGAAAGTCATAGGCTGGAGGTAGTTCCATAAACCTTCTTCTTCTAAGTCTCCATGCAGAAAAGCATTTGTAACATCCATCTGACTGATCTTCCATCCTCTAATAGCAGCAACATCTAGCAAAGTTCTCACAGAAATCATTTTAGCCACTGGAGCAAATGTTTCAGCATAATCTATTCCCTCTATTTGTGAAAATCCTCGAGCAACAAGTCGAGCCTTGTGCCTATCCAAGCTTCCATCTGCCTTGAGCTTAGTCTTGAATAGTCATTTGCATGAAACAACAGCTTGATCAAGAGGTCGTGGCACCAACCTCCATGTGTGATTGTTTTCAAGGGCCTGCAACTCAGTTAACATAGCTTGACACCAAGGTGCTAGTTGCAAAGCTTCTTTAACAGTTTTAGGTTCAGACAGTGCTACTACATTGTTAATAAAGGCTTTGTAGGCAGCGGAAATATTGTCATAAGCCATAAAACAATGCATAGGGTAGAGATAGTTCTTACCTTTAGAAGAAGATGTTGCATCAGTAGGTAACTTGGTTGTCATACACACATAATCCTGTAGTCTAAGAGGTGGTCTGGACACTCTTGAGGATTGTCTAAGAGGAGGAGGGTTTTGTGTTGGTAGTTCTTGAGGAGCATGGTCAAATATGGCAGGTACAGGGCTAGGAGAGTAGTCTGCCAAGGATTCAGTATGAGTAGGAGGATTAAGTGAAGTGTCATCAGGATTGTATAAAGGTTCAATAGGTTGGAAAAGAGGAAGAGTAGTAGACAAGATATCATCTTCTATGAATTCAGTGACAGACTGAGGTTTTGTGGCATCAACTTTCTCAGACATAGGATTAGCATAGGGAAAGCATGATTCAATAAAATGTACATCACGAGTAACTTGAGTCTTTTGAGTTTTAATATTGTAAACTTTGTAGCCTTTGAATCCCGAGGGGTAACCAAGAAATATGCAAGGATCAGCTTTGGGATCAAATTTCTTCCTAGCTACAGTAGAAGTAGAAATGTAGCATAGGCAGCCAAATACTCTGAGAGAGGAGTAATCTGGTTTCTTATTGAACATAAGTTCATAGGGTGATTTTTGATGAAGAAGAGGTGAAGGTAATTTGTTAATGAGATAAGTGGCTGTTAACACACAGTCCCCCCAAAATTTGATAGGTAGGGATGAGTGAAATCTAAGGGCTCTGGCCATATCTAATATGTATTTGTGTTTTCTTTCTACCCTCCCATTTTGTTGGGGAGTGGAAGTACAAGAGCTTTCATGCACAATTCCTTTTGTATGAAAATAAGAGATGGTTTCAGAGTTGAAAAATTCTGTTCCTTGATCAGTTCTCACAGTCTTTACTTTTGTAGAGAATTGAGTTTCAACTTGAGAGATAAAGTGTTGCAGGAAGGCACTAGTTTCAGTTTTGGACTTCATTAGATAAGCTCTTACACTTCTACTATGATCATCAACAATAGTGAGAAAGAATTTGTGACCAGTATAGGTGTGAGTATCATAAGGTCCCCAAAGATCACAATGTAAAAGCTCAAAATTTTTGTTAGCATGTGATGTACTGGAAGGAAAAGATTTTCTAGATTGTTTAGCAAGAGGAAAGACAGAACAATGAAAATCCATAGTTTTATTTATGTCACAAGAGATGGAACTAACATGAGAAAGTTTTTCAATAGGTGCATGACCTAACCTAAGATGCCAGAGAACATTCTTGTCTTTACACAAGTCCTGACTAGGAAGAAACATAGGTAGAGATGGAGATGTAGCACAAAAATTGTCATACATTCATGTAGTTATTAAGGAGTCCAGCTCAGATTCAGGTATGAGGTAGTATAGTCCCCCAAGTACCTTACCAGCTGCAATCACCTTCTTCCTGGTTTGATCCTGAATCACAAGATAGTTTGAGGTAAGAAAAATGAAGCAATTTATGTCTTTTATGAGACGGCTTAAAGAGATAAGGTTGAACTTGAAATTTGGGACATACAGTACATCCTGTAAGGTAAGATTATGAGATATTTTGATAGATCCAGTATGAGAGATAGGACAGATATTACCATTTGGTAGATGAATGGATGTAGGCTTAGTGATTGGCTTATGTTTATCAAAGAAATTTATGTCACAGGACATGTGATCTGTAGCACCACTGTCTAAAATCCATAAGGAAGAATGAGAAGCATTACAACATAACAACTTACCTGCCAGAAGTGCCTCAGATAAAGTACCTTTTTGTTGCTCCATGAACTTCAAGAAGGCACCCATTAATTGTTGATTGTCCTCAGAGAGTTGTTGGCTAGCATTTGCCTTGTAACCTTGGTGATCTTTGCTCCTAGACCTGCCTGAACTCTGTGGCTTATACTTACTCTTGGAATGCCAACTAGGATAGCCTATTATCTCCCAACACCTCTCAGCAGAGTGATTTCCTTTACAATGCTCACATTCTTTCTTAGGCCTATCATTTTTGTCATAGGGCCTCTTAGCAGCTAGAGTAGTGGCATCTGGTTTTAGACTAACATCAGTAAGTTTCTTGCTCAGCTCATCTTGCAAGAGCAAAGAATGTACATGACTTGCTGAGGGCATAGGAGTTGAGAGTAGAAATTGTCTTCTGGGAGCACTAAACTGATCACCAAGTCCCATCAAGAACTTCATCAACTTATCCTCATTATCTGTAGCTTCAAGTTGTTCATTTAGATTGCACACACACTTGCCACAATTGCACCTAGGTGGATTAGTTAATCCTGATAACTGTTGCCAAAAACCTTTTAGTTTGGTGAAATATTCAGTGACTGTCATGTCTCCTTGACGACAGTCTTGAATTTCTTTCTTGATCTGGAAGATTAATGGCCCATTTCTTTGACCATAACTTTCTTCCAAATCACACCACATTTCCCTGGCTGTATCAAATTCATCCAGTGTTGCATAAATGTTCTTGGACACAGTATTAATAATCCAACCACTGGCCATATTATCACATCTAAGCCATTGGGAAGCATTCTCATCAGTTTTAGGTATAGAGCCATCCACTAGTCCAACCTTATTTTTGACAGATAAGGCTTTGATGAAAGATTTTCGCCATCTCCTATAATTCTCACCATCAAGTTGGATAGAGGTCAGAATCATACCAGAGTTGTCTGAAGGATGAATGAAAAGAGGATTTTGGAGATCACCAGAGGTGATAAAATCCCTTCTTCTCTCCGCGCGATCTTCTGGTGTCACCATGGATGAAGCTTCAAACAGAAAGCTACTCTCTCAGCGCAAACCAGAAGACAGATCAACAGAGATGCCTGGCGATGGAATTGAAGCACAATTCCAAGAACAATTCTGATCAAGAATTCCAACACACAGATAGTAGAGAATCTGCTGAGAGAATTCCAACCTAAGAGAAACGATTATAATCGCAGAAGAACAAGATCAATCCAATCAATCCGGCGCTCTGATACCATGATGATTGATTAGAAAAGATCAACACACAAAAGATTTCACTCAGAGAAGAGAAGAGAAAGCAAAGGCTCACAAACTGAAAAAATCAACATTGAAAGATGAGTTTACAGAAGAGGGAAAAACAGAATATATAGTCTGTTAGAGGATGACATAAGCTGACGTCATACACTTAACAGACTAACTAACTAACAACAAATAGCTCTAACAGCTTTATTACAAGCATACTTAACACTTATGCTATGTTTTGTACATCAATCTCCAGAAATATTAGGATAAATCACGCCCCTGGATTTCACTAATAAAAACTTTGAGAATGTAGAGAAATTGGAAAATTGTATATATTCCCAATAGGATGACCCTGAGGACAGACAAAAGCATGTAGTCTAAGTATTCTTAAACAACAACACATTCATTTCGCGGGACATGGCTTGAGCTGTACATCGGCAAATGTGTCGAAATGAAATGGGAAGAACATTGAGGGAGGGACGGAGGAAGTAAATTTTATAAATTTTATAAAAGTGGGAGGTTATACCCACTGCATAACAAATTAACAATCATGTAAAATCCCATTAGGAAGGATGTCGGCAGGAGTGTACAGCTCACTCTACAATGGCATGGTGGCCTCTCGATTAAACAAAAGAATTCGTGATATCTTGGCGTTGTGTATGTGAAGATAAAATCACAAATATCATATGTGGGGTGCCGCGTTTCCCTCTCACACGCTAGCTTCATCAGTATTCCCGCTCCTCTATATAATCTGTAGCCGCTGCTTCCTCCTCTTTATCCATCGCACTCTGTTTTTTCAGCAACATTAGATATACAAAAGTCAGGGAAGAAGACATATAAAATGGGTACAGCAACTTTCATTGACGTCCTCCTCGCTTTTCTCTTGCCTCCTCTTGGTGTCTTTCTCAAGTTCGGCTGCGGGGTATTCAATCCTATATATATCCCTTCTTTGTTTCCTAGTATTTGTTACTTACGGAGTAGTTGATCTCAAATTGGGTGAATTTGCAGGTGGAGTTTTGGATCTGTTTGGTGTTGACCGTGCTTGGTTGGATTCCGGGAATTCTTTACGCTCTCTGGGTTCTCGTCAAGTGATTTCACATCTCTAGCATGTCAGTTTTCTACTGTAATTCTTTCAACACTGCTTTTATACTTTCAGTTGTCAGTAAGTAATAATCATAGCCTTTCCTATTTGGTACTCCCTCCGTTCCTCCCCTAATATAAGGCTCATTTGCTTTTTCGACACTATTTATAAAGAATCTTCTCCTTTTCTTTCAATGTATAGAAATAAATATAGGCATGTGAGATGTCGTTTGATTCGTCTCAATGAGTACTCTGAGAATATTAAAAAATTATAATTTTTATTATCGTATATTTAGAGATATTAACGTTACAAAATGTGTCTCGACAAATGTGTCAAAAGCAAATGAGAAGATCATTAAGGGACGGAGGGAGTAAGATTATTTGAAGATGAATATTAAAGTACTTACGGACTACTATATTTTATTTGTTGCTTAATTAATTTGTTAGATGTATTATTCTCACTATCACATGTAGAGAAAAATTTGTGTGTGAACTAGGAAAAACGAAAAGCTCGCGTGTATAATCGTCAATGTTTATATTCTAGGCTATGAATTTTTTTGAGCGTTTTCAGTGAATGACGATATGATATACTTGTAATTATTGCGAACTACGTCTATCAAAAAATTTAATCACCAGATTAAGATTATGAGCATTAGCTTGTTATGTACTAACACAAAAAACTTCATTTTCATACGTAAGCCTTGTTTTCACCCGAACTTTTCTGATTATGTGTATCCGGAAAATTCATCTGCGCCGGAGCATATTCAAATCAAAATTGTTAAAAGTATATATTTTCCAATTCGACCGGATGATTTATTGGGTGGGCCAAATTGGATATGTAAGAATTTATTGTTTATGCGAAGTAAGAAGAGTGAAAACTCAATAAAAAATGGAATGGACTATGAATAGCAAGGATATGTTTACTCGCTCCATAGTTCTTACGTAAATGTGATGGATCTTTTTTTTGATAAGAGTGATGAATCATCTATGCGAGCTACAAATTGAATTTTATTATATAGCTTGTGCCAACCACCGATATTGACATGAAATGAAACCTCAGCCATTTAGTTTGTCAAAAAAGCAAAAACAAAAAACAAATGATGGTGCGTTGTTAATTTTTTGTCATAAGTTGCCGACATGTATGCTGAATTATTGGCTATCGAATATGTGTAGGTGGAGTTCTTCTTCTAGCAAGGGGAATGCATATACCTGGAGTAGGGTTGTGAACGTTATCTCTGATTTGTTTGAATTGTGCTGTTGGTCTGCTCTTTTATTCTCTTCTTAATTACAGTAACTGTTATCTTATTAACACCCACTTCTGTACGTGACTTCATTTGGTTTATTCCGCCAATTATTATTGTGTACGTATTTTATATATCGTTATCATTCTACATGGAGTTCAGCCGTTATCGATTGATGTAGTTTCCCTCCTGCTTATTCGTGATTTCACTCATATCTTATATGGTTACTAGATGGTTTCCATAGTAATCTCGAAGAATTATTGATAACTTTATGAACTATGATAAGTAGGGAAAATATAAGATCGCATCTTATCATGTACGGATATTGATAGTGTATTTGTTTCGTCAATATATTCCTAGTTACACGATATTTGAAAAAACAAATTTTGATATAATTAAATTAAAGTATTCATTAACCACTAGTACAAATCTAGTCTTTCATTACAGCTTTTTTTATCACGGTTGGGTGTGTAACGTTGTAAAAGATTTTTGACAATAATTTATCGTGAAATGTTCCAATTTCCGTGTATAACATTTATCTATATACATATAAAAATTGTTGAGTTTGATGAAGTAATGTCAATTTGTATATAATAAATGTTTATATTTTAAATATTTATCATAATTATCTATTCTTTTAAATGCTAATTTCATCACTAACTAATAACACACCGTCTTCGTCTCCTTCTTCTACCACAACCTCCAAACTCATTCTTATCTAATCCCGTCCTCCTTCTTTGGTTAAAAATTAATATGAGTTAATTAGATATTTTAATCTATCTATATATTATATATCTATATATCTATATCTATATAAAAATTGATGGATTTGACAAAGTAATGTCAATCCGTACCGGGCCACCGTAGTGAGTTAAATTTGATTTATTGATTAGACTTTATTTCTTCCGTTGATATTCAACCCTTCTTCTTCCCTTTAGCCTTTCATCTTCTCAGTTGATTGCTGAATTGAAAGATGATTTTACTTAAACTTTTTTTTTGTATAAATATGTTTTGCCTATCGCAGTACCCAAATGTCTTCTCGAGTTCTTCATTCTTGATTTCGGTTGTAACAATCGTTGCAATAGTTGTATTTTCATTTTACGAGTTTGTAGAATTGTATTATGTCATCGTTCACTCATTTTAAATTTAGGGTCTATTTAATGACTAACCGCAAACGAAAAACTGTGATTTCTCCGCGCGAAACGCGGGGTTCCGAATCTAGTTGGGTAAAAAAAAGGTTAGAGCTAATATATTGTGGTTATCAATAACGGTGATAAATATGTGGGATATTAACTTGGTTTTACCCTTAAAAGGAAAATAAAGCATTAATTCTGCTAGGAAAAAGAAAACAGAACTTCCCCAATCTCTTTCGCTCATCGGCCTATCGTAACAATTAATTGATTATTATTAATGCATCTCATTGTGCCTTGGTTGTTTTATCAACACATACATGTGCCTCTTCATTGTATATGTGTTCAGCATGCTCAACAATCGTCGTTAAAAAGAGAGCGACTCTTTTCCCTAAGGACAACTCTTATCTTGAGTGTCCTAGACGAAAAATAAACGATGAGACACAGAAAACACTTCAAACTTTCTAATTTCCTAGAACTCGTGTCAAGGTAATTGGGTACAGTACGAACATGTGCCTAGACGAACATGTGCCTCTTCAAACTTTCTAATTTAACTATATATATATATTGGCAAAATGCTCGCGAACAAGAACGAACATGTATGTTTCTTTGGTAGCAGAGTCATTACATAACATCGAAATATCCTGGTAAATCGAGAAAAATAACGAGACATTAACGAAAGAAAGGTCTTCCCACACGTCTGCGCTCCTTAGAAAAGCCCTACGAATGATAGTTACATAAGCATTTGTCAGCCTCTCGCGTTATTGTCGCGTTGGAGTTTTTAACAATCATGCTCATACCTGATTACTGCGTGCGTACTAGCCAGTAATAGGGCTTATGTCATTCGCGACTGTTGTTTGGTGTAAGCGAGCCAGAATTTCGTGCGTGTGTAATTGTCTAGTAGTGTTATATTTATGTCATCGCGACCATATGAGATAATTTGTATATTCCTTTCGTGATACCTGAGCTAAGGCGTATTGAGCGCCTCAGTAATTCTGAGCTCGTGAGTTGGAGCTTGTAGGTTGTTTCTGGTAGGGCGATGAGTGCTGAGCTATAGATCGCTCGCGATGTAGAACTGTAATACGATTCGTAGCTGAATGCTTAGCGTTTACAAGAATACTGGCCCTTGTGGAAAAAAAAGTCAATTGTATATGGCAACTGAGAGTACCTGGGCAGTGGTGGCTTCGACGCCCCAGTTTAACTTCGCGAGCGTTTTCAAGACTATTTGTTACTTTGGTAAGAACCCTCTGCATCATGCAAAGAAACGGGATTTCCATTAGATACTTGCGTAATTTTGCGAGTCATGGTATAAGACACGATTTTGTTGGCCACGCGACTGAATTCAATCTGTTATGTGCAGTAATCAATCAGTCGTCGTGCCTCGTGCCTTGGCGGTGTGATGACTCGTCAAGGTCACAACTCCGTGATCAAAGCGAGGAGGACTCATGTCTTTATTCGTCTTTGATTTTCACGGCTTCGCGAACTATGGGGATTCGTTTGATCTCTGCCATAGTGTCACGGCTTCACAACCTGGGTGGGTGCCCTTGGCCCCAGCCCAGCGTTATGGCTTCACGACCTGGGTGGGTGCCCTTGGCCCCAGCCCAGCGTCATGGCTTCACGATTCAGTGAGTGCGCACTCATCTGTCATCATGGCTTCACAACCTGGGTGGGTGCCTTTGGCCCCAGCCCAGCGTCACGGCTTCGCGACCTGGGTGGGTGCTTCTTGGCCCCCAGCCCAGCGTCACGGCTTCGTGACCTGGGTGGGTGCTTCTTGGGCCTCAGCCCAACGTCACGGCTTCGCGACCTGGGTGGGTGCTTCTTGGCCCCCAGCCCAGCGTCACGGCTTCGCGACCTGGGTGGGTGCTTCTTGGCCCCCAGCCCAGCGTCACGGCTTCGCGACCTGGGTGGGTGCTTCTTGGCCCCCAGCCCAGCGTCACGGCTTCGCGACCTGGGTGGGTGCTTCTTGGCCCCCAACCCAGCGTCACGGGATTTTTATCTATATTTTGCGATTTGAAGTGCATAGCCTTACCTTTTATTCAAGGTTGGTGTTCCCCCTTTTTGGCGAAAGTATTTATTCTCTTAGTAACCCGACTACAGATTTGGTCGTTTAAACTCATTCGGTTTTTTCGCCTGCACAGAGCTTGTCAGACAATCTGCTCGCGAGTGTTACGTGCATGGAAGATACTTTATGTGCTATAAAAAAAAATTTGAGAGAGGCTTATACCTGGGGGGGGGGGGGGATGGGCTAGGTGTAATAGCGGCGTAGTCGCATCACGTTCCAAGAGTTTGCAACGTGATTCCCGGATCTATCCTTCAGTCGATAGGCACCAGGTGCGACTTCGCGATCCACTATGTAGGGCCCTTCCCAGCCGGGATCTAACTTTCCTCCTTCTGTGTTTCTTAGGACAAGGTCTCCCTTCACGAAGCCTCTTATCTTGACATGCTTGTTGTAATACTTCGCGACACTAGCTTTGTGCGCGGCTGCTCTGATTACTGCCATTTCTTACGCCTCTTCGCGAAGCTGTAGTTCCATTCGCATTTTCTCATCATTGGTGTCCTTGACATAATGGAGAATTCTTTCGTTTGGAAACAAGAATTCCACAGGGACCACAGCTTCAACACCATACGCGAGGGCAAATGGGCTCTCCTCCGTTGCTTTCTTGACAGTTATGCGGTTGGCCCGGAGGGTAAGAGGGAGAACTTCGGCCCACCTCCCTTTGGCGCCTTCCAGCCTTTTCTTGGGGTCCATTACGATGCTTTTGTTGACAACCTCAACTTGGCCATTACAATGTGGGTGAGCGAAAGAGGCGATTTTTAGCCGAACGCCCATGTCGTCACACCACTTCAGCAGCTGGAGAGAGTTGAATTGAGGGCCTTTATCTGTGACTATTTCCTGAGGAAGATTGTAATGACAGATGATGTTTCTCCACATGAACTTATTCACTACTGGCACTGTCGTGGACGCGAGTGCCTCGGCCTCGACCCATTTAGTGAAATAGTCCACAACCACAATGATATACTCGAGCTGCCCAGGAGCCTTTGGCTTGAATGGTCCAAGAAGGTCCAAACCCCACATCGCGAACGCTATGAGGTTGCTCATGATTTGAAGCTCGACACCAGGTTGGTGAGAGGCAGGGGCAAAATATTGGCAAGCTTGGCAAGCTCGCGATATGTTATGTGCGTGTTGCTTCATGGTGGGCCAGAAATGACCTTGGCGCAAGGCTTTGTAAACTAAAGGCCTCCATCCTGCGTGAGTCCCACACAGCCCTGTGTGCAATTCTTCTAAGAATGATTTCACCTCATAGTGAGCCATGCATTTCAATTCTCTGGGGTGTCCCCCTCTCTTGTATAGCTCTCCCCTATTGAAGTAGAAACGAGCAGCCTTTCTTTTCAACTGTTGGAGCTCTTTGGGATCAGAAGGTCCGCGACCGTTTTTCCAATAATCAATGATTGGATGACGCCAATCCTCACTGGTGTTGTTGATTTCCATCATTTAAATCTCGCGACTAATTGCGCTCTCTTCTTTGACAAGGAAAAAATATTTCGGTGGAGCAGATTTGGTTACAATGAAGCCCGATTTTTTCTCGCGTTCATCTTTCGGACCTTGCCAACTGGCACCCACCCTCGCGAGCTCATCAGCCTTCTTGTTCTCATCTCTTGAAATGGCTCGAATTTCAAAATGCATGAACAAGGAAATCACCGTCGCGACTCTTGCATGGTATCTTGGCAAGTTTCCCGTTCTTGCTTCGTAGATTCCCTAGACTTGGTTTACTACAATCTCTTAGTCACTCAGACATGCCAACACAGAGATAGAGGTGCCAATGGATAATTCCAGACCAGCTATTAAAGCTTCGTACTCGGCCTCGTTGTTGGTGGGTTTAAACTTGAGGGCGATGGCATGACTTATCTCGTCTCCTGTAGGCGAGGTGAGTACTACTCCTGCCCCGCATCCTTCATCATTCACGGCACCATCGACATGCATGATCCACATCAGTTCTTCACTGTACAGATTTTTGTTCTCGAACTCTCTGAAACTTGTCTCAACAATGAAATCGGCCAACGCCTGAGCTCTGATCGCGGGCCTAGGCCGATAAACAACGTCGAATTCTGAAATTTCTATGACCCATCTCGCGAGCCTTTCTGCCACCGTTGGCTTTGTCATAAATCCATGCAGTGGCAAATCTGTCAAAGTCTCAATGGGATGCGCGTGAAAATAAGGCTTGAGTTTTCGAGCGGCGGTCACTAAGGCGAGTACAGATTTCTCTACTGGGGAATACCTGGTCTCAGCTGGTAATAACGCGCGGCTGACAAAATAGACTGGTATCTCCTGCTCGCGAACTAGCACTGCACTTACAGCTCGGGAACTTGCCGCGAGATATAATTGAAGGGTCTCACCCGGGATCGGTGAAGCTAGGATTGGGAGCCTTGACAAGTGCTCTTTGAGGCTTGTGAATGCTTGATCGCATTCCGTAGCCCACTCGAAGTTTTTCGGCTTTCTCAGAATTTCAAAGAACGGAAGGTTGCACTAAGCCAACTTAGCACAGACTCTCCCCAAATAATTCACTTTACCTACAAATCTTTGGACCTCATGCGTCGACTTAGGTGGTTGTAGATCCAGTACTGCTTTAACTTTATCTGGATTGACTTCCACACCTCGCGCGCTGATCATGACGCCCATAAACTTTCCTTCAGTCACTCCAAAGACACACTTGTCTGGATTCAAACCCATTCCGTATTTCCTCAGGGTCGCGAATACTTCAGCAAGATCGCGAGCATGGTCACATTGCCTCCTACTCTTAACAATGATGTCGTCGACATACGCCTCAACAGTGTCCCCGATCTGGCCACTGAAAATTCGATCAACGAGCCTCTGGAACGTAGCCCCCGCATTCTTGAGACCAAAAGGCATAACCTTATAGCAGAAAGTCCCCTTTCTGTTATGAATGATATGTGCTCTGAGTCTAAAGGATTCATCATCACCTGGTTGTAGCCCGAGTAAGCATCAAGGAAACTCAACGCTTCGTGCCCCGCGGTTGAATCCACTAGTTGGTCAATGGAAGGCAGCGGATAGCTGTCTTTCGGGCATGCTTTGTTGAGATTGGTGAAGTCTACAAACATTCTCCATTTCCCAGTCCCCTTCTTCTCGACCATGACTATGTTGGAAAGCCAAGCCGGATACTGCACTGGTCTTACATATCCTGCTTTTAAAAGTTTCGCAAGCTCAACGGCCGCGGCAGCATTCTTCGGTCCTTCCTGCTTTCTTTTTCTCTGCCTCTTTGGGGCCACTTCGTTACTAATATTCAGAGAGTGGGTAATGACGGGGGGTGGGATTCCCTTTAAGTCCTTTGGCGACCATGCAAATACGTCTCGCGACTCTGACAATAATTTCTCAACCTCTCCCATTACCATGGGATCTAAGCTGCCTCCTATAAACAGTTTTTCCTCTTTATTGTCGAAAGGAGTGATTTCTTGTGTCTCAAAACCGGTGAACTTTTCTTTGTTTTCTTCCTCCTCGGGTCCTTGGGGCCTTGGAAGCTCGCAAACATCTAGATCGGTCTCTTCTCCAATGTTGGGCAACCCGGGCACAAAGAGTTGATTCACGAGCAGAGGCGTATCATCCCCTTTTTCAGATTTTATATAGCATGAGATGATCTCATTCTCTACCCCAGTCGCGACTCCTGTGCCTGATTGTGTGAGAAACTTTAGACAGAAATGGCTCATTGATACCACTGCGTCGAATTTGCACAAAGTGCCTCTCCCAATGATAGCGTTGTATGACGAGCTTGTTGGGATAATTACAAAGTCAATAATTTCATACCTTCTCGGCCCTGTTTCATCGCCCATCACAACATCGAGCGTTACGACGGCCAAAGTTGTTACTCTTTCCCCCGCGAATCCCACCAAAGTGGTCCGGGTGGGTCTCTTCACACTAGGATCAACTCCTAACTTTTCAAAGGCATCTAGGTAGAGGATATCAGCGGAGCTTCCCGTGTCAACTAATATGCGGCTTACCAGCTTTGTCCCTATCTGGAGATGTATGACGAGTGGTTCACCCGGAGAAACTACCCACTCATTAATCTCTTCATTGGAGAACACAAGTTGATAAGGCCTTCTAGGTGGTGGAGTCGCGACGCTCATGACAGGGAGACCGCGAGGCAAAAGAGCATTATTCATCTTTCTCTGCTCACGTCTGTTAGGGGGAATGGGGAGATTGGGGTCAGTCGCGACTTGTTGGTTGCGTCCCCTTCCCCTGCCACCGTTGTTGTATCCTCCCCTGTACTGGCCTCGTCCAGGGTTTCTTCCACCTCTACCTTTTTTATTTCCTCCGCCTCTCTGATTCATGAGAATGGTTCTTTGCTCGGGTTCATTGTTCATTCTGGGGCCATTTCGACATTCATCTGTATTGTGAGTTGTGGAATTATGATTAGCGCACCACATCCCATCGCGACCACGGCCTCTTCCACCATTTCCGTGGCCGCGACCCCTGTTGTTACCGTTGTCATCTCTTTGATTCATTAGATTCTGAGCCTGAAACTGATTCTGATCTTGGTTCTGACCATAGTCCTGATACTGTCCCTGATTCTGATGTTGAGTAGCCAGACCTGGTGCTCGCGAGCTGTTCTGACCCTGATTCTGATCGTACTGTTGTCTCTTATTTCCCCAGCCTTGATTTTCTTTCTTAGAACTCTGATTCTGATTCTGTTTGATTTGACCCCCTCCCGAGGAGGGAGCGCTTGAGTGAGTTTCAACCTAAATCTCAACATACGCCCTCTCAAGCATGGCTTGGTAGGATTGTTCTTGCTTTCTGTATAAGTGCTTCTTGAACTCACTTCCATCTAGCAAACCATCGAGGAACGCGACCCTCGCAATTTTGTCATCGAAATCATCAGCTTCTAGCACCATTCCCGAGAACCTTTTCACATACTCTTCCAGGGTTTCCCCGACTTTCTGTTTAACTCCCACCACTTCTTACATTGTGATCTTTCTTTTCTTTGACGAGCCAAAATGCAATAGAAAACCTCTCTCAATGTCCGCGAAGCATGTGATACTCCCGGCAGGTTGATTCAACATCCAGGTCATTTCCGTGTCTGCCAATGTCCCTGGGAAACCCTTACACATTGTGGCCTCATCGGGCCCTCTCGCGATCATCGCATACTTGTAGCGGGAGAGGTGCTCCTTGGGGTCTCCCTTTCCTGTGTATTCTTTGATGGTCGGGAATCTAAACTCCGACAATAGGGGTGCACGAATTATATGCTCCGCGAACGCGGTTGGTCCGAACATAGATGAGAAATTGAGAGGAGGATTGGTAGGATACACCAGATTTTGATAGTCGTCGCGAGGATAGTAGGGCACTCCATGATGGTTGCGCGGAGTACGCGGCTCATTCAGGGGATAATACGCTTGGTCCCTCTCATCATAGCGTCCACCATGCTGAGAATAATAGTGGTCTTGATGGCTCGCGGGAGCCTGATTAAGATCAAATCCTCCTTGCCCCGCCTCTCTCGCGACGTTTCTACCCCTTGGCACTCTAGAGACAGAAACTCTGTCATCTGGGGCGACTTCGGCGCCCTGTTCTTCTAGGTGAGCTTCTTGCTTCTCGCGTCTCATGGGGTTCCACCCTTTGATTAGCAGCATTCTGGTTCCCCGGTGCCCCTTGAAGCCCCATCCAAGCATTGAAGGCCGCAGCATGCTCTCGCAGAATAGTGATAAGGTCGCGAGTGTCCTCTTCATCCACGCGAGGAAGCGGTGGATTAGGGACATTCTGAGTGAGGGGGCCTGTTTGCAATAGAGTGTTGTTCATTGTGTCGCTTCTGTCTGTCTCATCCATTATACTGAACTTCGCAATCTGATTATCAAGGCTTCAAATAGAACTAGCTGCGCGAAGAGGTCCCCACGGTCGGCGCCAGCGTTGGAGCCCAGGTGTTCACGACCTCGCAATCAACACCTCGCGAGGCCTGGCCAGCTAGAATCTTCAATCTGCCGGAGACCTCCTTTACACCAACTGAAGCAACAACTTGAATTCCATCTTCTTTTGGATCAAAACTCGTCTTCTTGCGATGTTCTTCGTGTTCTTGAGCTCTTGAGTACCTGCGCAACCAAACCGGAAGGATGAACCCCCAGATTTGGCTCTCTGACGCCCAAGTTAGTACTGATCACGACTAAATGAGAGTAACGAGCACAATAACACCAAATAATGACCAAAGAGAAGGAAATGACTATCAATATACACTTTCAAGCCATGAAACCTCACGAACCAGACCAATGGAACAGTGAATAACAAATCTCAACCAAACGCGACAATTCTCACATCAATAGCACGAATACGATACCGAGAGTCATAATCCAAGTACCGATCATCCAATCCTCTATGAATGGAGATGGATTGGGGAAGGAGAAGACGATTCCGGAATGGAGCTTCGTCTCGGCTTTCGTTACACTTTGGGCCGTCGCGAGCCTGTTTGGCTCACGACCTGAGAACCGGGTCCAACAGACCATTATTGCAATATATACTAAGACCTAATCTATATCTATATATACCTAATATCTATCTAATCTATATAATATAAAAATCGCGGAGAAAGAAAATTAAAGACATAGCATTAAATTCTCCACATTTTGATTGGTTAATTCACCATCTTCAATTTGCTATCTTTTTATTGGTGGTTTTTATACATTATAGACAGATGGATCAAGATCCATAAAATAAAAACTTGAATATATGAAGATTTAATTAAAACTTACACGTTGTAAGATGATTATTTTCTTTTTCATAAAATAAAGGAGAATTGTTATCCTAACCGATTCCAACTTCATTTTAAATATATAAACGATGTTTAAAATCATATAACTTCAACATTTATATATATATATATGTCACTTTCAAATAAGATCTAATTATTTATAAATAAATAAAAGCAATTCTTTTGTAAATTCTACTAAGAAGAATTAATCCAAAATCATATATAGTTGAAAAATATAAATAATGCAATACAAACAACATATTTATAGCTTCACACATTTGAAATAAATATTCACCTCTATTACCTATAAATGCAAAATTCAAAAAACGAGCATACACTTTGATACATAGTCTTAATAATATTTAAAAAAAACATATCTTTTCTCAAGTGTAGCAAAAATAATTTTACCTAAATAAAATAAAATAAAATAAGCTAATGAAAACACGAATAAACATCAAAAAAATAAGACCCGCGCGAAGCGCGGGAACCTTCTCCCTAGTCTTAATCTTAATCTTAATATATTATAAAATTAGGGGTTCTTCAAATTAATCACAGTGCATTTAATGCTTTGTTTTTAATTTATCATTTTTCTGATTTTTTTCTTTTCTCCTTTCTTTCCTACGTTTACGAATATGTCGCTCAAACGATGATTTTGACCCACCAACACATGTATAATGGATCTGTATGAAACATATAATCATCTTTTACTCTTCGATTCCGCAACGCCTTATTATGAAGTTTTATAGGCCGTAAAACCCGTGCGTAGCGCGGGCCCAAAAAGTCTAGCATTAAATTCTCCACATTTTGATTGATTAATTCACACTCATCAATTCAATGTTGCTATGTTTTAATTGTTGGTTTTATACATTATAGATAGATGGATCAAGCTTCATAAAAACTTCATTACATGAAGATTTTATCTAAAACTTACACTTTGTAAGATAATTATTTTCTTTTTCATAAAAATATAGGAGAACTTTTATCCTAACCGATTCGAACTTCGATTTAATTATATAAACGGTGTTTAAAATCATATAATTTCAACATTTATATATATGTCGCTTTGCAAATTAGATGTAATTATTTATAAATAAGAAAATCAATTCTTTTCTAAATTCTACTAAGAAGAGTTAAACTAAAATCATAAATAGTTGAAAATATAAATAATGTAATATATAAACAACATATTCATAGCTCCACACATTTGAAATAAATATTCACCTCTATTACCTATAAATGTAAAGTTTTAAAAATAATTATACACTTTGATAGATAGTCCTAATATTACTTTAAAAAAAAAAACATATCTTTTCTCACACGTAGCAGAAATATTTCTACCTAATAAAACAAAAATAAGTTAATGGAAACATGAATACACATCAAAAAATTAAGATCCGCGCGTAGCGCGGGAACCTTCTCCCTAGTGTATATATATATATATATATATATATATATATATATATATATTGATAGACCTTAACAACGTAATGATATTGGTACTTAGTTAATGCATTGAATTAATACATTAAAAAAGTTAATATTAAAAAGGATTTTGTATAAATCATAAAAAATCTATGTAAGAAAAGAAAAAAGAATTAAAATTTGAATTAATAAGTTTACACGAAATCAACAAGTTTATCTAGTCTTCGTTTAAGACGCGTTACTCGACTATTCATATGAAGAAAACAAATCATGCATCATTTTTTTTGATTGATTCTGTTTCCAAAGTTAACTTTGTTGAGGTTACATTGTTGGATTGAAGGTTTGTGAACATGATTAGCCTCAATTCAATTTAGTGTCTCCAAGTGATGACGAGTTATATCAATTTAACTTTCCCTTATACTCGGGCAGGTTTCAACGCCCGACGGGAACAATAGAGAATCTTTCCGGAAAATTCGTCAAGTTGCTTGAGAAGTTAAAGAATCTTCCAAAGGATACCAACTTTATGGATTGTAAGAAAGTTCTTGAGGCAGGTCGACTAAAAGAGGCAAGATTGGGATTAGAAGAGGCGGGGTTGATTATCCTTAGGTAGATTCTTTATTGACTCAACCCTACTTCTTCCAATCGACCTGACTCAAGAACAAGCTTCGTATCCTTTGGAAGATTCTTGAACAATCACTCTAGGAACTCGGCGACTTCTTCAGAAGGATTCTTTGTTCTTCTCGTATGGCATTGAAACTTTCCCACGTAGATGGGAAAGTTAAACTGATATGATTCATCATCACTTGCAGATACTAAAATCATTTTAGTCCACACTCACCGCACCATTCATAGTGCTCATGCTAAAATAGAGATAGCGTGTTTTATTATTTCCTAATATCGGTCGTTTTTTGCTAGAAGATTTAGAGATTGTTTTTCATGCAAACTGAACACATGTACGAATCATCACAATACCACTAACATGTTTTGGGAAAAAGCGACAACAGTATAAACTCCCCCATGGTTATGCCTTCTTAATCTCAATGAACAAGTTATACAAAAAAACAAGTCAGGGCAAAATCAGAAATAAACAGTGTAATATTTGCAACTACTTCATGGAGAGTGATATTAGGTTGTTAATCAAGTTGAAACAAAGACAATAAACAATTACTAAATGAAACATATTTTTCACTTGGCTATACATTTACAAGTAATCCTCCATTAATTTCAGCAAGGATTGCTTTTGTTGGAGCTCGGAAAATGCAGCTCGCAACACAACACCTCGCGAGTCTGACCAACCAACTTGTATACAGCACTACACCTCGTCTTCTCTCCGTCGTTCAACCTAGTTCTTGACACCTACTATTCCAACGCAACCAAACCAGGAGAGGGTATCTCCGGATTTGACTCTCCGGCGTTCAAATAAGCAAACGTATAAATATGCAACTGAGAGCTACACAATTTGCCACAAGAGCTAGAGTGGATAGAAAGAAGTAAGGTGATGATAAAGGGAACTTAAAATGCTATCTAAAACGTTTCAAGTTCTTCGTTACCAACAAACCGAACGGCCCTAGAAAACACCCATCGCAGCATTAAAAGTTTAATAGCAACTCCGGGAGTTACAAACTAAGTTATGTTCTTCCCAACACCTCAAGGAGAAGGTGGTTTTGGAAGATTGAGGTTTTGGTTTATTCCTGTGTTTTTCTTACTCGGGAGAGGAAGACGAAGCGTTTTTCTTTTAGTCGTGATCCCCTCCTCTATCCATTGAGTTGCGTTCTTATACAATTGTCAGGGGCCCACGCGAGTCAATTACTAATTTGCCCCTTGATACTTAATCTCGTCGGATCCTCCTTCTGGGCTTCGTCTGCTTATGGGCCGCTTTCGTTCTTCTGGGCTGACTGCATGGACCGATCCGGCTCGCGTCCGATGGGCCTAACCCAATTCCTTTTGGGCTTCGCGAACCCAGCGAGAACCGGCTCCAACATCCAGCCCCCCAAGGTTTTATGCTGAATAGCTTAAGGCTTGGGTTTGTCTTCTTGAAGTCGCGTTCTCGACATGAGAGTGGCTCCATGACTTAGCATGATTGCATCGCGTGTGTTGGTCGCGTGCATTTCGATTAAACTTCTCGGGGCGACGTTTTGAATTCAAAAACTTTTTGAATTCCCGCGCTGGGCGCATGTTGCCCACGTGCCATCTTCTCATTGCACCTTCTTTCCCCCGGTTCTTCCTTATAAATACCCACCTTCGTCTTCCTTTTTTCATTCTGCCGCAATCCTTCGTTGTTCCCTCCAAACTGCACGTTCGTCTTCTTCGCCGGTGCTCTCTCCTTCTCTACCTTCGTCTTCGCCTCCGCTCCCACACGATCTTCAATGGCAGGTTAGTCTTTCGTTCTTCCTTCCCTTTTCTACCTCGTTTTGGCTTGATTTTAGGGTTCCCCGCAGATTCGTCGCTCGATTTCTTCTCGTTTATAACTGTTGTCAGAATTTTTTGCCCGGGCTCTTCGATTTGATAGGCTTTCGTCAGTGATTGTTTGTCCATTGGGTGTTTCTCGTGTCGGATTCTCCTTCCAGCTCTCGTTTTTCAATATGTTGTTTAAGAAAAAACGTGTTTCGGTCAATTCCGCCATTTTTGGACCTCCGCAAGGTTCTTCGTGTTCTTGGGCCTGGTCCTTCTTGATGTCGTTTTAAATTCCCCTTTGATCTTTCGTGTTTCAGTTCTTCCAGGGATTTCTTGTTTGTTCACTTCTTACTGCCTCGCGTCATTTTCCTTTGACTCGCGTTGTTTCCACCTTCGACGTTCTCTTTTTCCTCTTTCCATCCCTGGAAAACTGAAACTTTCTTTTCCTATGCTTTCGGGTAGTGATGATTTCTATGAACGCTCAACTCGGGCTGAGTATTCGGGGCGCACTACGTCCGGATCCGAGGGGGGCTCTGATGGTCGCGAGCCCAGCTCTCGTAGACGATCTCGCGTTACTAGGAAATCCAAATGGAGCAAAGCAAAGACGTCCAAAAAGTCTAAAACAAGACTCCCGTCTCGCGTTATTCAAGAGCGGGCCGAGACCAATTACGGTCAATTTGCCAGCTTCTTCTCCCATAAGGGGTCCTTACCCCACATAGTAATAGAGAAACCTTTTCTCGCGGATCCTGGTCGGATAAGCATCCTTACAAAGAGAATAAAACATACTCGCACCTTAATTCCTAACACGGCCCATCGCAGCAGTCTTAACTTTGACGATCTTCGCCGTCTCGCTACGCGATACCCTTTTCCTGAAGGGACCATCTTTGCCCTCCCCGACTATGAGGGCACTTCTCTCGACCAATATGGGCCCTTCTTTGCTTTGAGCAGGCAATCTTTAGAAGCTGGCTTCCGTCTCCCGTGGACGTCCTTTCAGACCGAAGTGATGGCGGACTTAGGCTTCAGCCCTTCACAGATGCATCCAAACTTCTGGAGTTCGCTAATCGTTTACATCATGCGATGTCAGGATATTGGGATAGCTCCCAATACGCCTCACTACGCTCTTATTAATTCGTATAAGAAGAACTCCCGCGAGGATGGATTTTATACTGCTCAAGCCAAGACTCCTAGTGCCTTCCGATTGCGCTCGAAGATTGAGGGGTGGAAAACGTGTTGGTTTTTAGTTCGTCCCCCTCTTGGTTCCTAAATTTCTGTTCAAGTACGCGAGCCTCATGCGAGAAAGGCTCCGTGCTTTTTTCCAAAGGAGACTCGTGATAAATTCATCCGTGATTATAAGGATTACCCTGACAAAGCTGTTCAAAAACGTTTCGAGTTGACGATCTCAGATGCTTTACTGGTTGTCAGGGGACTTAGCCTCAAAGCTCATGCCCGAGGTTTTTGTTCGTGTTCGTTTTTAGCGCTCGCGTCTATCATTGTTAATATTTTTTTTTTTATACCCCCCTTTTTTGTATACTCACTTGTGGTCTTTGCAGATGCTGATATGTTTGCTGATCTTCCGGACTTGGAAGGGTTGGTTTTTGACGAGGCTGGTTCCCTAACCCTAGAGGCTCCTGCTCTCAATATTTCGCCCGTCCCCGGTCTGACCCTTGCCCCCCCTCCTACTGTATCGGAGTCACCAGCTGATCTCGCGACCACAGTTTCTGAGGAGGTCCCTCAGACCAAGAGGTCTCGTGAAATATCATTTCGCGATAAGGGGAAGCAAAAAGTATCCGAGAAGAGTCGCAAGAGGACGACAGAAGTAGAGTTTGTCTCCTCTCCAGAGCCTACCGATTCTTCGGTTGCGAACCCCACTTTTATTCACGGTTTGTCGGCGACGCGTGCGTTCTTCGACTCGATTCCAACTGTTTTTCCCCCCGAACCCAGCCTTTACGAGGAAATCTCGGATAGGCCTGGCGGCCTGTCTAAACTACTTTTTGCGGTAAGTTTCGCGTTCTCCTTTATTTCTTGCCTCTTGGGGTATTTTTAACCCTGGAGTTGGTCATTTTGCAGGGGATGAATATTATCGCGAGCGCAAGCCGGAGGGTGCTCGCGGCGGAGGACATACTTAAGGAATTGATGGATGAGGACCAGTCAATCCGTGATGCCAACAGAGCGGCTAAGTCTCGGCTCATGGGGGAGAAGAAAACTTTGGAGGTGGAGCTTTCGAAGGCCAACGCGTTAGTGGAATCTAAAGACGCAAAGATAAAGGAGCTGGAAGCGCAACTCGCGTATGAGAGGTCCACTCATGTCAACATCGTCACTGAGTATAACACGCAGGTGAATGACCTCAGACAAGAAAACGAGAAACTCCACGCGACGATGTCCGAGAGAATTGCCTACGAGAGGAACATGGCGGTGGAAGAGTATTGCGGGGGTTACCGTCAACGTGCTCGCGTGGATTTTTACAAAAATGCTGTCAACACGCTTCTCCTTTGTATGGTGAAGGTTCAAATGCGAAAACACCAAGTCAAAGATTTCCCCTTCAACGCTCAGGACTTATGTGGTTTCTCCAACGACCTTCCCGAGTATGAGCCCCCGGTGCCGGGAACTTTCATTGATGATGGGGATACTCCACTTGAGCTTGGGGTGTAACTCGTCTCGCGTCCAAGAAAGGCATCGTTAAAGGTAAAGAGAATCAAGTGCCTAAACCTCCTCTTCCGAAGATGGTCATTCCGCCTCCGTCCGAAAGGTTGGAACCTGTTCCTCGCGCGCTTCCAAGCCCTACCTCCCCGACCCTCTCTCCTCGTAAGAGAAAAGTATTCGCGCCCGATGCTCTTCTTGACACCATTCAGCCCTCCCTGAAGCGTTCTTGCTTAGATCAAGCGGGGGGGTCAGGATCGCGGGTAGTTGATGCTCAAGACGTCGTGGATTTAGAGGCGGATAGCGTAGAGGATGCGGGAAAAGCTCCTGAGTCTGTCGTTAAGTAATGTTTAATAACCTTCTGACACGGCCTAGTGGTCTTTCGAACAGTATGTTTTTGGTGTTCCTGTCGCGAGAATTTGGGCTTTTATGTAATTATTTTTAATGCGGCCATGTTTGTCGCGAGCTATATGCTGTTTTGCTATGTTTTGGTTTTACTTCTCCGTCTGCTTGTTTCGTATACACTTATCTCGCCTCGCTCCCCCCGTTTTGTGTTTCGGAAAAGAGTAATTTTGCGAAAAAACAAAACAACGTAAAGAGATGAGTGTTTCATAACTACGATCCCTCTTGTATTGTAAAAGGTAAGACTGACGGTGTTACATAATTTACGTGAGAATCATAAAGCATGGCAAACCATTCTCCTGTTAGCTAGTAGATGAACATTATACGCGAGTCCTGGTCAGTACATTCGTTCTAGCTAGCGACAGGGTTTCGCGCTTTAGCTCTTGGTGGTTGTTGATGCTCGCGGGGTTTGTCCTGAGCGCTTGTTGTCGCGAAGCATCAGAACAGCTTTTCTTCGGTGTGGTTGCTGCAGAGAATTTATTGACTTTGCAGAGGCATGTTGCTTTTGCGGGGGATTTTAAGCACTGCACATGTAGAGAGGCATTTAGTATTTGGTTTTTATGTGGTAAGAGCTTTTGAAAGACGTGTGAGTCACGATGTGAACCCGTCCGTGCTTTCGCGACCAATGAGAGTTTTTTAGCTCAACCATGGAAGCTGGATACGCGACCTGGGGGGGTTTTTTAGCCCCGCCCAGTGAAGCGGAATCATGGCGGGTGAGCTCATTGGCGTAAACCCGTCCATGCTTTCGCGACCAAGGAGAGTTTTTTAGCTCAACCATGGAAGCTGGATACGCGACCTGGGGGGGTTTTTTAGCCCCGCCCAGTGAAGCGGAATCATGGCGGGTGAGCTCATTGGCGTAAACCCGTCCATGCTTTCGCGACCAAGGAGAGTTTTTTAGCTCAACCATGGAAGTTGGACACGCGACCTGGGGGTTTTTTTTAGCCCAGCCCAGTGAAGCGGAATCATGGCGGGTGAGCTCATTGGCGTAAACCCGTCCATGCTTTCGCGACCAAGGAGAGTTTTTTAGCTCAACCATGGAAGCTGGACACACGACCTGGGGGGGTTTTTAGCCCAGCCCAGTGAAGCGGAATCATGGCGGGTGAGCTCATTGGCGTAAACCCGTCCATGCTTTCGCGACCAAGGAGAGTTTTTTAGCTCAACCATGGAAGCTGGACACGTGACCTGGGGGGGGTTTTTTAGCCCCGCCCAGTGAAGCAGAATCATGGCGGGTGAGCTCATTGGCGTAAACCTGTCCATGCTTTCACGACCAAGGAGAGTTTTTTAGCTCAACCATGGAAGCTGGATACGCGACCTGGGGGGGTTTTTTAGCCCCGCCCAGTGAAGCGGAATCATGGCGGGTGAGCTCATTGGCGTAAACCCGTCCATGCTTTCGCAACCAAGGAGAGTTTTTTAGCTTAACCATGGAAGCTGGACACGCGGCCTGGGGGGGGTTTTTAGCCCAGCCGAATGAAGCGGAATCATGGCGGGTGAGCTCATTGGCGTAAACCCGTCCATGCTTTCGCGACCAAGGAGAGTTTTTTAGCTCAACCATGGAAGCTGGACACGCGACCTGGGGGGGTTTTTTAGCCCAGCCCAGTGAAGCGGAATCATGGCGGGTGAGCTCATTGGCGTAAACCCGTCCATGCTTTCGCGACCAAGGAGAGTTTTTTAGCTCAACCATGGAAGCTGGACACGCGACCTAGGGGGGGTTTTTTAGCCCAGCCCAGCGAAGCGGACTTGACGACTTCTGTCTCAATTGAAGCTCTACCTTTTTAGGTGGACGAGCATTGGTCGACCAGGCTGAGCCATTTCTTGATAACCCAAACTCGCGTGATAACGAATTGCTGGTTCCACAACCTGTACTTATCATATCATAGTGATCGAACGTTTTAGTGTCTCAATGCGATAAGCATTGACCATTAATGGGAAAACATTTTTGCTCTGCTAAACTTTGTTAAACGTACCTGGGTTGTGGGAGGATTAGACATAGAAGCGACGAAGTCGCATCACGTTCCAAGAGTTTGCAATGTGATTCCCAGAGTGATCCTTGAGACGATATGCCCCGGGAGCGACTTCGCGATCTATAATGTAAGGTCCTTCCCAGTTGGGGTCGAGCTTTCCTCCTTCTGTTCTACGGAGCACTAGGTCCCCTCTGGCGAATCCCCTCAACTTTATGTGCTTGTTGTAATACTTCGCGACACTGGCTTTATGGTTGGCCGCTCTGATAGTTGCTAAGTCGCGAATTTCTTCCCGCATCTGCAACTCTAGCTGCATTTTTTCGCCATTGTCGATCGGGCTATACTGAATCACGCGATCCGTGGGCACAATGAACTCGACTGGCATTGTGGCTTCTATCCCATAGGCAAGAGCAAAAGGTGTTTCCCCAGTTGCCTTTTTTACCGTGGTTCTGTTTGCCCAAAGCACTAGAGGTAAAACTTCGGCCCACTTTCCTTTGGAGCCTTCTAACCGCTTTTTCAGATCCATGACAATACTTTTGTTCACGGCTTCTACTTGGCCATTGCAATGCGGGTGAGCGACCGATGCGATTCTTAAGGCGATCCCTATGTCATTACACCACGTGAGCAACTGTGGCGAATTGAATTGTGGTCCTCTATCGGTTACGATCTCGTGAGGGAGGCCGTATCTGCAGATGATATTCTTCCATAGGAACTTTTTAATTGTTGGGACGGTAGTGCTCGCGAGAGCCTCGGCTTCGATCCATTTGGTGAAATAATCAACTGCTACAATGATGTATTCCAGTTGACCAGGCGCTTTTGGCTTGAAAGGTCCTAATAGATCTAGCCCCCACATCGCGAAGGGACAGGGGCTCGACATTATCTGTAGTTCTACACCTGGCTGATGAGAAGCCGGGGCAAAGTACTGACATGGCTTACAGTTCTGAGACTCGCGTTGTGCGTCCTGTTTCAAGGTTGGCCAGAAATTCCCTTGCCTCAATGCTTTATAGACCATAGGTCTCCAACCCGCGTGAGTCTCGCACAATCCCGCGTGTAGCTCTCTCATAAGCACGTCACTTTCTATCTTAGACAAACACCGGAGCTCGCGTGGTCCGTACCCTCTTTTGTAGAGTTCCCCACGACACATGTAGAAGCGCGCAGACATAGAGACAAGTTTTCTCATTTCTTTTGGATCCGAGGGTCCTGTTCCGTTTGCTAGATATTGAATTATAGGGGTGCGCCAATCACCGACTGGCTCGTCTATTACCATCAGCTCCACCTGATTGCTTATGGCGCTTTCAGACTTTACTACCCAGAAGTATTGACTCTTTCCACCCTTGGAAACGATGGTAGAATTCCCATCGGGATGTTCCATATTCGCGTACTGAGCCTGGGAACCTAGCTTCGCGAGTTCGTCAGCTCGCGTATTTTCTTCCCTCGATATTGCTTCAATCTCAAAATGCATGAACAACGAAATCAAAGTCGTAGCTCTCGCATGATATATGGGGAGATTGCCTGTTCGAGCTTCGTAGGTCCCATTGATCTGATTCACAACAACCCGAGAGTCGCTCAGACACCTCACCATGTGAATACCTGCGTGTATTGCAATTTCCAGTCCTGCGATGAGCGCTTCATACTCTGCTTCGTTATTAGTGGCTTTGAATCTTAGTGCAATCGCATGGTCGATTTTATCCCCGGCTGGGGATGTCAGGACGACCCCCGCCCCGCAACCGTCTACGTTTACTGCCCCGTCAACGTGCATAACCCATGTGGGGTGCTTTGGAGCTATCTCATCTATTTCTAGCTCTCTGAAACTTGTTTCAACAATGAAATCAGCCAAAGCTTGCGCTTTGATTGCGGGCCGTGGTCTATAGACTACGTCAAATTCAGTCATCTCAATTACCCATTTAGCGAGCCTCCCGGAGGTTGTTGGCTTACTCATGAAAGATGGGAGTGGTAAATCTGTCAATACCTCGATGGGATGAGCGTGGAAATAAGGTCGGAGCTTACGAGCGGCTGTTATCAACGCGAGTACTGCTTTCTCTATGGGCGAATATCTGATCTCGGCTGACAGAAGGGCTTTACTGATGAAATAGACGGGGACCTGCTGCTCTCTTACCAACACTGCTCTTACCGCACGCGTTCCTGCCGCGAGGTACAGCTGCAGACCTTCCGCAGGTACCGGTGACGCAAGTGTGGGGAGTTTAGCCAGATGTTCTTTGAGGCTCATAAATGCCCTTTCACACTCCTCAGTCCATTCGAAGCTTTTCGGTTTCCTCAATACGTCGAAGAAGGGGAGGTTTCGCTCCGCGAGCTTGGCACAAAACCTCCCGAGATAATTAACCTTCCCTACAAACCTTTGGACGTCATGAGTGGATCTCGGCGGTTGTAGATCTATTACAGCCTGGACCTTGTCTGGATTGACTTCGACACCGCGTGCACTGATCTGAAATCCCAGAAACTTGCCCTCGGTGACCCCAAAGACACATTTCTCGGGATTGAGGCTCATTCCGTACTTTCCTAGAGTTTCAAAAACTTCTGCCAGGTCGCGAGCGTGATCTGCCTGCTTCTTGCTCTTAACTACTATGTCATCAACATAGGCCTCCACGGTGTCACCCCTTTGCTCGCTAAAGATCATGTCCACCAGCCTCTGGAATGTAGCTCCCGCGTTTTTCAAGCCGAACGGCATTACTTTATAGCAGAAGGTTCCCTTATCTGTGATAAAAGCCGTGTGTCCCGAGTCGGCTGGATTCATCATGACTTGATTATACCCAGAGTACGCGTCTAAGAAACTCAGGGCTTCATGACCCGCGGTGGAATCTACCAACTGGTCGATGGAAGGTAATGGGTAGCTGTCTTTGGGACATGCCTTGTTGAGACCAGTGAAATCTACGCACATGCGCCATTTTCCTGTCCCTTTGGGATTTTTCTCTACCATTACTACGTTTGACAGCCACGTCGGGTATTGCACGGGCTTAACAAACCCTGCTTTTATCAATTTCGCGAGTTCCACAGCAGCAGCCGCGTTCTTTGGTCCTGCCTGCTTTCGCTTCTTCTGCCTACGCGGCTTGACCTCTGAACTAATGTTCAGGGAGTGGGTCATGACACTCGCGGGAATCCCTTTCAAATCCTTTGGTGTCCACGCGAAAACATCCCGGGAGCGGGTGAGCAAGGTCTCAATTTCTTGCACAACTTTCTGATCCAGTTTTCCCCCTACATAGAGCTTCTCCTCTATGTTGGGGAATGGGGTGATTGGCTGTTTCTCAAATCCATCAAAATGTGGTTTGTGCCCTTCTTCTTCTCCCGTATCTCGCGGCCTCGGAGAGGCACGTACCTCCAACTCGGCCTCTTCAATCACGTGAGGCAACCCTGGAACAAATAACCGGTTGGCGAGCAAGGCCTTGGTGTTGCCCTTTTCGGATGATACGTAGCAGATACGGCTTTCCTCTTGGTTTCCTCTCGCGACTCCTGTTCCGGTCGACGTTGGGAACTTAAGGCAAAAATGACAGATCGACACGACTGCTTCAAACTTACACAGAGTCTCCCGTCCCAGTATCGCATTGTAGGAGGAAGTTATTGGAATTACTACGAAATCTATTTTTTCTGATCTTCTTGACCCGGTCTCCCCACCCAGGATGAGATCTAGGGTGACGACGCCCAGGGCCCTCACTCTGTCACCCGCGAAACCCACCAGCGTGGTTTTAGTAGGCCTGAGTGTAGACTGATCAATCCCCATTTTCTTGAACGCGTCCCAGTATAGTATATCGGCCGAGCTCCCTGTGTCCACGAGAATCCTTTTCACAAGTTTGGTTCCAATCTGAGCATGAATGACTAGTGGGTCAGCGGCTTCGACAGCCCAGGTATCTACCTCCCGGTCGCTGAAAACGAGCGTGTAAGGCTCAGACTGCGATCTCGCGATACTATAGATTGGCTTTCCCTGAGGCTTGGGCGCGTTGTTAATGAGCCTCTGCTCTCGTTGCCTAAGGGAATGGGTTCATGGCGGCCTGCAATCGTACCTATATGGCCATCTAAGTGAGGGAAGTTCTGGTGTGGGTGATGATTGGGACCCTGATTCTGGTTACCTCTCGCGGGGGTTTGTTGCCTTATCTCGTTTTGTGTTCTACCTCCTCTACCTTTTTTTGTACCGCCGCGACCTCCGTCACCATTTCCTCTCTGAGCAGTTAGGACTTTCTGCTCTCTCGGGTGATGAGGACGCGACCTACATTCCTTTGTAGGGTGAGTATCCACTCTGTGGTACTCACACCATGTGGTTGGCTCATGGCGACCATGACCTCGATCCCCTCTCCTTTCAGCCTCGCGACTGCTATCATGCTCGGCTATAAAATTTTGCGAGTGGAACTGATTCTGATCATGGTTCTGGCCTCTGAACTGCTTTTGACCCTGATTCTGATCTTGAATTTGCAAACCGGGCACTCGCGTGTCAATCTGCTCCTTTCCCTGACTGCCCTGATGGCGTTTGTTACCCCAACTCTGGTTGTCTCTCTTTTGGCCCTGGGCAGGTTTATTCTGATTGTTTCCTTTCAACGCGGAACTTGAGTGCGCTTCCACGTTAATCTCTGTATACGCTCTTTCGAGCATGCCCTGGTAGTCCAAATCTTTCTTGCGGTATAGGTATTGCTTGAAGGAGCTTCCATCTGTGAGACCATCTAGGAACGCGACTCGAGCAGTTTTATCATGGAAATCCTCGGCTTCTAAGATCTTTTCCGAGAACCTCCTGACATAACTCTCTAGCGATTCGTTTGGTCCCTGTTTGACACCCACTACTTCTTGCATAGTCACTTTTCTTTTCCTTGAGGATCCAAAGTGCAACAAGAAACTCCTCTCTAGGTCAGCGAAAAAATGGATGCTCCCTGACGGTTGGTTAAGCATCCAGGTCATGGCGGGACCCGCGAGAGTGCCTGGGAAACCTTTGCACATCGTGGCTTCGTCAGGACACCTTGCGAGCATAGCATACTTGTAGCGTGCTAGGTGTTCGCTAGGATCTTCTTTGCCATTGTATTCTTTGATATTAGGGAATCTGAAATTAGGTAGAGGTACTGACCTGACTATATGGTCTGCGAAAGCAGTCAGGCCGAACAAGGCTGGCGGATTAATGGACGGATAGGCCTCGTAAGCCTGCCGCGGACAGGTTGCCTGGTTGTAATAAGGTTCCCCCTCATACTGAAAGCGAGAAGGTCCTTGCTCGGCGCGAATCCCATGTCCCCTTGTTTCGGTTCTTCCCCTGTAAGACTGGTTCTCTACGTAGCTCATTGGGGCTTGATTCAAATCAAACCTACCAGGGTGACAAGCCCTCTCGCGTCCCTCGACCCTGGTCCTTCGTGACACTGAGATTCTGTCGTCGGGCACGTGCTCAGCACTCTCCTCAGCGACTGGTTGCTCTCGTTCACCCTGATTCTGCTCTTGGTCGCGGGCCTCAGCCCTTGGTTGTTCTTGGTTTCGGCCCCTGCCCGTGCTCTGTCCCAACGTCTGAAGGAACGCGCGATACTGAACCAGTGCGGGCCCTACCAGAACAATCTCTTCCTCAGGCACGCGTGTAAGGGGTGCTCGCGAGCTATTTATCTCTTGTTGTGTTCTCGTCTGGAGAGGGGTGTTGCCACTTCCCTCGCCCCCAGTATTCATCCTCAGGCGGTTAAGTGTTAGAAATATGTGAATATCTGTAGTGAGCCTTACCTATGCGAGGAAGTCCCCACGGTCGGCGCCAGTGTTGGAGCTCGGAAAATGCAGTTCGCGACACAACACCTCGCGAGTCTGACCAGCCAACTTGTATACAGCACTACACCTCGTCTTCTCCCCGTCGTTCAACCTAGTTCTTGACACCTACTATTCCAACGCAACCAAACCAGGAGAGGGTATCTCCGGATTTGACTCTCCGGCGTTCAAATAAGCAAACGTATAAATATGCAACTGAGAGCTACACAATTTGCCACAAGAGCTAGAGTGGATAGAAAGAAGTAAGGTGATGATAAAGGGAACTTAAAATGCTATCTAAAACGTTTCAAGTTCTTCGTTACCAACAAACCGAACGACCCTAGAAAACACCCATCGCAGCATTAAAAGTTTAATAGCAACTCCGGGAGTTACAAACTAAGTGATGTTCTTCCCAACACCTCAAGGAGAAGGTGGTTTTGGAAGATTGAGGTTTTGGTTTATTCCTGTGTTTTTCTTACTCGGGAGAGGAAGACGAAGCGTTTTTCTTTTAGTCGTGATCCCCTCCTCTATCCATTGAGTTGCGTTCTTATACTATTGTCAGGGGCCCACGCGAGTCAATTACTAATTTGCCCCTTGATACTTAATCTCGTCGGATCCTCCTTTTGGGCTTCGTCTGCTTATGGGCCGCTTTCGTTCTTCTGGGCTGACTGCATGGACCGATCCGGCTCGCGTCCGATGGGCCTAATCCAATTCCTTTTGGGCTTCGCGAACCCAGCGAGAACCGGCTCCAACAGCTTTTTCGTCGTACGTATGATTAAAGGCTTTAAAAGACGAAACGTTGTTCCATTTTTTGAGCTTGAGAACAAACGTCAATATGGATATCCATGAAGTAGGTGTAATTTGAGCAAGATAAAGATTTTTATTAAATAAAAGCTTTCTTATGTTGAACTACTCGAGTATGATATAAAGCCTTGTCCTGCCCAAATTACAAGTACTTTATGGAGAACACTATTGTCGTTTGTACTCGAGTTCAAAGAATGGAACAAAATACAGTCGTACAATGCCTACAAACACACGAATAACAAAATATTGATCATTGCCAAAATTAATGGAGGATTACGTAACTTTCCCATACTTCAATACCAGATCCAAACGCTCAACAACTCCGTCTTTTCTTACCTCAATAAACTTCAACTCTTATGTCTTTGTCTGCAACTTCCTCATTCCGCTCTTCGTGTTCTCGGAGGGTTCTATTACACTTACAATGTGCCGTTGTGCAATAACTGATATGGGTGTTAAATGATGTGAATGATATACCTATCCACCGTTATTATTCTGTCACAAAATCTCCATTTGTGGGCCGAGACCAAGTTCATTTACCTATTTTGTACCCTAACTAACCATTTTAGCATTTTAAGTTATATTTTCTAGCCCTAGAAAATATATAGCATGTTAACTGATTCTTTAACACATGATGACATTTTCATAAAATATTTGACCACGGTTTCACTGATGACAGTTATTGTCACTAAATGGTGATAAAATATTTTCATTGAATAATGATAGAAAGTTGTCATCAAATGATGACGAAAAACTGTTATCACTAAGTGTTAAAAGGTTAAATAACACAAACTATGTAAATTAAGGTTAGAAACTACAACATTTGTACTGAAGGGGTATTGGGCCTAGTAAAGTCTATTTTGTAATATTGATAGGCCCATCGTGAAACTCCAAAATTAATTATTTTCGTTTTTAATAATAAGAAGCAATAAAACTCTCCAAATATATCGAGCTGATATAAAAATTTGTCCTCGCCTTCCAAGCCGTCGTCGCACTTCTAGGGTTTCTACTTACATATCTGCTGCGCACCGCCTAGCAATCATGGTAAGTCGCACATGAAACTCTGCTTCTTAATTTTCCTTCATATGGATGAATGGAATTTGATTTCAGATTTTAGCTGTAAATCGTCAGTCTTAATGCTCAGCTTAATTGGTGAATTTCTATTTCTGATGTGAATTTTATGGATATCGATAAATAGGTTTTGCAGAACGACATTGATTTGTTGAATCCACCGGTTGAGCTCGAGAAGAAGAAGCACAAGCTTAAGCGTCTCGTTCAGTCTCCAAACTCCTTCTTCATGGTTATCATCTCTCCATTTAGCCAAATTTCTAGTCTTTATTCGTACTTCTATGTTATTTTTACGGTGAAAATTTCTTATTTTAATGTTTTCAGGATGTCAAATGCCAAGGTTGTTTTAACATGTAAGTCATTTAGCATTCCAGCTTCTGTATTTTTGATATACTCCTATTAACTGTCTAGTATGTGCATATTCGTGTATTGAAATTTACTAGTGTTTGTTGTAATTTGAATTTTGCTTAGCTATTTGACTATACCTCTATTAAGAGTGTATTGATTTTCCTTTAGTTTTCGTGTGTTTAACATTGAGTGCATAGTAACAGCGCCTAAGGACTGTGAACTGTTTAGATATATTAGCTAGTAGTAGTTTAGTTAAAAGCATGAAACATGATCGTAGTGTTTGCATTAAGAAATTAAGGAGTGAATCTTCTTTTGTTGCTTTCCTTGTGGAATACCGAGCAGTAAGTAGAAGGATGTATTGGTGTTTGAGAAAGTGCTATAGCCTACCAATAATAACTTTTAAGCTTGTGACTCAGCCAATATAGATTTTTTTTGAGTTTTTTTCTTAAATGCTCAACATTTAAAATATTAGCTAGTACTCCCTCCGTCCCCATTTGTTTGTCCTCTTACGCGTTTACACACTTGCCGATGCATGTTTGCGTCGTTAATATCTCTAACTACATATTATTAAAAATTATAAAATCTTGATATTGTTAAAGTATTAAATGAGACGAATCAAACAAGACCCTATATGACTATATTAATACACAAAGATTGAGAATAATCGAGCAAATTACGTTAATAGGTGAATAGTGTCAAATTCCGTCATAGGACAAACAAATGGGGACGGAGGGAGTAGTAGATTTTTTTATGCTCTGATGTATAAAATAGATCAATAATATTCATGCTCAATGCTTATAAAGTATAATTTATGTAATGCCATTGATCTGCAGAACAACGGTTTTTAGCCACTCCCAAACTGTTGTGGTTTGTGTTAACTGCCAGAACGTATTGTGCCAGCCGACAGGAGGTCGCGCGAGACTGACTGAGGGATCCTCTTTCCGAAAGAAGGGAGATTAAATTGTGTTCTTTTATGGAGACTTTTCTTTTGTTCGATGGCATTGAATGAAATTTTTTGTTTGTCTTTAGTTTCAGGATGACTTTGAATCAACCTGTTTGTCTCGACGACTTGATACCTGTTTAGTTGTTGTTGAATCAGGATACTTTAGTGTTGATGTCACAGATTACTTAGCTGATCATTGAGTTGGTTTAGTAATGATACTACTGCAGTTTGGTATTGGCATTGAAATTTCTTTTTGAGGTGAATTCATTCAGCCATCTGGCGATTCTTAGACCACCTACAATGGGGTTTACATTTACATAAAATAAAATAATAACTGATTAACCATGCTTAGGTTATATCCCATGTAATCCATATTTGGGTTACATAGGAATGGAGCACCACTTTTCAACCATTGATTAAAAATAATTTAATGGTTCTTATAAATTTGTATTTAAACTGTGTCCATGTGGAGAGCTAAAATTGGCCGCATTCCTATCGAATACCCATCCTCATCGGAAATTCCCCATCCCACAATATTTTAGATTTTTAATTGGCCTCATTCCTATCGAATTCCCCTTCTTGAAGCTGATAAAGGGCTTCATGGGCCTCCATGGATGGATTCCAGACGTTGCTAACAAAGGACAAGAATTGAGGATGTAAGATCCAGACGACTTCAAAGCGAAAAGGCTTTCTACTGGTTTTGTAACTATCATCCGAACGCACCTTAATGAGGAAAGGATGGTGGACAGAACAACGGACGGGTGGGTGTTTTACAGTAGCTTCGTGCCAACGAAGTCGCCCTGCGAGGTTGAAGAAGACTTGATCAAGACGTTTAGAAACCCAGTATCCAATGAATTCCCTCAGTTCGAGGAAAAACGAGGGCCCGAGAAGCCCATGTCAATCAACACCAGTGAGTTAATCATATTAGCAAAATCTCAGTGTGCGGATAATATGTTAGAGCCTTCATGTCTATCCTACAAAATGCAGTTCCAATCCCCTTCTATAAAAAGAGGGCAAGTTTGACTTTTTTTATGATTTTTTATATAATTACATAAGAACCACGTATGTTTGGATATTTTATTGGCAATACTCAATGAGTAATCCCGTAGAGAAATGTAATACGCAATATCGGTTTGGTTCAGTTAAAACGGAAATTTTTAAATAAAATATTAAAATATTAATTTTTAAAAATAAAAATAACATTCAATTAATATAGGGTATTTTTCGAATATTTTTATTTTTTATTTTTATTTTTTAATAATCCTTTAAAAATAATTTCATAATTCGGTTTTTTTGGTTAAAACCAAACCGAATCCGAAAAAACTGAACCGAACAATTAGTTAGCATTTTCCTAGCAATGATTGAGTTTGTTGAAGTGCCTGAAATAAAGAATTAAGACCAAATAATTAGGCAATTAGCGGGTTCATGAATTATATAGCAACTAGCAGGTTGCGCCCGTGCGATGCACGACCTTTTTAAAGTTATTTTATATATGCGAGTTTAGAATGTTTGTGTATTTTTGTTACAAAATGCTTTTGCAAAATTAGCAAAGTTATTAATAAATCAAATATTTTAGTTGTCAATCATTCATTTTTTTAAACTTCTCAAGTACTCTTATTACTGAATAAGTAAATAAAAAAAGACAGATATTTTGTGCACAAACTTATACTTTATGTAAACTAAGCCAATGTTTCATACTGTAAGAATGAGAACCGAGCCAACGACCAAAAACACCTGATCCAGGGTCTGAGTAAGCATTTTTCAGACCAGATTGTCTATCTGCAATAGCCTGTAGATATTCAAAAGTAACAGTCACTTAAAATCTTGGTTTGAATTTCATATATTTTTAAATGTTTTCTTATAACAGTCTCTACAAGAAGTTCTCATCTATAGAAGATATACTTAAACCAGATAGTTGGTAGATCCCGAGTTACTGAGGTCAAATAATAAGCAGTTTGGTCTTGAAAGATGAAAAAAATGACTTTAAGATTTCATATGATCTCAAGAACTTTAAATGCAGATCCAAAACCAATATCAACCTCAAATCCTCAAATAACTCAAGCATTAAATTGAGAACCAATCTATGCTTTTATCGCCGCTCGATTACACATCTCTTTTCACCTCCTGCTGAACACCTTCCCGACATAAAGTCACGTGTAGTAAAACTCAAATACTCCATACAAACTGAGCACCAATGATGAACCTAACAATATGAACCTCAAAATTGCACGTTTTATGAATAATTTCACATGAAGAAACCTTGAAAAACCTTCAACAGAAATTCATAGTTTTGTTACCTGAGAACCTGGGATCTGCAATCTTTGGACGGATTCTCGCTTGGACTTATCCGTCGATGGT
Source organism: Oxyria digyna (assembly GCA_029168935.1). NCBI lineage: Eukaryota > Viridiplantae > Streptophyta > Magnoliopsida > Caryophyllales > Polygonaceae > Oxyria > Oxyria digyna. Next base: position 7,991,234 of record JAPVLV010000024.1, read on the forward strand.
GTCCGGTGGGTTTACTCACAACTTGCGCGCCCTCCGCTGTCAGCATCCGAGCGAAGCGACCACCTGTTTCCATTCGCTTGAGCCATTGCAAGAATGATGAAATCAGGAAAGAGAAATAGGAGAACATCATACATACCAATCACCCCTTAAATTAGTGGCTCAAGAGTCACACTTCATCCCCGAACATCAATCGACCCTGAAAATGCCTCTATGTCGTAGCAAAGGAAACAGAGGAACATCATTTATTGAGGGCGGGAATGGGCACTGAAGTGGGAAAGGTCGGATAAAAATGAGAAGCAAAATTTATCTAATTTTAATGCTAGGCGACTTCATCTTCTCACGCAAGGTAGAGATTTCAAAACATAAAAAGCAATAAATGCAACTCTAGAAGTATTAAATGCAACTCTAAAATCACTAATTGCTTAAACTAATGGTGAATTTTATATATTTACTAGATAAAGAATTAGAGAATTCCAAAATTAAGATCATACAGGGGCATCTATGGGGACCAGAGATCCGGTCCTATTCTCTTCAAATTTGGGAGCAGCTCTAACTTGATCCGCCTTCAGAAATCCTTTCGAGGGCAAGGAAACACGAACATCCTGTTCAGCTAGATCTTTCTCCAGTACAGTCGCAGGAATCTCGCAGTCTTGAGCACAAAGTCGTTCTCGAAGGATGGAGGTGAGCCGTCTGAATGTAGCGGTTAAACGGTGTAAGTTGACACCGCTGTGAAGCTACGGTGAACCCTAGACGGTAGTCGGAGTGGGTCGTGCCTCCGCAGTCCTATCCGCCCGCGTGGAGCATAACGGCCAAATCACTTCTGAATTGGCAGCAGCATATCGATAGATGTTAAATTATTAGCAGCAAAGTTCAATTATTAGCAACAATGAACGAATGAAGATATGTGAAACTCTCATTTAAGGTGAATGATAATACAACAGTGAGCGAAATGCATATCAATGAAAATTGGAAAAACTCAAACTTTAAACCTAGAATTGACAAAGAAACTAAAATTTCAGTTTAGACAAGTTAAAACCTAAAAAAAATCAATCTGTGAAATCGAAGTGGAATTTCTACTTGACTTGATGCAATAAATCAAACAAGCGAAACAAGGAAACATATACATCAAATCAGGTATAAAAAACAATGAAAATCGAAAGAAAACAACACCGGAAGCCATGGAGCTTCAAGAGGAACGCGTATGAAAAATCGGCTCGAATTCACCGTTAGATCCTAAGGATTGAAGAAAAATAGGCATGGTCTAGATCTGAAAAACTCAAAATCAATTGACACAAGCGAAGCAAGCAAGAGAGCGCGTTAAATCTAGGCAGTGTGAAATGCTTCTTCACACCCTAAATCTAATTCGTAGTGGATCCCCATCCTCTAACACCGAATAAACCCTAATAAACACAACTTAACCTCTCATTGTTTTCTTTTCTAAACATTCTTGATCAGAATTTTATTTTATTTAGTTTAGTTCTGGAAAGATTAATTAAGTAGAGATTCAAACTTAATTAAAAAGACTTGATAATGTAGAATGATGGGTGTTTCACAATTAAACAAATAAAACTGGTTTTAAGAAAAGTCTTACATGCATATGAAATTGGTCAGTATTGATTTTGAGTAATAAGTATTATTTTATAAACGAAAAATTAAAATGAAATGTCAGAGTTTCTGATAAAATTAAGACGATGATTAGAGAGAAGAAACAAAGTAGTGTTATTTGAGTAACCGTGCATTTCTTGTCGAATGGTCCTCCAATTAGTGACAAGTTTAATTTCGTAAAAGAAAATTGTTTAAATAACCAACGATCTCTATTGTTTATCTTTTCTCCGTAAAAATGAGTAAAACTAGAATAACACAATTGTGTGAGATAACAACACAATATCACACATGGATGAGAAAGTATTATTAAAAATATTCATAGATAAAGATGCACAAACATTAAAAAATCAACTTCCTAATCATAATCATTTTGTGCAGTTCAAAATTGTTTGACACATTTTGTGCATTTTTTTCAACAAGAGATTATTGACACATACATGGAGAATATGACTAAGCAAAATGATCAAGTTGGTTGATTGGATAATCATAATCATTTTTGCCACTACCCAATAAAAAATATTATCATGTCACTACGATTATCAAGTTGTTCATTTTGTGTCCAATCCATTTACCCCTCCAAAATTCTGTCTTGTCTCTTCAAATCATTTGCGAGCTCATCTTCTTCCCCCATTTCTGTACCTTCCGCCAGCATCAATGGCCTCCGACGACGCTGCCGGTGAAAGCAACGGCAACCTCCCGCCCCTCAAAAAGCCCAAAATCGTCACCGTAATCACATCCGCCGAAATCCAGGAGGAATTCCGCCACCACGACCCCTCGGTGGCCCGCATCAACAATGGCAGCTTCGGTTGCTGTCCGGCCTCCGTCCTCTCCGCACAGCGCCGATGGCAATTCCTGTTCCTCCGCCAGCCTGATCTGTTCTACTTCCGTCTCCTTCGTCCCGCAATCGACGCCTCTCGCCGCCTTCTCCTTCCTCTCATCAACGCCTCCCATCTCCATGAGATCTCCCTCGTTGACAACGCCACCACTGCTACCGCCATCGTCCTCCAGCACATCTCCCGCTCCTTCCACGAAAAACGATTCCAGCCAGGCGACGCCGCAATCATGCTCCACTACGCCTACGGCTCCGTCAAGAAGTCCGTCCGCGCATACATTTCACGCGCCGGCGGATACGTTATCGAGGTCCCTCTCCCTTTCCCTGTTTACTCCACCGATGAAATTATCACTGAATTTAGAAACTCTTTGAATAAGGCCAAATCTGAAAATCGTAGGGTTAGGTTTGCTGTCATCGATCACATCACTTCCATGCCTAGCGTGGTTGTCCCTGTCAAAGAATTGGTCAAAATTTGCAGGGAGGAAGGAGTTGACAAAGTGTTTATTGATGCTGCACATGGAATTGGTTGCTCTAGGGTTGATATGAAGGAAATTGGGGCTGATTTCTACGCCAGCAACCTCCATAAATGGATGTTCTGTCCACCCTCACTTGCCTTCTTGTACGTTCGAAACGGCCATGAGTATGATGATCTTCATCATCCAGTGGTGTCAAACGAGTACGGCAATGGGCTTCCAGTTGAGAGTGCCTGGGTTGGGACCAGAGATTACAGTTCCCAGTTGATTGTGCCCGAAGTGTTGGAGTTTGTGAATAGATTTGAAGGTGGGATTGAGGGCGTAATTCAGAGGAATCATGATAAGGTTGTAAAGAAGGGGAAGATGTTGGTCGAGGCATGGGGAACTCATCTCGGTTGCTCCCCTGATATGTGTGCTAGTATGATCATGGTTGGATTGCCTGCTTCTTTAAGGATTCAGAGTGAGGATGATACTTTCAAGTTGAGGTCACATTTGAGGGATAAGTTTGAGATTGAGGTTCCTATTTATTATCGTCCCCCCAAGGAAACCGAGGTTGATTTTTTAACAGGGTATGCTAGAATCTCCCATCAAATCTACAATAAAGATGCTGATTATGACAGGTTCAGGGATGCAATTAACCAGCTCGTTAGTGATGGCTTCACTTGCGCCATGATTACTGACTAGAGGAGGTATTCTTTGAATGTCTTCTAGGTTTTTCTAACAATGCCAAGTTGATTTCTTCCTTGGACTTCCTTAGGTCAATGATTGGTAGTTAATGTATGTAGTTGAATAAATGTGGATTTTTACTCTGTTGGATTAGTTGAGGGTTGGTAGCTCACTCTTAGACTATTGGAGGTGAATGATTCATAGGAGAATATTGATCTTTTCAGGAAAGATACTCTATGTTGCTTGCTGCAAGAGATATAAACCACAATTTTCATATATGTTCCATAGTTTCCAATACATCCATCAATTGAAACCATATTTAATGTCCATTTGTTTTATGCCATACATGTATAAGGTTGAAGCATCATATATGCTCACATATTCTCATTATTAAATGTGTGGTGTCCCAGTTAGTGCATTTCTGTACCAGCAGCAGAATTGGAAAAATTGAACACTCATGGCCCATATTGCTGCATTCTTCTTCTTAGGCTTGTGTCCTTTAGCAATTACTTGTATTAACAAAACTGATCTGCCTTCTTGCATGAGTTGATGACCAAAACACAGGGTTGCCTAATGAAGAACTTGCGTTAATAATGTTTTGTGTCCTTTCAGTTTTCTTGTTGTGCAATTAATATGGACGATTTCAGTAGGAGGACTGACGAATCGTCGTTTATGTACGCGTTGTCCTTGCAGTCTCAGGAGTTGAGCTTTGCTGACAGTGGAACGGATTTGAGTTCACAGTAGACTTAATTAACATTGTACGAATTTCAGTAGTTCTAAAACATGCAGCTGATAAGAGGTTTTGTTGTATCTGAGATCCAAGCCGCAGCAGTTAATAAAAACATTCTGATTTCTGCATGATTTGCTCGGCAGGGAGCTTTAAACATTGGAATTGTTTTTTCAAGGCTGAATTTTCAACTCTATTGTTCAGATTTTCTTGGATGGTTTTGCTTTCGGGTTCAAAATTTCAGCTTTTAGGGGATGGAAATTGAAAATAGGATGAATGGACTGCACGAAACTCCGCTAAATTTCATCCATGCAAAATTACATGTATGTATTTCAATACGTGTTGCAACCAGGCAGCACCCAAATTACGCCGGGCACACCCCACCGTTCGGATCCCCATCCCGAACGGTTTTTTTTTAAATAAATAGGTTTGAACGGCCCTAACCGGTTTATGAAAATGGGTTAAAAAATACTTAAAATGTATTTTTTTAAAACCCGGTTTTCCGTTCGGAATAATTTTTTTTTTACAAAATTCAAAAATGGCGTGACATCACGCCCTGTGACGTCACAGGCCGTTCGAAATGTCATCTCAAACGGGCCGTTCAGAATGTCATTCCGAACAGCCTCAATTTTTGAAAAAAGAGAGTCGTTTGATCTCCAACGGTCAATGACGTCACGGGGCCGTTCGGAACCCCATTCCGGACGGGAATGTGACGTCATTGACCGTTGGAGATCTGCCTATATATACTCAATTCGGGACCCCATTCTGAACCACTCTCATTTCCTTCTCAATCCTTCAAAAACCGCTCCTGATCCTTGGATTTCTGATCCGACGGCTACAGACAGTACAATCTACCTAGAGGAGGAGTGGATGCGGACTTATGGGCCGAATCCCAACATCACCGGACCCTCTCGTAGTAGTCCGTATAGTATCTCCAGTGACCTCGACATGACGCAACATCACATGTGGTGGGATCCGTCACAACAAACCCCACCTCCTCCCGCTCTTGTAGTCCGTACAGGTTGAAATTGAGTTTATAAGAATTAGTTTAATGCATGTTGAAATCGCATCTATACTTTCAATGCCTACTGAGAATCACATCCATTTTAATTTTAATGCAGTTTGATAAAACGTTAAATTTTAGTTATAATGCATGCTAAATTTTTATATATTGCGTTAAAACTAGGATGTCGTTAGAAACATTCGATCCAGAGTAGGAGAAGATAGAAACGCAACTAATAGGCGAGTGACTGCATCTACGAGGAGGGGGGATAGACCTCGGGGGGATAGACCTCGACAGTCAGGTTCTGCGGGGGTTAGAATAGAGTCTCCTATTCCCATGCACTCAGGTGTTGCGGCTCCTCCACCTCCAACTGATCATAACGACACGTCTATATTGACTCGTTATAGTCAGCACATTGCCAGGCAGATTTAGGAGCATCCCAATCCCGATGAACATGTCCGTCAATTGAAGGCGCATACACGACATAAGGCATTTGAGCAATGGTTTCCTTACATTCCTACGGACCCGACGCCAGATTCTTGGTTTGTTATTGCTCGAGAGACGGGACTGACCCACATTTTGGACTATCAGTTTTGGAATGTGGACCACAACCTCATCTCTGCATTTGTGGAAAGGTGGAACCCAGAGACGAACACCTTTCATTTGCCGGTTGGAGAGCTTGGAATCGGTCTCCAGGACGTTTTGGAGATTTTGAGGCTGCCTATTGACGGAGATGTTGTCATCAACCCTTGGATGCATTTGGGTGCAGGTCGCGATGCTCACGAGTGTGCAACGTTGTTCTCTCGTTTGTTTGGCATTGACCTGGACAACAGATTCGACGATGCCGAGGAACGGATGTTGCAGTTCATAGGTAGGGGGAAGGTCTATGAGCGGGATTTTTTTTGTTACTTGATTCAGATGATACGTGTTGGAGAGGATCCTGGGTCCATTGCATCTGGATTTTTATGGCACCTCATGGGGCAATCTCTGTTCGTGAACAGGACCACGAACCAGCTAGACACATGCTTCTTGCCGTAGTTAGAGGATCCGAGCAAGATAGGTGATTATGCTTGGGGTACAGCTTGTTTGGCATTGCTTTACAGGCAGCTGGGTATAACATCTAGGAAAAACTGCAAGCAATTATATGGCTGCGTAAGGCTTCTAGAGGTTTGGATTTGAACTTATTTCCCGTTTTTTCCTGCAAACCCAAACCTGGAGAAAGGCTCGCAAGAAGATATTGCTCGTATGTCCCGCTATTCCACAGGACAGACCCTGCTGAGGAACCCCAGGACTCTAGCACAATACAGGCGCATCTTGGATGAGTACACCGCAGAAGATGTAAGTCATGTGATGATTTTTATTCCAAGTAGTTTGTTTCAATATTGTTATTGATTTTTATAAGCGTCTTTTGTAGGTGTGTTGGATGTCATATCCGAATTTGGATGTGGGACAGGAAGAGCGTCATAGAGTGGCCACTTATCGTGGTGGGATCCGGTGCTTTGAGATAATGGAGATGTACAACCCGGACCACTTTTGCAGACAGTTTGGACACTGTTAGACCAGACCTATGGATGCAGAACAACCAATCAAATATCATTGTCCCCAAAAATCAATGCGTGGTGGGAACCAAGTGTACACTATAGAGTATAGCCCGGACTGGGATAGATGGGACCAACGTTATGACAACCTGTGTCAGTACATCATGTCCAGCCCTGCTCCCCTGGGATGTTGACGATTCTTACCTCGATTGGTTTGCTCGAGTCTCACATCCATATGTGAGCCCGAACGCCCCGGTACAACGGCGACCGACACATAACCCGATCCACGACCTCGATTTGAACAAGGTAATTCTTATTTTATTTTATTTGTTGGTATTGTGTTTTCTATAACAATTTATTTACGAAACTTAAATTTTGCAGCGTGTATCGCGACAGTCGGTATTATGCGGACACATCGACGATAGGGGATCGCAAGTCTAGATAATTTGGACAATTACATACGGATGCTGACTATCGAGGATCCGCCTACAACTGTGGAGGTATCTCAGAGGATGACACATGCAGAGTCGTCCAGGAGTGCGTAAGAGAGTCAGGCAATCTATATGGGAGCGGGCAAGCATGAGAGCGGGACAAGCGTATCCGGGACAACCAACAGCGCACAGTAATGAATTTGATGGGTACTTGAGTGATGATTCAGAGGGTTATCGGCAGATTTGATTGATGTATTTGTTGTTTTCTTATTGTAGGATTTGATTTGTTTATGTTTTATGGATTTTTGGTTTGTGTGTTTAATGGATATTATGTTTTATGGATTTGGTTTGTTTACGTTTAGATTCAATGTTATAGAGTTTTTTTTTTAAATTCGACCACATTAATAATGCATAATGCAAGTATTACAAAATAGATACATTTGTTGTTTTCTGATTGTAGGATTTGGTTTGTTTATGTTTTATGGATTTGGTTTGTGTGTTTAATGGATATTATGTTGAGGTTGTTGTGTCAAATCACCCCTTATTTGGGCCAATTTGCGCCAAACCACCCTTTATTACAAATTTTGCAAGGAACTACCCAAAAGTGTCACTCTGTTAACACCGAGCCACCTCTCGTCCAATTCCGTTAATTTCTCCGTCAGACCTGGTGAAATGTCATTTTTGCCCTCAATTTTTTCAAATATTTAAGGGCAAATTTGGAATTGCACCATCAGATGATATCTTGGCAAAATATCGCGATATTTTGATTTATCATGATATTTTCATTTAACCTCCATCTTCAACAGCTTCAAATCAGTGAGAAGAGAACTCAAACAATCTATAATAACCCTATCCAAAAGCTGAAACTGAACTCTTCGTTCAGTAATGGAGATTTAGTCCAACTGAAAACGCCAAAAAGAGTGGGAGAAATGGACCAAGCTGCCATTGCTCAAATAGGGTTGTTTCAAATGAGCAGCGCCTGCATCATCACAACAACCCAGTTGAAGATCACACTTCCCCACAATCCACAACTTCCACTTTAAGCTCACAAAAGGGAGAAATGGCTAATAATAACAAGAGCAGGGAAGCTTATAGAAGGTTCAAGGTGGTGGAAGAAGAAGATTCAGTGGTGGAGATGATGAATCAAGGGAGATGCTCTGTTTTACTCCAACTGATTGCTTCTGGTGGTTCTGTGGCAGCAAATAGCAAGAGCTTCCCCTGTTTAAAGCACCAAATGAGCAGAGCAGAAGGAAGAGTTGTTAATGGTGGTGATTTGCATAGAGGCGTGGTGTGTAAGGCGGCAGGGAAGGTGATGGTGATGACGGAGGAAGGGGAGATGATAAAATACATGTCTGAGAATCCTAGGTTTGGGAATTTACAGTCGGAGGAGAAAGAGTATTTCAGTGGGAGCATCTTGGAAGCCATGGATGATCAGAGGAGAGCTCAGATTGAGCCTGCTCTCAAAAAATTATCTTCTTACAAAGAAGAAAGGTTAGTTTATCTTATCTTTCATTAATCCAAGTTTAAACTAGCATGTTTAGATAATTAACTCCAATTTGACATAACAAAAGCCAAGGATAAAAATACAGGATATTTAAATGAAAAGTCATCTTTTATGTGCCATCTTTCCAAGCACATCCTTTCTGAATTTGCAACTGATTGGACTTGTGTAAAAAAAATGGTCAGGAGCTCCAAGGCAGGATTGGGAGAAGAATCTGCAGAAGATGATAAAGTAGAGAAAGCTGCATCTGCTGCTTCAGTTTGTGGTGGCAAAAGCAAATGCATTCCTAATCCCATGAGGAAACATAACAAGCAGCAATCCAAGAAGTGAATTTTTTTAAGTCTATTTTACTTTGGGGTTTTCTTGTAGCTTTGATTGATCATCAGGCTAGATTCCCATTAGGGTTATCTACTGTTGTCATGAATTGAAAAATTAGTGTTCATCTTGGTATTTCACTATGCTGTCAACATTTTCTGCATTAGCCACTGTGAAAGATAGAACAAAAAAGGCAATGATTTTAATGAGATGTTGTCCAAAAGTGGCAAAAAGATTGATAGAGAAATTTAGAAGACAAGATGGTGCAATAGTCTGACCTTATTGCTGTTTCATTAACACGGGTGATACAGTTGGGGTCACAGTATGATTCTTGGTTTATCAACATATAGAGTGGTTCCATGAAAAGTCTATGTTTCCTCATGGGATTAGAAGAAGAAGAAGAAAAAGAGAGCTTATTTAATTCTGCTGGAGGTGTGTGTGAGGGGAGAAGATCGGAAAAAGTGAAGAGAAGGTGAAGAAGAAGAAGAAGAAGAGCAGAGGAATAAAGATGGAGGTTAAATGAAAATATCATGATAAATCAAAATATCGCGATATTTTGCCAATATATCATCTGATGATGCAATTTCAAATTTGCCCTTAAATATTTGAAAAAAATGAGGGCAAAAATGACATTTCACCAGGTCTGACGGAGAAATTACCGGAATTGGACGAGGGGTGGCTCGGTGTTAACAGAGTGACACTTTTGGGTGGTTCCTTGCAAAATTTGTAATAAAGGGTGGTTTGGCGCAAATTGGCCCAAATAAGGGGTGTTTCCTCTATTATGTTTTATGGATATGGTTTGTTTACGTTTAGATTCACTGTTATAGAGTTTTTTTTAAATTCGACCACATTAATAATGCATAATGCAAGTATTACAAAATAGATACAACTCTTCTTCACATTAATCATCATCTTCTTCTTCCCCACCATCTTCTTCATCATCTTCGTCTAAATGATATTCATCATCTTCATCACCTTCTTCTTGTTCTTTTTCTGATTCGACTTCACCTTCGTCTTCACCTTCATCTTCACCTTCGCCTTCATCTTCACCCTCATTTTCACCTTCAACATCTTCTTCATCTTCTTCGTCATATTCTGCACCATCTTCTTCGTCATATTCTACACCATCTTCTTCGCCTACTTCAACTACGGGATCGTCATCATCGTCATCTTGGGGTATGAGATTAATATTTAGAGGCGGCATTGGTTTGCAAGATTACGACATTTAATAAAACCGGGACTTTGAACATATATATAGATGGGTGCAGGTCGGGTTGCAACCGGGTCCCACCAACCGGGTCCCACCAACCAGAGCCGTTCGGAATGTAATCCTGAACCGTTCGGAATGGGGTTCTGAATGGCTTTGGTGGGACCGGGTCCGACCCGCACTCATTCATCATCTTTATTTTTTCCCTATAAATACATCCAAACACAAGCCTAAATCACTCATTCACTTTCCTACCTCTCTAATTTCTCTTTATTTCTATATATTTCCTTACTTTTCTCCTTATGTCGACTCCACCAATCCTATTTCCTTCCTCTTCATCTACAATGGATCCTGGAATGAGATTGTGTTGGTGCAAGAAACAACCCAGTGTGTGGATGTGTACAGATCAATTCAGTTACGACAAGGTGAATTACGAAAGAAAGTATTGGGGATGCCCTGACAGGTTGTGGGACAGTCTTGATGATGATGGTGGGTGCAAATACAAAGATTGGATCGATCAGCCGTACACATGCCGTGCAAGGGTGGTTATAGAGCAACTGAACGAGGAGAAACAATCTTAAACATATAAAACCAAAAAACAAACTAATCCAAGATGTTTCATAAACAAACTGATACATATATCATCTGACTAACATTAATCAAGTTAACCAAAACATACTTAATACAAATAAATCACAACCACTTTAGGTCATTATTGGATCGCCACCATGAAACTCTCTCTCAGCTACGTAGTTCTCGAATCTTCTCTGAAAGCGTTGTTCCCATCCGTCCACCGATGGATCTTTGTAGATTGTCCACTGCCTTAGAGGGGGTGGAATTGGACAATTTTCATCAACCAACCAAATCTGTCAAAACAAAATTGTTATTTTATACTAAAAAACATATGTTAAATAAGAAACAAGAGCGAAAAATATCAATGCGTACCGGTACGTAATGGTTGCGGGTGCCTACATGTGCAATAGCGAACCCCGTGGTAGGAGGCTCTGAACCGGGAGGAGCAAACATCGGAAGACATGTAGCCGACCAAACCATGATAACACCACTAGTGCAACTTGAAACCTCGTGGCAAAGACCAATCCCATTGTAGGTGTGCACATCCAGAATTCACGAGAGCAGGGCGATCGAATGTAATTCACTTCTCGAATGAGTTGCGGGACAGTCTTGAAACCCTCTAGCATCTTTTCATACCTATACCCGTTTGTTTGGAGGTGCCTCGAAAGATCTACTCGGACTTCAATGTATTGTTGCTCTGGTCTACCAAGTAAGCGCGCAAGGGACCGATAACCACAATGACCGTCATTACCTACTTTCTCCATATTAGATATGTATGCGAGCATGAAAAGATCTATATTATCTTTCCCCCAGTCGAAGTCTAGATAAATGACTTAATTGCCAGTGCTACATTTCGATTTGGCCTTTCCTCTGGCCCTCGGTGGTTTAGTTGCACTCTCTTTTCCGGTCGTGGCCCCGCTTGAAGCTCTGTTGGATGAAACCGACAGTTTCTTTTATGAATCGGCTTTCGGTGGCACAGTTGCACCCTCTTCCTCTTTCATCTCCTTTTTCCTTGCTTATGCCTTCTCCTTATCCTTCTTAGCCTGAGCCCTCTCATCCCAACCCGGATCTCGCTGTGTACCCGTCTTCTTCGCATGAATCTTAGGCCTTCCTCTCCTCGTCTCTCCCCGGGGGGGTCCTGGATATCAACTGAAGAAGGATCCTTGCACTCACGCCGCTTATCAGTCAACCTCTCCCCCCGGGGGGGGGGGGGGGGGGGGGGGGGGCTCTCCGGATTCGTCTCGTAGTCGATGTCTTTATTATAACGTCTTTGATGTAGAAAATCTAATGACCCCTGAGTAACGTTTAGATTTGCCAATGCTTTCATCCTCTCCTTTTCCCTTACAGTGTACACTTGCCTCCTTGATATTGTGGAAGTCGGATCTTCTTGAAGCATCAGTGTATAAATAACCTTCGACATTGACCCGGCCACTGATGCAATCATCATTTTTCGTCTTTGCTCTCCCGTCATCCTCGAAGCAAATGCATGACCAATCAAGCTGCTGCAAAGACAGTGGTTGTGACATGCCTTCTCAACTTTTAGTATCCACCCAGCCGGCTCAACAAGAGTTGCTCGTCGATAATATCCTTTCAGCATAAAAGGACAATTGTTCTTCTTTCTCCTACTAAGATTGCTACGCTGCGACGATGGTTGTGCTACATCACCTTCAAGATTAATCTTCTTTCGATGTTTTCTATAACTACCAGATTGCTCACAATGTAGAAATATCCTCTTATTGGCCATTGATGATTTCGTGGTGATAACCATACAAAACTCATAACCGACCTTTCTAACCCACTCTCTCAGAAGATCCATAGTAGGAAATCTCTCACTAGTCATAAACTGAGCCCTATAGTCGATTTTTAAATATTCCTCGTCACTACAGTATGCCTATTTAAAATTACTCAAATTTCAATACATACCATATAAATAAAATACATTGTAATTATATGCTATAAAAAAGGTTTATATGTACTTACTTGAAAATATGTATCATCTACCGACGCAGACAAATCAACCTCCTCGTCCACCGACATCTCACTGGAAGAACACCCCCGTCTTTCTTTCCAACTACTTGCCCTTGAAGAATTACTTGAATCGCTTCCAGACGTCATTTTTTGTGCTTTACCGTTTTGGTTTGAGAATTTGGCTATACAAATCCGGTTTTATAGAGGAGTCCATGAAAGAGCCATTACAAACATTTTCAAAAATTATCTTTTTCCGTTCAGAACTACATCACGAACAGGCCGTTCGGAATTACATCCCGAACGGGTGTCGTCACAAGGGGTGACGTCACCATTTCAATTTAAAAAAAATAAATAATCCCGTTCCTGTTCCGAACGGGATTATTTAAGTAAATCTCACTTCAATGAAGTAGAAGAAACTACCTGAATCAAGGGTAAAAAAACAAGGAAAATATCGGATGAGAATAATTTTTAAAATACGAACGTGAGAACAGTGCACATTAATACTAATTTGGTGCACATTCGTTGATAAACTTAAAAACATCCAAAATTTGAAGAACATTCTTTTTTTAAATAACATTTATTGGGAAACTGAAGAACATTCATGCAAAAATTGTATATTGCATCACTTTTTCAAAGGATGTGCAAATTTAAGTATATTTTGATGCACATTAGTCATTCACACGTTCTCATTTCAAAAATTATTCTCACCGAAACCGCACCCAAAAAACAAATGGGATCATCTACAATAGATGGTGCATCATATTTTGTGTCAAAGCATGAAATTAATTTTTCATTTTATTTTTGGAATTTAGGTTTTATTCTTTGAGGTGTAAGATTTATTATTTAGGGTTTAGAAGTAGAGAGTAGAATTTAGGGTTGTAAATTTTAATAAACTTATACTTTGACACAATATTTCCTACAAAGGGAAACCCTCAATTACATTTATTTGAAAGGGAAATTTCTTGCAACCCAAACAAGGTTATAGAATAAACTCACTCAATGGATCCGGTGAGAACGACATTATGTTACGAATATACGAATACATGCACACCCTTCTATATTCACATGTACATTTCTTTATATTTGCATGCACAGGCATGTGCATGTAGTTTTTATTTATTGTCGAAAACATGCACACATCTGCGAATGTGCATGTAAATGTAAAAGAATGTGCATGTGAATATAGAATGATGTGCGTGTATTCGTAATTCGTAGGAGAAAAATCATCCTCATACGGGATACTTAACACGTTAGTGACAACACTACACGAGTCGATACACACAACGCCTAATTTTCATCGTTTACGGCTAGGACTATTGGGGTATCTAATCCCATACGCTCCCCTCGGAAACAAGGTCGAGAAGTACCATGCATGGTTGCCCTCTATCCTTTCTTTCTATCTGTCCCACCCCTTCTTCCGAAACCCAAGAGAAGAATCTCCAAGATGCTCACTCCGTTTTCGGTCTCCGTACCTTCCAATGATGTCAAAAGTCGTTTCGCCCGAAGAGAGAATGGGAACGACTCCCCCTGTCCCCGTGCTACCTTCCAAAACAAGCCAGTCGTTCTAAATTCCGCCCTCGAGTGGAAGAGTCGTCGGTCAACGGTAGTGTACATGCTTACTTGATAGAGTAAGATAATGGATACTAGCTAGGTGTTGCGCGTATCGACCCGTGCAGTGTTGTAGGGGCTGATATCGGCCTTTTAATTGCCCCCAATCGGTCAAGGAATCATATGAGACTGAATTTTATCCTACGAATTACGAATACATGCACACCCTTCTATATTCACATGCGCATCATATCCATTCACATGCACATTCGCAGATGTGTGCATGTCTTTGACAATATATGAAAAATACATGCGCATGCTTGTGTGTGCATGTGAATGTGAAGGAATGTGCATTTGAATGTAGAAGGGTGTGCATGTATTTGTATATTCGTAGGATAAGACCATTCTCATTGGATCCAACTCAATGATCAAAACCCAACATTTTTTTCGATTTTTCCGGACTTTTAGAAGGGCATATATATACTTCTGCAATATCCAGTTACAAATTAATTCAAGCATTTGACTCAACTCCAACATATCACTCCAAAAGACTACTTGATCTGCACACGGAACTTGAGCAGGCGCTGCGTCAAGAGAAAGAATAATGGTTTCAAAAATCTTGAGTGAACTTTCTTCTTGACGGAGATAGGAATACGATGTCTTACCATCTTTCTACCATTATTCACCGCCACATCAGAGATTGAATGTATGGTTATGCGTTTTTTTCTCATCTCTACACTGATAACAGTTCAAACGATTTTCCTTCAATCCCTTTGCTGTGAGTTTTCCGCCACTTGACCATGTGGAGATTGTGTCATTAGGCTTGTCTTTCTCAGATCTGGACGTGTGGAATGCACTAAGAGTTATGGGTCGTTATAAAGCTCGGGTCAAGATGATTTATCGGAAACCACTCGTATGATACCCTATATTGCTCAAAACCACCCGTATGTTTCAATATTACTGGAAACTAGGGCAGAGCAATCGGATTATCCGATCCGATCCGATCCGGTAAGTCGGATATCCGCTAAAAAAATTTCCACAAAACCTCGATCCGTATCCGGTCCGTTTTGGAGGGGATATCCGGTAAATATTGTCCGGATCGGATCAGATATTTGACTCAGATATCCGAATTATCCGATTTCGAGAAGGTATATGAAAATTAAATTAAACTTTTTATTTTTATTAAGATTAAAATTCACAAAATATAAAATAAATGTTAAATATATAATTATATATATTATATAGAGGAATTAAGATGTGAAAATTAATATATTTGATTCATTTAGTGAATCAACAATTTAAATAAGCAATTAAAATATAAAATTTTGACAACAACAATAAAAGTTATGTTATATATAACAGAATTTTTGTGTTGAGAGAATATATCCTATTGTTTAAAAATGTATAAAAATAATTATTGAATCATCTACACTTATAAAAGTATATTTTAGTTCTATAAAAATATATTTATATATTATAATAATAGTACCGGATATTTTCGGATATCCGTAAGCTAAATATCCCGATCCGTATCTGGTCCAAATATCCGGAAAATTCGCCCGGATCTGACCGGATTCGGATAAATCTTAATCGGATATTTTCGGATGCAGATTTTTAAGGATCAGATCGGCGGATTATCGGATCGGCCGGATCGGATATTTTTGCTCACCCCTACCGGAAACCACCTTATGAACCACTCCGTCACTCAACGACCACCCCTCTCTAACTTCCGTTAAATATTTATGCCACGTGTCAAATTATATTATTATTTTATTCCAAATTACTGAAATCACCCCTTTAAATTACTATAATGGCATTTTATCCATTTCTTTAAATCCTTAGGTCGTTTGTGTAATTTCTCAGAAAGTAATCAAATACCCAAAATTGATCCTCTTCCCCAAATCTAAATGAAATAAACCATAAATCCCAAAACTCAACCCAAACGCCTGCGTTCACAATCTGCTCAACGCTCTCCTAATCTCTCCCAAACAATCCAACCGCACGCGCAGCGTTCTCCTGTCCTTCCATCTTACCTTCATTCGCAAGCTTCAAAAGCGGCCCCACACCTCCCTCTTCGATTATCAAATTTCCATACCGTTCATTGTCTCGCGCGAGGGAGACGAGCGATGCAGCGGCTACCGGATGAGAGATTGGCGATCTACTCCCAGATAAGGCAGAGGATCGGCTCCTTGGCGGCGATTGGAGGAAGACCTAGGTATCCGATGTCGCTATCGTCGTCGTCGTTGCGGCCTGAGACGCGGAGGAGCCAGGTTACGCCTCCAATGGAGTTTTCGAGTTGAGAGATCATCTTCCGGAAGGCGCCGCTAGGGATTATGGTGAAGATTCGGCGGAGGACACTGCGAGTTGTCAACGAGCGCGCAGAGGTCTGTGTTCGTGCGCGCAGCTTGACGGAGAAGCAACGGAATTGAAGAGGTCGGACTGTGCGAGATAAATGAGAGTGGAATTGAAGAGGGGGAGATCTAGAGAAGAAGGGAGATGAACTTTTGGGTTTAGTTTTGGAATTTAGGATTTATTTCATTTAGAGTGGGGAAGATGATGAATTTTGGTATTGATTATTTTCTCATAAATTACACAAACGACCCACAGATTTAAAGAAATGGCTAAAATGTCATTATAGGAATTTAAAGGGGTGATTTCAGTAATTTGGAGTAAAATAATAATATAATTTGACACGTGGCATAAATATTTAACGGAAGTTAGAGACGGGTGGTCGTTGAGTGACGGAGTGGTTCATAAGGGTGATTTCCGGTAATATTGAAACATACGGGTGGTTTTGAGCAATATAGGGTATCATACGGGTGGTTTCCGATAAATAACCCCATATATATACTTCTGCAATATCCAGTTACAAATTAATTCAAGCATTTGACTCAACTCCAACATCTCACTCCAAAAGATTACTTGATCTGCACACGGAACTTGAGCAGGCGCTGCGTCAAGAGAAAGAATAATGGTTTCAAAAATCTTGAGTGAACTTTCTTCTTGACGGGGATAGGAATACGATGTCTTACCATCTTTCTACCATTATTCACCGCCACATCAGAGATTAAATGTATGGTTATGCGTTTTTTTCTCATCTCTACACTGATAACAGTTCAAACGATTTTCCATGTGGAGATTGTGTCATTAGGCTTGCCTTTCTCAGATTCGGACGTCTGGAATGCACTAAGAGTTATGGGCCATTATAAAGCTCGGGTCAGGATGATTTTCCCACTATTTTTTTTATCAAAAATATTGGTCCACAATGGGGCCTCAGGGGACAAAGACTTTACTGCATTTGGTCAATGAAGGAACCCTTCCTTCTGGGTTGAATGATATGCTCTAATGGTCCTCATGCCCAAGGTCGAGTTCCCCGCTCGTCCCCCAGATTTCGGATCTATCTCCTTGTTTAATGTGGCTTTCAAAATTGCTACTAAAATGATCGTTCCCCGCTTGAAACCCGCTCTTACTCAACTTGTTTCGCCTGCGAGAGCATTTTTCATATTGGGTCGACAAGTCATCGACAATGTGGTGATTGTTCAAGAGGTGTTGCACACCATAGTCGACTAAAATGGGTCGACTAGGTGGAAGATCTTAAGAATTGATCTAGCGAAGGCTTACGATCGAAATCGCGGTGGTCATTTTTGAGAGAGATGCTTGGAAGAGCTCAGCTACCAAAGAATCTGACTAACATAATAATGCGATATCAGTCTTTTGGCACTATGGAAATTCTCTAGAATGACAACCTTGCATGTGAGTGTACGCCCTCAAGGGGTGGGCCAAGGTGATCCGCTCTCACCTTATGTTTTTTCGATTGAATGTAATTTATGTCAAACATGATTCAAGACACAAATGACAATGGCCTTTGACATCCAATTAATTTGGGTGGTGTTCAACACTCCTATCTATTTTTTGTTGACGACCTATGTAAGGCCTGAAGCTTAGAAGCGCTATTTCCATGTCAATGTGGGAATTTCCCAAGAGGTCACCAATACCACGACTACTCCCACCCTACCACGCTGAACTTCCTAGTTCTTTGCCCTTGGTCGAACCAGGAAAAGACAGAGCTCTTGTTGACATGGTAATGCGCAATCTAATCCATATAAGGATTACAAACATGAGGTGTTACAATCACCCACGCTTAAACCTTTAATGACCTCGTGAAGGCTCGCCAAGTCCCAAATACCACTCTCTGGGTCGAGCGACTGCACTACGTCTAAGCCCACTCGTAACCAGAGTCGTCTATGATTCCATTTGTAAAGGCCTTAAGCTTTAAAGCGCTAACCCTGTGTCAACGTGATAACTTATCATAAGGTCACTTATCCCAGGACTACTCACACCCTAACACGCTTAACTTCCTAATTCGTTGTCTTCACTCGAACTAGGAAAACAAAAAGTTCGTGTTGACATGGATAGAAATCTAATTCATATAAGGATTACGAACATTTAACTACAACCCAATCTTGATGCTGAGGCTACTCGACAGCAAACCAGCGTGATCGAGGATTGCTTGGGAAAGTTTTGTTTACATTAAGGGGAACTAGTCAACTTTTCTAAAAGCATTATGATTTTCTCCTAGATGGTGCAACGGGACGTTCGAGATAAAATTAGCTCAAGACCTGCTAATCTAGTTGTTAATGATTTTGGCACATATTTAGGTATCTAAGCAGCTACGAGGTTGGCAGTCTAGAATGCTATCAGTGGCAACTCCTTCCTCGACAATTTTGGTCTTCTCTGCTCCAACCTTAATGACTCAGACCTTATCTTTTTGGCCTGGTGAAATATCCGGAAAATCCCCAACAATGTTGTTTTTAATAAAATTACACCTCTTGACCCTTGGGATTTAGCAAATAGCATTATCTACCAACATACTCAATGGCTTCTTTCGCTAGAAATATCCAAAGCCACCCCCAACCAATCCCTCGACCAAAAAACGACCCAAGAAGAAGGTTTGGTCCAAACCCCCTGCCAACACTTTTGAGATATATATTGACGCCTCTTGCAAAAGTAATTCCCCTAGTTCCATCGGCATCATCATTCGTAACTCTTCCAAGTCATATTATTCATATTGATAAAAAAATATTTACCCAATGTTTCCATTTTAACAGTCGAGGCATATGCTATCTTAGAAGCTATTTGGGCCGATGGTCCCTCAACCTCTCTAATGTTGTTATTGAATGTGATAACCTTACTGTTAATGCTAATAAAGGAATATGGAAGATTCCATGGGAAATCAAGACCATTATCCTTGACATTAATAACCACATTTCGTGGTTTAACTCGTTCTCTATTTCACACTGTTTCAGGCAGTGCAATGTAGTCGCTGACTTCTTACTTCAAAGGACCTGCCCATTGAAGCCCTCCAGGAGTTTCTCGCCAAGATTAGTGACGCACATGACTTGGGTCATATTCAAGACTTTCGTAGTTCTGAGCTCTATAATAACCCTTGTAACTCATTGTTTAAAGAGTTCTATAAGATCATTAGATCTGATGATTTAGGTCACCCTTGACCCTGTTCAAGGCCCTACTGTTTGTATGTTCAAAAAAAAGAAAAAAAAGAAACTCCAAAATCTTAAAGTGTAGCTTGATTCTTAAATCTAACGAAACACAAATGATTCAAACTCATTCATCACACTCACCCCGATTTTTAGGATCATATCAATCAAGCCATAAGTACTAGAAGCACTCACTACTAGAAAATGAAGCCATTTGTAACACTTTTATGGTAAAAAATGGTCATATGCCATTTGTGACACTATTTAGTGTCAGAATTAATTTTGACATCACATGATGTCACAAATGGATGTCATTTTCGACATCATCAACTACCACATTAAACATTCATTTGTGACACATTTTAGTGTCAGAATGAGTTTTGACACCACAGGGTGTCACAAATGGATGTCATTTTTGACACTTGTAGTTGTCACTTTTAAATATCCATTTTCGACACGTATAAGTGGAATTTTTTTCTGAAGTAGGCTATTTTTACAAAAAGTTCCCGATATGGGCTCGTTTTGAAACTTATTCCCAACATAGGCACTCTTGGGAGGTTCGGCAAAATTTTACGTTGGAGAGACGCTGGTTTTGCCAGCGTCTCCCAACTGAAGCAACAATTTTTTTTAAAAAAAAAAATTGCGTCTCTTACACTACCTTAAAAAAGAAATTACGAGCTTTGTTGCGATTTAAGAATAAGAAGATAGGTCAGCACCAATCTTGGTGGCCCCCACTTGGCCTCTTTTTTTGAAATTGACACTGATTTTTTTTTTAAAATCCTCCGTATGAGAGACATTGATTTTACCAGCTTTTCTTATACGTGGGATTTAAAAAAATAAATAAAACTTACATGTATACATAAGATTTCAAAAAAAAAAAATTGTTGTAGCACAAAATAAATATAACTTACATGTATACATAGGACACCATATTCTTAGTACAGAGGGAATCTTCCTTCCCCAGCAATAAACACTCCTTCATGCCTTTATAGCATAAGTAAAGAAGCAAAGATGAGAGCAAACAAGCAGCAAAAAAAAAATCATTGTAGCACAAACCCAAGATTACACTTGAATGTCCTATTACTATATGTAATAAATTTAAATTGATAATTCATGTTAATCTAGTTTCTAGAGGTCGAAATTGAGTGCAAGCAATGGAAGAGCATGTGAGATGATGACTTGTGCAGTTGGATTAACATCCCTCTTCAGCCGCTGCAAACACTCGAACTCATCTGTTTTATGACAACGGGTTAGAATGAGCATCTCCTCAAGTGCCACTGCATTTCTCAGAACATATTTTGCCAACCCCATTGCATTCCATTTCTCAAAAAAATTTACAAACACCACTTTTTTCAGCTTATAATGCCTCTGGTCGCGGTATTCTCCTTTTCCAGTTGAGAGGTTTTTGTCGCCCCAAAATAGCTTTATCTGTAATGTTTCAAGGCAGGGACATGCATTTAACAGATTACTGATACTCCCAAGATCACATTTAGCAAAAACTCCAATCTGTAGCTTCTTCAGGCTAAATCTAGCAAGCTTTGGAGGAAATGGTATTACCTAGACATGGAGAGAAAGAAACAAGGTCACATTTTAAAGAATTGTTTAAAGAGAGACAATGTATTTAAATTTTTCACTAATTAGTGTATGTACCTCAGTTTCTATCGTGAGTGATAGTGCTTGAAGGCTTGGTGCTTGAATGTAAACATGATTGAACATCAGAGACAGAGAGCAATAATAGAATACACTCCCGAACCACAATTCCACTTCTCTCAATGCAGGGACGTGTACAAACCGCATGTAATTAACAGATCCAAGGTATTCAAATTCCTCAAGACTTGGACAATTGAGATTGAGCTCATCAAAAGTACCCATGATTCTCAACTTCTTCAACCGAAGGAGTTGGCCATCTGTCCACACGTATTTTGGAAGTCGGCAATGTAACTCAAGTGATACAAGATTTGTACCATTGAAAAGGATAAGATCCATGTTTGTGTGATCTAGAGTTATACAAACCAATTCAAGTGAAGTTAAACTACCGAGCCAACTTCTACACCCGAAATCAAACGATCTTAGATTGCTGCAGGATAGGCGCAAACGCTTCAAATAGGGTGCAGCATGTTGGATGAGAGTACAAGGGAATGTATATATTCGTGATGGAGAGAAGTGTAAAAGACAGATGTCTAATTCCTCAACTTTCATCCTAACAGCTTCTGTGATCCACCTCTCCATATTTCTATAATGCTCTTCTTCTACAAGAGAACCACAGATTTGAAAAGTATGTATTGTCTTACCCGTCCAATTATTCATAAAGTCATTAACAATTTTCACAAACTTGGACTGCAGTGTAGGGCTATCTTCATCTTTATAGGAAAGATTCTTCTTCCCAAAGAGATCTTTTAAAACAAACTCGATAACAGGGCGAGAATCAGGAAGATGTAGCCACTTAGGTGATGATGCCTTTGCTCTAAATGTATCTCTTATACTTAAAAACGAGAATATGTGACAGATTATATCATCAGGCAATTCAACTATGTTGTACACCATTGGATCTCTCGTTTCCTGACAGATATGATATCAATAGCATCTCAGCAAGAGGGCACGTAGGAATCCTATTTTCTACAACTTATAAATATGTATAAAATACAAGAATAAATCGAGATTAAGGAGAAGAGAAAATAATCGAACCAATACCAAACCGTACTGTCGAGATCAAGCAGAGTCGAGAATGAAATCTCTTTCCTTAATTCTGAAAACGCCCCGTAGTGTGACGGTTACCGGCGTTCCGAATCCCAGGATACAACTGCTACGCTTATGATTTGCACAACTCAAAGGACAGAAGCCAACGAACTCTAGTTTATAGTGTGTATTCTCAGACTCGAACAAAAGAAGAGAAGAGGTGAAGAGAGACGATAAAAACGTGGGAGAAGGAGAATAGGAATGTTGTTTCAGCTGTTCGTATTGTGTGATTTTTGAGTTCTGCAGAGCCTCCTTTTATAGGCTGCAGGGGAGAATATGTGACATGAATGGCCCAATCCGCGTATGAATTGGCTGATCTGGTCCAAGTCAACTCCGCGTGGCATTAATGCCCGAGATCTGCTGACTCTGATTTTGAACGAAGCCCAAAAGTCATATCAGACTTGAGCTAGGCCCAAAAAGACAACCTCCTCCTCGGGCCTATGGGCCCATCCAATGAGACCAAGGAGACCACGAGCCAAGCCGATCCGAACCGAACCGAACCGCGCGCGTGTGGTCTTCCAGGGCCCAAGCCCATCAGGATAGCCTCCTCTGGCCCAATCACATCCATTACAATCCACTCCTAGTTTATATACTAGTGAGTTTTTCTCCTCCTAATCAATGTGGGATACACATTAATCCTCAAAATTCAACTTAGTTACATTAAATGTAACTCCCTTATTTCTCATTCAAACGGAACCCGAATTATACAAATGAGCATACTACAAAATAGTGCTCGCGGAGACGAAGCCAACGCTCCCATTATCCGACACCAACGGTGCCCGGAAAATTCGGTTCCAACAATCCCCCACATGAATAGAAATGACTCTAAAACACGTGAAAAACGACTCGACAAAAAGACTTTTGAGAGTACGTCGAAGAATCACTGCATTTGGGCTGGTAGCATTTTTCAGCCTTGAACCACCCATAGTGAGTAGCCATTGGATTTACTCGACCAGGTAGTGAACGTGATATTTTAAACTACCCGGACTTTGATGTAAACCTAGACAACGACTATCACACAGTTTCATCTTCTCACAGAACTAGGTTCTCTGATTGTGGTCATTTTGGCCGTGAACATCCCTGATTATTCATGAGTGAGCTTAGAGAATTCAGCCTCGGTTAATTCTCCTAGAAACGGCCCCATTTCACACTCATAAGGTGATTTTACCATAATTAGTATACCATTATACTTCACTTTGATGTTCAAAGCTTATGGAATCATTAAAAGCCAACACTTTATGACTTAACCTATAGTTTACCAACGCACTTTTATCATCCTAGGAACTGGGAGAAGATGTTAATCTCCAAGTGCTCTTTAGATTTAGCTTGATTTCGTTGTCCCTTTGAACTTACATCTTGGAATCTCCAATCACGTAAGTAGGGTTACCATCAAACTTCATCTTATGTCATAGGATTTAAACCCATTCCTCTTGATGATTTCACAACTTGCTCTCGAGACAAACCTTTAATAAACGGATCCGCTAGGTTGTCAGCCGATCGGATGTAATCAACATTGATCACTCCGTTTGAGAGCAATTGTCTTATGGTTTTATGTCGTCTTCTAATATGATGAGACTTACCATTATACATTGAACTTAGTGCTCGAGCTATTGTTGATTGACTATCGCAATGGAGACTCATAGCCGGCACCAGTTTTTCCCACATTGGTATATCCTCCAGAAAGTTTCGAAGCCATTCTGCTTCTTCTGCTGCTTTGTCCAAGGCAATGAATTCATATTCCATTATGGATCTAGCCAGTAGTGTTTGTTTGGAGGATTTCCATGATATAGCCGCACCACCTAGAGTAAAAACATACCCGCTTGTGGATTTTGAGTTTTTGGAGTCTGATATCCAATTAGCATCACTATAGCCTTCCATCATTGTTGGATATCGTCCATAGTGTAACCCATAATTTCGAGTATATCGCAAGTAGTTCAATACCCTTGTTATGCCTTTCCAGTGACCATGTCCTGGATTACTGGTGTAACGACTTAAAACGTTCACCGCATGTGCTAAATCCGGTCTTGTACAATTTGTTAAGTACATTAGACTTCCAATCACTCGTGCATATTCTACTTGAGATATGCCTTCACCTGTGTTTTTCTTTAAGTCGAGGTGAGGGTCCACGGGACTCTTTGCACTACAGCTTGAGTATTTCTTGAAACGTTCAAGTACCTTATCAGCGTAATGATCTTGAGTTAAAATGATTCCATCAGAATGTCTTATGACTTTTATTCCTAGAATCACATCCGCTAGTCCCAAATCTTTCATGTCAAACTTCCCATTAAGCATGTTCTTAGTTTGTTGGATCATATCTTTGTTACTACCAATAATGAGCATGTCATCAACGTATAGGCACAACAAGATATATCCTTTTGGAGTTGTTTTGACATAAATACATTTGTCACATTCATTTATATTGAAACCATTTGACATCATAACACTGTCAAATTTCTCATGCCATTGTTTAGGTGCTTGTTTTAATCCATATAAAGATTTCACAAGTCTACACACTTTGTGTTCCTGTCCAGACACAACATACCCCTCGGGTTGTTTCATATAAATTTCCTCTTCTAACTCTTCGTTTAGAAAGGCCGTTTTTACATCCATTTGATGTATTTCTAGATTACGTAGAGCTGCAATCGCTATTAGTACTCGAATAGAAGTAATTCTCGTTACCGGAGAATAAGTATCAAAGAAATCTAGACCTTCTTTTTGTCTGAATCCTTGCACTACAAGCCTTGCCTTGTACTTCTCTATTGAGCCATCGATTTTCAACTTTCGTTTGAAAATCCATTTACATCCCAGCGCTTTTGTTCCTGGGGGTAAATCAGCTAACTCCCATGTATGATTTTGCATAATGGAGTCTATTTCACTTTTGATCGCTTCCTTCCATGAAGGTGCGTCTGACATTGACATGACTTCTTTAAACGTTCGAGGTTCGTTTTCTAGAAGAAACGCCATTGTGAAATATGAGCCAAATGATTTTTCCTTTCGAGCTCTCTTGCTCCGTCTAGGTTCATCATTCTCTTCTTCTGTTTCTTGGACAGAAGTACTCACTATTTGCATAGAAGTGCTCGCTTCTTGCATAGATGTGCTTGCTTCTTGAGCAACCTCATTTGCATCTCGTTGTTGATGAGTCCTTTTAGGATATTCTTTATCCTTGCAAGGGAACACATTTTCAAAGAAAGATGCGTTTCTTGACTCCATTATTGTATTAGCATGTATATCCGGTATATCTGACTTGTATACCAAGAAACGATATGCACTACTATTATGTGCATACCCGATGAAAATACAATCAACAGTTTTTGGTCCAATTGAGACCTTTTTAGGAGGTGGTACTGCTACTTTTGCTAGGCACCCCCACACTTTGAGGTATTTGTACGAAGGTACGCTACCTTTCCACAACTCGTAAGGCGTCTTTCCAGTCACCTTATGTGGTATTTTGTTGAGAATGTAATTTGAGGTAAGCAACGCTTCCCCCCACATGTTCTGGGCTAACCCAGATTCTTGCAACATTGCATTCATCATTTCCTTAAGAGTTCGGTTCTTTCATTCCGCTACTCCGTTGGATTCCGGCGAATAAGGAGCGGTAGTTTGGTGAACAATGCCATGTTCTCTACAGAACGCATTAAAAGGTTCACTATACTCACCTCCTTTATCACTTCTTACGATTTTAATCGTTTTACTAAGTTGGTTCTCAACTTCCAACTTGTACTCTTTGAACTTTTCTAAAGCTTCATCTTTGCTACGTAACAAGTATACATAACAATATCTTGTGCAATCATCTATGAAAGTCAAAATATTTTTTACCTCCTCTAGTTTGTACAAACTTTAAATCACATAAATAAGTGTGAATTAATCCTAGAGGTTCGGTTGTCCTCTCTACATGGGGTGATGGTGTTTTTGTGAGTTTCGCTTGAACGCATACTTCACATTTGTCTTTACTTATTTTGCATTTTGGAATCATATTCAAACTTATCAATCTACTTATAGACTTATAGTTAACATGTCCCAATCTTTCATGACAAATATTAAAAGACTCAACAACATAAGCAATAGGGTTATTCTTATTCATTGAAACATCGGTTACAATAGCTTTTGGGAGGACTGTCATTACATTCATTTTGATCAGTCCATCCTGTACATAACCCCTACCCACATATACCCCCTTCTTAGAGAGAACCAGCCTGTCAGACATGAACTTGATCATGAACCCGTTCTAGAGAGTAGAGTTCCCGAAATCAGGTTCTTGCGGATGTCCGACACATGAAGGACGTTGTTCAGCGTCAGGTCCTTCTCGGAAGTCATCTTCAGCACGATCTTCCCATATCCTTCCACCTTAGAAGTGGCGGAGTTTCCCATGAAGAGTTTCTCTTCAGTGTGGTTCTTCTTGTAGGTTGTGAAGACACCCCTATCCGAGCATATGTGCCTAGTTGCACCGGTGTCATAGAACCACTCCTTTGGGTTGTTGCCTACCATGTTGACTTCAGTCACCGCACACAAGTCGTCCTCTGTGAGCGACCCTTCAGCTAGGTTGGCTTGGGACTTGCCTTTGTCCCTCTTTGTGTCGACCTTGCTTCGACACTCATCCACCTTGTGTCCAACTTTGTTGCACTTGTGGCACTTTCCATTGAACTTCTTAGGCCCTTGATTCTTGAAGTTGTTGGAGTTGTTGGAGTTGTTGGGTTGAAACTTCCTTTTCTTCCCCTTGTCGTGATGATCTGCCAGGTTCGCCTTGTTCGAAGGTCCATAGCCATTGGCCCTCTTGTTGTTCTCCTCAATCCGGAGCCTCACAATCAAGTCTTCCACCCTCATTGCCTTTTGCTTCAGCAACAAGTAGACTTTGAACTGCTCCCATGATGGAGGAAGATTCTCGATGAAGGCACCTACCTGGAATGTCTCGCAGATGTTCATGCCTTCGGGGAGGACTACATGGACGATAAGCTGCAGCTCTTCAACTTGTTCCACTACCGATCTTGAATCTACCATTTTGTAGTTCAGGAACTTAGCCACTGCAGCCTTCTTCGACCCAACATCTTGAGTCTTGTACTTCATTTCCAGAGCGTCCCACAATTCATTGGCGGTATCATGGTTGCAATAGACCTTGTACAACAAGTCTATCATGCAGCACTTGACATAGCCTCTGCATGAATAATCTCCCTGACCCAATCAGCAAGGGCATCAGTGTTGTTCGGGGAGAACTTTGGTTTCTGCTCCGTCAGAAATTTGTCCAGACCCATTGTGCTCAGGAAGAATTGCATCTTCTGAGACCAAATCCCGAACCCCTTCCCGTCGAACTTATCGGGCAAGACACCAGCATGAAATGCACTCGGCATACTAGCCGTGTACGACCTGTCCGGTACCCTCACATAGGGCATTTGAACATCCGACAAGATCTGATGGCTTGTTTGAGACTGTCCACCCGATTTCGGTATGACCGGAGCCTGGTTCTCGACCACAGGTGGGTCATTGACCTTAGTCAATTCAGGGTTCTGAACAGTATTTTGTTCCAGAGTCACTGATGGCAGACCATCTCCAAACTGAATTTGGAGTGTCGACTCACCACTCTTAGTTCTAGCTGTAGCATCCACAACGTTGTCGTTTCCGTTAGTCATTTTTCAAATCTGAGACCAAATGAAATTGAAACAGATTAGAACAAATGCAAAAACGAAACAATAGGAAATAGAATAACAATTATTTCCGCTTTTATTCAATTAATTAATTAGCCGAGTTTAATTTAATTAATTAATTAATTACGAATTTAATTTAATTAATAAATCAAAAACCGATTTACAATATGTTTAACTCGAATAAATATATAATTAATTTAATCAATTCAGATTAAATTCGAAATAATAAATTAATATTTTTTGCGGATTTTCTCGTACAAAAACGAGAACAATTTTCCAAGTCGCCTTAACCTGTTTACTCAAAAAACAAATTTGTTAGTTGTAGAAATGTAGGAAAAAAATTCAGAATTAAGATTGTAGGAATCCTATTTTCTACAACTTATAAATATGTATAAAATACAAGAATAAATCGAGATTAAGGAGAAGAGAAAATAATCGAACCAATACCAAATCGTACTGTCGAGATCAAACAGAGTCGAGAATGAAATCTCTTTCCTTAATTCTGAAAACGCCCCGTAGTGTGACGGTTACCGGCGTTCCGAATCCCAGGATACAACTGCTACGCTTCTGACTTGCACAACTCAAAGGACAGAAGCCAACGAACTCTAGTTTATAGTGTGTACTCTCAGACTCGAACAAAAGAAGAGAAGAGGTGAAGAGAGACTAATAAAAACGTGGGAGAAGGAGAATAGGAATGTTGTTTCAGCTGTTCGTATTGTGTGATTTTTGAGTTCTGCAAAGCCTCCTTTTATAGGCTGCGGGGGAGAATCTGTGACATGAATGGCCCAATTCGGTTCCAACGTATAAAATTTAGATATGCTGTAAATTTGGATGATTCTAATATCACGTTCTCATACTTGCTCAGATTCATGGTTGATTTTACCAGAAATTGACCACACTTAGGGAAGCAATCGAGAACATCATGCAAGATAGTAAATATATGAAAAAGATGATAACTTGAGTGCTAATTCACAGAGAAGGACTTGAACAAGAAGAACAAATCAGCAATACAATACACCAAAAGAATATTCAAACTGAATTCAGCAGCAAACCCTGAAAAGCAAGAGGAACGTACTTGTATAATTCTACAAAGGATGAGGGTTATCGGCGAAGAGACGAGGGGGAGGAGATTCAGAAAGAGTAGGATGCGGCAGATTGTTCTAGCTATAAACGGACTAACGGAGTATATTAAACATTTTTTGGTAGTAATTAAAGGGAGAAAAGCCCTTCTCCCGGTTTTTTATAACTGACATCCACTTTAGTCGCATCCTGGATGCGTTCAGGATGCGTTCAGGACATTTTCTTAAAAATCCGGTTCACTTTTGGACGCACTCAGGATGCGCCCAAAAGCGGGTGTCGATTATAATTTTCCGGATGCGGGGTTAAACGCCTTAATTAAATAATAAACTTAAGTAATTATCTATAATGAAAATAAAATATATATTAAGGTGGAGCATATTTACACTACAACTTTTAATTTTTTAAACTACATTTTCTACGTACGTTGGTTTCTAACGTACAAGCAAAACCAAAATACAGAGTACGTGAAGCAAAATAGAGAATACGTGAAGCAAAATACGTAAAATGTGTACGTTGATAACCCACGTACGTTGGTTTTCCACGTATAAGTATAATTTGGAAAATGTAGTCGTTGGAAAATAATTGAAAAAAAATAAAAAAATTAATCTCGTACGTTGATAACCCACATACGTTGGTCTATATGTAATATTAATACTACAAGATAACGGGTGAATTTGCTTTCACCTCACCCTTTTATTATAAAAACAATTTTGTAAATATTTAATATTTCATAATTATTTTTACAACTTTTTACGTTAAAAAAAAAAGAATATTATTAAAATAGTTAATTTTTTTAAGTTATAAAATATTTATTAATAAAGTAGTTTAAAGTAATTATATTATTTTAAAAGCTTAAAATTTTAAAATAATTATATTAATTTAACCCTCTCTTCTATGTGAATGGGAGGAAAGAGGGGTGCTCGTGGACCTCCATGGTACCAATAGTGAGGAGGTATAAGTTACTCTTCATAGGTGCTTTTCGGGTAGTACTCTTCTTGGAAATCAGAGTACTTTTTTCTGAAATAAGCATTTTACCAGAAAAAATTCCCGACGTAGGCTCTTTTCAAAACAATTTCCTAAAATAGGCACTTATTTCAGCTTCGGAATTTTTTTACGTGTGAGAGACGCTGGTAGAACCAGCGTCTCTCCTCCGAAGCTGAAGCTATTTTGTTTTGAATTTTTTATGTATAAGAGACGCTGGCTGTTAGTTTTTTAACATTATTTCCAAACTTTTTTGTAGTTTTTAATTTTTTTTTTTTAAGGCAATGTATAAGAGACGCTGGTTCGACCAGCGTCTCTTATACGGTCAAACATAAAAAAAAAATGTATATGAGACGCTGGTTCGACCAGCGTCTCATATATAGAGAAGTTTTTTTTTATCTGCACATGTATAAGAGACGCTGGTCGAACCAGCGTCTCTTATACAATATTTAATTAAAAAAAAAAGTGATGTATAAGAGACGCTGGTCGAACCAGCGTCTCTTATACATGTGCAATTAAAAAAAAATGTGATGTGTAAGAGACGTTGGTCGAACCAGCGTCTCTTATACGTTCAAACATAAAAAAAAAATGTATATGTTGCCCAGCGTCTCATATACAGCGATGTTTTTTTTGTATTTGCACATGTATAAGAGACGCTGGTCGAACCAGCGTCTCTTATACGTTCAAACATTAAAAAAAATGTATATGTTGCCCAGCGTCTCATATACAGCGGTGTTTTTTTTTATTTGCACATGTATAAGAGACGCTGGTTCGACCAACGTCTCTTATACCGTAATGTTTTTTTATAATAATTTGAAATAATAATGTAAATATGAAATTGTTGTGTAATAAATCTGATAAAAAATCATAGAGTTTAACATAAAATTTTAAATCAACAAATATGTAATAATTCTAATCTTCGTCTTCACTCTCTGTGTGACCATCATCTTCTTCTCTACTTGGCTCTTGGACGGGTGCTAACGTAGGCTCGTATCCCCACCCACATATATTACGTTCATCTCTAGAAATTGGCCTAGTGGAGAAATAAATACACTTGAAGCACTAGTGGACATAAATGAACTTGGTGCATGCATTGATGATGTCATGTATGAATAATGAGACGAGGAACCTATTATCATATAAAATACTTATACCTATTATAATATAAAATTCGTTTTTAATCCTATTATCATTAAAAATTTCTAAAAAAAATACTTAAACCTATTATCATATAAAATTCGTTTTTAACCCTAGTATAATTATAAAATTCGTTTTTAAACCTATTATAATATAAATTTCGTTTTCAATTCTATTATCATTAAAAAATTCTTAAAAAAATACCTAAACCTATTATCATATAAATTTGGTTTTTAACCCTATTATCATTTTAAAATTCGTTTTTAACCCTACTTCTATAAAACTATTTTCTAAAACCTTTTTTCTGAAACATATTCATAGATTCTTAAATAAAATGAGTGCAGAAATTTTCTTACGTTTTCTCTGTTGAAAAACGTTCACCCGCTCGTTCACGTCCGCTCGTCCGTTCACCCCAGTCTGTTTCTTGCTGATTTTGGAACGAAGATTGTTGCTGGTATGACAATAAAATAACAGTGAACAAAATTAATTAAGAGAAGAAGAAATGGAATTACACTGTTTAAATAAATCCAAAAATTTTTAAGAAGAGAAAAAGAAATGAAGACTTACCTTCGATTGTTGGATCACCCGTCTATTGCCTTGCCGTTGTTGTTGGAACGAATGAAAAGAAAACAAGAAGAAGAAGAGGTTGGCTGTTGTTGTTGGAACGACTGAAAAGAAAACAAGAAGAAGATGGGGATTGCAGTAAAAACGTGAAAGAAGAAGGGATGAAGATGAATTTAAAGACTGTTGTAACTGCTATCTCCCAACCACACGCATTCAATTTCAATTTCAATTTCAAACCCGTTCAAACGAAACAGCGGCTGGTTTTCGGAAATTAGGGTTTAGTGTAAGAGACGTTGGGCGAACCAGCGTCTCTTACACAACACATTTTTTTTAATTAAAAATTGTATAAGAGACGCTGGTTCGACCAGCGTCTCTTACACATCACATTTTTTTTTTAATTGCACATGTATAAGAGACGCTGGTTCGACCAGCGTCTCTTATACATCACTTTTTTTTTAATTAAATATTGTATAAGAGACGCTGGTTCGTCTCTTATACATGTGCAAATAAAAAAAAAACTTCTCTGTATATGAGACGCTGGTCGAACCAGCGTCTCATATACATTTTTTTTTTATGTTTGACCGTATAAGAGACGCTGGTCGAACCAGCGTCTCTTATACATTGCCTTAAAAAAAATAATTAAAAACTACAAAAAAGTTTGGAAATAATGTTAAAAAACTAACATGTATAAGAGACGCTGGCTGGGCCAGCGTCTCTTATACATAAAAAATTCAAAAAAAAATAGCTTCAGCTTCGGAGGAGAGACGCTGGTTCTACCAGCGTCTCTCACACGTAAAAAAATTCCGAAGCTGAAATAAGTGCCTATTTTGGGAAATTGTTTTGAAAAGAGCCTACGTCGGGAATTTTTTCTGGTAAAATGCTTATTTCAGAAAAAAATTCGGCTTCTTCTAGCTGAGTGGCTTTTGAAACGAGGAGACAGTTGCCCTCTGTTCGTGACTGCCCTGCCTGGGTTGGTGGTTTTGGAGATACTCAGGTTTGTACTCCTATCTGCTTGCTCTTGAGGACAGTAGGCATGCAACACTGTCGACGAATCGGTATCGGAATTGAAAAATGTCGTCTTAGTCAGGTGAGAGGGTTACCACAGACGTCACCAATGAAGGGACCAAGATTTAACCTTCGTATTTTTATGACTTCGACGACACGCTTGCTTGGTTTACTGCCACGTTCTCCACTTCTTCACCGAACCAGTTTGCAGGGTCTATCCTGATTCGATGTGGTTCACCAGTGGTCCTTGGTTGTCTGAGATGGTCCAACAATGGTCCTTGGTTGTCCGAGAAGGTCTAGTCACAATTTAGTCACAGTCCTAAACACAAAGCAAGTCTCGGAGTGGCCTCAAGATCGCTCCTCTAGCGCTCGAGTTTAACATTAAGACATTCAAAAAATTGAATTCTCTAAATCTAATATAAAGTTGGCATGGTACAAAAAAGTTGAATTCTCTTCATTAATCACATTTATTAAAGACTTTAATTATTTCTTCTCTTCTTAATTCATCTTTTTCCTCTCCTCATTTAAATGCAACTCTATCTTTTTAATGTTGATTGACCTATTAAAAAGAAAAATTGACAATTTTATAGGGTAATAGAAATTAGATCACCTCTTTTATCCAAATATCTTTGATACAATTCAAAGATATTAGATAAACAATAAACTTCATTCATATATTAAACTAAGCATTAAATTAGGACATTCTAAAAATTGAATATATAATATCGTATCTTATACTGTCAAAGTGTCGCGCGTAGCGCGACGTTTAAATTCTAGTATATATATAAAAGTTGGTTGGTGTTAGCAAAAAGTAATGATAATTTGTACTAATTAATGATGTAGGTCTCATTCCTTTTATTTCTTACTCCTAAATTCCAAACCTACTCATCTTCCGTCTTCTCTTCATCTTCATTGTCGTTTGCCGTCTATCTACACCCTAAATTGGCGGCCTATTTACAACATTATGTCGTATACAAAAATCCGTATTGTCTCGCGCGTAGCGCGGGGGTGCGAATCTAGTCTAATATAAAATTAGCTTTGTACAAAAAAGTTGAATGCTCTTCATTAATCATATTAATTGAAAAATCTTTAATTCTTTCCCCTCCCTTCATTTATCTTTTTTTTTCTCCTCATTTAAATACAATTCTTTTTTTTAATGTTGATTGATCAATTAAACAATACCAATATAATATACAATATTATAGGGTAATAGAAATTAGACCACCTCTTATGTCCAAATATCTTTGATACAATTCAGAGATATTAATTATACAAACAATAAAAATTCAATTCATATATAAAATTAAACATAAAATTATGGCATTTTAAAAATTAAATATATAATATCGTATCTTATAGTGCCAAGTGTCGCGCGTAGCGCGTCGTTTGAATTCTAGTATACGATAAAGCTAGGGGTAGGATAAATTAATCACATTGCATTTAATACTTTGTTTTTTTGCTTTTTTCTTTTGCCATTTTTTCCCTACGTTTAAGGATATGTAGTCAATTGAAGAATAATGTCCAACAGACACGTATATAGTGGATCCATATGAAACGTAATGTCATCTCCTACCCTTCGATTTGCAATGTCTTGTCGTGAAGTTTCACAATACCGTAAAACCCGCGCCATACACTGGTCTGAAAATCCTACTATATTTTTATAAATCTGAGGTGATAAAGTCGAGGGGATCAAAGGATCCCTTCAAGGCCAAAAGCACCAAAACTAAATCGTTTTCAAGGTGTGCTGTGATCTACATATAGCAATAGGAGTTAGGACCAGTAAAAATATGCCAAAATTGCCACCTAAAGAATCCATTCAATTAATGCGAAGTTGCTAACCCACATCCACTTGACTACCTTACGTAGGAGTACAGGTCGACATGCCTCTACCATATTAGTCGACAATTCATTCATTACATTATTCTTTAATCAACCCAATTTCCTGCTTAACTTCTTGATCAGGATATCTTAGTCTTCATCCATCCATCATTGTTCAATGGCCGACAGTATCGTTATTTTTGAGCTTCTCATTTTTATTTGCAGCCTACACTAATGTCCATTATCAAATATCATTATTATCATCATTAAATGTTTCGTAATTTCTCCTCCTTGACCGTGACCCTCATAAAAAAATTAACTTCATATTAATTGGCTGCTAATCAGTCTTCTTCATATTAATTAACTTCATATTAATTGGCTGCTAATCAGTCTTCTTCATATTAAGCACCCTGCTACTCCGATGCTTAACTTATACTGTTTGTAGTGTCTGTAAGGAAAGTTGTAACATCATACCCGTACCCGGTCGGGATGCGCCCAATTTTTTTTTTTTAAACCGGGTTATTCTTGGACGCTGTCTCGAGGCGCCTAAGTTTTTTTTTTTTTTTTTTCTCGTCAACTTTTATCAGATTTTCATGTTCCTTTACTGTGTTCAGAAGCTCAGTTTTGTTGCCATTTCTACATTGGGGTTTTTAAAGCAAATGCTAAGTGTGGTGTGAGAAAGCTCCATCTCAGCTTAGAATTGGAAACCCGTTTTTCTACATAAAGGAGGATTTGGAACTGATTCTTACTCAACAAATTAAGCGTTTGATTTTGCCAATTTAGGTTCCTGGCTCTACGAATGTCTCTCAACTACACTGCTGTTTTCCAGAGATCTGGGTTCTTATCGTGTCCATGTGCTTAAAACTTCTCGAGATCTGGCTTCTTGAGATTATTTTATCCCAAAAGGCAAGTACACTCATTGCCATTTGGTTTTCTGGTTGTATACACTCAAAATTCGCCTTGTTTTATGAGTTATTATGTTTTAGTTTTTGTGGGTAGATGCTGTGTTTAAATATTCTGTGTATATGGCAAAGATAACTAGTCATGTTTGTATTTTGATCCAATAATGCAATGCTTGTTTGAAACTGACTACTGTTTGCGGCTCCAATTGACAAAATGGGGTGAGCTGTTCTTGGATTTATTATGAAGATACTTTGAATTTCAATATTTGCTGCTTCTAATCAAAATATGGGTAGCTCAATAGGAACACATGAAGTTACTAGGGAAAGATGACATCTTCTGAGGAGAATTTTGTGCCAAGTGAAGAAAAACCTCTTCTATTCTCACTTTTTTTGTTGCACTGGTGTTTTCAGGTGTTTTTTGAGTTTATGAAAAATGGCCTCTGATCTGAATGCCGGGATGTCGAAGAAAGCCGTATTAGGCCTCCAAGTGTGGGAATTAATTGCACTTCTTATAGGGCTCTTGCTCCTTCTCTTCTTTGGTTTAGTATTCCTTTGCCTAACAAAGATGAAGAGAGCTAGAAAATTTAGAAACAGGCTTCCTTTCTGTCAAATCCCTGATATTTCCAAAGAAATAAAAGAAGTACATGTCCAGCAAGTATCAGCAAATTCATTCTCTATGCATGATAGAAGCCTTCCTTCCATTCATGACAATATGAGTGATGTACAGTCAAGTAAGGCACTTTCTCATGAAGATAGAGGAAAACTGAGAAATGGAGATCCTTGCAGCAGGTCAGGTTCGTTCTGTCATTTAGACGGTGATGGGTTTCATTCAGGAGAGGAGGGTAGTTCTGGTACATTTGCAAACACTAAGCCAGCTTCCTCATATCCAATTACTGCTCCTTCTCCACTTGGCGGGCTGCCTGAGTTTTCACATTTGGGTTGGGGTCATTGGTTTACACTCAGAGATCTTGAAATCGCCACAAAACGGTTCTCAAAGGAGAATATCATTGGAGAAGGTGGATACGGAGTAGTTTACCGTGGATACTTGATCAATGGAACTCCTGTGGCAGTTAAAAGAATTCTCAACAATCTGTGAGTTCCAGATTTGGTGAATTTAATTATTGTAAAATTCTTCCTCTTGCTATTTCGTTATATGATCCTTTATGAAGCTTCTATCAAACTTGTATTATAGTGGGCAAGCTGAAAAGGAATTTAGAGTAGAAGTTGAAGCTATTGGCCATGTTCGCCATAAATATTTGGTCCGACTTTTGGGATATTGTGTTGAAGGGACTCAAAGGTATTTCTTCTAACTAAATTTTAAGATGAATGGAATTTTTACAACTATATATAGATCCTTTTATATAAGCTATTGAAAGTAATAAAGTATATTGATTTATATCACTCTGTGGTCTCTGAGTTTCAGAATATTGGTTTACGAGTATGTCAATAATGGAAACTTAGAGCAATGGCTTCATGGCGCTATGAGTCAGCACGGATATTTGACTTGGGAAGCTCGGATCAAAGTTCTTGTTGGAACAGCAAAGGCGTAAGTTCTTACACACAGTTTTGTTGTTGGTGCTTTCATGGATAAGATATTCTTAGCCTTTTTTTAATGCTCCCTAGTTGATGGATGACTCTGGCGAAAATCGTATCTGCTGTTAGACTCATCAGTGCATTCATTTTCCCTTTATTTTTTTCTGACTGGAACTTATAAGTGTGTCGTATCTGCTACAGTCTTTCCTACTTGCATGAGGCTATTGAGCCGAAAGTGGTGCACCGAGATATCAAATCAAGCAATATTCTGATTGATGATGACTTCAATTCCAAGGTATCTGATTTTGGTCTAGCAAAGCTCCTTGGTGCAGGGAAAAGCCATGTAACGACAAGGGTCATGGGAACATTTGGGTATGTACATTATGTATTTTTTTACATTTAAGAAGAAATCTTTTGTCAAGTTTCTTGTGAAGGGTCTTTGTTAATGTCAGATGTTAACTTCTGGTTCATACTGTACAGATATGTAGCACCTGAGTATGCAAATACTGGACTCTTGAATGAAAAGAGTGACGTTTACAGCTTCGGGGTGGTGCTTTTAGAAGCAATTACAGGACGAGAACCAGTTGACTATGGTCGACCACCCCAAGAGGTTAAAACCTTCTTCATTAGCTGCTACAATCAACACAACTTCCTTTATTGATCGCACTTGTTGCGTTAGGAGATAATAGTCATGATAAAAATGTTGAGATGCTTTCAAAGAATAACCTGAACATATCCATTCTCTCATTTCCTGATATGAAACTTCCATGCTTTACAGGTAAATCTTGTTGATTGGCTGAAAATGATGGTGGGAAGCAGGCGGTTCGAGGAAGTTGTTGACCCCAGCATAGAAACAAAGCCAACAATAAAAGCCCTAAAAAGAGCTCTATTAACTGCTTTGAGGTGCATTGATCCTGACTCCGATAAGAGACCTAGGATGAGCCAAGTCGTGCGCATGCTTGAGTCTGAGGAATATCCCTTGTCTAAAGAGGTACTTTTTCACAGAACCAAGTTTAAAGTAGCAAAAATATGATGTTAATCCTGCGCTGCTTATATGTGTTGCAGGATCGAAGGCAGAGGAGAACAAGAGCAAGCAGCATAGAGATAGAATCCCAGAGGGGATGCTCTGATACAGATAGAAGCGAGAATCCAGATCCAAGATCTGACAATAGAAGAATCTTAAAGGCTTGATTTTATGATCAGCCTCAAAGCTTCTAGTGATTCTTGCAATCCAACACATCCCCTTATTATCTACACCTTACTGAATTCGAGTACCCACTAAGATTTTTCATTTTTGTGTATCAAAAAGGAGGTTGAACCAGACCAGGTGGAATTGGCAATTTGCTGTGTACAGTTAATTCTAGCCTTTCTTTTGTAATTCTTGTTTGTTTTGATCAAACGCTTTTTAGAAGTTCTGAAATGGGCGAAGTATGTACTATTGAGAGAATACAGTAGTAGGAAAATTTATAACCATATGCCTCTGGTTTTCTTGTGTCCTACTGTAATATAATTAGTTCTTTAATCAATTGTTTGAGTCTCAAAACAAAAGCTTTAAGATACAGTGCAAATTCAACTTGCAAGTTGCAACACACATGTCGACATGAATGGTAACATCAATTTTCAAAAAACTCAAGCCAAAAAAACAGTATCAACCCTGTTGCAAAGAATAGACATAAGCCAGCTGGATAATATGTTCATAGACAACCATGCAAATATGCTGACTGCATAATTCCAAACTGTCAGCAACAGCTGTAACACTATGCATTTCCGCGCCACAAAATCTGTGACTCCTTCGAGAAAATGACAGCATAAAAGTGGTTTGGCTGGTTTAAAACTGATCGATTTCATTTCATTTAGAACATTTTTCCTCAGTACATAAAGAGTATATAACCTTGGCAACTCACTAGCTATATGCTGCCAGCCAGCATCCACTACCCAGATTACAAAAGTTGATAACTTCCCGGTGTTTCACTCCCAACATCAAAATTAAACAAGAGATCAAATATTTCCAAAAGCACTAAGAAATAACAGCTGTTGCAGAAGACGAAAGGCAGGGGCGAATTCATAACAGACATTGTTCAAACCTGGGGCTTGTCCCACTTGAGGGGCTTGATCACCTCCCATGTAAAATCAGGGTCTTCCCTTCCAAAATGACCATAAGCAGCCGTCTTCAAGTACCTGGAGCTTCCACCCCTCTTGAGATCAAGGTTAATGGTGATCATCCCAGGCCTGAAATCAAAATTCTCCTTCACAATCGCAAGAATCTCCCTGTCATGAATCTTCCCTGTTCCATAAGTGTCAACAAAAACCGACAACGGCTCAGGCACACCAATAGCGTACGAGACCTGAACGATACACCTACGAGCAAGACCACTAGCAACAATACTCTTAGCCGCCTGCCTAGCAATATAAGCCCCACTCCTGTCCACCTTAGTTGGGTCCTTTCCAGAGAAAGCACCACCACCATGAGCACCCCATCCTCCATAGGTATCAATGATGATCTTCCTTCCTGTTAGACCCGCATCGCCATGTGGCCCACCGATGACAAATCGGCCTGACGGATTAAGGTGGAAGATGGTCTTCTCATCAAGATACTTCTCAGGGATCACAGGCTTGATGACATGCTCCTTCAAATCAGCAGCAATCTCATCATTTGTGACAGTCTCATCATGCTGGGTGGAAATAAGAACAGTGTGGACCCTAAGAGGAACCATTGCACCATTCTCATTGGCATACTCAACAGTGACCTGAGTTTTACCATCAGGCCTCAACCAAGGGCAGGTCCCGTTCTTTCGCACCTCGGTTAGGAGAGCACCGAGCTTGGTGGCGAGGACATGGCTAAGGGGCATAAGCTCAGGGGTTTCATCAGTAGCGTACCCAAACATGTGACCTTGGTCACCAGCACCAATCTCCTCAGGGCGCTTGGTGAAGTGGCCATGGACTCCTTGGGCAATGTCAGGGCTTTGTTGCTCGATGTAGACCAGCACCTTGCAGTTGTCAGCATCGAGCCCGACGTCGTCTGAGACGAATCCGATGTTCCTGCAGGTGGTGCGGACGATCTTCTCGTAGTCCACTTCTGCCTTGGTGGTGATTTCACCGAAGACCATAACGAGGTTGGTCTTGGTGCAGGTCTCGCAAGCGACCTTGCTGTCGGGATCCTGCTCAAGACAAGCGTCCAGAACTGCATCGGAGATCTGGTCGCAGAGCTTGTCTGGATGTCCCTCGTTCACGGACTCGGAGGTGAACAAGAAGGTGTCCATATCTGGATTGCACAGGAATAGATTCAGTATGAGATTATTTATCCAGAAAAGTAAACCCTAATTGTTACGCTAACTCAGATTCCAAAAGCCAAGGCGAAACAGATCTAATAGAGTTCGCTTGTTTAAACAATTTCTGCAGGAATCTAGGTTGAAAGACATCTAGCAAACACGATGAAGCGAAAGCTCTGATTCAAAAGAAAGAGCAGATCTGCAAATTAATTCCATTATTTCTGATTTTTGTGAAATCAAAAGATCGAAAAACACAGATCTGAAGTGCGAGGTGAATTGAAGTCGAAAGCAATTAATAATAGTTGTGGAAATGAATATAAGATGGATATTGATCCGTTGTGGTTACCTTTAGAGCAACAGCGAGCGAGCAAGAAGTTGAGTCGATTGGGAAGAAGTTGGAAGATGGTACGAATTGTTAAGGGAGAATCCGGGTGAGTATATATAGAAATAGAGGAGTGGGTGGAGATATTTTAAGTAATTTGTTCATTTCTTTTTAGATTTTTGCGGAATGTAATTTACGGTTGTTCTACAACTGTATTTGGAGTCGTATCGTAGCTGGACGGAATATCGACCTTTATGTGAGATGGGGGTGGGTAATTGTGCACTGCGAGATGGGGACCACTATGAGTAGGAGGAGAGGAATTTGAGACGTTGGATTTGGAGGGATGTTTGAATCCGACGGATGTGGTTTAGAGGAGTTGGTGGAGAGAACGACGCCGTTTAGAACGGCTAACCTCACACGCATTGCTTGCCTTCGTTCGTGCTGCTCGGATTTCACCAACTCCTTCCCATTTGCTTAGTGACGGCTAACCTCACACGCATTGCTTGCTTTGTTCCATTTCCATTTTGTAGTAAGGTTTGGCTTAGTATACAAAAGGTGATACTCTCTGTATTAAAAGCAACGAAATGGCGGATTGAATGAGATTGTGTATATTTGATTGAGTTAGTGAGATGAGGATGAGGGTTTTCACTCTCTTTCTCTTTCATCTCTTAACTTTGCGTCACTTCTCCACCGAAGGTTTTCATCTCCTTTTCAATGTCTCGATCTCCCGTCTAGATTTCTGGTCTCGATCTCCGAGATTGATACCGGAGAGTGAGATTCAACAGTTTAGCTTTTTATTTTTCAGTCTGTGATCTACTTTGATGCCTTTTT
Source organism: Oxyria digyna (assembly GCA_029168935.1). Classification (NCBI taxonomy): domain Eukaryota; kingdom Viridiplantae; phylum Streptophyta; class Magnoliopsida; order Caryophyllales; family Polygonaceae; genus Oxyria; species Oxyria digyna. Next base: position 8,032,930 of record JAPVLV010000024.1, read on the forward strand.
TTCCACAATGGACTTGCATATATGCTGTTAGTTTGTAGCTGAACCTAAAGAGTGGGATTCAACATGATCATGTGTATATTTGATTGAGTTAGTGGATTAGTGTTCTTCGAGATGTTTACTCATTGTCTGTTGGAATTATTATTATATCATATGGGCCCTCTCCTTTCCTCTGTAATGCCCAACCTTTATAAGGCATTTTTAATCTCAATAAAACCCTAACAATGTGAATGAAAAAGCTCTGCCTCTTTTTCCATTTTGTGCAGCGACTTTCTTCTTCCTTTTTCTTCTCCATGGGAGACTAAATCAAAGCTTTTACTTCCGCTAAATTTCATCATGGTATCAGAGCAAATGGGATAACAAGACGTATTGTTCTTCGTTTCTCTTATCCACAAAATTCTTCACAAGATTTTCTGATTTAGGTCGATGGCTAACAACGGGCAAATCGATCACAATCGTCCCCTCTACCTCCATTCTAGTGATCATCCCGGGATATCCTTGGTCCCGGATGTGTTTGATGGGCAGAATTTTGGTGAATGGAGGATTTCCATGGCTATCTCCTTGTCGTCAAAGAACGGATGGGCCTTGTCAATGGCTCCTACACCAAACCAGAGAAAGGGGACAAACTTCTTGATCGATGCGTTAGATGTAATGAAATGGTGCGCTCTTGGCTCTTGAATGGCCTGGATAAGCAGATCCGACGAAACGTCATCTATACTGAAACGGCGCAACAGATCTGGGAAAACTTGGGTGTTCGTTTTGGACAACTGAATGGAGCACAACTCTATGCTATCAGGAAGGAGCTTCACTCGTTAACACAAGGTTCGGATTCCATTTCTGTTTATTATACAAAAATCAAGGCTCTTTGGGATAAGTTGTTTGAGAAAATATCCAAGTTGTTCTCGTGGCTCAGTGACTGAGGTTGTGAAATTGAAGGATGATGAACGCTTGGTTGATTTTTTGATGGGGTTGAATGATGCCTACACTATTATGAGAGGTTCAATCCTTATGATGAAGGACTTGCCTACAGTGGAGGAGGCTTATGCATTGTTGCAGCAGGAAGAAAAACAGAGAGAGTTTCAAGGCAATTCTCAAATCCTTCCCGAATCAGCCTCTATGAATGTCGTAGCAACGAAACCTCCTAGGCCTCAACAATCCGGGTATAAGGGTTCAGGAAGTTCAGTGCAAAAGGGTTCTGGGAACTATGGTAATTCAGGAGAAAAGAAGTCAATGATGTGCACAAATTGTAAGAAGACAAACCATACAGTTGACCGTTGCTATTTTCTAATCGGGTTTCCTGAAAATTATAAGGAGAAAACTCGAAGACAAGGCTCAGACAACAGGTTTGCAGGCTCAGTAGATGCTACAGGAAGTGGGGCACAATTGACATCAGAACAACTTAGTCGCTTGTTGTCTTTGCTCGAGACTAACTCAACCGGAAAAAGGGAGGAAACACAAGATGATTTCGCAGGTTTTGCAGGTACTAGCTTTGTCGATATTTTTAATAAAGTTACATGGATTATTGATACAGGAGCTAGTAGCCACATGTGTTGTGATGAGAATATCTTGGAAAACAAGCACAAATTGATCAAACCCTTCATTATAACCCTACCTAATGGACAAAAAGGCATTGTTGAGATGGCTGGAACAGTGACAGTCTTGCCCGAGCTGATTCTCAGAGATGTGTTGCTTGTGCCTTTCTTCAATTGTAATCTCTTGTCAGTTGGAAAACTTGTCAGAGATATGAGATGCAAGGTTTTATTTACAGCTGAACGGTGTTTACTGCAGGGTCCGTTTATGAGGACGCATTTGGAGATTGGTAGAGCTTTCAAGGATCTCTATGTGATGGAGCCTAAGAAGGACACGAAGGAAGTGGTTGCAGCTAACTTTTGCGAGAATGAAGTAGAGTTCTGGCACGTTCATTTGGGACATTTGCCAGTTTATAAATTGCAGCACCTGAATTTTGCAGCACCTAGAACACAAATAGCAGCCTGTGATGTTTGTGCTAGATCTAGACAGACTAGAATTTCCTTTCCGTCAAGTAATATTAGTACAACTTTGCCTTTTCAGTTGATCCATGTAGACCTTTGGGGTCCCTATAAAACCTTTACTTATAATGGATATAAGTATTTCATTACCATCGTTGATGATTTTACAAGGTCCACTTGGGTGCACTTAATAACTGCAAAGAGCAATGCTTTTGATTTGTTGAAAAGTTTTATAGCAATGGTTGAAAGACAGTTTGAAAGGAAGGTGCAGATCATCAGGTCTGATAATGCATTTGAGCTTGGAACAAGTATAGAGGCAGCCACATTTTTTAGAAGTAAGGGTATTCAGCACCAAACTTCTTGTGTGTAATACCCCTTATTTTGATTGAAAATATCTATATATGGTCTATAATATATCTAATATATAATGTGTTATACGAGAATAAAATTATAAATTATATGATGTATTATACGCGATTTTGTATGTGAACTTGTGAAGGCTTAACTTCTTGTTAGTTATTATAGGAAACTAATAAATATCATAAAATGTCCTAATACTAGTGTGTTAATAATTTGTACTCCTTTAATTATTTTAAAAAGAATTAATGTTCTTACTTAACCTAGTATATAAGGTTATTCTAAACCTAAATCAACCCTAGCCTCCTTCTCCCCCTCCTCTCTTCAGCCTCCATTTTCTCCAATCCGTACTGCAGAATGAAGGATCGATTTGGGTAAGTTACTAAACTCGAAAAATTATGATATTTCAGTGGGAAATCAGATAAGTTATCAGGAGTATGTATGTAAAATTTTGTGATTTTTGGATAACTGTCGAATGATACAAGAATTCGTTACCGATTCGTTGTATTGCTGGAAGGCTGGATAGATGGTAGTGTTTTGGAAAATCATCATATATTGATTATAGATCCGAATTGAGTTTATGATATATGGTTAGAATCGTTTAGAAGTATAGTTTATATGTGTATAATTTCATGATTTTTGATGAATTTTAGATCATGTATTTATATGTAAAACCGAATACTGTACGAATCCAGAATGTATAGGACAGTCCTGGAGTATATTAATTATATAGCTTTCGTTTGATATCGGATTTAGATAATTCTTGAAGCATTAGGTTCGTAACCTTTAAGGCTATTGATCTGTAAAGTTTGATTATTTTAGGACGTTGTTTAATATTTGTTTTATATTTTACAAGTTGACTTGCAGATTCTGGAATTTGGAGTCTTTTATATATAAGTGTGTTTGTATAAGGTTTCGTGTTGACATGTACTTTTGTATATCTATGGCTTGTTTAGGACGGGTTATGATTGATGATGGATCTTCATTGGATAATATATGCTTGGATTCGAGGTGAGTCATCCCCCGACTTACTTAGTTGCTTGCCTCAGACTGGCCCGCTTGACGACTGCGTAGATGGACTCTGGCTGTAATGTTGTGTGTTTCCTTGTTTGTAATTTGGATTAAGTGCGTAAACGTTTTATGTGATTACCTTTATGTGCGACTTGTTGTGATGCCTAATGTGTCGAGTTGTTGTTTGGCTTGTATGGTAGATTAGAATTTGCTTCTATTATTGATGTTGTTGTGGTTAATAAGTTGATGTTGTGTGTGCTTGTAGTTGATGAACTTATTCCCTGGTGTGTTGTTTGTTGATGCGCGTTGGAGGTGTATTTGTTGTGTTATCTTGTGTTGTTGTGGATAAAGAATTGATGTTGTTGTGCTTGTGTTAAAGTGGTGTTATCTAATGATGTGTTTGCATTGTATGATTAATTGTATGTGGGTGAGCATGTGAGGTGCATTGTGATTTGCTATCTTGTGTATTTGACTAAGTGTTGATTCCGCTGTGCTTGTTAAGTATCGTTGTGCGTTTGATACGTTGATTGCGTTTATGCTTTGTCTTATGTGTTGTATGTAAATTGCAGTTTAGTTTCTTGAGATGTAGTTTGATTGCGGGTTCATCCCCTGAGATCCCAACTTCTAACCCAGGTTACTCTGAGGTTTTCTTTTGATTCTGATGGTTACAGGACTTTAGCTTGTACGATGTGGTAACTGCATGGAGGAGTTGGAGGTGCTCGACGGTGGTGCTAGTTTAGTGTCTAGAGTTGTGTATTTTATATTATAATTTTCGTATTGGGTTTTAGAATATCTTTGTATTATAGTCGCTTCCGCTGTAGTGATCGTTATGTTGTTGTCTTTAGCCTGGTGGATTTCGAGTGGAAATCCACGGCGGTAACGCCCAGGAGTTGGGGTGTTACAAATTGGTATCAGAGACTCAGCCGGGGAAAGAAGTTGATTATTCGTAATGGGCAACGTGCAGAGTTGAATGCTGATCGTTGTGTGCCATGAGTTGAGGCCGGAGGGTGCCATGAAAAGGTTTTTGAACTTTTTGAGTTTTTTTGAAAGATGGTTATTATGAAATTGATTTGAGATTGATGAGTTATACTAATTTATAAGGTTTGTTGATACCGGATTAGTTTGTGACTTAAAAGTCATGTTATTTTATAAGTTGTTGAGATTGGTTTGGGAAATTTGAGTTAACTTCAACGATTTTTGTTAATTAATTGATGTGAGTATGTCCGTCGAATGTTGTGATGAGATGGTTGTTTTGAATTAATTATGTTAGTTGATAGTTGTTGTGAAAATGGTGAGAACGGTGTAAGATGATTCTTCCTCATTCTTTTACATAATTATATATCTATTGATTGTAAGTTTTTCTATTCTATACGGATATTATTTGTTATGTGTGATTGTTGTATATAGTTGATGTCAGTTGAGACTAGCTAGTGGTGATTGATTGTTTCGTCCATTACGAGGACGTCGTTGCGTCTGATAATTGACATGAGGTGATGAATTTCTCACATGTTTATATTTACTTGTGTTAGTTGTGGTGATGATATTCTCACCACATTGTCTTGTTTGTGTGTTTGAATTATTGATTATCTTGTAGCTAGCGGTCTTTTTTTTCCTAGTGATTGTGGTTGCTTACTTCTAGTTTCGAGGCCGAAAATTATTTTTAAGGGGAGTATATGTAATACCCCTTATTTTGATTGAAAATATATATATGGTCTATAATATATCTAATATATGATGTGTTATACGAGAATAAAATTATAAATTATATGATGTATTATACACGATTTTGTATGTGAACTTGTGAAGGCTTAACTTCTTGTTAATTATTATAGGAAACTAATAAATATCATAAAATGCCCTAATACTAGTGTGTTAATAATTTGTACTCCTTTAATTATTTTAAAAAGAATTAATGTTCTTACTTAACCTAGTATATAAGGTTATTCTAAACCTAAATCAACCCTAGCCTCCTTCTCCCCCTCCTCTCTTCAGCCTCCATTTTCTCCAATTCGTACTGCAGAATGAAGGATCGATTTGGGTAAGTTACTAAACTCGAAAAATTATGATATTTCAGTGGGAAATCAGATAAGTTATCAGGAGTATGTATGTAAAATTTTATTTTGTGATTTTTGGATAACTGTCGAATGATACAAGAATTCGTTACCGATTCGTTGTATTGCTGGAAGGCTGGATAGATGGTAGTGTTTTGGAAAATCATCATATATTGATTATAGATCCGAATTGAGTTTATGATATATGGTTAGAATCTTTTAGAAGTCTATTTTATATGTGTATAATTTCATGATTTTTGATGAATTTTAGATCATGTATTTATATGTAAAACCGAATACTGTACGAATCCAGAATGTATAGGACAGTCCTAGAGTATATTAATTATATTGCTTTCGTTTGATATCGGATTTAGATAATTCTTGAAGCATTAGGTTCGTAACCTTTAAGGCTATTGATCTGTAAAGTTTGATTATTTTATGACGTTGTTTAATATTTATTTTATATTTTACAAGTTGACTTGCAGATTCTGGAATTTGGAGTCTTTTATATATGTGTGTTTGTATAAGGTTTCGTGTTGACATGTACTTTTGTATATCTATGGCTTGTTTAGGACGGGTTATGATTGATGATGGATCTTCATTGGATAATATATGCTTGGATTCGAGGTGAGTCATCCCCCGACTTACTTAGTTGCTTGCCTCAGACTGGCCCGCTTGACGACTGCGTTGATGGACTCTGGCTGTAATGTTGTGTGTTTCCTTGTTTGTAATTTGGATTAAGTGCGTAAACGTTTTATGTGATTACCTTTATGTGCGACTTGTTGTGATGCCTAATGTGTCGAGTTGTTGTTTGGCTTGTATGGTAGATTAGAATTTGCTTCTATTATTGATGTTGTTGTGGTTAATAAGTTGATGTTGTGTGTGCTTGTAGTTTATGAACTTATTCCCTGGTGTGTTGTTTGTTGATGCGCGTTGGAGGTGTATTTGTTGTGTTATCTTGTGTTGTTGTGGATAAAGAATTGATGTTGTTGTGCTTGTGTTAAAGTGGTGTTATCTAATGATGTGTTGCATTGTATGATTAATTGTATGTGGGTGAGCACGTGAGGTGCATTGTGATTTGCTATCTTGTGTGTTTGACTAAGTGTTGATTCCGCTGTGCTTGTTAAGTATCGTTGTGCGTTTGATACGTTGATTGCGTTTATGCTTTGTCTTATGTGTTGTATGTAAATTGCAGTTTAGTTTCTTGAGATGTAGTTTGATTGCGGGTTCATCCCCTAAGATCCCAACTTCTAACCCAAGTTACTCTGGGGTTTTCTTTTGATTCTGATGGTTACAGGACTTTAGCTTGTACGATGTGGTAGCTGCATGGAGGAGTTGGAGGTGCTCGACGGTGGTGCTAGTTTAGTGTCTAGAGTTGTGTATTTTATATTATAATTTTCGTATTGGGTTTTAGAATATCTTTGTATTATAGTCGCTTCCGCTGTAGTGATCGTTATGTTGTTGTCTTTAGCCCGGTGGATTTCGAGTGGAAATCCACGGCGGTAACGCCCAGGAGGTGGGGTGTTACATTGTGTTCACACTCCTCAACAGAATGGGGTCGTGGAAAGGAAACATAGACACATTTTGGAAATTGCTCGTGCTCTTATGTTTCAATCCGAGTTGCCTCTGAAGTTTTGGGGAGAAAGTGTCTTAATTGCTGCTTATATCATCAACAGACTACCTTCAAAGTTGCTACAAAACAGAACTCCGTATGAAGTTCTCTATCATAGAAAGCCATCCTATGCTCATATTAGAAGTTTTGGATACTTATGCTTTACATCCACTATAAAACCAGGCAGAGACAAGTTTCAGGCAAGAGCTACACCATGCATTTTCTTGGGATATCCCTTGGGGAAGAAAGCCTACAAGGTCTATGACTTGGAATCACATTGTGTCCTTGTCTCCAGGGATGTTGTTTTCCATGAGGGAATTTTTCCTTACCATAACTCTACCTTACCAGAATATCCCACTTCTCCACTATATCCCGTCGTACCACTACCCACTGATGATCAGATTCTCCAACCTCCAGAGTCTGGTACTCAACTGTCACCAGAGCTGAGAAGGTCCACAAGAATGCATACCCAACCCGCTCATCTCACTGACTATGTTAGTAGTCATGTTGTTGCCGATGAACTCTTGTGTGGTCATACACTCACCTCTACACTCAACTTTGCAAGCCAAACCATACCCACATCCGTTGAACCAGAAAAGGAACCCTTATCTTATGAAGAGGCATGCAAATATGATGTTTGGCAACAAGCTATGTGTGCTGAGTTTGCAGCACTTGATACGAACAACACTTGGGAAGTTGTAGAGCTACCTAAGGGAAAGAAAGCTATAAGTTGCAAATGGGTATACAAGGTGAAGAGAAAGGCAGATGGTGCTATTGACAGATATAAGGCAAGACTCGTTGTGAGAGGCTTCACTCAAAAGGAAGGGATAGATTACACAGAAACTTTTTCTCCAATGATTAAGATGACCACTGTGAGGACTTTAATCTCAGTTGCCTTGAAGAAGAGTTGGAAGATTTTTCAACTTGATGTTAACAATGCCTTCCTGCATGGAAATTTGGTGAAAACAGTTTACATGAAGGTACCACAGGGAATGACTGTTAGTGGTTCTGAGAAGGTTTGTTTGCTCAAGAAATCCTTGTATGGTTTGAAGCAGGCTTCGAGACAGTGGTATGCTAAGCTTTCATCTTCTCTAAAAACTCGAGGATATATCCAATCTATGAATGACTACTCTTTATTTTACAAAAAGATAGATTCAGGTTGTGTTTTTGTCGCAGTCTATGTGGATGACATCTTGTTGACATGTGATGATCTGTCAGAAATGGCCAACCTAAAGTCCTTTTTGGATGGTGAGTTTAGAATCAAAGATCTTGGTGCTCTGCATTTTTTTTCTGGGAATTGAGTTTATTCCTACAGATCATGGTTTATTGATGAGTCAATGAAAGTTCATAGCAGAGCTGTTACAAGATTTTCCTTGTGAAAACTCACACAACCCAGTGAGTCCTTTAGACACTAAATTGAAATTGCTCCCAGATTCAGGAGAGCTTCTATCAGATCCTTTGATCTACAGAAAGTTAGTCGGCAAACTGAATTTCTTGGTTAATACTCGACCCGATTTGGCTTTTGCAGTACAGTTTCTTAGTCAGTTTAACCAAGCTCCTCGCCAACCACACTTTGATGCAGCCTTGCATGTCCTATTGTATGTCAGAGGCACTCAAAATTTAGCCTTACTTCTCAATCATAGTACAGACGTTCAGCTAAAGGCCTTTTGTGATGCAGATTGGGCTACTTGCCCTTACACTCGTAAATCCGTCAGTGGCTTTGTTATATTTTTAGGTGGGAGTCTAATCTCGTGGAAGTCTAAGAAGCAACAGAGCGTTTCTCTGTCCTCTTCCGAAGCTGAATACAGATACTTAAGACATGTTTGTGCAGAACTAGCTTGGTTAAGCAGATTATTGAGCGAGTTAAATGTCTCCAATATTCAACCTATTCCCGTTAAGTGTGATAATCAAGCTGCTGTCTACATTGCCCGGAACCCTGTATTTCATGAGCGCACTAAACACATAGAGTTAGATTGCCACTATACCCGGGAGAAGTTATTGGAGGGTTTGATATCTTTGTCCCATGTGCCCACTCATCAACAGTTAGCAGACGTTCTGACTAAGGCTCTTCCAGGGGTGCGTCTTCAGAGTGTTCTTCCCAAGATGGGAATGGTTACACCACCTCCATCTTGACGGGGGGTGTTGGAATTATTATTATATCATCTGGGGCCTCTCCTTTCCTCTGTAATGCCAAGCCTTTATAAGGCATTTGTAATCTCATTAAAACCCTAACAATGTGAATGAAAAAGCTCCGCCTCTTTTTCCATTTTGTGCAACAACTTTCTTCTTCCTTTTGCTTCTCCATGGGAGACTAAATCAAAGCTTTTACTTCCGCTAAATTTCATCATTGTCTTAGTTAGTGGATTAGTGTTCTTCAAGATGTTTACTCATTGTCTTGGACTGAGATCATTATAATTCAATTCATGTCTAATACATTTGATTATAAATGTAATTTGTAAATGGACTCATATTTGTAAATGGACTCATCATTTTTATCAAGTATGCATTTCAAGAACCCCCATAAATCTTGTAAGCTGGTTCAAAATTTTCATTATTTTTTTATAAGGAAAACATTTCAACGTATCAGACAAGCCTGGTAGGTTGAGAGGTCGAGTAAAAACTCGACGACGGATAAACCGTCAAACAGACACAAATTACAAACAAAATCAAGTGAATACAACAAAGCAATAAAAAACATAAGAACTGAGGAAGAGGGATGAACGAGCACAAACAAAGGAGGCTTCATCGGCAAACGGATCAATCAGGAACAATCCCGAGGAAGTATTGACACCATGATGTTGCCCCCACCTAAAATGAGGGATCTTCAGGAGTCGCGACTACCATGACATCTTTCATGGGCCTCAATACAACCCTGACAAAAACCGAAACAATTCAATCTCCACCAATAGTCAGCTCCACAATTGCAACGTAGTACACAAATCCATACTTGAATAACGAGTATGTGACAAACAATGAAAAATGACGTAAAGAGCACATTGGATTAATAAAATCCGAAGCTTGACTGAACAGTTAAACCTCAGTAAAATCTTGGTTCTCTACTAAGCCACCTCAGTAAAAATTATGCATACCACTAAGCCACCCCTTTGAATTGGCTTCTTCGTCATTTATGCTAGCTTTAAGTATTTCTATTTTCTCTTGGCATGATTTTATGAACGCAGTAACCTGCGGATTTCAAATTTTTAACATTAGATTGCATCAAAATAGAAATGCTATATATTCAAGTGGAATAGCTTCAAACATACTTCATGCTCAATGCTATCTCGCTCTTGCTCAGTGGTTGGATGCAAATCAACATAATCGTTTGTATGCTTCATTAGCACAAGTGTTCAACAATCAACACAAGTGTTCAACAATCAGCACAAGTGTTCAACAATCAACACAAGTGTTCAACAATAAGCACAAGTGTTTCAGCACAAGTGTTCCAGCTCAAGTGTTGCATTGAAAGGCAAAACATTTAAGTCAAAAGAAAAACTTGCAACCAACATTAACTAAGCAGAGATCTTTTGTACAAAAATCTTTGCAAATGCATTCTCCTAAGCAGTCGCACCTGAATTTCATCAAAGCAAAAGTATGCTAGCTCCTCTTTTATCCACTTGCTGATCTACAAGAAATCTGTTTCCTACAACAGAAAGACTGTGTTAAAAGGAAAAACATTAACAGTCTGCATTAAAAGGCAAAACATTTAAGTCAAAAGAAAAAACTTTCAACCAAAATTAACTAAGTAGAGATCTTTTCTACAAAGATCTTTGCAAATGCATTCTCCTAAGCAATCGCACCTGAATTTCATCAAAGCAAAGTATGGTAGCTCCTCTTTTATCCACTTGCTGATCTACAAGATATTTGTTTCCTACATCAGAAAAAATGTGTTTCACTTGTAATGCTTGCTTTTATTGCTCTTTTTCAGCTAACCATTCTTTGATTCTACTACAAAATGGCAAATCCATAACCCAACTGGATATACTTGATTGAAAAGACTTCTCTTCCACGTGATTCTTCCAGATTTCATGCATATGCGAATGTATTTCAAGCATAGCCTGTAGATGACAGATTATATAACTTCAGTTAAATATGCACTGCAAATGGCCCAAATGCCAATTGATAGATAGAAACATTTACATCCAAAAATATGACAACTCACCTCATGAAAATGCAGTCGCCTCCAATGCTGAACGACCCCTTCCGTAGCGGCATAGAACATGTTCATAAGCATTGTTTTTCATACCAAGAAGCCAATGAGAAATACAACACCCAAAAAAATGTTCGGACTTTATTTAGGAGAATTTCCGCTGAAGAAATAACATTATTCAGACACCACGCTGCAAGAGTTCATCCTCAAATTCCTCAAAAACATAATTTGTTCCAACTAACTGTATAAGAAAAACACTAAAACGAAGGACATTCAAATTGACATTTCATCAAACACCTTGAATGCACTCAGAGTACCTTGAGAATGTCCTCCGCTGACCTTAGCCACCTCATATGCTCGTCGTTGCACCATTCTTAGCAAAGAGAAGAGGAGCTCACCAATGGCGGACTCCGGTGACTTCGATGAACTGAATGGAGACGACCACCGATAACCTGGATTTCCAGCACTTCACGAACTCGAATGGAGGCGAATATGAAGGAAAGAACACCGACGACTTGTCTAGGAATAAACGACGAGATGCTTCAGACGACGACAGAAACAAACCACTGAGACAAGGCGGATTGAGCGAGGGTTCCGAAAAAAGAAAAGAAGAGAGAAGCTGGCTAACTTTTCGACAGGAAACAAATGAAGGAGACGAAGTTTTTGGCTACGAAGGAGACGAAATTTCTGGCTACGAAGGAGACGAAGTTTCTGGCTACGAAGGAGACCAGATCTATTTACATAGAAAACGGGTTTATAGTTTCGATAAATCCCGAATTTAGGGATGGAAACTTGGGTGAGGGAAGACTAAGGCGAGGGAAGACGATGGCGGTGGAGATTCTAGAGCTAGATTGCAATGGTGATCGAAGAGGATGGCAGCGGAAATTAGGGCGAGCATCTGTGTCGATGAAGAAAGCACAAGTAAAAAATAAATTTTCCTGATTGACGGATTTACCCCGGTTGACATATTTACCCCGGTTATTTCGCAACCGGGGTAAATTTAATGATATGCAGAAATTAACCGGGGTAATTTCGATTGACAAAATTACCCCGGTGGACACGATTACCTCGGTTCCTAAAATAAACCGGGGTATTTTTAAAAAACGGAGTAAATTATCATATAAAACTACCCCGGTTGAGAAATAACCGGGGTAATAACACCAAAATATATAAAACCGGGGGAAAATGATAAACAAATTAAACAACTAGGGTAATTTGTCAACATTTTTACCACGGTTGGTAAATTAACTGGTGTAAAAACTCCACTGTTGCAGAAACACCCCGGTTGTTTTATAACCGTGGTAAAAGTGCCGAGGTAAAAGCCTATTTCTGTACTAGTGACGTTGTTCATAAATGTTCATCGCAATGTTCATAAATGTTCATCACAATGTTCATAAATAATCATTTGGACATACTCTAATGAGTGTTCATCACATTCTACTCAAATGTTTACCAACTGAATGTTCATCATATTATACTTAAATGTTAACCAATTGAATGTTCAACACATTATAGTTAAATGTTCACCAACTGAATGTTCATCACATTATACTTAAATGTTCACCAACTGAATGTTCATCACATTCTACTTAAATGTTCACCAACTGAATGTTCATCACATTATACTTAAATGTCCATCAATTGACTGTTCATCACATCATACTTAAATGTTCATCAAATTATATTTAAATGTTCACCAAGTTTATTACACTTAAATGTTTATGTTATTTGGACAAACGACGAACCACCACTGGACCACCACGACCGCACCACCACTGACCCACCATCAAGCCACCGTCCGACCATAGGACCACCACTTATGTGGAACACCTCTTTAATATAATTTCGAGTAAAAAAACACTTGATTTTCATCAAAAATTTCCTAAATGTTCTTTATCTCATACTTAAATGTTCATCAAGCATCATTAAATGCTCACAAGGATTTAATAAAATGGTTATTACTCAAAAGATCATTTCAATCGACTTAAATGTTCATCGTTGATCATAAATGATCATCAAAATGTTGATAAATGTTCATTTTAACATACTCTACTGAATTTTCATCACATTTTACTTACATGTTCACCAACTGAATGTTCATCACATTATACTTTAATGTTCATCAACTTAATGTTCTTCAGATTATACTTAAATGTTCACCAATTTGAATTATACTTAAATTTTCATTTACTTCTATACTTCAACTGTTTCATTTATTGTTGGACCACCACCGGACCTCCATCGGCCGCCACCAGACTGTCACCGGATCGCCGTCGGACCTCCGCTGGACAACCATCGGGAGGCCGCCGGACCACCACTCCTATGTAGTGGGGGGTAACTAGTTTAATCTAAGTCATGACTTAGATTCATTATTTTTTATCTCTATAAGAGACTAATGTAGTTTTGTTTTAAAAAAGCATTTCATATTAAACACCCTACCTTCGGTTGAACCATTTTCAATGTGGGCCTCAGCATGTTAATAACAGCATGTTAATAACAGCATGTTAATTAGTTATGCAAAGTATCAATTCCGCAACTAGCTTCTTAGATGGACTCTTTAAACGATATACAAGTCTATTTTCAGATATAATGGGAGAAAATGACTTTGGGGCAACATACAAATGTTAGAGATGCGGGTTAAGATTAAACGGATTTTCTAACCTATGCCCTAAGGGCATAGGATAAAAGTCTAAATGTAGAAAGATTTGGTAGATTTATGTCAAATTTCATTAAATCTTCTATTATGATGTGTTTATATTTTCGTTCTTGGATTTACAATTTCCTATTCAAGTAAGTTTAACCTATGTCCTTAGGGCATAGGTTAGAAAGACCGTTAACGACCGAGTAGATGATGACCGATCTGTTTAGGTACGAGCTTATTACAAGTGGATTTTTTGAGATCTAATTTTTGGACCCACAAAGATTGACTTGCTGTTGTTGTTGCTGGTTGGAAAACATAGGACATGGGCACGTCTCATTATATGAAGATTTGTTGTCATTCTTTTTTAGGAAGGTGATGAATACAGTGGTTGATAGGCTCAATTATTGTTCGACTGTGTCGACTTTATTCTAGATATGTTTCGGTGCTAGGTTTCCAATAAATATCATAATTTTATAAAATGTTTTCCTATTAAAAAGTTGATTTCAACTTTATATTTCATATACTTCCCGCATATAAGTACTCTAGTGTTGATATAATTAGTCGATTAAAACGCATAATAAACTTAAACAGAGACAGAACTTATATTGATATGAAGCTGCATGGTCCAACTACACTAAGAAACAAAGGTGTGCTGAAGTAAACAAACAACTAGAAGCAAGGTAGGGTACTTAACTAATGGGGCCAAGACAACATAACTGAAGGAAAAAAACAACATACACCAACCTTAATTAGAGCAATTAAGACTAGCTAGCTACTACGTACTACACTTTCTTCTTCTTGTTGTTGTTGTTGTTCAAGGGTTGGTGATACCACCACCACCAACCCCAATACCAGGTCCTCCACCCGGGACAACCGGGTGGACGACGAAAGTACAAGGGCCGATGTTGGGGAAGGGACAGTTGAAGGTGGTTCCTCCCGAGACGACTACCGGGTTGAAACCACCTCCAACTCCAGGGACAACTCCTCCCACTCCTCCCACTCCTCCGTAGATTCCCTCGGGATGCTCCATCTCCCCACTTTTCTTGTTGTTGTTGGGGAGATCTCTTGCTCCTTCTCCTGCTTGAACCATGAGGACTAGACCCACCATCACGACAACTCCAACCACATTCACCTTCTCCATTCTTGATCGACTGGGTGAACTAAGTTAATCTCTTTGATTTTGTATGGTCAGTTGTATGTTTGGGAAAGCCCTAGCCCCAACTTATACAACTCTTACAACTGTACACACTTCAATTCGCTGCCTGCCTGCTTTCTTCACATTCAATTCATTCACCGTACTACCTACCTAGCTACTAGCATTTGTTTCACTTATATTCAAACTTATCATCACAAGTGCAAAATATATCTGCTCAACTCTCGTATTCTTATTATACATAGGCTTTCTTAGGGGAGATAAGGTCATAATCACTCACTAGTTATGGCGACGTGTAAACGTAAATGCGACATCGGTTAAAATAACGTTCTGTTTTAGTATGTGTAAGTATAGATAGATATAGATTTGAATGCTTAATAATTTGTATAAAGTTTTAATATAACAATCAGAAATAAAAGAGAAAGGGAGTAATATAATAGAGAAATAATTCATTTATAAGTTTTGGAATACCTCTTTCCATTTAGGATTGACATATGATTCCAACACCGCTAATATCATCAACTTCTAATCACTGTATAGCTCCAAACATTTCCCCAAGTATCTATATTCATACAATTTTCTGATCCAGTGTACACGTGTATAAGACTATAAGTACCGGTCTTGTTTCGGTAGAGTTTCAATAAAAATTTATCAATAGAGTTTGTAAACCCTATAGAAAAAAGGGTAAATTCGTCATAAATTTATATAAATAAAAATCCAAAAATAAATATGGAGAGAGAAGAATCTAATCTTGATCGTTCATTTTTGTTTCAATGGTTAAGATCTCTTCAACTCTAGGGTGGCGTTTGTTACACCACTCCGGAAAGGGAATGAGAGTCAAAATGTATCTAGACAATATTTAATATTGTGGTTCATGGATTAAAATATGTAAGTTTGCAAGAGTGAGAATGATTGTCATAAACAAGAGTCTCTAAACACAAGAGAGAGAGTGATGTTTTATGGTTTTTGAAACCCACCTCATAGTTGAGGAGTCAAAAGGGGGTGATTCACTCCCCTCACCCCTTCTCTTCCCCCTCCTGGACATGTCATTGTCATTTTTCTCAATATAATATTATTATTTTGTTTTTGAATCATGATAGTAAATAGTGTCTAGATACATTTTGACTCTCATTCCCTTTCCGGAGTAGTGTAACAAACGCCAGAGTAACTCCACCTTAACTCAACCCAATTGATCGACCCAAACCATACAATATATATAGAGCTGTTTACCGAATTCGAAAAACCGATTTGATCAGCCGGTATTTAAACCCGACTCGATCCGACCGAAAATTCGATTAATCAAATCTGTAACTAACCGAAAAATAAATTTACCAAACCCGACCGACCCGTAATCCGACCGATTAATGATTAAATTTTAAGCATTAATACAAAATAACATAAAGTATACATGGTAAATGATATATAAATAACAAACACATGCTCAAGTATCTTAAAAAATGAATATGATTATAATTATGTATTTTTTGTAATGATTTTTTTTTCTAATTTAATATAATATGAATTTAAAATAATATAAACTATTTTGGTGCAATATCACTAGCTGCATTAAAATAATTGAATATAATATTGTATAAATACACTATTATAGTTTTTGTTATATTATTTAATATATTTAAATAATTTAATAATAAATCAAATATTTAAAAAAATGACAATATTAACTCGTTGGTTAACCTGAACCGCCCGCTAAGTTGCAATATGATCCGATCGAGTTTGACATGTTATCCGAGTTAACCGAATCCGTTCTCAACCTGAACCCAAAATAACCGAACTCGAACCCGACTCGACCGACCCATTCACGGCTCTAAATATATATTCCCTTCGTTTCACAATAATTGTCATTTTAGCCTCTAAATTTTGTTTCAATATATTTGTCATTATAGTATTCCAAGACTATTATTACATATATATCATACATTTTTGTGTTGGAATTTGTAATTGTTGATTTTTTCTTTTCACCTATTGGTTGAAAAAGGAGGTGAATGATTAATTTGAGAAAAAGTTGGACTTTTAAAACACAACCAATCATTTTCTTAATATGTGTGAAAAATGCTAGAATGACAATTATTTTAAAACGGAGACAGTATATTCGAGTAATTAAAGAATAGAAATCACATTGATTGTGCAAGTTTGAAATGAATTACCATGCATGTGGGAACCTGCAGTTGCTTCATATCACCATTCCCTACCATGTATTGTAAATGCTCTCTGTAAATCGTACTAAAATAAAATAAAGATATAATTCTAAACAATTTAATTTTGTCGATTATCAAATGCAAAATTTATTTCCTTGAAAGTACTTCCTCTTAATTGGTTGGACTAGCATAAGATTAAAAGAAGATCACTAATCATATGTTATTGATCAAAAGTGGTACCATGAGAACAACATCTGGACGCGCTGGGTTAGAGACAACATCAGGACGCGTAAGTCTCGTGCGTACCTTCTACTGTAAATGAATATTTACAAATTTCTTCCTCCATATCAGGCGATGAGAGACATATCAGGTGAAAGCTGAGATCAATACGGACCCAACGAAACTGGTCGTGATCAATTCCGATTCCGAACTGGTGAAAGAAGGTATGCACGAGATTTACGCTTGTTCGGATGGCTCGTATGGGCTTGTTCGGAATAGGAATTGATCACGACCAGTTTCGTTGGCTCCGTATTGATCCCAGCTTTCACCAGATATGTCTCTCATCGCCTGATATGGAGGAACGAATTTGTAAATATCCATTTACAGTAGAAGGTACTCTCGAGACTTACGCGTGTTCGGGTGGCTCGTATGGGGTCGTTCGAAATCATAATCGAGCGAGAGACATATCTGGTGAAAGTTGGGATCAATACAGACCCAACGAAATCGGTCGTGATCGATTCCGATTTCAAACGAGCCCATACGAGCCATCCAAACACGAGTAAGTATTATGTAATAATATATATATAAGAAACTTTGAAAAAAAATAATTTTAACAACTCCTTTGTATACCAGCGACTTATACAAATTCAAATTTTTTTTAAAAATTTTACGTGTAAGAGACGCTGGCATTAAAAAAAAATATCTGCTTCGGATGAGAGACGCTATCACGCGAAAAATTTCCGAACCTCATAGGAGGGTCTATGTTGGGAATGATTTTCAAAACTAGCCCATATCGGGAATATTTTCTAAAAAAAAGCCTACTTTAGAAAAAAACTTCTACATCCCCCATCTCAATATATTTAACCTTTTCAAAAATAAAGTTAAGTTTCTAAAACAAAAGGGACATAAAAATACTAAAAACATATTTTATTTTATCAGTTATCATTGATTTAAAAACATTTCTTACTTATTACCTTCGCCTAATAACAATGTAAAAAATAAAATTATCTTGTTCAGTAAGAATAAATATAAATATTATAACTAAATTATAATGGCTAGATATTTTAGTAAAAAAATATTCGACTAACTACATTAGTCCATTCAAATAAATTATAAGGTCGTAAAGTAAAATCAAACTTCAAAAGTGCATACTACTCCGTAGTACGGTATTTTAGTTTTCTTGAAGACTTTTGTTGAAGTTCCAAATTATTTTTAAGTCTTAAATGACGAATATACATTTTATTAGATTATCAAGTGTTGTAAATGGGGATATGTATAATACTCTCTCCGTCCCTTTAAGTTCTTCTTATTGTATACTTTGCGCTTGGATTAAGGCAAGTCTAATCAAAATAAGAACCTAAGTAATAACACGTTAAATCATAAAATCCAACCAATAGAAAATTTATTAGATGGAAAAAAGTTGATTTGATTGATAAAGTGTTGTTAAGAAATGAATAAAATAAATAAAATAAGGGTATAATGAGAAGAAATTAATTGATAGAAAGAGAAAAAAAAGAACTTAAGGAGACGCTCAAAACGAAAACACGAAAAACTTGGAGAGAGGGAGTAACTTTCTTCCATGATAAGATAAGAAATATATTTCTCATTCGGTGTATAATAAGAAAATTATTTTTACGGTTATCAGACAACAAAAGGTACATAAACATGAAAAGAATCTGAAGAGAACAAGTGAATAGATTACGATTTTTTCTTGGTAGAAAGTGAATAGATTACGATTGAGTATATATGTCGTGATATTGATGTTGTGATAATACGTGCATGTACCATAACTTATATGCATCACTAGAAGTGTGCACAGTCGAAATGTTTAATTGTGTGAACCTTTTTCTTTGTTCTCCTAATACTTATGCTAACTTGATCTTCTACAGTTATGTATAATATTAATTACAAGGATTAAGATCAAATGAATATAACATTTTGTAATTGACTGAATTTGTTTTCATTCAATTTTTCATGTTTTGTTGAGACATAGTAAATGTATTTGATCTATGGATCTTATGAAAATGTTGATTTCGTATTTTTTAACAGATTTTTATTTGCTATTTCTGTTTATGTAACGCCATTTTAAAACTGTTTATTCATTATACGAATTTAATCATGTAGGAGCTAATTTATATGTTGATTCATAAGTTATACACATCAGCACATAACGCGGGAACTACACTATTAAAATAATAATATTTAAAGTTAAGATTTATTCGTATTTCGTACCGTAAGATATATTTTCACCAGAAACTTTCTCTTCTCTTCGTTATTAGCATAGATTAACGGTGCTGGATATTTGTATACACGTACGTAATAGAATTTTTTTTCTGAAATGAGCTTTTTTTCAAAAAAAATTCCCGACGTAGGCTCTTTTCAAAAGAAATTTCCAATATAGGCACTTATGCCAACTTCGGATTTTTTTTTATGTGTGAGAGACGCTGGTAATTTTTTTTTTGAATTTTTTATGTATAAGAGACGCTGGCCCGACCAGCGTCTCTTATACGTTTAAACATTCGAACCAGCGTCTCTTATACAGATTTGTATTTTTTAATTCCCCCGTGTAAGAGACGCTGGTCGAACCAACGTCTCTTACACGTAAAATGTTTTTAAAAAATAAATTATTTGTATAAGGCGCTGGGAGAACCAGCGCCTTATACAAGCTACTCTAGGGCAATGCCTACTACCACACCTGTGGACAAACCAGAGGAAGAGGAAGAGGATGTGGAAGGCGTATGCGAGGAAGAGGTGGAGGAAGACGGAGGCGGAGGCGGGGAAGATTTGGAGGAAGTGGATCCAGAAGGCGGAGGCGGGGAAGATTTGGAGGAAGTGGATCCAGAAGGCGGAGGCGGAGATGAAGAAGGAGGAGGCGGCGGAGATGTTGTTGTTGAAGAGGATGGAGGAGGAGAGGGGGTAGTGGTAGTCGGCGGCTCCGCCGCCGGAGAAGGAGTGGTTGTGGAGGGAGGCGGTGCAGATGTAGGCGGCGCCAGCGGGGAAGAGGCTGGGGCAGGAGTGGTGGAGTTCGCCGCCGGAGACGGCGCCGACATGCTGTGTCTTATCGCCGGAGGGAGGGAGGGAAAGAGAGAGAGAGAGGTTGTCGGAGGGTTTGAATATGAAAAGAGAATGTTTTTTTTGATGTATTTCTGAGATTTGCTTGTTTAAAACATTTTACGCAGCGTCTCTTACACGGGAGAATTAAAAAATACAAATTTGTATAATTCAAATAAAAAAAAAAGTCTCTTATACATGTTCAAATAAAAAAAAAAAACCATTTATATGACACGCTGGTTCGACCAACGTCTCATATAATTTTTTTTTTTATGTTTTAACGTATAAGAGACGCTGGTCGGGCCAACGTCTCTTATACATAAAAAATTAAAAAAAACAATTACCAGCTTCGGACGAGAGACGCTGGTAGAACCAGCGTCTCTCGCACATAAAAATAATCCGAAGCTGACATAAGTGCCTATATTGGAAATTTTTTTTGAAAAGAGCCTAGTCGGGACCCATTTCAGAAAAAAAATTCTACGTAATAACTGTTAATTGGATATATAGACTCCATGATACCAATGGCTTCTTGTCTACCGCATTAATGTAGCTAGCTAATTAAGCTATATTTTGATCTAGTTGCGTCTTACTCTTACATACTGCATATCTCTTTAGCTAGCTAGCTGGTACATCCTTGTGCTACTGCGCCACGGCAAGTATATTGTTAGATACAATAAATGTGGTTTAAATGTGGTTGGTGTGCTAGTAAAATTTTGCACCAGAAGTGGAAAATAGGTATTCATGAGTAATGTGTTAATCCTAACTCTTAACTCTGGTAACGTCAATCTTTCAGATTTTATATTCGATGTCTTAAGAATGAATTAGAATCCTCTATATTCAACTTGTATATCTTAAAAACGAGTAATGCGTTTTAAATGTTGTTACATTTTTTTGTTGTCGAATATTCTCCAAACGTTGATTGATGGTAACCGTCGATTGTTATACATGATTTGTTGTTTATAAAGAGGTGTGCCGCCATGTGATTGACTTTGCACTATGTAACTGAAGGAGCGACCCGAATTGTGCATTTCTGATCGGTTTAAGTCGTGTATCTATTTTTTTTATTCCGTAATTCCGATCCAGCAGGAACGTGTATACATGTCTACCTTTTAATTTCACCATTTTTTTTATTGTGGCTCCTTCTTGAACCCGTCCAGCAGGCTGGTTCCGGTCCTCTTTCAACAGAGGGCGCCCTTTGTTAGAAAGGATTCTCACGTCGGATTTGAGTTATAAAGATTGCCCACTATATAAGCTAATAGATTACTCCCCTTATTGCCAATTGGTTTTAAGGTGGAACCCCATTGGACTTATCTATTGGGCCTAATGCGCATATGCGCTTGTGTTGTGCGCGCCCCGTCCAGTCCGTGGTTGTCCCTATGGGCCCACGAAGTTTCACACCCCTCATCCACTCGAGGGCGCAACTCATTTGGCCGATTACGCTTCCAACACTCCTGTTTAGGGGTCTGTCTCCGCCCATCCATCCCAGTTCGTTGACCGCATCAGTGGTTTCTTCTCGGCGGTTCTTCTTCGCCAACAGTAATCCCTAAACGTTCCTTCTTGAAATCTTAGGTGCAAGGTAAGATCAATCTGTCCGTTTGTTTTCCTGATGTTTCGATTGTGATAAATGTGGTTTCCTGATGTTTGGATCTGACTACTGTTTTGGATTGTGCTTGATTCGGTTTTGTGATGTTTGGAACTTGCTGAAACAACATTAGGGTTTGCATGTTGATTTACTAAAGAGTAAGAATGAGGTAGTTCGAAAATTATATAGTGAGATCGATATTATACATAGTCATCCAGTTTATAGTTAGTGATAGTATTAGTAGGTCTTTGTTTAAGCATTTAACGTAGATGCTTATCAACCATGTCGGCTGAGTTTGGTTGGGGTGATTTTGATTATAAGATTTTGGCTATAATATTTTTTGTTGCTTGATGATATGAATGCGTCTTGTTTTAGTACTCACTACACGTGCTTGACAGTTTTCTTTCTGTTATGGATTGAAGTCTTTTTTATCATTGTTAGGAATTTATACGACTCACAAAGCAAGTTGTTGCAAGTATCATGGTATGAGCCTTTTGATAGGTGACATGTGGTGTTCAGGCTGAGTGGATGATGCTAATATGACATGGTGGTTCTGATGTTGTGTAGGCTGGTAGTAGACTGAGTAGTTTTGCCTTTTTGGTGTGTGCGGGTTGTTGATGGATTGTTAAGGTGTTGGGTGCTTAGTGATCCGAATTTTTATTTATTCCCTTTACGAATCATGCGTAAGATGTTTCACGTATAACATGATCTTGTATTATTGTTGGTGTATGAACATGAACCTTTACTATTAAGTGTGATGTGTGTACACAGTGATTATGGTTGGGACTGCCACGTCGTCCAAATATTCCGGTAAAGGAGTAGGATCCAGTGTTGAATGTTTAGAAATAAGGAGGCGACATAACTTAGTCCAGAGTTCTTTGGTAGCGTTTATCCGTCTGATGCTTTACCGTATGCAATTGAAAAACTTGGTATGGCAACTTGCTTGTTTTTTTTTGGTTTCCCGTTTCCATTTTGGTCCTAAATGTTCCACTGTTTTGGCTGTAGCGTCTCCCCCCAAGATTCAACATAGAAATGGCCGATGGTATTGGGTGGGTTATGCACATGTCTATAACTGAAGGCAAGGTGTATGAGTTGAAGGTTGTGAAGAATGACAAAGGTTGTTGCTGGCTGAAGGAAGGATGATCTACCTTTGCGTTTGAGGTCAGATTTATCACTTCCATGCTTGTTGAGTCCGACTACGGTGAGGAAGCTAGACGGTCGACGGTGGAGTCTTCTCGTGGACTTGGTGAAACTACGCAAGGGGAAGGCGAAACAACTAACAATGCATTGAAGCCTCATTTTGTACGACGACCGTTTCGGCCGATGTCCATGCTATTCATTTTGGTCCGTCCAACGTCTAAAGGCTTGGTATGTGCAGATTTAGTTTCCTACGGGGTGCCTGACCGAGCCTTACTTTTTTTTTACAGTGCATCCCAAATAATTTTACGACCAAAATGTGCACTTGTGTTGGCTGAGCTATTGAGTTGGCTATTCCTGGGGGAAATGTCTATAAATTAAGAATTGGTGAAGATTCCGATGGTGTATGTTGGCTGAAGTTAGGGTGGTCTGAGTTTGGACTGGAACATGGAATTCAGATAGGTGATGTCCTAAAAATACGACGAGTGTGGAACGCGTGAAGAGCTACGCGTAGGAAGATTTTGTCGACGCGACGAGAGAAAAGGAGGATGTCGTCGACGTGACGAGACGTGGCAAAGATCTCGTTTATCTTGAAGATTAGGTCGGCTGAGTATATTAGTCAAGGGTCATTAGTCAAGGGTCGACAAACGGGCCAGTCCTCCATCTCGAACGAGCCAGAGCAAGTGTTGAAGAACACCGACGACGATCGCCATGTTGATGGTGGCGATCGCGACCATCCAACAGAAGCAGCCAACTGAGCTCGAGTCCGACCGCGATCGCCATGATGATGGTGGCGATCGCGGCCATCCAACAAAGAGCTCTCAGAGTTGTCCGAGAGCCCGATGACGATCGCCACTCTCATGTGGCGATCGCCATCGCCAATCTTGCAGTTTTCCGAACTTTCCTTTTTGAGACGTTTTATTTAATTGTTGCATTTAATTCCTGTTTAGGGCTGCTCATTAGGGTTAATGTTAGTAGCAACCCTCTTATAAGTTGACATTTTCCCATTGTTGTTCTTTACGTTGAATTTTATAGCAGAGCTTAAGTTTGAGTTTGAATCTCCTTCCTTTGCTTCGACGTCATTCTACTGATTGGATCCGGAGTTGTTCTCGTTAGCGAACTGTCACCAAGCTTACCTATCGAATTCGTTCATCCCTCGAGTGGACTCTCAGGACCTTCGAATTCTTATTGAGTTGAAAGACTCAATACTTATCAAAACCCGAGACGAGTTGAAGAACGACGGCTTCCCTTTCTACCACGATCCCCCCGAGGCATACGAGTCACCCAGATTCGTATCAAACGCCTTCTTAAATGGGAATTTGAATGAACTTGTCTACACGGCTCAACAAAAAGGGTTTATTAACCAACAATATCCTGACTATGCTTGTTGTCTATAGAAAGCCCTCTATGGACTCAAACAAGTACCCCAAACATGGTTTATGAAGCTCAAAACATACTTGCCCCGCTGCGGTTTCTCGGCTAATTTTTCCGATACGCCTTTATTTGTTACTAAATATGGGCAAGACATTGCATATTCTTGTATATGTTGTTGATATCATCATCACAGGGCCAGATTCACACTACCTCATCCCGTTCATCCAACAACTAAACAAGACATTTGCATTGAAGGTTTTGGGTCAGTTATCCTTCTTCCTCGATATAGAGGTATGCTACTCACCTTCTGCTATCAATTTGTCTCAGTCCAAGTACGTTAGGGATTTGTTGGAACGCTGCAACTTGTTGGATGCGAAACCGATTTCATCACCAGTTGGTTCATCCATCACCAAGAAAACAACAACACCTAACCCACCATATACTACTCTTGGTGCTTATCGCCATGTAGTAGGCATCCTCTAATATGCTATCATCACAAGACCTAAGCTGAGCTAAGCCGTAAATCGTGTGTGTCAACGCATGCATCATCCACTTGTCTCTGACTGGCGTCATCTTGACCATGGAATCACCATATATTATTGCCTCGCCTAGTCGTGATTTGGTCGTGCACTCTGATGCTGGGAGGGCTACAAACCATGTGGACCTCAAATCTCAATATGAGTTTGTTGTATTTTTTGGTGGAAATTTAAAAAGTTGGACTAGCAAGAAGCCAAAAGTTCTCATTCGATCAAGCACCGAGGCGGAGTACCGCTCCTTGGATTTTGCTACAGTTGAAATGGTCTAGCTACGCAAACTCCTTTATGATATTAGGCAACCTCTGCATAGCATGTCCGTTCGATTGTGTGACAACCTGTCGACGACCTTTCTAGCCAACAATCCAGTCATCACGAACAAGTCGAAGCATATTCAACTAGACTACCGCTTTGTAAGTCAGAAGGTTGAATCCGAAGAGTTACTAGTTCACCATATCCCCGGTTGGGAACAGGTAGCTGATATTTTCACCAAGATCCTTATGGGTCGGTACTTCATTCATCTATGTCCCAAGCTCTCTGTCACTCCACACCCATCAGGTTGTTGAGGGTATTAGTCAAAGATATATCTCAATCATAATATCTGTATTTTAGGAGAAGATCATCCATGTATAGAAAAGATCTTTGATTGTTATGTTTTATGATTCTCTCCTGTATATATATTTGCTCCTCTTGTCCAATAATACATATATTTTTACATCGTCTATAGATGAGACCCGTGAAGAAAAATAAGAAAGGCGAAGAAAAGGGATAAGGGTTCTATTGCTTAGGCGAGAGACGAAACGCGACCGTTTTTCGGATCAAGTTGTATCTTTTTTTTAGCTTTCAATTTGTTGTTTAAAAATGTGGTGATAATGATATATATCAATGATATAGTGATACATGAGATAATATCAATTACTAAAGTCATTATGAAACTAAAAGTTTATCAAAAAGTTCTAGAACATACATAGTCTATGTGTTTGAATATGTGTTTGAATGTATGAATCAATAGAAATCAGAAGATAGAGAGACGAAAAAAAAAAAAAAAGGTAAAATTTACAAAAATAGGGGATGAGAACACATAAAAAAAAGTTTAAAAATTACTTTGTCAATAAAGAAAATTAAAGAAAATAAAGAAAACATATATTCTATTATTTAAAAGGAAATAAGGGGAAAAATTAATTTGGTAATGATTAAAGTCGAGGGTCTAAGATTGTCATTTTATGATAGAAAAATGATATTAGTTAACCTAAATTAGTGACGCGATAATGCGATAACAACCAATTTAAAAGATATTTATTCTTTCTTTTTAAGAAGACGCGTGAAAAATCAAATCATCCAAAATGTGATAAAGGCGAGAGGCGAACACCTAGGCGAGAAAGGTGACTTCCTTTCGAAAAACGCCAAACCTTGACCCCTGAAAGGCGTTTTAGTCATCGCATGAACGCCTAGACGTTGCCTTTTTACTCCATAGATGAGACGAGTCAAATAAGATTCTGTATTACTATGTTATTCCTTATATATTGAAAGAAATCTATAAAAATTCTCTCGAATAGTATAAAAAACAAAATGTGATCTATGCATTGGGGGCGGAGTGAGTATATTATGATCGAATACCATATTTCCTATGCTACCTAATTTATAGGGTATCCTACCTAATTGATAGGGTATCCGGTTCTCGTTATCATAAAGCTAAGTGTTATGAGTAGTTATGTTCTCGGGATAATTTAGGGCGTTTAACCCCGCACCCGAAAAATTATAACCCGCACCCGTTTTGGGCGCATCCGTAATGCGCCCAAAAAACCCAGGTCAATTATGGGCGCATCCGGTTTAAGTTGGGCGCACCTAGGATGCGCCCAAAACTGAACCGGGTTTTTTTTAAAATGTTTTGGACGCATCCAGATGCGTCCAAAGTGGGTGTCAATTATAAAAAAACGGGTGGGGGGTTTTTCTCCGATAATTTATTAATGTCCATCATGGTTACAAACAAATAGTGATCCATGCATCAAGATACCAGGGCTAGTCTAGTAAACCCATTACAAGACAGGATCTAGATTGAATATAATCAACAGCGACACCACACAAATTAAACAAACCTAAAAAAAATCACAAAGACAAGTAAACATATTGTAACAAATATGTGACGTCCCAAAAACCATTGATCAACAACCCAAGGGAGATGAGGAAGGTGTACCACAATTGCTCTTCCCATCAGGCCGAACACCGCGGTTGTTGACCGAACGACGTCGGGTTTCAAAGACCCCAAACCCGACGACATGGCCAACAACCGCAACGAGCAACACTCCGACGTTGAAGGACATGACAGCTAACATGAGCATGTATGCAAAGGCCATCCTAACTCCATGCAACACCATCCTCCATATTCCTCCCAAGAACCCATCTGACGATGAGTCTGAAGTGCAGAGGAAGGAAAACCATTCGAGGAGGACGGAGAGGATGAAGACGACGATCAAAGCGAGTACGTACATTCCGGTGCTTGATCCGGGCCAACCCGAGAAGAGGATCTCTGATGCGGGGATAAGCCGCAGTTGCCGACCTAGACACCAAACTCGAATAGGAACTCGAACAGAGAAGAAAGGCGGAATTAGAATGAGATGAAAGAAGGATAAGTCGAATGATAGGCCAATTGGAACCAAATCAAACAACGATAAAACCCTTGAACTTAAGAACGAGAACCTTACCGAATGATGAAGAAACCCCAACGGATGATTACAACCAAACACAATGACTTTGGTGGGTCAAGGCACCTGGAGGTTGCTCTATGGAGTCCCGATAGCACCAACCTTATGGAAGAGATTGACACACACAAGTACAACTAGGGCCAACTCAACAACAATGCACACGGGGCACTCTTCTCACAAAAGCTCTCTTCTCACACGGGGCACTCTTCTCACGGGGCATCATTACGATATAACTCCTTGATGTAAACAAAGCCTAACACCTTAGAGTCAAGTTGAACAATTAAATCATGCCTCCTAGATAGTGCATCACCAACAACATTGTCTTTTCCCTTCTTGTATTTGATAATATAAAGGAAATTCTCAATAAATTACATCCATCTACCATGCCTCCTATCAAGTTTGTCTTGGCTCCTAAAATGTTTCAAAGATTCATGATCGGTATGTAAAACAAACTCTCTAGGCCATAGGTAGTGTTGCCAAGTCTTAAGTACTCTGTATAATTCATACAATTCCTTATCATAAGTAGAGTAATTTAGACTTGCACCTTTCAACTTTTCAGAAAAGAAAGCAATAGGCTTACCTTCTTGCATGAGTACTCCTCCTATGCCAACTCCTGAGGCATCACATTCCACTTCAAAGGGCCTAGTGAAGTCGGGAAGCACAAGCAATGGCGCTTCGGTCAATCTGCGTTTTAGCTCTTCAAACGCCCTTTCTTGAGCCTCCTTCCAAACAAAGGCCGAATGCTTATTTGTTACCTTAGTTAGGGGTGCAACAATGGTGCTGAAATCCTTCACAAATCGTCGATAGAAACTAGCCAATCCATGGAAACTTCTGACTTGGCTGCTAGTCGTGGGGGTTGGCCAAACCTGAATGGCCTTAATCTTCTCCTCATCAACCTGTAATCCCTGGGAGCTCACTACAAAGCCAAGAAATATAACTTTTTCAGTGCAAAAATCACACTTCTTCAAATTAGCATATAGTCGTTGTATACTAAGAGTAACGAGTACTTCCCTGAGATGTTGCTCATGCTCCCCTAGGGACCTGCTGTAAATCAAGATATCATCGAAATAAACTACAACAAACTTCCCTATAAACTTCCTCAAGACATGGTTCATAAGCCTCATAAAAGTAGAGGGAGCATTAGTAAGTCCAAATGGCATAACAAGCCACTCATATAGACCAAATTTGGTCTTGAAGGCGGTCTTCCACTAATCGCCTTCCCTCATTCGGATTTGATGGTAGCCACTCCTAAGATCCATCTTGGTGAAGTTTGTGGCACCATGAAGCTCATCCAACATGTCATCCAACCTTGGTATAGGATGACGATACTTGACAGTTATGTTGTTGATAGCTCGGCAATCAACACACATCCGCCAAGAATCGTCTTTCTTAGGCACAAGTAAGACCGGAACTGCACAAGGACTAAGACTTTCTCAAACATACCCCTTATCTACAAGCTCCTGCACCTGCTTCTGAATCTCTTGACACTCCTGAGGGTTCATTCTGTAAGCTGGCCTGTTCGGTAAAGAAGCTCCTGAAATAAGATCAATTTGATGCTCAATGCCCCTAAAGGGCGGCAAGCCCGCAGGAATCTCATCCGGAAACACCTCAGCAAACTCATCAAGAATAGCTTGAATGCTAGGGGGTAAATCAACTCGAGAATCGATACCTGTCAACACAAATCTCTTGCAAAGCATCATTAAGGTTGTATCGAAGGGTAAATACTCACCTTCCAGCTCGGGTTTGGACGACAATAGGGCTCGATTCGTCAATGTCGGAACCAGCATCACGCCAGAAGAAGGATCCGCGGGCGTAGCTGAATTACCGCGGGCGCGGTTGGGCGAGTGAGACGCGGGCGCGTCCTCGGGACCGCGGGCGCGGTTCTCGTGCTGGGCCTTCTGTTGCGATCTGTCGTGAGCCGCGGGTGCGGCATCTGAACCGCGGGCGCGGTTTTTGGTCGCAGTTGATGCTTTTCTTGCTTCAGTTTTGTCCGAAACCTTCTCCTTGCCTTTGCTCTTTTCGTAAGCTTCTGCTATCTGCGCTGGAGTCATAGGTTTAAGAGTAATAGGCTTATCATTAAAGATGAATGTATGACGGTTAGTATGACCATCATGAGTAACCTTTCAATCGTATTGCCATGGTCTTCCTAACAATATATGACAAGCTTGCATAGGAACTACATCACATAAAACCGTATCCGTATACTTTCCTAAGGTGAATGTTATCTTAGCTTGTTTTAGAACTTTTAATTCACCACATTCATTCATCCAATGCAATTTATAAGGTCTAGGATGGAAAATAGTAGCAAAATGCAATTTAGTGATCAATTCAGTACTAACAATATTGCAACAACTTCCACCATCAATAATCATATTGCATACCTTTCCTTGAACTAAACACCTAGTGTGAATTAAATTTCCTCTTTGATTATCTTCACAAGGGGCGGGTTGTACATGTAAATTTCTTTTACAAATCAAAACATCACCATGTTCATAGCCAATTTCATCACTAAGATCATCCTCATCATGCATATCATCTAGGTTCTCTTCTTTTTCACTTTCACTTTCAAGTTCTCCTAGTTGATTAACAATTAATACTCTAGAATTAGGACAATCTTTCATCATATGACCCTTTCCTCTACATTTAAAGCATTCAATATCTGTAGCTCTAGAAGTAGGGTTAGAAGTACTCCCTCGGGGTGGATTAGAAGGGCCAAGTGTTGTCTTGGAGGGGACTTGAGTAGTAGGTGGCGGATTCCTTCGAGAACCACAGTCTTCTTTGTTAGGGACCTCTCGGGTTGAAGGATAGGAGTTCCTTCCTTGCTGATTTTTCCAGCCACCTGCGTTTTTGCTCCCTTGGCTCCTAATTTTGGTCTTTCTTTCCACCTTGATAGCCAAATGTAGCAACTCAGTCATTGAGTTGTAAGGGAACATCTCAATCTCACTAGACACATATGGGTGAAGGATACGAAGATATCTAGCCATGGTTGTCTCCTCATCCTCCACCAAATTAGCTCGAACCATTGCTATTTGCATAGCATTGTAAGTCTCTTCGACTCCCATTGATCCTTGCTTCAAATTCTCGAGCCGCTGAATAAGTTCCCTAGTGTAATGTGGGGAAAAAAATCGAGCTCTCATCATCCTCTTCATGAGCTCCCAAGTAGTGACATAATAATCTCCATTGGCAACTCTCCCTCTGATCAAGCTATCCCACCAAACTAAAGCATAGCCACTAAACTCCAAAGATGCCAGCTGCACCTTTTTGGCTTCAGGAAAGTTGTGACAATTCCAGATTTGTTCAATCTTGGTCTCCCACTCCATATATATGTCTGGATCACACTTTCCCTCAAAACTCGAGATCTTAACCTTTATCTTTCCCACTCCATCTTGTTCAGGCTCTCTTCGCCTTCCTTGGTAACCTCCTTGGGGACGATAGGGTCGCCACCCCGCCTCATCTTCCTCTTCAGGCTCTTCTTCGTCATCATTATCACCTAGGTCCTGGAATGCATCATCAAAACGGTTAGCAGCATTGTATCTATTAAAGTGAGGTATAGGAGAGTTACGAAAGCGTCATCTCCGAGCTTGTGGGAGATCGTCTCGGGGTGTAGGCCTGCGTCTGGGTTCCCGACCCGTGCGGGCAGCCTCATAGGCTTCTTGCTGAGGAGGCAGGGGCCTCCGATTGTCGACTGGGGCATCATCGGAGGTCCCGATGTGCTCTAGAACCGTTGGGGAAGGGGTGGATCGCTGCTGCCGCTCTATGGCGTTGGTAATGGCCGACGTCATCTCCCGAAACATGTTGGTCATAAATTCCGGGGTAATGGCGCGGGTCTCCGGGGCTTCATGCCTCCCGTGGGGAGAAACTGACCTGCTCATCACTAAAGAACAGACTAACACAGAACAATATTAAGGTAAGTGTAAATGAAAACAACTCGCTAGTGTTTACTCTCGTATGTTTTCCTCTGCACTCTCTCTCAATTTTCGTTGCAACCAGCTTTTCTTTGATGAATTGACTTGTATGGATCAATAACCCACTAAGTTGAAACTACCTAACTCCTAGAAATATATAAATGATGGTAGAGATGGAGATGGCTAGCGTAGTGCGGGGTTTCGACTGTAAGGTTCTGACTCAAACAAGAGACTGACTCAATGAAAGAGAGAAATTAAAACTCGAAGGCGTTTTGCAAGAATGAGAATGCAAAACAGAGATATGAGTTAAGCTTCGAATTTCAAGAAGAGCCAAAAGGAAGCGTACCTTAACTTGTTCCGACTGATGTCGATTGAAGGATCGAAGATGGAGTCGGGAGGGTTAGGTAATAATTGAGGCTCGTATCTGAAAGGAATGGAAAGGCAAACAGTGACGGTTCCGCGGGCGCGGTCTGAAGTCCGCGGGCGCGGATTTCGAACAGTGGATTCTGAGGCGGAGCCGCAGGCGCGGTCTGAATTCCGCGGGCGCGGCTTGAACCGCGGGTGCGGCTACTGGGCCGCGGGCGCGGTTTCTTTCGCGGCCTGGTGGTTTCTCGCTTCCGTTCGGGCTCGTTCAACCCGATTTCCTTTGAGTTCTTGAGATCTGACTTAAACAATATCAAACTAGACTTTGACTCAACAAAACGTAAAATAAACTACTGACTTTGAGACTTTTCGATTCTTTTTTTTTTTTTTTTTGAATATATATATATATTTTTTTGTCTCAACTAAACAAAACGAAATTACAGACTTGATCTGAGATACTATCTCAGAAAATTCGAATTTTAAAATAAAAGAAACTACTAACCACCTTGATTTCCTTGTAGAGAAGATAAGATTTCCTTCCTTGAAGATCTTGGCTTGGGGTGCAAGGACTGAAATTTTCAGCAACTCTTCTAGGGTTTTGACGGCTGCGTTTTGGTAGGGATGGATAGATTTTGTGATGGATGAAGGGCTGAATGGATTTTGGGAACAAGGGTGCTCCAAACTCCAATCTTTCGATCTCCACCAACACTAATCGATCCAAGCTTCTTGCACACAACCTGTAATGACTCAACAAGAAATATCAAAGCAATGGAAGACTCAAAATCAATTTCTGAAAGAAACTGACAAACAAGAAAATAAAAGCTGACTCTTTTTGTGATTTTCTGGATAGGGGTCTCTTGATGTTCTTGTGAAGACGAATGGTGTCAACACAGCTCTGATACCAATTTGATGCGGGGATAAGCCGCAGTTGCCGACCTAGACACCAAACTCGAATAGGAACTCGAACAGAGAAGAAAGACGGAATTAGAATGAGATGAAAGAATGATAAGTCGAATGATAGGCCAATTGGAACCAAATCAAACAACGATAAAACCCTTGAACTTAAGAACAAGAACCTTACCGAATGATGAAGAAATCCCAACGGATGATTACAACCAAACACAATGACTTTGGTGGGTCAAGGCACCTGGAGGTTGCTCTATGGAGTCCCGATAGCACCAACCTTATGGAAGAGATTGACACACACAAGTACAACTAGGGCCAGCTCAACAACAATGCACACGGGGCACTCTTCTCACAAAAGCTCTCTTTTGGGAGGAAAAAACGATAAACGTTGTATTCAATATCAAAGTCTGGGGGGCTAAAACAACAACTAAGGCAGCCTTATATAGGGTTCATAAGGGTGTCAACTAAAGAAATAAACAATTAAAAGTATCTCCTAAAATATTAATCCCGAAAACAATTAAACATCCGAAAATAATGTTTCAAAAGGAAGCCTCGGCGAAGTTAATGAACTCGCCGAGTTTCCTGGCCGCGGGCGCGGTTATGGAGCAGCGGTTGCGGTTCTTCTCTGCAGTCTTCTGCTCGTTCTCGAACATCGATCATTAGAACTGTCTTCAATGGTGGTTCTTCGTCTGTATTCAACTCCTTGGACCTGAAGAACGCTACTAACTTGTCTAGCTCTTGTTGGACTTCCTTAGCTCTCGAACGAGTCAATGCACCTTCAAACTCGGGGACCGGAGGTGTCGGTTGCTGTCCAGATGATCCTTCATCAATCTCCGAGTTCTTTCCCCAAAAGAATGTCATGTGAGTAAATTGGCCGTGTTGTAGGGTTGAATTTGAAGAAGGAGAAGAGTAGTCCATTCCTTCCATATCCATCGATCTCTAGTCTCTACCTTTGGTTTTCGTTTTGGAGCTGGATTGACTCTGTTAATGTAGGATGCATAACATGGTATTTATAGTCACAGAGTAATGGCCGTATGAATCGGATTACCTGAAAGTTCGGGTGAGAACAAGACTTAACGTAGGGAAAACAAAAAATTTCACGTTCATAGATAACAAGTTAATGTTTATAATTTGAACGGTAATGTTTATAATGTGGGTGATAAAAAAAATTGAGGTCGTCTGGTAGAAAGAAGAAGAAGCAAAGTTCGCAGTAATTACAAGTATGTCAGCGCGTCCCTCCCTGAAAATGTTCAAAAAATCTTATGACCCAGATTATGAACATTACTAGAATAAGAACATTGTCGTGTAATCTATGAACATAAACTGTTCGTCTTTCCTACGTTAAGAACTATTTGCACCAGAACTTTTCTTAGTGACGTTGTAGACGATGAACATATTTTCAATAATGGATATAATTTGTGGCACATATACTATATATACATAGTCATGATTTATAATATTTGTGTAATTGTGTATATGCTTAATGCATCACATCGTCTTTGTGCATATTTTCAGTAACCGGACTCTTTGGTGCCTTTTGAGATTGATTCCTTTTCTTTTTTTGAATTTATTTGAAAAACTTACACATAATGTTATTTATATTGTATATATCTGCTATGTCATTTCCTCACATATCATACTAAATGGTCAAATGCATATTATTATCGTTATTTATGAAGGATATTGCATGTCATCAGAGAAAGATATGTGGTGGAATTCGAATTTATTTAAGCAATGTCTACAATAACCGAGTCTTGTGTATTGATTTACCCTACATCTATATCCGAATATCTATCACTTTTATATGCAGCTCTTCATCACATTAATAAATACATATTTATGTTTTTTTCTCTTAAAGTGTCTTCAAAATAAGCACTTTTTATCGCTGTGAACATGTATAGAAATGTTCCTTTAGTATACGAAGTATATAGATATTCATCACTTTATAATAATTTAAAAAAAACTAATTAGCAAGATTAGAATTAATGTATAGATTGTTAAAATGTGTCAAAAAAATTAATTCGTGAGGGAAGACACTAAGAAA
The DNA here is from genome assembly GCA_029168935.1 of Oxyria digyna. Lineage (NCBI taxonomy): Eukaryota > Viridiplantae > Streptophyta > Magnoliopsida > Caryophyllales > Polygonaceae > Oxyria > Oxyria digyna. Next base: position 8,067,859 of record JAPVLV010000024.1, read on the forward strand.
ATGCAACCCTCCATCTAGACATACATTAATTGACTTTGATGACTCTCCACGATTATTTTTTATTTTGTTCTTTGAGTAGACACCATTAGTCGATCTAATCACCCGTTAAATACTTTTTACCGAAAACTATCCTTACAAAGGTTCCGTTAGCCGAGAACCACCCTTCGTCTCATTTCCGTTAGCTCAAATTCTGAAAACCGCCCTTTAAAAGGGACAATTTGATCAAAACCACCTCCTAAATTTTTTTTTATCGAAAACCACCCGTGAACATACTTTTTTTTTTTACTTGAACACAACCCTCTGTCCCATTTCTGTTAATTTTATTAATATTATATTATTTGTTTGTTTTAATGAGGAAGAAGGATTTGTACATAACTGTATCGAGCTACTTTCGGTGTTTGATCTCGTTCAAACTGATGAAACCGCCCTTACGCCTCTGCACCGGCGTGACCTACGGCTGCGCAAGCATCTAGCGATGTCTCGACGGCGGACACACCACTTTTCCCTCCACCATGCAAGCTCTCAACAACAACAAGGACTTCGTCCCCATCCACAAGCGTCTTCCTCCGTTGCGAAAACCTAATCCTTCTTTCGTTTTATTCACATCGCGCCATTTCCATTTAAAAAGGTTAAATAAAACAATTGAATAATAAATTTTTTAATAAAACTAACGAAAATGGGATGGATGGCGGTGTTCGGGTAATGAAGTTTGTTTGCAAGTGGTTTCGTTTGAAAAAACAACTTAAGGGGTTGTTTTGAGAAAATCGATCCTTTTAATGGGTGGTTTTCGATAATTGAAGTTTTGAACTAAAAGAAATATAACGAAAAAGGGACAAAAGGTGATTTTGTGTAATAATATATTTAAGTGGTGGTTTTGAGCAAATCGACCTTTGTATAGGGTGGTTTTCGATCTTTAAGGCCTTTTATAATTTCTTCTAAAAGAAGAATTGATTAAAGTGAACAGTATCCAAGCATAGAGATCATGTATAGTGTGGATTACATTTCTCTGTTTTTTATTGTAACAAATATTTAATTAGCTTTTTTATAAGGAAAATATTTTAACGTCGCATCATTACAAGAGGATAAATCAAAATATCAAGACATATGCTACATAAAGGATAAATTGAAAGGCTGTTTAATTAACGCCGGTCAAACCAAAAATATGGAACATTAGCGCAAAATAGAAAAATACATCAAAATAAACAAATGATTACGGGTTCTAGATTTCAAAAGAAGAGTCTTTTTGAAATTTTGGAACCATATGGTTTGACGGGTTGTCTCATAGTCATCTGTTGAGTAATTTTTTTGCCCCTCCTATTTATCGCTCACCCATGTTGTTAAACATCACTCACCCTCCATCTCTCACATACGGATGATCTCCATGCGTCACGTATGAATGCGTGCTTCATGCATCCTGTATTAAGAGCCATCATATGTGATGTATGACAAGCATATGAAGCGTAATTGCTATAAAAGGCTCGACTCAGGAACCCTAGCCACAACGTCACTCCCTTTGCTCCTCCATTGTTGATGCACCAAATTGCCTCTCCTTTTTTTTCGGGTTGCAACCGGGCAGCACCCATTTTGCGCCCGGCAGCACCCCCTCGTTCGGAACCCCATTCCGAACGAGGGGAAAAATTATTTTTTAAAAAAAATTTCGTTTCTCGTTCGGAATGGGGTTCCGAACGAGAAACGGTTCATTTAAATAAATTGTATTAAATAATGCCAAACCGGTTCGCATATTGCGAACCGGTTTACACCTCGTTCGGAACCCCATTCCGAACGAGGATTTTTTTTTATTTTTTATTATGACGTCACACCTCGTTCGGAATGGGGTTCCGAACGAGGTGTAAATTTTTTTTTTAATTATGACGTCAGCATCTCGTTCGGAACCCCATTCCGAACGAGGTGTGACGTCATTTTTTTTTTAATATGTCGTCATATCTCGTTCGGAATGGGGTTCCGAACGAGATGCTGACGTCATAATTAAAAAAAAATTAATCCTTGTTCGGAACCCCATTCCGAACGAGATTCGGCAAACATTTTTGAAAATGCGAACGGCTATATTTTGACGGAGTCTATAAATTCGGAGTTGTATGACCAAATTATCAAACCCAATCGGAAGAAACACAAAAAATGACGTCTGAAAGCGATTCCACTAATTCTTCAAGGGCAGGTAGTTGGAAAGAAGGACGGGAGTGTTCTTCTAGTGAGACGTCGGTGGAGGAGGAGGTTGATTTGTCTGCGCCGGTAGATGATACATATTTCCAAGTAAGTATTTGTAAACCTTTTTTTTATAGCGTTTCATTATAATTTATTTTATTGGTATAGTAGTATTGATATTTGAGTAATTTTAAATAGGGATACTGTAGTGATGAGGAATATTTAAAAATCGACTATAGTGCCCATTTTACGACTAGTGAGAGATTTCCTACTATGGATCTTCTGAGAGAGTGGGTTAGAAAGGTCGGTTATGAGTTGTGTATGGTTATCACCACGAAATCATCAATGGCCAACAAGAGGATATTTCTGCACTGTGAGCAATCCGGTAGTTATAGAAAACATGGAAAGAACATTAATCTTGAAGGAGATGTAGCAGAACCATCGTCGCAGCGTAGCAACCTTAGTAGGTTAAGGAAGTACAATTGTCCTTTTATGTTAAGAGGATATTATCGACGAGCAACTCTTGTTGAGCCGCCTGGGTGGATACTAAAAGTTGAGAAGGCATGTCACAACCACTGTCTTTCCAGCAGCTTGATTGGCCATGCATTTGCTTCGAGGATGACGGGAGAGCAGAGACGAAAAATAATGATTGCATCAGCGGCCGGGGCAATGCCGAAGGTTATTTATACATAGCTGCTTCAGGAAAATCCGACTTCCACAATATCAAGAAGGCAAGTGTACACTGTGAGGGAAAAGGAGAGGAAGAAAGCATTGGCAAATCTAACCGTGACCCAGTGGTCATTAGATTTCCTCCATCATAGAGGTTATCGTAAAGACATTTACCACGAGACGAATCCGGAGACGGGGGAGAAAAAGTTGGCAGCGTTTTTCATATCTCATCCGGATTGTCAACATTTGTTGAGAATGTTCCCTCGGGTGGTGATCATGGACGCGACGTACAAGACTAATAGGTACACTAAAATTCATTATTATGAATTCAAATACCGTTATAGAATTATAATTATTAATATACCCTCGTTGATAGGTATGGTTGGCCGTTACTTCAGTTTGTTGGATTCAATTGCACCAACTATACATATTGTATTGCGCTAGCGTTCATCTGTTGTGAGACAGCCCCATACTATGCATGGGCATTGAAACGGGTCAAGTATTTGTTTCGTGCACTCGAAGGACCGGATTGCATCATGTCTGATCGAGAGCTGGCAACAATTAAGGCGGTTGACCATGTATTTCCTAGTGTGCGTCATATGCTTTGCCATGTCCACGTTGATCGGAATGTTAAGGCATTTGCTAAATTGAACAACCTGGACGAAAAAAGTGCATCTGCTAGCGTTCGACGGGTGATGTGGTCTCACACAGAGAAGCAGTATGAGGAGAGACTTGATCACTTCCGGAAAACATGGAGGAATGGTCATCTTGTACAATATGCTGAGAGCACATGGTTTACTCCCCATAAAGAAAAACTTATAGCTGCGTATTGCGATGATATACGCCATTTTAGCACAAGAACGTCTAACAGGTAAGATATTTGAATTTGTTTTTAACGAGAATGATCATGACATTCGGTTGGATAAAATGTTTAACATGTACAATGTTGTTGTCAGGGTTGAAGGTCAACACTCGATGTTGAAGCATATGTTTGATTCAGCTGTTGGAGGGTTCGACACTTTAGTGCAACATATTGACAATATGTTTGTCGATCAGCACCGTCGAATACGGGCCGAGATGGAAATGTCCAACCATACTAGCCCGAAGGAGATACAAGACGGGCCTCAGTGGATCAAGACTATATTCATGCGCATATTGAGGAAGTGCTCCGACAAGTGTTTGAGAATGCTACTGAAAGAAGTCCTTAAGGCAAAGGAGGGAAAGATATGTGGCCCATGTGAGGATCCTTGGTGGGAATCAACACTCGGATTGCCTTGCCCACACAGGATTAAGGTGTTTGTAGAAGAAGGAACGCCATTGTTGCCGAGCGACATTGATATCTTCTGGAAGCAGATCAAGTGGGAAGGAGTGGAATTGAAAGACTTCGACTCTGACGACGACGTGCAATTGACTGCAGATAAGGTTCTTATGGATGATTTCTTTGAAGGGGTGTTTACCGGTAACGTTGATGATTTCGATATGAAGAGGATGGCTGATAAGTGGCGTGAGTGCAAGGATCCTTCTTCAGTTGATGTCCAGGACCCCCCTCGGGGAGAGACGAAGAGAGGAAGGCCTAAGATTCATGCGAAGAAGACGGGTACAAAGCGAGATCCGGGTTGGGATGAGAGGGCTCAAGCTAAGAAGGATAAGGAGAAGGCAGAAGCAAGGAAAAAGGGGATGAAAGAGGAAGAGGGTGCAACTGTGCCACCGAAAGCCGATTCACAAAAGAAATCGTCGGTTGCATCCAACAGAGCTTCAAGCGGGGCCACGACCGTAAAAGGGAGTGCAACTAAACCACCGAGGGCAAGAGGAAATGCTAGATCGAAATGTAGCGGTGGCAATTCAATCATTTATCTCGACTTCGACTGGGGGATAGATAATATAGACCTTTTCATGCTCGCATACATAGCTGCTGTGGAGAAAGTAGGTGATGACGGTCATTGTGGTTATCGATCCCTCGCTCGCTTACTAGGTAAACCAGAGCAACAGTTCGTTGAAATCCGATTTGATCTTTCGAAGCACCTCCAACAAAACGGGCATATGTATCATGAGATGCTAGAGGGTTTCAAGACTATCCCGCAACTCATTCGAGAAGTGAATCACATTCGATCGCCATGCTCTCCTGAATTCTGGATGTGCACACCTACAATGGGATTGGTATTTGCCACGAGGTATCAAGTTGCACTAGTGGTGTTATCATGGTTTGGTCCTTGTACATGTCTTCCGATGTTTGCTCCTCCCGGTTCAGAGCCTCCTACCACGGTGTTCGCCATTGCACATGTAGGCAGACGCAACCATTACGTACCGGTACGCATCGATATTTTCCGCTCTTGTACCTTATTTCACATATGTTATTTAGCATACAATAACAATTTTGTTTTGACAGATTTGGTTGGTTGATGACAATTGTCCAATTCCACCCCCTCCAAGGCAGTGGAGTATCTACAAACAGCCATCGGTGGACGGATGGGAACAGCGCTTTCAGAGTAGATTCGACAACTACGTATCCGAGAGAGAGTTTCATGGTGGCGGTCCCATAATGACCTAAATCTTGTATTTGTTTGATTAATGTTCGTATTAAGTATGTTGTTTGTTGACTTGATTAATGTTTGTTGAATTATATATGTTTGTTTAATGTTTTGGTGGACAATTTATAAATGTTTGAGTAATTTTTTTTCCAGAATGATGTCAACATAATCATAGAAGCATTAATATTGAAACAACAACACAATTGAAAAAGAACAGCACGAGTACAACGCAGACGGTGAACAACTAACGATACAGGAAATTAAAAATACTTAATTCTCTATTTGTTACGTGTTGCTGCCAATTCTGCAGCAAGTGCAGCGTTTTCCTCCATGAGCTCGGTGTTTTTGGCTTTCAGTTCATCTATTTCGTTGGCCCATTCTTTTGTTCCAATCCTCAGCAGCTCCATCCCTTCCTCAATTCCTTCAGCCTTTGACCAGTTGCATAAGTTGTCTGCATTTAGTTCTTCAATAACGACCCTTGCACGACCTGTGTATGGTGGATCGATCCAATGTTTGTATTTGCACCCTTTCTCTTCCTCTTCTTCAGTAAGAGCATCCCAACATGCATCCGGACATCCCCAAAATCTTCTCCCATAGTTGACCTTGTCCCACTCTATTTGTTCGGTACACATATGCACCGTGGGCTTTTTCTGACACCAACACAATTTCGGACCAGGATCCATTGTCGAGGAAGAGGCGGGAAATAGAGTTGGACGATTTGGATACATATCGAAATTTGAGAGAAAATAAATATAATGGAATGATAGTGAATGTGTGTTTGAAATGGTTTGTTTTGGAGGTATTTATAGACGAAAAGATAAGATGTGTGACGGAAATATCTGACCGGGTCCCACACCATCTCGTTCGGAATGGGGTTCCGAACGAGATGGTGTGGGACCCGGTCAGATATTTCCGTCACATCTTATCCCAAACAGATCTTATATTTTCGTCTATAAATGGCAGCCATGCGGTGAGTCCCGGATTTGCATCTATATCTATGTCCCGGATTTCTTTAACGTCATAACCGTGCAAACCAATGCCGCCTCTAAATATTAACCCGATACCCCAAGATGACGATGATGACGATCATGTAGTTGAAGATGGTGGTGAAGACGATGAAGACAACGAAGGTGAAGACGACGGTGACGACGAAGGTGAAGTCGAAGGTGAAGACGAAGGTGAAGTCGAAGGTGAAGTCGAAGGTGAAGACGAAGGTGAAGTCGAAGGTGAAGTCGAAGGTGAAGACGAAGGTGAAGACGAAGATGAAGACGAAGGTGAAGACGAATCGGAAGAAGAACATGAAGGTGATTATGATGACGTTGAAGAAGATGGTGGGGAAGAAGATGATGATGATGATTAGAAATGGTCACGTTTATATACTTTGTAATGCTCAGTTGTGTTGTCGTCTTGTTACAACAAAGGACATCAATAAAGAAATTTGCAACAAAGAAGTTTTCGAAAATTGCTAAGTTGTGTTTAAGGCTTATATATTGATGGTGAAGATATCATGTTGGTAGAACACTTGAAAACCACATCAAAAGACATAGTAAATTGCAACAAAGAAGTATCGGATCGGGTTGTAATCGGGTTTCGAGTTTAATTTATAGGGTTAAGATCGAAAAAAGATTGACGGGTTCGGGTCTGGTTATATTTTCCAGGTCTACTTACAAGACGAGCATGAACGGAATGAATAACTTGAAAATCAGCAGGCCTGTCATAAAAAATGGCTGCAAACAATAACCGATCATATTAGCTTCTTCATTAATCAAATGATATTTGAACATAAACAATATTGGCATGGAGGCATAAACAGGGTGAATTACTTACAAAAATCAATGGAATTCTGATGTCTGACAACAGAAGAGATCTGTTCTCATAATCAGAAATGGCTTTGTCATCAATAATATCATCATAAACTTTACTCAAATAAACTGGAGATCTTGTGTAATACCGATTCTACCCTTTTGACTTATATCCATTATTTATTCTTGCTGGGCCGATATGATTTGGGTCCAGAGTAAATTAGTTTGGGCCGAGACAGCCCAGAAAAGTAACCCTACGAAATTCAAACAATTACCATGGCGCCGTTCGGGAAGCAGTGACAAACAGAAAGTAACCGTTCAATTGAAAATCAGTTTTTTGATACTAGTACTGTATTAAATTTGAGACTGACCATGCATGCAATCAATTCAAATGGCAGACAAACCAGTGCAAAATCATTTCCTATATCTGTATTTGGAGGAAATACTAAATTAAATTGATTGAAACGTAAGGAAACCAAATAATATTCATTATAACTTAAGGAAACCAAATAATATTCATTATAACTTAAACAACAAATACAACGATTCAAATCCCCCAATAAGGTTCCGACCCGTGACCCACATTATCTTCCCATTCATTACGCCCTGCTTCTTGTTCCGGATGGCCTTGTCCCGCACCCATCCTTGCCCGCTCCCATATAGAAGGTGTGGCTCTCTCTTCTGCACTCCTGGACGACTCTGCTTGTGACATCCGTTGAGTTTGAGTGACCTCCTCAGCTGTAGGCGGATCGTCGATACTGAGCATCCGAATGTAGGCAGCCAAATTCTCCAGATTTGCCATCCCCTGTTGGTGATGTGTCCGCATAATAGCGAGTGTCGTCGATACACGCTGCAATACCAACAAATAATTAGGAGATGGGTCATATAGAAAACACAATACCAACAAATAAAATAATATAAGAATTACCCGGTTGAAATCGAGGGTAAGGATCGGGTTCGGGTTACGTGGCAGTCGAGGTCTTGCCGGGGCGTTTGGGCTCACATATGGATGTGAGACCTGAGCAAACCAATCGAGGTAAGCATCCTCAGCATCCCAAGGGATAAGAGCTGGTGGGCTGGACATGATGTACTGACACAGGTTGTCATAACGCTGGTCCCATCTATCCCATTCCGGGCCATACCGTACAGTGTATTCCCGGCCACCTCGCATTGATTTTGGCGGACAATAATACTCCACTGGCTCGGGGACATCCAAAGGCCGGGACTGACGGCGACCGAACTGTCTGCAAAACCGATCAGGGTTGTACATCTCCATAATGCCAAAGCACCGGATCCCACCACGATAAGTGGCCACTCTATGACGCCCTTGCGGTCCCACGTCCAAATCCGGATACGGCATCCAACACACCTACAGAATTAGCTTATAACAATTAATAACAATATTAATAACAACTTGGAATGACATTTAGACGATTCACTTACATCTTCCGGTGCATACTCATCCAAGATGCGTCTGTACTGTTGCAGTGTCCTTTTTTGCCTCAGCGGGGCTCGTCCAGTGGAATAACGGGACACACGAGCAGTAGCTTCTTGGGAGTTGACATCCAGGTTTGGGTTCCCAGGAAAATACGGGAAATGTAACCAAATCCAAATCTCAAGAAGTCTGACGCAACCAGAAAATTGCACGCATCTCGCCCTAGATGCTATACCCAGCTGCCTGTACAGCAATGCCAAACAACCTGTACCCCATGCGTATTCATGTATCCTGCTCGGATCCTCTAGTAGCGGCAGGAAGCATGTGTCTAACAGGTTGGAGGTCTTGTTCACGAACAAGGACTGCTGAATTAGGTGCCACAGAAAGCCGGTTGCAATGGAGCTCGGATCGGATCTTCTTCGAGAGTTGATCATCGAGACAACGTGGCAAAAGAATTCCCGCTCGCCGACTTTCCCCCTACCTATGAACTTGACCATAAATGCCTCCTCAGCGTCAAACGGGTTGTCCAGGTCAACGCCAAACAAATAGGAAAACAATTGGGCACAATGCGCTGAATCTGCATCTAGACCCAAATGTGTCCATGGCGTGGTGACAGCACCCCCGTCAATAGGCAGCTCCAGAATCTCCAAAACGTCATGGAGACCGATTCCAAGCTCCCCAAAGTTCAGATGAAATGTGTTCGTCTCAGGGTGCCACCTTTCCACGAATGCAGAAAGGAGGTTGTGGTCCACATTCCAAAATTGACCCTTCAGGATGTGAAGCAGCCCCGACTCCTGGGCAAGAGCAAACCATGATTCTGGCTCCGGGTCGGTAGGAATTCTAGGAAACCATAGCTCGAAACACTTTTGCCTTGTCTGCGCCTTTAGCTGACGGGGGACACTTTCATCGGGATTCAGATCTATCCAAATCTGATGAGCAATGTGTTGCTCATAACGAGTCAATATAGACCCCTCGTTGAGTCCTGGAAGAGGAGGAGCCGCAGCAGCTTCTGACTGCATCGGAGCAGGACCTGACTGCCGAGTCTGTCGGGATCTACCCCGCGAAGAACCCGACCCACTCGGAACATCTGGGTTAGGTGGGTTCCTAACCCCCGCAGCACTTGACCCCCGGGAACCTGACTGTTGCGGTCTATCACCACGCGATCTTCTATCCCCCCTCCTCTCAGAAGCAGTGATTCGGCTATCACCCAAATTTCTGTCCTCTCCAACTCTGGATCGGATATTTCTAACTACCTCCTAGTTTTAGCGAAATACATACAAATTTACCATCGATTATTATAACTAAAGTCCATATATGCGATTTTAAGTAGTTTTCAACCTTTTTGGTATTTTCTAAAAAGTGTTGATACGCTTTCCACATGCATTAAACTAATTTTTTTTACCATGCATTGCAGTTAATATTGAAATGAAGCGTTTTCCACTATAAACTAATTTTAGCATGCATTTGAAATACAATTGAGCATTTTCCACTATTTCTACAAAATTAAGCGTATTTCAGGTTTTTAGAAATACTAACCGACTCCGTGTTCCGTCTCCGACGTGCTGCTCGGACATCCTCCTCCGCTTGCTCCGGCTCTTCTTGAGGCGTTGCTCCGCCTGTAACAGTTGCATCCCAGAACATGTGTTGTTGATGCCTTTGGAGATCACTGAAACTGGGGGTGGGAAGGTTGTAACTACTACTAGCTGCTCCGTCCATGTTGAAAAAACCACTACCAGAAGGACCAGCGTAGCTTGCATTCGGAACACCATAACCCGACCACCACTCGTTTCCTACGTAAATTTCTTCATCTGCAGCCGTCGGATCAGAAAAAAAAGGATTAGGAGGAGTTCCGGCCATTATCGAGACGAGGGAAAGCGTTTTTTGAAAGATTTAGAAGGGAGCGTTTTTTTGTAAGATTGAGAAGAGAGCGAATTCGAGTGTGGTTCGGAATGGCATCCCGAACGAACTATATATAGGCAAAAGCTGGTGAGAATGATGACGTCAGCTAGCCGTTATACATAGCTGACGTCATCATTTTTAAAAAAAAATAATTCTCGTTCGGAATACCATTCCGAACGAGAATGATGACGTCATCATGACGTCATCAAAAAACTATTCTCGTTCGGAATGGGGTTCCGAACGAGAATAGTTTTTTAAACCGGATTATTTTATGTATTAAATAAAACCCGGTTCATGAACCGGGTTCACAAATTTTCTCGTTCGGAACACCGTTCCGAACGAGAATATTTTAATAAAAAAAAAATACAAAAGGGTGCCGAGTGTAAAATGGGTGCTGCCTGGTTGAATGGCCCTTTTTTTTTTCATTTTCATCCATTTTTAACTCAATTTCCTCTTCAAGGTTACTATATTCAACTCCTAATACCATTATTTTATTGTTATTGGATAATATTGAATTAGTTTAGGGTTTTTAATAGCTTTCACTTTCTAAATTCATAATCTATGTGAATTAGTTGTTTAGAATGCATGAAATTGTTCATATTTGGATGAATTATGATTTTTATTGAGTATGTACTATATAGTCATTATTTTTTTTATTGATATTATAAAATTGTAAATCTAGGCTCTTGATAATGGATTTGGTATTGTATGAATTGATAGTATTTTTTATTGAAATATTAGATGAAATGTTGAAATCATGAATTTTGTGAATAGATGAAACTGCATTTGCTCTATCTGTGGCCTGAATGCATGAAACTGCATTCGGTTAAGCAAGTGAAGTGAAGTCCCTTAAGGTGTCTGTTGCAGATCTAAAGGGTGGTGCTCAACCCAAGATGATGAGAGACATGGTTTAGGCTTTATTCTATACCTAGTCACTGCTAACCTGTTTTCATACAAGTCGCAGAACTTGATCCCACTTAGATTTGGCCCTTTTTCAAAGAGTGTTCAGAAATCACTGGAGTACTCATGGGATCTGGGGCATTGACATCTTTTTATTGTATCATGGGCATCAATTCACACCATGAAACAAGACTGTTGTCATTCTGTTACATTTTGTACAGATAGGTGTCTTAATATATACCTTTAAATCATATTCTTTTTATTTGCTTTAATCTTAACCGTATTTTCTTTAAATGAGGTTTGAATCTACATGTACTTCCCAGTGTTTCGATGTGACCAAAATCCTAATTGGAATCCTGAATTGCATTATGCATTTCAATGGGCACCAAAGAATATAAAGAAGAGAGGTTACCCCGCAGGGAGGAATTACAAAGCTGAGATTAACTACAGAGCTGAGATTGATGCACTAAGGGAGGATCATGTATTTTTCTTGTTGTTTCAATTTGTTGTTAGTTGACGAACTGATAGGATTATAGATATTTAATATTTTTATTATTTTTTTAGATTAATTGGACCCCGTATCGCGAGATCGATTTTTTTCTGGCACTATTTTATGCGGGTGATCAAGTGCTTGGATATCACTGAGCCGCACATGCTAGATCGGGTGCCTAGACAGTTTGGTCAGGTTCAAGGTATTCGGAGACTGTCATTGAACCCTTGAAGGCCATAAGGAAAAGCAAGGCGACGAGTTACGTGGTCTTGTATGATAGGCACGTTTGGAGTTGGATGGGTAAGGATATTCATACAATCACCCTTGAAGAGATGATCCACCTACTGATCCATGTTGGTTGGCTCCTCCTAATTATCTGAATTGGTATATCCCTCGGACTCACATATTTGTGCAACCCAGTAGACCCGATGTTATTGAAGCTAGTCAGGTAATTTATGTTTCATTTCATTTTTATGTCAAATTTTACTTCGATTTATTTTTCAGTATAGATTTGATAAAATTTTACATTCAGTTGTAATGATTTATTTTTTGTGTAGGCACTTAACATGGTATACCGGAACTTGTAACAATATGAACGAGTAGAACAAGATCAATTTGAGCAAATGCAAATGGCTATTCAAGACGCACTATTTGATTTGCATCCGTTCCAGAATCATTGATGAGCATCGGAATTGCATAAATGTCTCAGATTCCCTAAGTTTCAGTGTATATATATATTATGTGTTTCAATTGTCGGATTGTTTCTAATTGTTGTTGTTGGATTGTTTTGGTTTTTAAATTTTGGATTGTTTTTGTTTCTGTTAGACTTATTTCGGTTCGATTTTGTTATTCAACAGATGTCTTTGAAACAATAGGTTGAGTTCACTGAAAAATGATACTCCATACCGCACATATGGAAGGGATTCATGTCATGCATAACATGTTCTCCATACGTGACATATAGAGTTGCCTTTTTACATATTGTTTTGTTCTGCTACTTCATTGCAAATATGAAGGGAAAAAATATACATTCAATTCTTTCAGTTGAACCTTACATTACAATGAAACATTGTTAGGAATTACATTAACTTAGAAACTACTCATCATCTTCATCGTTGTCTTTGATTTTGACGGTAGTTTGAGTTGATGGATTTCGACCTCTTCTTCTCAGTGGTACGTAAGCATTACATCGATTCGCCACAATATCATATCGTACAAAACCACGACAGATGGATCACAATAACACTCCCAAGGAGGAAAAAAGTGGTAATGGACAGAAACCCTAATATCACACTTAGTGTTCCCATTGAAGCAGCGACGCAAAAACTAAGAGGTTAATCTTTATTCTTTTTTCTTGTTACGGATTTGTCATTTTTCATCTTTGTAACTGTTTTTTCTCACTTATTATTGACAGAACAAAATTGAATATGACATCATCATCAGCATCCACTTTCACTTACATAAAGCGTACGACAAATAGGTGTAACCAACAATTTCAGGTGCACATTAGTCGAGACAAATCAAGTCCTTCCAAGTATGGACGAAGGTTTTGTTTCTTGCGAGTGTAACTATACGGTCGTGTGACTTGATGTAGAATACCTCGGTGTCATCACTGGATTGCTAAAGGCCAAAAAGAAGTTGAAAGGGAAAATTAAGATCTTGATTGAAGACATTCATGACCAGGATACAAATCGTTGACTTGTGAAGCAGCTCTATGAATCTAATTCTGATAAATGTTCTTATTATGTTTTTATAAATTATGTGTTAATGTTGAATCTGTTTTCTGTAATGTACAGTGTGGTGTAGATCTTATTTTCGCTCTTGAATTAATCGAGATTGCTTCAACACCATATCTAAACTCGTTCTTCAATTCTCTCTTGAAATCGATCGAAACAGTGAGAGAGAAGGAGAATTTCAGATATGGAATTGGGAAAAATGAAGACTGTTTTTTGGTTTTATAAATGCGCGGAAGAAACGCACGGGACCCACCACCCCGTACTAGTTGTTGTTGGCCTTTAAGGGCTTGTTTGGTATTCATATACTGATATGAGGTTTGGATATCAAAATAGCTCGTACCCATACCTGCTGTTTGGTATATCAGTATATGGATATCAATTTGATATCCTGATTTCTTACTTTTTAATAAGTTTGATATCACCCATTTTCAAGGGTTATCAACTTGATATCTCCTTCATTTTAAAAAACACATTCATCTTCTCCTCTTCATTCTCCTCCCCACAATGACATATACATTTGATATCTCCCTCATATTTCAATATCTCATATCTAAAAAACCTATACCAAACACAGATATTGATATCAATCTCATATCTATACCTGATATCCGATACTCATACCTGCTATCTGATATACTAGTATATGAATATCAAACGGACCCTAAATCAAGTGAATCCCTAGAATTGAGTTATTTTTTTATTTTTATTTTTTAGACGGTATCCTCATCTATTTTGACACCTAATCGTGAGAAGTGTGCAAACTTGAAAAAAAAGACATACACACATTACACGGTCCTCCTCACGTAACTAACCCTTTTTCACTTTAAGTTATCTTTTCTAACCCAAAAATAATAATAAGTGTTAATTGACCCTTTAACGTAAGGTGTGATGCCCGTTTCATAAAGTATTTGATGCCGGTTTCGCTGATGACTGTTATTGTCATTAAATGATGACAAAATATTATCATCGAATAATGATAGAAAATTACATCAAGTGATGACAGCGCCAAGTGTTAAAAGGTTAAAAACGCAAATTATATAAATTGGGGTTAAAAACTCTAAAATTTGTACTAAAAGGTGCATTGGACCTAGTATTTTCCACATTACACAACATCATCTCGATGGCATATGCCAGCTAATTACGAAGGGGATGCTTCCTCACCTTGTCCAAAATGATCTTCTTCATAAGAAGAATACTATCATGTCATTTCCTATAAACATAAAATTCACAGTTATTGCAAGCAGTAGCTTGTACACAGAACTAGTACAGCTGCTCTTAGAATCTTTCTTATAAGAATAACTAGTATAGTAAGTTAATATTTCTTGTTGGTGTTGTGATGACTAGGATTAATATAACTAGATACGGGCCTCGCGCTCCGCGCGAGAAAATTACGGATTTTCGTATGTGATTTAATATAGTTATACATTATTTGTTAATATGTTGTTGTTGTTATCAAATTTATTAATATTTGTAAATATAAGTATTTTTTATTTCCTTATATTTATGTTTGAAGTAGTTTTAAAACATAATATTAGAATAAGTTTGCATTGTCATAAGAGAAGCTCACACATTAATTTAATTTGTGACTTAATCAAGTAGACTATAAATGAATATAACATAGGGATATAAGAAAGATATTTAAATACATGCCCAAAAGTCAAATAGGAGGTGATTAAGAAATGAGTAATGCATTAAATTGGTACCAATTTCATTCAATTTTGGCAATGGACAACCAACTTTTATATAGATAAGATAACACCCTACATGTGTTCGAAATACTATTCTCTTGTTATAATACTCGAGGTGTTTAATTAGTTTGGTACCAAATAAATATAATGTTAAACAATAAATAATAACTCCTTGCCTATTATTATTTGTTATCAAATATCATATATTGAAACTTATAAGAAACTATATTCCATCTATCTTAACGTAAATTAATGTTCATAATTTGAGCGTTAATGTTCATAATATGGACGTTGAAATTTTTGAGGTAATTTTAAGAAATAATAATAAAAGTTCTCAGTAATTACAAGTAATTACAAGTTCTTCACCGCGCCACTCACTGATAACGTTTAAAAATTTCATTGCCCTGATTATGAACATTACTATCAAGAGTATGAACATTGACAATGATATGTAATATGTGAATGCGAATTGTTCGTTTTTCTACATTAAGACTTGTTCGGACCGGAATTTTTTGAAAATCATATCAAGGAAATAATATAAAAACTTTAATTTTGATTCATATATATATATATATATATAGCGGAAACTAAAAATTAACTAGAATTATTTTGTAATCATCGAGGAAAATCATTCCATCGTTGAAAAAGTAAGCAAATGGTTGTTATTTCATTATGGTATATTAACACGGTTGCTCGATTAAAGGATAAAAAGAAATTAACTAGACAAAGTAGAACGATTGAAAATTTTGACAGCTTCTTCCTTGAGTTTCTTGCTGTTTTAAGCTTGCCAGTATCACTACTCGCTTTCTTCAGTTGCAAAAGTTTCCACCTAACTCTTTTTCATGTATCATCCATAATCCCTATTACCTTGCTCCTTCTCAATTATCTCTATATATACATCTCTTCATCTCCACCACCATTATTCAAACTTGAAACATCCATCAATCTTCATCTTCCCATCTGATCAATTTCCATAGAATGGCCAATTCGAAATGTAGTGTCATGACTTACTTGCTTTTCGTTCTGGCGGTGTCTACTCTCATGGCAGAGGCCGAAGACGACGCTTTACGAGTCGGGTTTTACAGATGGAGCTGTCCCTCAGCTGAGGCAGTTGTGAGGAGAGTTGTCAACAAATTTGTGTCCCAAAACCCCGGATTAGGAGCAGGTCTCATCAGACTACACTTCCATGACTGTTTCGTCAGGGTAACTATATTTCATTAATCCTTTGCACATTTCTAGTACTCGAATTATCTGTTGTTATGATTTTGCTATGTATATAGTATTAGGGGAGGAAAGTTCCGATAAGAACAAAGATAACGTAGGAAAACGAAATTTTTCGTTTTTACAAATAACAAGCTAATGTTCATAATTTGGACGTTAATGTTTATAATATGGGCGAGGAATTTTTTTGAGGTAATTTTGAGAGAAAAAATAAATCAAAGTTCGGAGTAATTACAAATATGCCACCGCGTCGCTCATTGAAAAACGATCAAAAAATTTCATGACCCAGATTATGAACATTACTCTCCAGAATATAAACATTAACGTGTAATCTGTGAACTCAAAATGTTTGTTTTTCCTACGTTAAGACATGTTCGCACCGGAATTTTCGCACAATAATGTTTGATCATTTTCTTGTCTACCATGTGTGATCTGAATTCTGCATTCGTTCGTAAAATTAGTTCTCCTCTGCTTGTTGATGTAGCCGGCCAATATGATGAGTATGAAACTAATCTTGAGACTTCAACCATCACCTTACGTTTTTTATTGAGTTGGTTCTTTGACATGATATCAGGTCACAAGTTTAAATCTCATACACCCCTCCATATTCATAGTGGAATATTGCGCCGGATATGAGGAGACCCATGTTACATCTTAAGCTTTTGATTGAATTCGTTGTTTGACAAAATACCTCGTTAATAAACCATATTTACATGTTTATAATGTATATGTTATTACGGTGGTGTTAGGGATGTGATGCTTCCATACTCCTAGACTCAACAGCAGGAAACCCATCAGAGAAAGAAAGCCCGCCAAACAACGGCACTCTCCGAGGGTTCGAAGTCATCGACGAGATCAAGGCAGAGATGGAATCCGCTTGCCCAAAAACCGTCTCCTGCTCCGACATTCTCGCATTCGCAGCTCGAGACAGCGCCTTTAAACTCGGCTACATCAACTACGCCGTCCCTTCAGGAAGACGGGACGGCTTAATTTCCCGCCAAGACGAGCCTCTTTTCCACCTCCCTTCTCCAACATTAAATCTCGTGCAGCTCCAAGATAAATTCTCCATCAAAGGGCTGAATTTGGAAGACTTGGTTGCGCTCTCTGGAGCGCATTCGATTGGTGTATCACATTGCTCTTCTTTCTTCACAAGGCTAGTTAATCCTCAAGAAAACTCCATGGATCAGAGGTTTGCTAGCTTTCTCAAGAACCAGTGTACACAAAATGGCGCCGATTCAGCCGTCCCGCTCGAGTTTGAGACGCCCAATCGATTGGATAATAGGTATTTCGGACATTTGACGAGGAGCAGAGGATTGTTGACGTCGGATCAAGCTTTGATGAGCAGCCCCTCGTCGGCGTATATAGTCAACAAGTATGCAACGAATAACAGATTATGGGGTATGGAGTTTACAGGAGCAATGATCCGGATGGGTTCGATTGAGGTGATCACTGGAAACCAAGGACAAATTAGGACCAACTGCAGGGTACTCAATTAGTAATTAGTAATTTGTTTTAGGGTTAAAGGGTACTCAATTTGTGATCGAGATCATACAAAACATATCATATCTTATAGTTTTTTTTTGTTGTGAAAATTAAGAAAAATATTTATTATTCTTAGATTGTCTGATTGTTCAACATCAGAACTGGCTGTTTTTTGTGTGGAATACATAAATCTTGTATGTAAACTTCATATAGTTTACTCCTCCCTCCGTCCCTATATATAAGGTTATTTTATTTTTTTGATACTATTCACAATCGAAGAGAAGCTTTCGATTTATGGCCAATGTATAAAGTGAAATATAGTCATGATTAATCTTGTTTGATTCATTTCAAATAGTAGTGTAACAATATCAAAATTTTATAATTTTTACTAACTTGTAATAAGAGATATTGACATTCCATTTTCTCTCTCTTTCCGGGATAGGGCGATTTTGGCGTAGGCAACAAGACTCTAACAACCTCGCTGATCTTCACGCCGATGGTGTCTCCGGTGGTTCAGAGGGGAGGCGTGACTCGGATTATAACTCGGAAGCAAGCGTGATCCAGTTCACTGAGCAAATCTGGTAATTTGGGGGTTGTTCTTGAGGATCTCAAAGAGGAATTCCCATAACGTGTCGCGCGCAAACCTAATGCTCAGCAAAGGGAATCCAATGGTGTTGGCTCTAATAGTGTGAGTTCTAGTGGATCGAAGGATGATTCATGGTTAAAGAAAGCTGAGTGTGGTCACAATCATGAGCGTGAGAAAGATCTGGATTCAATGGAGCAATCTGTAATGAACACTGGTTCTGGTAAAGCCAATTCTGATCCTGGCCGACTTAAGGGGGTGAGTCTTGAGCATTTACCTATTGTTGATAAAGGATTGTACAAATTTTCTCTGGATGAGGTGAGATCTGAGTTAGATTGTTGGAAATCAACATTGATTGGAGGAGTTATTGGCAAGAACTTGAACATGACTGAGATGCAATTATTTTTCAAAAATAATTGGGAGTTTGCAATACATGACATACAGTTGAAGGATAATGGCATCTGGATCATGGTTGTTAGGATAGCGATCCGGATCTTAGGATCTTACGATCCTACGATCCTAAATTTACAAAACGATCCCGATCCTACATAGGATCGGACCCATGTCAGGATCAGAAGTAGGATCGTAGGATCGGAAGTAGGACCGTAGGATCATATAGGATTGCATAGGATCGTACAGGATCGTAAGATCCTATGATCATGATCGCAAATGCAAGATTTACCTCCTTTTTACTAATTTTTTTGTCTGAACTACTTCTGTAACTGAATTTTTCTTGAACTAAGTTTATTTTCAATGCTATTTAGGTGTATACAAAGAAGAGAAATATTTTAAACGCGCAAAATATTTATGATATTCAATGTAAACCTTAAACTGAAGCAAAAAAATAAAAGAGAAATCGTTTACACGCACTAATGTTAGTTTTCAGTAGTATTCTTAATGTACAACCTTAAACTGAAGCAAAATCAACAAATTTATTTTCCAATGACATTCTCTCCAAGTTTGTCGAGAATGCCGAGCAATTTGTAATCAATGGCGACGACAAGAATGGTATTACAGTGTGTGTTGCTTCTAGTGAGCTTAATGATTCTCGAAACATAGAAACATAGCTTGTAGAAGGTAATGGCAATGGATTGACTTGACACTGATCATTCAAGTCACGAATATGATGATGTGTTGTTGATGACGTGAACTTTGACAAAGATTAATTTTGTTAGTTTATTCATTATTTAGATTGTTGACTGGAAGTTGTAATACTTAGAAACAATATATTTCTTGATTTTGAAAAATTGTAAACTTTAATTAACCCTCGTACAACCATTTTTAACTATGTATGCCACTAATACCGATCATATGTGAGCAAAAGTGTTTTTTTTGTAGTGCGTTTACTAGAAAGTCATGTAATAGTCACATTTTATCATTTTCATCGCTCATTTTCTGAAATCGTAGGATCTTACGATCCGATCCTACCCCCCCCCCCCCCTCTCCGATCCAAAGTAGGATCCCGATCCTGACAACCATGATCTGGATAATTAGGTTTGATAATCAGGAACAGATAGATTGGGTTCTTGATCAGGGGCCATGGTTGATTAATGGATCTAACCCATTTGTTCTTAAGAAATGGCACTCAGGAATGACAATTGAAGGATCTTGATCCTATCTTTTATTCACACCACATGCTGAGTGTCAGAGGGAGTATGATTGGTTCCCCTATTTGTATGGATCAAACTACTGCGAGTAAAAGGAAGATGGCATATGCTAGATTACTCATCAATGTCTCAGTAAAAGATGCTCAGAGGAGTTCAGTTATATTGCAAGGTCCTGATGGTACAGTCTACAATAAAAAAGTGTGGTATGAATGGATACCTTGGCATTGCACTTTGTGTAATGTATTTGGCCATGGTAATGATAGGTGTGGGAAAAATAGGAAGCCTAAGCCTAAGACTCAGCATAAGGAGAGTAATGTTGAGAAAGCTACAGATTCCCAGAACAATAGAGTTGAAGTTGCTAATGCCAGTGTTAAGACAACTTCTATCTCATCTGGGGATCTCCAACAGACTCAAGCTGATGGGAATAGGACTGGCCAAAATTCTAGTCAACCTCCTACTCATAACATAGTAGCTAATATCACCAAGGGGAATGCTAATGTGAAGGCTACTAAACAAAATCTTGCTCAGCAACAGGGCCTTAAGAATATTATTCCTCTCAGTAATAGATATGATGGTCTTGCTAAGGGCAGTAGCAACTCTAATGGGACTCCATGTCTGAAATCATTGTTGGGACTTGGAACACTAGGGGATGTAGCACATTCCCTAGGACTAGAGTGGTTAGAGACTTTGTGAAGAGGAATAAGTTGAGTATTGTGGGTTTGCTAGAAACTAAGATCCCTATTGAGAGGGAGAAGGATATTGCTTTCTGTTTGATGAACAATTGGAGGTTTGTTACTAATAGCACCATAACTAGCAAAGGGAGGATCTGGATTACATGGGATCCAACAATTATAAATGTGAATGTTATTGAGAATCACAGACAATGGATACACTTTGAGATTATTAGTTATGCTTCTAATGCTCTTAGTGGGAGACTTGTCCTTTGGCAAGAATTAGAAGCTTTTGCCCATAATGTCACTGGCCCTTGGGTGATGCTAGGGGATTTCAACTGCCTAATGGATCCCTCTGAAAAGTTATCACTTAGAAGGAGGAGTAGTGGTGATTCCTTGGAGATTCCTGATATTATGAGTAGGCTTGAATTGAGTGATCAAGATTATTCTGGTGTAGTATACTTGGAATAACCAGCAAGAGGGTGGAGATAGGGTGGCTTGCAAGCTTGACAGAGTAATGATCTCTAAAGCCTTGGACTCACATTTCCCCTCATCCACTGTCTTTTTTGGATATCCCAGTCTTTCTTATCACTCTCCAGGAATTCTTCATCTCAATCCTACATTGGGGAGGAAGAAATTGCCATTTAAATTCAAGAATTTCTGGACTGAGGAGGATGACTACACTGCTCTTGTCAAGGGAATTTGGCAAACTGATATACAAGGCACTGCTCAGTATGTTGTGGCTGAGAAATTGAGAAGAGTAAAAATGGGACTAAAAAATTGGTAGAGAGGCAGGTTCAGAAAGCTAGAAATCATGGTGGATGAGTGTGTGGATAATCTGAAAAAGGATAATGTTGCTCTTCAGCTGGATTTTATGAATATGAGTAAGCAACATGATGTCCCTGAGGCTAAAAATGAGATGGAACTAAGGATGAGTCAATTGCATAGTTTCATTGCTCAAAGAGCCAAGATTGACTGGATTAAATTGGGTGAGGAAAACTCTGCTATGTTCTATAATGGGATCAAGACTAGAAAGGCAGGGTGTACCATCTATGCTTTAAAGGATGACATGGGAAGAGATCTTAGCTCACAGGATGAGATCATTAATGAAATCACCCAGTTTTATATCAAACTTTTTGGCACATTGCAAGCTAATTCTGTGATTGACACCGGTAAGTTTGAGGGTAATAGTGTGAGCTCCAATGAGTATGCTAGTCTGTGTGCTATGCCTAACAAAGATATGATCAAGAAAGCAGTCTTTGGCATTGGGAATCTGAAGTCACCTGAGCCAGATGGATTTGGTAGCCTCTTTTTTAAGAATGGATGGGCTTGGTTGAGTGCTGATATTGAGAAAGCAATGATTGAATTTTTTGCTAAGGGGAAAATTCTTAGACAAACCAATGCCACTTTTGTGAGCATCATTTCTAAGGTTGATCAACCTTTTAGCATTAGGGAATTGAGGCCCATTTACCGCTACAATACAATGCTAAAAGTCATTTCTAAAATCTTAGTCATGAAGATTAGTCCTTTTCTTGATGGTATTGTCTCATTCAATCAAGGAGCTTTTATTCCAGGGAGATCTATTGTCCATAACTTGGCAGTGGCACAGGAACTGGTAAGAGAATATGATAGTAACAGAATATCACCTAGATGTCTTATTCAGATTGATCTACAGAAGGCATATGACTGTGTATCTTGGAGCTTTCTTGCACAGTCACTGAGACATTTATTATTTCCTGAAATAATGATTCAATGGATCATGGAGTGTGTCACCACACCATATTACTCAATCATTATTAATGGAGAGTCTAAAGGATTTTTTGAAGGTAAGAGAGGATTAAGACAGGGAGATCCTCTTTCTCCTTTTCTCTTTGTGATTGTAATGGAGATGTTGGCCAGGAAACTGAGTGTTATGAGTAAGAAAAAGGGGTTTGGTTTTCACCCTAAGTGCAAGCAGATAAGCCTCACTAATATTGCCTTTGCTGATGACCTAGTAGTAATTTGCAAGCCTGATAATGCCTCACTGAGATTGATTAGGAGATGCTTGGAGGAGTTTGCCTCTGAGTCAGGCTTGGTAGCTAATCCTTCAAAGACAAATGCTTATTTTGGAGGGCTAAGTTGAAAGAAAGCAAGAATGCTTGGAGATTCTGGGATATACCCAAGGGTTTTTCCCTTTCAAATACCTTGGCATTCCCCTTCATGCCAGGAAGCTGAAAGTATGTGACTATGAGCCACTGATTAATAGATTGAAAGCTGCTTTAAATAGTAGAAATGCAAGACACATCTCCTATGCTGGGAGGGCTCAACTGGTTAAAGTTGTTTTTGAAGGTGTGCTTACTTTTTGGATGCAATCTCTTATTATCCCTAAGAGAGTAATCAAGAAGATTGAGAGTTTATGCAGGGCTTACCTCTAGTCTGGTGCTACTGAGGGGAAGAAGTCCTTAGTTGCTTGGAAACTTGTTTGTAGGCCTAAGGAAGAGGGGGTCTTGATTTCAAGGAACTTCTTTCTTGGAATAAAAGTCTACTAAGTAAGTTACTGTATGAATTGCATTGTGGTAACAACAATCTTTGGGTCTGTTGGGCTAAGCAGAATCTTATCAGGAGACATGATCTCTGGACTGTGGAAGCTAATGCAACTAATTCATGGCTATGGAGAAGCTTGCTCAGAGTTAGAGATGATATTATGTTGCAGCCTGGAGTTCAACAATTTAGTTCACTGGACATTATATCAACTTCAGGTAAACTGAATAGCTTATGTCTATACCACAAAATCAGAATGCATTATCAACCTATGCCTTGGTGATCAGTTATCTGGAAAGGGGTCTAAGCTAAGAAATGGAGTTTTATGAACTGGCTTGCCACTCTTCATGGACTTCCTACAACTTACAAGCTTCATAAATGGGGTTTAATTGCTAGCCCAACATGCTCCTTATGTGGTAAAGAGGATGAAACTGAAGCTCATCTCTGGTTTGAATGTGATATGACTGGTCAGATTCTTGATAAAGTGTTGCAATGGCAAGGGATCACTGTAAAGAAAGCTTCTCTGGCTTGTTGGTGGGAATGGTTCATGATGTGTGGGAAGGAAGCCAATAATATCTACCTTAGCAGACTTATGGCTATGGAATGCATAGTTTACTTTACCTGGAGGATGAGGAATGCAGTGGTCTTCCAGGGAGGTAATGTTGATATTCAACAATGTGTAGCTGAGATTATCAATGCTTGCAAAATTAGAATTCTTCACAAGTTGAAGATCTTAGGGAGAAGGGGTAATGCTATGAGGAGAAGACTTAGACCTTGAGGCTTTGTCATTATGTTTTTGATGTATAGTTCATAGAGTTTACTTGTAAGTCAACTTGAGATGATTTTCTGTAAAGTTTGGAACTTAGTTCCTATATCAATACAAATTACCATTTGGCGGAATAAGAGATATTGACTATACAAAACGTGCATCAAACAAATGTTCCCGTTTCAAACAGGATCAACACGGGGACGAAGGGAGTACTATATAAGTGACAAAGGATATTTAGTAATTAGCTCTACGTTCTTTTTCCCGTGTTGGCGTGTCTTGACTGTTCGTTGTATTTTTGAAGTATTTTTATCTCTCATATTGGGTCGGTCGTTTTGTCTTCATGTAGGACCGATCCAACGCCTTTTTCTCTACGCTGTGCGATTTCCATACTTATTTGCGTTTAGTCTCCCTTTCTTATCCATCGACGAAGAAGAAACTTGATTTTAGAAAAATGTGCTTATGTAATGTTAGAGCACAAATTAGCACATAAACCTGGTTTTAGAAAAATGTCATCATGAGTTGTTCAATTCATACAGTGGACCAACTATGTGCTTATGTAATGTTAGAGCACAAATTAGCACAACTCACACTTTGAACAATTATGGAAGAGGATTTATGTGCTGTCCATTCTATAAAACAAAGGAAGGTTTAATATTTTTACTTTGGATAGATTGACCATTTGAGAACACAACAACAACTGTAATTCATAGATTGGTGAATCAGAAAAATAAATTAGAGCAGAGGAACTCAAAGCTTACTCAAAGCTTGAAGAAGAATTAAAGGGTAAAGATTTAAAGATTGCAAGGAATTTAGCTAGGTCTAGGATAGGCATGTTTGTTGTTGTTGGGATGTTTGTGATGACAATGTTAGAGGTGTTTGTAATGACAATGTTATGTTGTTACAAATTTGGTAATGGTAATGGAAATGATTTTTTGGTTAACTGATCGATTGTTAAGTTATGTTGCTAAACAAAAACTTAAAAAATGGCTATATTAATGCACTGGAAAGAGTCAAATCAAATTTGTCTGGTTAAATATCATTGCAGCAAATTGGTTTTGTTGGAGCCCATAAATTGTAATCTCGCGACACAACACCTCGCGAGTCACAGGGAGTCAAATCTTTGAAGGAATACCGTGGACCTCTTTCGCAATTCTGGACAAACAACTTGTATCCTGTACTTCACTCGATCAAACTTAGCCCTTCATCATCTTCTCCCTAAGAACGAACCTTGTTCTTGAGCCCTGAGGTACATGCGCAACCAAACCAGGAGGGGGTGGCTCCGGATTTGGCTCTCCAACGCTCAAGTCAGCAAATGTGCAAATAAGCAATCAAAGACAATGCAATTTGACACAAAAAGCAAGAGAGAATAGGAAGAAATAAGCCAATGAAAAGGAGAAGTCAAAACACCATTTGAAGCTTAGTAAGCTCTTTGCTACAAACACCCAAATAACTTCAGAAATCACTCATTTCAACATCAAAAGCTCGATTGCAACACCGAGAGTCATAATCCAAGTGTTGATCGTCCAAACGCCTCAAGGAGAAGGTCGTTTAGGAAGATTGAAGCTCGGGATCGCTTCTGTGTTTTTAGCTCGAGAGGAAGAAGAAAGGAGAATATTTCTGGTAAATGATGCTCTGCCCTTCTCTCTCCATTCGGTTACGCTCTTATACTCTCGCCAGGGGCCCACGCGAGTCAATTACCATTTTGCCCCTCCGATACCTGATCTCGCCGGATCCCCTTTTTGCGCTTCGTATGCTTATGGGCCGCTTTCGTTCTTCTGGGCTGACTTTATGGGCCGTCCTTGGTCGCGTCTTCTGGACCTAACTCGATTCTCTTTGGGTTTCGCGAGCCCATCGAGAACCGGCTCCAACATCCAGCCCCCAGAGCTGTTATGCTGAATAGCCTAAGGCTTGGGTTTGTCTCCTTGAAGTCGCATTCTCGATATGATTCCTTCTTTCGACTTGGTATGATCGCATCGCGTATGAAGGTCGCGTGTGTGCCGGCTAAATTTCTCGGAGCGACGTTTCGAATTCGAAAACCTTTACGAATTCCCGCGTTGGGCGCATGTTGTCCACGTGCCGTCTACTGATTGCATCTTCTTTTTCCGATTTTTCTTTATAAATACCCATCTTCGTCTTCCTCCTCTCAATCCGTCATAACTCCTCTTTGCTCTCTGTAAAACTTCGAATAAAACACTCCGCCGGTGTTCTCCTTTCTTCTCTACCGTCGTCCTCGCCGCCGTTCTCACTTGGTTTCCGATGGCAGGTTAGTCTATCGCTCTTCCTTTTCTTTTCTTCTTCGCAAATGTTTGTTTTAGCTTGATTTTAGGGTTTTCTATAGATTCGACATTCGTGTTCTTCGTACTTGATAACTGTTGTCAGAGTTTTTGCTCGGGCTCCTCATTTTGACAGATCTCCCTTAGGGATTGTTTGCCTATTGGGTGTTTCCTGTGCCGGATTCCCTTTTCGACTCTTATTTTTCGGGACGTTGTCTAGAAAGATACACTCTTTTCGGTCAATTTCGCCATTTCAGACCTTCACCAGATTCTCCGTGTTCTTGGGCCTGGTTCATTTTGATGTCGTTTTAACTTCTCCTTTGATCTTCCGAGTTTCAGTTTTTCCAGCGATTTCTTGTTTGTTCACTTTCCATCGCCTCGCGTTGTTTCCACTCGCGATTTTCTCCTCTTGTTTCCTCTTTCCGTCCCTGGAAAACTGAATCTTACTTTGCCTATGCTTTCAGGTAGTGACGATTTCTCCGAACGTTCAGCTCAAGCTGAGTATTCGGGGCGCACAACGTCTGGCTCCGAGCAGGGCTCTGGTAGTTGCGAGCCTAGTTCTCGTAGAGGATCTTGCGTGACCGGCAAATCCAAACGGAGTAAGGCGAAGAAGTCCAAGAAATCCAAAACCAGGCTCCCGTCTCGCGTGATTCAGGAGCGAGCCGAGACCGATTATGGTCAATTTGCTCGTTTCTTCTCCCATAAGGGGTCCTTACCCCACATAATAATAGAGAAACCCTTCCCCGCGGATCCGGGCCGAATAAGTATTTTAACGAAGAGAATAAAACACACTCGCACCTTAATTCCTAACACGGCCCATCACAGCAGTCTTGGCTTTGACGATCTTCGCTATTTCGCTATGCGATACCCTTTTCCTGAAGGAACTATTTTCGCCCTTCCCGACCACGAGGGCACTTCTCTTAACCAATACGGGCCCTTCTTCGCTTTAAGCAGGCAATCTTTAGAAGCTGGCTTCCGTCTCCCGTGGACGTCCTTTCAGACTGAAGTGATGGCGGATTTAGGCTTCAGTCCTTCACAGATGCATCCAAACTTCTGGAGTTCGCTGATCGTATACACCATGCGATGTCAGGATATTGGGATAGTCCCCAATACGCCTCACTATGCTCTTATTAATTCATATAAGAAGAACTCTCGCGAGGATGGGTTTTATACCGCTCAAGCCAAGACTCCTAGTGCTTTTCGATTGCCTTCGAAGATTGACGGGTGGAAAACGTGTTGGTTCTTAGTTCGTCCCCCGCTTGGTTCCGACATCTCTGTTCAAGTTCGTGAGCCTCATGCGAGAAAGGCTCCTTGTTTCTTTCAAAAGGAGACTCGCGATAAATTCATTCGTGATTACAAGGATTATCCTGACAAAGCTGTTCAAAAACGATTTGAGCTGACAATCTCGGATGCCTTACTGGTTGCTAGGGGACTTAGCCTTAAAGCCCATGCCAGAGGTTCTTGTTCGTGTGTTTGTTCTTAGCGCTTGCGTTTTTAGTATGCTTACTTGTGTGGTTGTATTTGCAGACGCTGACATGTTCTCCGATCTCCCGAATTTGGATGGGTTGGTTTTCGACGAGATTGGCTCCCGGCGTGACTATCGCTTCTGCTCCCGGCGTGACTATCGCTTCTCCTCCTCCTGCTGCATTGGAGTCGCCGGTTGAGGTCGCGACCACCATTCCTGAGGAGGTCCCTCGGTCCAAGAGACCTCACACTGTTTCAGACAAGGTGAGAGGACAAACCACTAGGCCGGAGTCGTCACGCGACGGCCTGTCTCGCGAGAAGAGGAAACAAAAAGTGTGAGAGAGAAGTCGCAAAAGAACGACGGAAGTGGAGTTTGTTTCGTCTCCAGAGCCTACTGATTCTCCTGTCGTGAATCCTACTTTCATTCACGGTTTATCTACCACGCGTGCCTTCTTTGCCTCAATTCCAACTACTTTTCCTCCTGAACCTAGCCTTTATGAGGAAGTCTCGGATAGACCTGGTGGCTTGTCTAAGTTACTCTTTGCGGTAAGTTTCGCGTTTTTATTTGCTTCTTGTTTCTTTGGGGTCTTTTTAACCCTGGAGTTGGTCGTTTTGCAGGGGATGAGTATTATTGCGAGCGCAAGTCGGAGGGTGCTCGCGGCTGAGGATAAACTTAAAGAGTTGATGGAGGAGGACCAGTCGATCCGCGATGCTAATAGAGCGGCTAAGTCTCGTCTTATGGGAGAAAAGAAAGCTTTGGAGGTGGAGCTTTCGAAGGCTAATGCGCTATTGGAATCTAAGGACGCGAAGATAAAAGAGCTGGAGGCGCAACTTGCGTATGAGAGGTCCACCCACGTCAACATCGTCACGGAATACAACACGCAAGTGAACGACCTCATACAAGAGAATGAGAAACTTCACGCGACGATGTCCGAGAGAATTGCTTATGAGAGAAATATGGCGGTGGAAGATTATTGCGGCGGTTACCGTCAACGCGCTCGCGTGGATTTTTACAAGAATGTTGTCAATACGCTTCTCCTTTGCATGGTGAAGGTTCAGATGCGGAAGTACAAAGTCAAGGATTTCCCCTTCAGTGCCCAAGATCTATGTGGTTTTTCCACTGACCTTCCTAAGTATGAGCCCCCGGTGCCGGGAACCTTTATTGATGACGGGGATGCTCCACTCGAGGCTTGGGGTGTAACTCATCTTGCTCCTAAGAAAGTTATCGTTAAAGGTAAGGAGAACCAAGTGCCCAACCCTCCTCTTCTGAAGATGGTCACTCCGCATCCGCCAGAAAGGTTGGAATCTGCTCCTCACGCGTTGCCGAGTCCTCCATCTCCGGCCCTCTCTCCTCGTAAGAGGAAGGTATTCGCGCCCGATGCTCTTCTCGACACCATTCAACCCTTCCTGAAGCATTCATGTTTAGATCAGGTGGGGGGGTCAGGATCGCGGGTGGTTGACGCTCAGGACGTCGTTGTGGATTTGGAGGCGGATAGCGTAAGGGATACCGAGACTGCTCCTGAGACTGTCGCAAAGTGATGTTTATTATTTCTACTCTTGTCTTGTGTTTCGAACCTTCTGACACATGGCCTGGTGGCCTTTCGAACAATATATATTTTTGGTGCAACTGTTGCGAGATTGGGCTCTTATGTAATTATACTTTTTAATGCGGCCATGGTGGTCGCGAGCTATATGCTCTTGTGCTCTCTATTTTGGGTTTTATTTATCCGTCTGCTTGTTTTGTTCACACTTATCTCGCCTCATTCCCCTCTTTTTGTGTTTCGGAAAAGTGCAGTAATTTTGCGAAAAATAAAACGTAAGAGATAAGTGTTTCATAACTACGATCCCTCTTATATAGTAAAAGATGAAACTGACGGTGTTACATAGGTTTTTATGAAACAATCATGAAGCATTGCAAACCATCTTCCTGTTAGCTATCACACGAACTTTCCACGCGAGTCCTGTAAGGCAACGAGAGAGCCATGTACGCGTGGTTAGGTTACAAATATTATCTGTGTAACTGAGGGATTTTTACTTTCCGTCTACTTACCTGGTCATTACGTTTGCTCTAGCCGGTGACAGGGCTTTGCGCTTTAGCTCTTTGTTGCTTTTGATACTCGCGAGGGTTGTCCTGTATTGGTATGTCCTTTTTGGGTTATCTTTGCGTTTTGATAACACTTATAGATATCTGACAAAGCGAAGTTTTTTACCTGAGCTCTTATAGTCGCTAAGCCTCTGGACATCCCTTGAGTTTTTCTTCTGCATGGTTGCCGTAGAAAACTTCTTGATTTCGTAGAGATGATATGGGTATGAAGTGGTCGCCATTTTGAATTTCTTCCGTGATGTGAGCCTCTTTTAGCTTCATTGCGGAGGACATTAAGCACTGCACATGTAGAGAGACTTTTAGTACTTGGTCTTTATTCTTTAGATGGTTAAAAACTTTTAAAGGACGCGCGAGTCATGATGTGAATGGAGTTTGTTGGGTGAAGGCCCTTGCCTCTCAGCCCAGCAAACTGCCTTTGCGAGGAAAGCGGGACTTTTCGCCTCCCTCCTATCGCTTTTATCTCACTACGTGGGTTGGTGTGTGTGCACCAGCCCAGCGTTCACGTCTTTTCGCGACCTGGGGGGTTTTTTTTAGCCCAGCCCAGTGAAGCGGACTCATGGCGGGTGAGCTCGTTGGCGTAAACCCATCCATGCTTTCGCGAACAAGGAGAGTTTTTTAGCTCAACCTTGGAAGCTGGACACGCGGCCTGGGAGGGTTTTTTTAGCCCAGCCCAGTGAAGCGGACTCATGGCGGGTGAGCTCGTTGGCGTAAACCCGCCCATGCTTTCGCGACTAAGGAGAGTTTTTTAGCTCAACCTTGGAAGCTGGACACGCGACCTGGGGGTTTTTTTTTAGCCCAGCCCAGTGAAGCGGACTCATGGCAGGTGAGCTCGTTGGCGTAAACCCGTCCATGCTTTCGCGACTAAGGAGAGTTTTTTAGCTCAACCTTGGAAGCTGGACACGCGACCTGGGGTTTTTTTTTTTTTAGCCCAGCCCAGTGAAGCGGACTCATGGCGGGTGAGCTCGTTGGCGTAAACCCGTCCATGCTTTCGCGACTAAGGAGAGTTTTTTAGCTCAACCTTGGAAGCTGGACACGCGACCTGAGGTTTTTTTTTTAGCCCAGCCCAGTGAAGCGGACTCATGGCGGGTGAGCTCGTTGGCGTAAACCCGTCCATGCATTCGCGACCAAGGAGAGTTTTTTTAGCTCAACCTTGGAAGCTGGACACGCGACCTGGGGGGGGGGGTTTAGCCCAGCCCAGTGAGGCGGATTCATGGCCGGTGAGCTCGTTGGCGTAAACCCGTCCATGCTTTCGCGACGAAGGAGAGTTTTTTAGCTCAACCTTGCAAGCTGGACACGCGACCTGGGGGGGTTTTTAGCCCAGCCCAGTGAAGCGGACTCATGGCGGGTGAGCTCGTTGGCGTAAACCCGTCCATGCTTTCGCGACCAAGGAGAGTTTTTTAGCTCAACCTTGGAAGTTGGACACGCGACCTAGGGGTTTTTTTTTAGCCGAGCCCAGTGAAGCGGACTTGACGACTTTTTGTCTTTTGATTTGAAGCGCTACCTTTTTAGGTAGACGAGCATTGGTCGACCAGGCTGTGATACTTATTCTTTGGTAACCCAGACTCGCGTGCTAACGAATTTTTGGTTCCACAACCTGTACTTATCATGCCATAGTGATCGACTGTTTTAGTGTCTTGAGGTGATAAGAATTGTGATCTGGGATAAGAAAAAATTCTGCTAAAATTTGTTAAGCGTACCTGGGTTTTGTGGGAGGACTAGGCATAGAAGCGACGAAGTCGCATCACGTTCCAAGAGTTGGCGACGTGATTCCCAGAGTGATCCTTGAGACGATATGCCCTGGGTGTGACTTCGCGATCTATAATGTAGGGTCCTTCCCAGTTGGGGTCGAGCTTTCCTCCTTCTGTCTTGCGGAGCACGAGGTCTCCTCTGGTGAACCCCCTTATCTTAACGTGCTTGTTATAATATTTCGCGATGCTAGCTTTGTGATTGGCCGCTCTGATAGTAGCCAGGTCGCGAGTTTCCTCCCGCATCTGCAACTCTAGCTGCATTTTTTCGTCATTGTCGATCGGGTTATACTGAATGACGCGGTCCGTGGGCACAATGAACTTGACTGGCACTGTGGCTTCTACTCCATAAGCGAGAGCAAAAGGTGTTTCCCCGGTTGCTTTCTTTACTGTGGTTCTGTTTGCCCAGAGAACTAGAGGTAATACTTCGGCCCACTTGCCTTTGGAGCCTTCTAACCGCCTTTTCAGGTCCATGACAATACTTTTGTTCACAGCCTCTACTTGGCCATTGCAATGCGGGTGAGCGACTGACGCGATTCTTAAGGCGATCCCCATGTCACTACACCACGCGAGTAGCTGTGGCGAATTGAATTGTGGTCCTCTGTCGGTTACGATCTCGTGAGGGAGGCCGTATCTGCAGATGATATTCCTCCACAGGAACCTTTTAACTGCAGTACTCGCGAGAGCCTCGGCTTCGATCCATTTGGTGAAATAATCAAGTGCTACAATGATGTACTCCAGTTGACCAGGTGCTTTTGGCTTGAAAGGTCCTAACAGATCTAGCCCCCACATCGCGAAGGGACAGGGGCTAGACATTATCTGTAGCTCTACACCTGGTTGATGGGAAGCTGGAGCAAAATAATGACACGGCTTACAGTTCTGCGACTTGCGTTGTGCGTCTTGTTTCATGGTGGGCCAGAAGCTCCCTTGTCTTAATGCTTTGTAGACCATAGGTCTCCAACCTGCGTGGGTTCCGCACAACCCCGCGTGCAGCTCTCTTATAAGCGCGTCACTGTTTCTCTTTGATAAACATCTGAGCTCGCGTGGCCCATACCCTCTTTTGTAGAGTCTCCCGCGACACATGTAGAAACGCGCAGCCATAGAGACAAGTTTTCTCATTTCTTTTGGATCCAAGGGTCCGGCTCCGTTTGCAAGATATTGAATTATAGGGGTGCGCCAGTCACTGATTGGCTCGTCTATTTCCATCAGCTCCACCTGATTACTAACGGCGCTCTCAGACTTTACCAACCAGAAGTATTGGCTCTTTCCATCCTTGAAAATGACAGTAGAATTCCCATCGAGATGTTCCATATTCGCGTACTGAGCTTGGGAGCCTCGCTTCGCGAGTTCATCAACTCGCGTGTTCTCCTCCCTCGAGATTGCTTCAATCTCGAAATGCCTGAATAATGAAATCAAGGTAGTAGCCCTTGCGTGATATCTGGGAGATTGCCTGTCCGAGCTTCGTAGGTCCCCTTGATCTGATTCACAACAACCTGAGAGTTGCAAAGACACTTCACCACGTGAATGCTCGCGTGAATCGCAATTTCCAATCCTGCGATGAGCGCTTCATATTTTGCTTCGTTATTAGTGGCTTTGAATTTTAATGCGATCGCGTGGTCGACCTTATCCCCGGCTGGGGATGTCAAGACGACCCCCGCCCCGCAACCATTTACATTTACCGCCCCGTCAATGTGCATAACCCACGCGGGGTCCTCTGGAGCTATATCCTTTCTTTCTAACTCTCTGAAACTTGTCTCAACAATGAAATCAGCCAAAGCGTGCGCTTTGATGGTGGGTCGCGGTCTATAGACTACGTCAAATTCGGTCATCTCAATCACTCACTTTGCGAGCCTTCCGGAGGTTGTTGGTTTACTCATGAAAGATTGGAGTGGTAAATCTGTCAACACCTGGATGGGGTGAGCGTGGAAATAAGGACGGAGCTTACGAGCGGTTGTTATCAACGCGAGTACTGCTTTCTCAACGGGTGAATATCTGGTCTCGGCCAATAGAAGTGCTTTACTGACGAAATAGACGGGGACCTGCTGCTCCCTTACCAATACTGCGCTAACAGCACGTGTACCAGCCGCGAGGTACAACTGTAAGCCTTCACCAGGCACTGGTGACACAAGTGTTGGGAGTTTAGCCAGGTGTTCTTTGAGGCTTATAAACGCCCTTTCTCACTCCTCAGTCCATTCGAAGCTTTTCGGTTTCCTTAATATGTCAAAGAAAGGGAGATTACGTTCCGCGAGTTTGGCGCAAAACCTCCCGAGGTAGGTAACCTTCCCTACAAACCTTTGGACGTCGTGAGTGGATCTTGGCGGTTGTAGATCTATTACAGCTTGGACCTTGTCCGGATTGACCTCGACGCCGCGTGCGCTGATCTTAAATCCCAGGAATTTGCCCTCGGTGACCCCGAAGACACATTTCTCGGGATTAAGGCTCATTCCGTACCTTCTCAGAGTCTCAAAAACTTCTGTCAGGTCGCGAGCGTGATCTGCCTGCTTCTTGCTCTTAACTACTATATCATCAACATAGGCTTCCACGGTGTCACCTCTTTGCTCGCTAAAGATCATGTCCACTAGCCTCTGGAATGTGGCTCCCGCGTTCTTCATGCCAAACGGCATTACTTTATAGCAGAAGGTTCCCTTGTCTGTTATAAAAGCCGTGTGTCCCGAGTCGGCTGGATTCATCATGACCTGGTTGTACCCCGAATACGCGTCCAGAAAACTCAGAGCTTCATGACCTGCAGTGGAGTCCACTAACTGGTCGATAGAAGGTAACGGGTAGCTGTCTTTGGGGCATGCCTTATTGAGACTAGTGAAATCTACGCACATGCGCCATTTTCCTGTCCCCTTAGGATTTTTCTCCACCATTACTACATTTGACAACCACGTCGGGTATTGTACTGGCTTAACAAACCCTGCTTTTAACAACTTCGCGAGTTCAACAGCAGCTGCAGCATTCTTTGGTTCTGCATGCTTTCGCTTTTTCTGCCTACGCGGCTTAATCTTTGGACTGATGTTCAGGGAGTGAGTCATTACGCTCGCAGGAATCCCCTTCAAATCTTTTGGCGTCCATGCGAATACATCCCGGGAGCGGGCGAGCAAGGTTTCAATATCCTGCACAACTTTCTGGTCCAGTCTTCCTCCTACATAGAGCTTCTCCTCTTTGTTGAGGAATGGAGTGATCGTCTGCTTTTCAAACCCATCAAAATGTGGTTTGTGTCCCTCTTCTTCTTCACCAGTATCTCGCGACCTCGGAGAGGCACGTACCTTCAACTCGGCTTCCCCAATCACGTGAGGCAACCCTGGAATAAATAACTGGTTGGCGAACAAGGCCTTGGTGCTGCCCTTTTCGGATGATGCATAGCAGATGCGGCTCTCCTCTTTGTTCCCCCTCGCGACTCCTACTCCAGACGACGTTGGGAACTTAAGGCAAAAGTGACAGATTGACACGACTGCTTCGAACTTGCACAGAGTCTCGCGTCCCAGTATCGCGTTATAGGAGGATGTAATCGGGATTATCACAAAGTCTATTTTTTCCGATCTTCTTGACCCAGTTTCTTCACCCAGGATGAGATCTAGGGTGACGACGCCCAGGGCCCTCACTCTGTCACCCGCGAAGCCTACCAGCGTGGTTTTAGTAGGCCTGAGTGTAGACTGATCAATGCCCATTTTCTCGAACGCGTCCCAGTATAGTATATCGGTCGAGCTCCCCGTGTCAACAAGAATTCTTTTCACAAGTTTGGTTCCAATTTGAGCATGGATGACTAGTGGGTCAGCGGCCTCGACGGCCCAGGTATCTACCTCCTTGTCGCTGAAGACAAGTGTGTAAGGCTCAGATTGCGGCCTCGCGATGCTATAGACTAGCTTTCCCTAAGGCTTAGGTGCGTTGTTTATGAGCCTTTGCTCTCGTTTGCCTAGGGGAACAGGTTCATGGCGGCCTGCGATTGTTCCTACATGGCCATCCAGGCGAGAGAAGTTCTGGTTTGGGTAGCGATTGGGACCCTGATTCTGGTCATTCCTCGCAGGGGTTTGTTGCCTTATTTCATTCTGATTTCTACCTCCACCTCTACCTCTTACCCCCCTCTTGGATTGCCGCGACCTCTGTCACCATTTCCTCTCTGAGCAGTCAAGACTTCCTGTTCTCTCGGGTGGTGATCAAGAAGCTCTGTGGTAATAACACCACATTGCTGGCGCGTTGCGACCACGGCCGCGATCCCCCCCCCTTTGACCCTCGCGACGGTTATCCTGCTCGGCTACGAAATTCTGCGAGTGAAACTGATTCTAATCATGATTCTGGCCCCTGAACTGTTTCTGACCCTGACCCTGATCTTGAAATCTGCAAATCAGGCGCTCGCGAGTCGCTCTGATCCTTTCCCTGATTACCCTGATGGCGCTTGTTACCCCAGTTCTGGTTGTCTTTCTTTTGACCTTGAGCAGACTTATTCTGATTGTTTCCTTTCGACACGGAACCTGAGTGTGCTTCCACATTAATTTCTGTATACGCTCTCTCGAGCATGCCCTGGTAATCTAGATCTTTCTTGCGGTATAAGTATTGTTTGAAGGAGCTTCCATCTGTGAGACCGTCCAGGAATGCGACCCGAGCAGTTTTGTCATGAAAATCTTCGGCCTCTAAGATCTTTTCTGAGAACCTCTTGACGTAACCCTCTAGTGATTCGTTTGGTCCTTGTTTGACACCTACTACTTCTTGCATAGTCACTTTTCTTTTCTTTGAGGACCCAAAGTGAAACAAGAAACTCTTTTCTAGATCAGCGAAAGAATGGATACTCACTGACGGTTGGTTAAGCATCCAGGTCATGGCGGGACCCGCGAGGGTTCCTGGGAAGCCTTTGCACATCGTGGCTTCATCAGGGCACCTCGCGAGCATAACATATTTGTAGCGTGCCAGGTGCTCGCTGGGATCTTCTTTGCCGTTGTATTCTTTGATAACAGGGAATCTGAAATCAGGTAGAGGAACTGACCTGACTATGTGGTCCGCGAAAGCAGTCGGGCCGAACAAGGCTGACGGATTAACGGATGGATAGGCCTCGTAAGCCTGTCGTGGATAGGCTGCCTGGTTGTAATAAGGTTCCCCCTCATACTGGTAGCGAGAAGGTCCTCGCTCGGCTCGAATCCCATATCCCCTTGTCTCGGTTCTTCCCCTGTAAGATTGGTTCTCTCTGTAGCTCGCGGGAGTTTGATTCAAATCAAATCTACTAAGGTGACTAGCCCTCTCGCGTCCCTCGACCCCGGGTCTACGCGATACTGAGATCATGTCGTCGGGTATGTGCTCAGCACTCTCCTCTGCAACAGGCTGTTCCCGATTACCCTGATTCTGCTCTTGCTCGCGGGCGTCAGCCCTTGGTTGCTCTGGGTTTTGACCCCCGCCCGTGTTTTGTCCCAAAGCCTGAAGGAATGCGCGATACTGAACCAGCGCGGGTCCTACCAGAACAATCTCTTCCTCGTCTACGCGTGGAAGGGGTGCCCGCAAGTTGTTTACCTCTTGCTGCGTTCTCGTCTGGAGAGGGGTGTTGTTAACGGCACCACTTCCCTCACCACCAGTATTCATCCTCAGTCTGTCGGCTAAATATCAAAAACACGCGGAACTTTGTAGTAAGCCTTACTTGCGCGAGGAGGTCCCCACGGTCGGCGCCAGTGTTGGAGCCCAGAAATTGTAATCTCGCGACACAACACCTCGCGAGACACAGGGAGTCAAATCTTCGAAGGAATACCGAGGACCTCTTCCGCAATTCTGGACAAACAACTTGTATCCTGTACTTCACTCGATCAAACTTAGCCCTTCATCATCTTCTCCCTAAGAACGAACCTTGTTCTTGAGCCTTGAGGTACCTGCGCAACCAAACCAGGAGGGGGTGGCTCCGGATTTGGCTCTCCAACGCTCAAGTCAGCAAATGTGCAAATAAGCAATCAAAGACAATGCAATTTGACACAAAAAGCAAGAGAGAATAGGAAGAAATAAGCCAATGAAAAGGAGAACTCAAAACACCATTTGAAGCTTAATAAGCTCTTTGCTACAAACACCCAAATAAATTCAGAAATCACTCATTTCAACATCAAAAGCTCGATTGCAACACCGAGAGTCATAATCCAAGTGCTGATCGTCCAAACGCCTCAAGGAGAAGCTCGTTTAGGAAGATTGAAGCTCAGGATCGCTTCTGTGTTTTTAGCTCTCGAGAGGAAGAAGAAAGGAAAATATTTCTGGTAAATGATGCTCTGCCCTTCTCTCTCCATTCGGTTACACTCTTATACTCTCGCCAGGGGCCCACGCGAGTCAATTACCATTTTGCCCCTCCGATACCTGATCTCGTCGGATCCCCTTTTTGGGCTTCGTATGCTTATGGGCCGCTTTCGTTCTTCTGGGCTGACTTTATGGGCCGTCCTTGGTCGCGTCTTCTGGACCTAACTCGATTCTCTTTGGGTTTTGCGAGCCCATCGAGAACCGGCTCCAACAGGTTTGAAGCTCGATTTTTTATCCAATAAACTGATGGTCAAAGGAGAAACCTATTCGAGCATCATTTTCAGACCACACATAACCTTCTTCCTCAACAATTTTTTTTCTCTTTGGGTTTTGTGATTTCTATGAAGAAATCTTTTGTTGAGGATGATTGTCAGATTGGTCCGCCTGTAACACGGGGGCCCACCAAAAAAAAATTGAAAGAGGTTGGAGAGGCTTTGTTAAAGAGAATAGAGTGGGGGAAGGGTGATGCCTTCACGTTTGAACTACTCCCTCAAACCACTACTGCACCTCAGATCTATGTTGTTCACATCTTCAAAACTTGACCTAATTCAAGTTATGCCTTGTTATTGTGTTCCTTGCGTTCATTACCTATTGGTTAATTAACAAAAACTGAACTCGTTAATTAAACAACTCAGTTAAACTTAACAAAAAACTTCAATTGCAAGCCATCTTCTCTATCTTATTACTTCTAGACAACTTGAGACGATCACACTGATGTGTAGTATAGGATGGATAACACCAGTCAACCATGCAAGAAAAGATAGCGTTTACTTAGTCTAATGAAAGACTATGCAAGTGATATTTATGTGAGGTTCTATATGACTATATTAAGTTACTATCGTAGTCTCTTTAATTAAAGTCGAATAACGATATATAACTAAATATTTCCAGTGAAAAGAGAGGATATATCAAAATATTATTTTATTTGGGAATGATTTTAAAACATCACACATACTAGAGCTTCTTCGAATTAGCAGGCCCGATCAACGAATTTTTTTCTGAAATGGGCTTTTTTTCAAAAAAAAATTCCCGACGTAGGCTCTCGTCCGAAGCTGGTAATTTTTTTTTTGAATTTTTTATGTATAAGAGACGTTGGCCCGACCAGCGTCTCTTATACGTTAAAACATAAAAAAAAAAAATTATATGAGACGCTGGTCGAACCAGCGTCTCATATAAATGGTCTTTTTTTTATTTGAACATGTATAAGAGACGGTGGTTCGACCAGCGTCTCTTATACAGATTTGTATTTTTTAATTCCCCCGTGTAAGAGACGTTGGTCGAACCAGCGTCTCTTACACGTAAAAAAAAGCATTCCCTTTTCATATTCAAACCCTCCGACAACCCCTCTCTCTTTCCCTTTTCATATTCAAACCCGCCGGCGCCGCCTACATCTGCACCGCCTCCCTCCACAACCACTCCTTCTCCGGCGGCTTCTCCTCCGCCGCCGACTACCACTACCCCCTCTCCTCCTCCATCCTCTTCAACAACAACATCTCCGCCGCCTCCTCCTTCTTCATCTCCACCTCCGCCTTCTGGATCCACTTCCTCCAAATCTTCCCCGCCTCCGCCTCCGTCTTCCTCCACCTCTTCCTCGCATACGCCTTCCACATCCTCTTCCTCTGGTTTGTCCACAGGTGTGGTGGCTTGTTATACAAATAATTTTTTTTTTAAACATTTTACGTGTAAGAGACGCTGGTTCGACCAACGTCTCTTACACGGGGGAATTAAAAAATACAAATCTGTATAAGAGACGCTGGTTCGACCAGCGTCTCTTATACATGTTCAAATAAAAAAAAAAGACCATTCGAACCAGCGTCTCATATAAATTTTTTTTTTTTATGTTTTAACGTATAAGAGACGCTGGTCGGGCCAACGTCTCTTATACATAAAAAATTCAAAAAAAAAATTACCAGCGTCTCTCGCACATAAAAAAAATCCGAAGCTAGCATAAGTGCCTATATTGGGAATTTCTTTTGAAAAGAGCCTACGTCGGGAATTTTTTTTGAAAAAAAGCACATTTCAGAAAAAAATTCCCGATCAACCTTATCCCATACCCATACGTATTGTGCGAATTCAAAGTGAAAAATGAAAATAAAGTAATGAAATTTGCATACATGAATGCATATTAAATTTCAAAAATTTAAATGAAAATATTAATAAAACCTAACGCATATATATTATTAAAAATGTAATATCTAGTTCTTACTCTCAGGATTTTAAAATTCTAAATATTTTTAACTAACTTATACTTGGATATTTAAGCAATTTTTAATTACATTTATTTAAAAGTGTTTTTCACACTAAATTAAATATTTTATACTGTACTTGTATGGGGCAAAAAACTACTTAGATTAAAATTTTCGTCTTAAACCTACTAAATTAATATTTTATAATTATAATAAATGTAATAATTTTTCAAACTAAATTATGAAGAAAGTTCGTTTATCTACCCCTAAAAAAGTAAAAAGTAACAAAATTAATTTCTGTTAGGAAAAGGCTTTTAACAGGTAAAAACTACCCCCTTCCCGGTCCCTCCCTTTTTTTCCATTCCAAATTTTTACACTATTCACAATTTAACATAATTTGCTACATTGTTTTCAATTCATAAGAATAAATATAGTCATGCGGGATCTTATTTTGTTCGTCTCATTGAGTACTTTAAGAATATCAAATTTTTATAATTTTTAGAAACGTATAATAAGTGATATTAACGATATAAAACGTGTCGCCAAACGTGTGCAAGTGAAACGGGAATAACATCAGTACGGAGGGAGTACATCGAAGGCAAAGTTCTTTCTCACTATTCCTTTTTGTTTCTCCGGCAGCGATTGCTTTTCACTCCACCGCGTCAATCTTCCGTTTCCAATCGGACGGTGATCGTTCGTGACGTTTCTGGTGATTTCTTAGTTTTCGGTATGATTTGTTCTTCGCCTATCAGTTTCTATCTTTAATTTCCCTGCCCCTATTGCGCACTCTAGGGCTTAAATGTTTGAGCTTTTGGTGGTCGCTTCTTATGTTGAGTAAGAATTTAGAGGTTCTTATGCTTAAGATCCATTTCAAGTTATATCTATTTATTGTTTTCGCCTGTTTTATTTATGTGTATAGTGATCTTATGATTCATTTTATTCCTTTTCCTGAAAAAACAAAGTTCAATTATTGTGCAACGAAAGTGATCTTTAGAAATTTGTCTTCCTTATCCGGATTATAAGGTGGAAATGTGGCATTCTTTTCTTTATGCATACGTTAAATTCCCCTCCTGGAGTGAGGTTCTGTTGATAATGATTGCCATAAAAAGCTCAGTGTGCTCCGGATTCCATGGAAATGAAAATGGGATCCACATTGGAGTCAGTTTAGAGTGCATTAGAGTCAGTTTCTCTCTTGGTAAGATTTTAGTATGTAGGAATGGAATTTAGATTTGCTGTTAGATTTTTAAAATCTAGAGCCCTACTGCAAACAGCTAATGTGGCTGTCAGCCTTGTTTTTCCTCCTCCTCCCTCCCTCCCTCCATCTTCGGTTCTTTTAAAATATTTATCAATAAATGTGTTACTACTAGGGACTAATTAAATGGCTAGTTATTATCCTCTTCCCCTTTTCTATGAATAAATTGTACTGATGAAGTAGTTGATAAGGCTGCTAAGGTTATATTCGAATACGGTAGCCTTATAATGTAAACTGGATACTACCAAACAAATCCTAGGTTTGTGAGAAACTTCTTTAAGTTTACTTAACATGGGTTCTGGGCTGCAGGTATTTCATATATATTTAGTTTACAAAGATGCTAATTTTGCCAATCAGTACATGTAGATCATGCTAGATTAGGTCTTATTCTCTACCTTCCTTGTGAAACACTAAATTATTACTCTGTTTTTCTGGATCAGATGTGTTTTTAGCTGAGTGACCACTACAGCCTAACAAATGACTTCAGCTGGGGTGGCTCCCACCTCTTTTTCGAGGGAGGCTAGTGGTCATGGTATTGATAAGCTTCCGGAGGAATTGAGCGTTATGAAAATCAGAGATGATAAGGTAAAAGTTGATCCCGTATGTAAATGTTTCACCCAGTTGCTTGCTTAGTTACAACATGAATGAATATACAGGAGATGGAGGCCACAGTTGTTGAGGGTAATAGCACAGAGACAGGTCATATTATAGTCACTAAAATTGGTGGAAGGAATGGTCAACCAAACCAGGTTATAAGATTATCTTATATGCGTCATTGCCTTTCTCATTTGGAAATAATCTAGCCAATTGACTTGGATGTTCAATTCTACTTCTATGTATATACTTGTTGAGCTGTTATCTTATTTTCCTTGTCCGTTTTCGTGGGTTTAGACAATTAGGTACATGGCAGAGCGGGTTGTTGGACAAGGATCGTTTGGAGTTGTCTTTCAGGTATATTTCCAATTTTCTAGATTTGCAGCATATAATAATTTTTCATGTTGATGATTTATAATTCTCAATTGCTCAGGCAAAATGCTTAGAGACAGGGGAAACTGTTGCCATAAAAAAAGTTCTTCAGGACAAGAGATATAAGAACCGTGAGCTGCAGACAATGCGTCTTTTTTACCACCCTAATGTTGTATCTTTGAAACAATGTTTCTTTTCAACAACTGATAAAGAAGAAGTCTACTTAAATTTGGTCCTTGAGTATGTTCCTGAAACTGTTCATCGGGTGCTAAAACACTACAATAAATTAAGCCAGAGGATGCCTTTAGTATATGTAAAACTGTACACATATCAGGTAATATTAGGATCATAGCGTTGTCCTGCTATACATCATGCTTCAGGTTAAATAATCCCATTCCGTTAATTGATTGCAGATTTTCAGGGCATTGTCATACATCCATCGTTGTATTGGTGTCTGTCATCGGGATATCAAACCTCAAAATATCTTGGTATGCTTATTAGTGGATCAAAATGTTTGTTCAGTAAACTAAAATTTATGTAACATGGCACTGGCAAGTATTTCATATGCTATTCTTGAATTAGTTTAGCCTCAAACGGTTGGCTTGGGTTCATTTCACTTCCAGGCATTTTTGCGACTGCATCTTTTGTACTTGCATGGTGGCTCTCAATCACAAGAAGATAATTCTTTTTTTTATACTGAGAAAGAAAATCTGTTTTGAATCTTTCAGATCGATTGGATAACTTTTCTGGTAATTTTAATTTTTGCAGGTAAATCCGCACACACATCA
The DNA here is from genome assembly GCA_029168935.1 of Oxyria digyna. Taxonomy (NCBI): domain Eukaryota; kingdom Viridiplantae; phylum Streptophyta; class Magnoliopsida; order Caryophyllales; family Polygonaceae; genus Oxyria; species Oxyria digyna. The sequence continues at coordinate 8,111,061 of JAPVLV010000024.1, forward strand.
GCTTAAAATTTGTGATTTTGGAAGTGCTAAAGTCCTGGTATGCTGGATTGGTCAAATAAATTTTCGTCAATGCTAAGTATAATCCATAATAATCTAGCTTCTAATTGGAACGCTATGTTCTCAACAGGTAAAAGAGGAGCCCAATATTTCTTACATTTGTTCAAGATATTATAGAGCACCTGAGCTAATTTTTGGAGCAACCGAATACACAACAGCCATTGATATCTGGTCTGCTGGTTGTGTACTTGCTGAACTGCTTCTTGGTCACGTATGTTCGCAATTGATGTGTGTATTGCTGTTCTGAGCTTTAAAAAATTGTACAATTTCACTTATTTGCGGTATATGGTTATCTCTATCAGCCTCTGTTTCCTGGTGAAAGTGGAGTTGACCAGCTTGTAGAGATAATAAAGGTATATATACTGTTTTCGTATAGCTATATTCCCCAAGCCTGTAGTGTGTGATTATCTAGTCATTATTATTACTTATGTAGTATTATCTGCCAACCTACTTTCCATCATTGAAATTTTATTAATCCCTGTTTCACTAATTAAGGGATTAATTGTCTTGCAGGTGTTAGGCACACCAACAAGAGAGGAGATAAAGTGCATGAACCCTAACTATACTGAATTTAAGTTTCCTCAAATTAAAGCGCATCCATGGCACAAGGTATGTAGTTGGATTCTCCATTAGTGAGACTAGAGTCACATGATTGTTTCTTTTTTTCCCTTCCTTACAAGATTAATTTTCGGCTTTCAAGGTATTTCACAAACGAATGCCCCCTGAAGCAGTAGATTTGATCTCAAGGCTACTTCAATACTCTCCAAACCTGCGATGCCAAGCTGTAAGTCATTTAAAAGAAATGTTTTTTCTAGTGTGTACAATCATTGATTTGGAAGTTCTTTCTGAACTATTTCCTAAAAGAGGATTAGGCAATCTACAGTATAAGAGGTTAAACTACTAATTAGGAAATCAAGTGATAGCTGTATTCAGATATTCTCACTTATAAGGAAATCCAATGACTGCATGGGCACACTAGAAAAACTGTTAAAGAAATACTATATGTACTTTAGTATTCAACCTACATGTGAAAAACTGAAGAGTGTTTTTTTAGAGTATTGTTAGGTTATACATATTGTTACACGGCAACAGTTCATTCTGTACTAAATAGGTTTTAGTCTTAGAAGTTATCATCCTACATAAATGAAATTTTTCTTCTAAGGATGCATTAATGTCAGTCTGCGCATGTACAAATATGATGCATTCTAGATATATGTATAATATTAGCATTAATACAAGCATCTCCGATACAAGGTTTTTCTTCGAGCAATTAACTTGTTAGGCGCTTTTGCAAATCCTTGATTTTCACTTTTGGAAGCAGCTGAAGTAAAAATTTATGTGATGCAGTTGGATGTGCTAATACATCCGTTTTTTGACGAGTTACGTGACCCAAATACCCGCCTACATAATGGACGGTATCTTCCCCCATTATTCAACTTCAAACCTCAAGGTATGAAATATTCTACCACTCAATTTGTATTTTTTTCTTTCTTTTAGCTAACTGTAATATTCCATCTCATAACAAAAGTGAGTGATCTGATGCAGAGTTGAAGGAGGTGCCAGTTGAGATACTTGTAAAGCTAATCCCTGAGCACGCAAGAACGCAATCCCCATTCCTCGACCTATGATTCAGCCACGAATTTACGAAACAAAAACAAGGGAGGAAATGCTGCTTATTTATTCTTTTCTTCCTGTGTAATGTTCACTTATTGTCTATGAAAGCAGTCTTACAGAAAATGTATACTCTTAAATACATCTTATTCACAGAAGACCACTTGACAGAGCACTGTGTATATGTAGTGTATTTGTGTGTATGATCATGGTTGACGAGAGTGATGACTAACATTTCATGTCAATATACTTTTTTTTACTTATTGCCATTTGATTTCGAAACCAATGTCGTTGAGAATGAAAGGCTCTCTCTAATGGATACTTTCCCCATTAATAAGCCTCGGATTACAGCATATTTAAGGGTTGAGACCCTAGTCCCGAAACAAAATCACCTTGGATTTTGACAGTTGCAAATTTCTAACAAGACATTCCTCATCAACAGATTGGCAGTCTACCTACGACAGAAGAAATCAAAGCTAACCTTTGGAAATGAAAAATTTGTAGAAAGAACCTTGTTAGCGACAATTGCGTTAGCCGCTTCGGTGTAATGGGTGCCATCCCAATTTAAAAACTGAGACCCGTCTGCACAGACTTTATAACCCGGAGTTCCACAAGTGACTCTAACGTCGTAGTTGTAAGGTGGCCCTCCTGATCCACAACACGTCATCAACGGTTTACTGAATCCTGCACTCACAAAAGCATTTGTCAGTTTTCTTCCTTTGCAATGTTCACAGTTTATAAGTATATACGATTAATAGTACCGTATTTTGCAGCATTGGCTACCATGTCGTATTTGATGGCATATATATCTACACTCACAAACGTGGCATCTCTCATCTCAGATCTCATCTCTTGAGCCAAATGCAAGAGAGCTACATTGAACAGTTTGGCCGCTGCGTTGTAGCTTGAAATGCATCCGTTTGAGTCAAGATCTTTGGGAGTATGATGAACCGTGGAAAGTTTTTGAGGAAGGCATCCTAATGGCCCTGTATTTTGGATCCAAAACTTTCTACCTCCTTCACTATATAATCTCTGGGCATAAAAAGTAAAGATATAGTCATCTTAAAGATATTCATCCATCATTCGACAATCATCAGAGAAGACTCACCTTAATTGCATCTTTAATTTCCGCTATTATCAGAGGGATGCTGCCAATAACTTGTTTATAAGAAAGGTTCTTTGCAAAGGAATTAGCGAGGTCATTTTGGCCTATATCAATCATGTAGAGCGCATTTCCGAATCCTTGTGCATTGATTGGACCTTTAGAACCTAACGAAATTGGACCCTCGTTGTTGTTAACGATTTATGAAACCATCAAGATAGTTATTGTTTAACAGAGGTGGAATGAATATATACAAGCCATGTTAATATGAGAGGATACCAGATGCGAGGAGATCGAGGGAACGAGCCTTGAAATGAAGAAACTGCATGATCTGAATATTCAATGCAAAGGGCACGAATTCGGGCAGGGTAGAGGATCCTACGACAGCGAAATTGACACCATTGTGGAAATCAGACCCCATTGAATCCAGGTATGGGCTAAGAAACTTTGTATTCAAGCTCTGGCCTGCAGAATCACACACACATGTAAACAATTAAAACATATCTGATCCACATAGATCTTACATGCTCTGATGTTTTAAATAATTAAGGGTTGTGCTTATGACAGTCATCAATACAAAATAATTGAATTAAAAATTATGTCCTCTCTTTCTTGTGAATCTGGTCTACTGAGTGATAGCTAATAATGAATCCATTGAATACTACTCACTCAGTCACTCAGTATAAGTGATCATCAGTCATCACTTGAGAATGAAGACTAGATCATTCCTACCCTTCTTTTTTAAGCTTTTCATCAGCATCTCATAACGAAGATGGATTTCTAAAACTTGACAGCAAAAATGTAGTAGAAAACTGAGTGAAGCACAGAAATTCTGAGCATACAAACAAGTATCAGATCTACCTAGAGCCTCGATATAAACAGGAAATAAATGAATATGAAATTAGAAGGAAGGAAGGGAGATAGGTTACAGAGGAAGTCGATGAGGAGGCGGCCGTCAGAAAGGCGGCCGGTGGATTTGCGGAAGAAAGTACGGCCATTGGGAGGATTGACGGGGAAACCGAGGCCGGCGGCGAGGCCTCCGGTGTCGGAGTTGGAGTCGCCGAAATTGAAGATGATTGGAGAGGTGCAGACGGAGGAGGAAACCGAGTCGGGGAGCAGACACAGAGCAGCTACAAATGCAGCAGTTACAGCCACAAACGAGAAGTTGAATCGGAGTGCGGAAAAACGCATCTTTAATGTTTGCTGTGAAACTGAAACTTGAGTTTGATTTGGTTGGCTATAGTTTGAGCTTGAGAGAGTGGCAAATGGTGATAACCATGAATGCTGATGGCTACATTCTAAAAATACACGATTCTTATATACACTCCGATACTTTATTCAAACGCAGCTGGTTTCTCGCGTTACGCGAGAGTCGTGCTTCTCGCGTTACGCGAGAATAACAAAAATATTAAAATTTTAAAATTTTATTCTCGCGTTACGCGAGGGACGTGCTTCTCGCATAACGCGAGATTAAAAGTTAATATTTTTGCTATTCTCGCGTAACGCGAGAAACACGTCCCTCGCGTAACGCGAGAAACCAGGCTGCGTTTGAATAAAGCATCTGGCTGTATTTAGTAATGACCAAAAATACGCTCCGGCTATTTCCACTACCCTCAAAAATATCCGATCCGGCCGATTGGATCCGATCCTTAAAAATTCGCATCCGAAAATATCCGATTAAGTTTTATCCGAATCCGGTCCGATTCGGGTGAATTTTCCAGATATTTGGACCGGATACGGATCGGGATATTTAGCTTACAGATATTTTATATCCGGTACTATAATTATAATATATAAATATATTTTTATAGAACTAAAATATATTTTTATAAGTGCAGATGATTCAATAATTATTTTTATACATTTTTAAACAATAAGATATATTCTCTAAGACAAAAAATCTCTTGTATATAACATAACTTTTATTGTTGTTCTCAAAATTTTAAATTTTAATTGCTTATTTAAATTGTTGATTCGCTAAATGAATCAAATATATTAATTTTCACATTTTAATTCCTCTATATAATATATATAATTATATATTTAACATTTAATTTAATTTTCATATACCTTCTAGCAATCGGATAATTCGGATATCCGAGTCAAATATCCGATCTGATCCGGACAATATTTACCGGATATCCGCTCCAAAACGGAACGGATACGGATCGGGGTTTTGTGGAAAAAAATTTAGCGGATATCCGGCTTACCGGATCAGATCGGATCGGATAATCCGATTGCTCAGCCCTAATTTCCACTACATTTTGTAACTAATGGCACTACATTTTTGTATGGTGAACTCCAACTTACGTTGAAAACCAACTTATAGGCAAAATATTTTGTATACGTATTATCCTCGGGGTATACGTATATAATTTAAAAAAAATACGAAATACACATGTACGTTGAAACCCAACGTCAACGTACATGTATAATTTGAAAAAAATAGTCGTTGAAAAATAATTGGAAAAAAAATAAAAATAAAAAATCCCGTACGTTGGTAATCCACATACGTTGGTTTCCAACGTACGGGATTAATTGTTTTTTTTCAACCTACAAAACGTTTTTAAAAAAAATAATAATAATAATTTTTAGTATATTATACCAATAATAGGTCATATATCACATCTGTCTCTTTGCTCTAGTGGTAAAGTGTAAAGCTTGTGTGAGTGTGAGGTCTTGAGTTCAAATCTCAACACTATTTTATTTTTGGGGAAAAATGATGGAAAAAAGAGAGTGGGAGAGTCGAACTTGAGACCTCATGGAGGTATAATGAAAGGGAAACGACTAAGCTATTGTGTCTTATTGGTCTACATGTAATATTAATAATACAACATAACAAGGGAACTTACTTTCATCTCACCCTTTTATTAGAAAAACAATTTTTTTTAAAATTTAACATTTCATAATTATTTGTACTATTTTTTTCGTTTAAAAATAATAATAATATTCATAAAATATTTAATAAATAAATAAAATAGTTTAAAATAATTATAATATTTAAAAACTTTAATTTTAACATTTTAAAAATATAATAAAATTTTAATTTTAATATTATTCCCAATATAATCTCTCTATATTTTTAAATTTTTTTTGAAATAATATATATTGATAATAAAATCAAAAAATATAAAGAGAATATAGAGTACAATCAAACCAAAAAATATATTATTTAATCTTTGTTTACTTATCAATTATCATACATTGTATAAATTTTGTAGTTTTATCTTGATTTTGGCAAAACAAAGACTAAACGATGTTATAATAGATTGAAACTTGGTGACAATGAATATTAGAGATATATAAAGTCACAATAAGGTCTCGCTGACACTGAACGAGGCTTGAAACTATGCGTAAACGCTAAAAGGCCTTAAATGGTCCTAAGGCCCAATTTGGAAAAACGACATCCAAATGATGTCATAATAGAATGAAACTTGGTTTCAATGCGTATTAGAGATATTTGACCATGTGGCTAACTTACAATCACAACTTTGTTTGTAGCTAGATAATCAACGAGATGATAACGAAGCAATTGTAGGGCAATGATCAAACTAGACAGTAACAATCTTAACACTCAAGAACACGATGGGAAATTAGGGTTAAAGGCTTGTAATGGCGCGAAAACCGAGTAAAACCGACTTAGAACGACCAATGGCGCGAAAACCGAGGAAAACCGACTTAGAACGACCAATGGCGCGAAAACCAAGTAAAACCGACTTAGAACGACCAATGGCGCAACAACCGAGTAAAACCGACTTAGAACGACCAATGGCACGAAAACCGAGTAAAAATGACTTAGAACGACTAATGGCACGAAAACCGAGTAAAACCGACTTAGAACGACCAATGGCGCGAAAATCAAGTAAAACCGACTTAGGAAGACCAATGGCGCGGAAACCGAGTAAAACCGACTTAGAAAGACCAATGGCGCGAAAACCGAGTAAAACCGACTTAGAAAGACCAATGACGCAAAAACCGAGTAAAAACGACTTAAAACGAGAACCGGCACGCAAATCGAGTAAAATGTGGATAGGATTTAGGGTTTGGATAGTGGATAGTGAATGTGGATAGTGGATAATTTGGGCCCAAATCGTTTAAACGCCTTAAAACGATAAAAATCAAAATTGCAAAATTGTAACATGATAGAAAATAAATCCCATAGTCGTTTTCATTTGCCGGAATCGAAAAAAAATCATCGAAAACGTCAACGGGCCTAATAAGGCCGAATGGAAAATTAATGAGGCCTATTATAAAAAAAAACGACATAAAATGGCTTAATAAGACCTTAAACCGCAAAAAACTTGAAATGTAAAAGTAGTATTCAAGCATTACCAATAAGTCGTATAGTTTTACTCATATGTGTGTGATATCACTTTGTTACTCAAATAAAGTTTATATAAAACTTTCATTAAATGCTATGAAACACTCAAATAATCCAAAATAACGACATTTCACATCTTCGTATTGTCCTTATTGCTTGATTACTCGATATTTAATGAAAGTTTTAATGAAATACTCATACATATATGATTAAACAAGCATTAACGACAATACAAAGATGTGAAATGTCGTTATTTTGGATTATTTGAGTGTTTCATAACATTTAATGAAAGTTTTATATAAACTTTATTTGAGTAACGAAGTGATATCACACATATATGAGTAAAACTATGCGACTTATATACTTGAGATTAACTCGTTATTAGGTGAAAGTACTCGTTTAGATATTTCGAAGAGTTCATTTTGTTATTTTCTTATAAAAACGAAAGCGTCATGTTGGTAATGCTCAAATACTACTTTTACATTTCAAGTTTTTTGCGGTTTAAGGTCTTATTAAGTCGTTTTTTTTATAATGGGCCTCATTAATTTTCCATTCGGCCTTATTAGGCCCGTTGACGTTTTCGATGATTTTTTTTCGATTCCGACAAATGAAAACGACTATGAGATTTATTTTGTCATGTTACAATTTTGAAATTTTGATTTTTATCGTTTTAAGACGTTTAAACGATTTGGGCCAAACAATCCATTTATCACATCATTTTTCAAATTTTTTTTTGCTAAATACCCCTTCCCTTATCAAGTTATTTTTTAAGTTTTTTTGGCTAAATACCCCTTCCATCATCTCTCTCTCTTTTTTTTTTTGCTAAATATCCTTTTCTTGTCATTTTTTTGTTTAAGTCCCTTTTACTCGATTTTCGCGCCATTTCTCGTTTTACTCGATTTTCGCCCCGTTTCTCGTTTTAATCCCATTTTTCTCGATTTTTGCGCCATTTGTCATTCTATGTCCGTTTTTTCTCGATTTTCGCGCCATTATTCGTTTTAAGTCGGATTTACTCGGTTTTCGCACCATTACTCGTTTTGTAAACGTAAAAATTTGTAAAATAATTATGAAATATTAAATATTAGTAAAACCGTTTTTATAATAAAATGATGAGGTGAAAACAAGTTCACTTGTTTTTACAAAATTTATACAATGTATGACAATTGATAAGTAAACTAGGATTAAATAATATATTTTATGGTTTGATTATACAATATATTCTCTATATATTTTTTGGTTTTATTATCAATGTATATTATTTAAAAAAAATAAAAAATATATAGAGAGATTATATTTGGAATAATATTGATTATCATTATTTTTTATCGTAAAAAATATATAAGTTTTACTAAAAACAAGTAAAATAATATATTAAAATTAAAATTTTATTATATCTCTCTTATATATTAAAGTTGAGCCTTTTAGAGCTCTTAGAGTGATTTTAGGCTTAGTTTGTTACACAATTATTACTTTTTATCTTTAATTTCAATTATTAATAGATTGGATAATTATATTAACAACTAAATCATAAAAAATTATCATTCCTTTCAACAAAAAATATATACAATCTATTTTATTGAGAATAAATATTATGTTGAAGGTTAATATATATGCTTACGATAAAATTAAGATTATTTTCGATAACAAAAATTAAGTCAAGCTACGTACATAACCTTCATGAAATAAAATATATTTTTATAAATAGTCTTTACAAGAAAAAAAGTTAATCTTAATATTTTGACGAATTCGATTAAAACGATATACAATTTTCAAACGACTAATATGTAATTTCCCGTGCATGGCACGGGTCACTACACTAGTTATAATTATTTTACACTATTTTATTTATTTATTAAATATTTTATGATTATTATTATTATTTTTAAACGAAAAAATAGTACAAATAATTATGAAATGTTAAATATTTTAAAAAATTGTTTTTCTAATAAAAGGGTGAGGTGAAAGTAAGTTTCCTTGTTATCTTTTAGTATTAATATTACATATAGACCAATAAGACACAGTAGCGTAGTGGTTTTACTTCCATTTTACCACCATGAGGTCTCAAGTCCGACTCTCCATTTTCCATCATTTTTCCCCCAAAATAAAATAAAATAGGTGTTAGTGTTGAGATTTGAACTCAAGACCTCACACACAAAAGCTCTTGTGTGCACTTTACCACTAGAGCAAAGAGACAGATGTGATATGTACCCAACGTACGTGGGTTTTCAACGTGTACAATTTACGTATTTTTCAATCCGCTTCATGTATTTCGTATTTTGCTTCACGTAACATTTTTTTGTTTTGCCTGTGCGTTGGAAACCAACGTACGTCGACTTTCAACGTAAGAAAATGTAGTGCCAAAAGTTACAAAATGTAGTGAAAATAATCACTGCCTAAAAATAGACTGCTTTGTTCCCGCGTCATGAGCGGAATTTGCACAACGGTTTCTATAACTATTTATATAATTTATAAAAATATAAAAATAATATTAATATAAATAAAAGTATGCATTATATAATTATATTTATTTTAATTGATTTTTAAATCAATATTATATAAATAAAAGGAATTTAAATTGATTTATAATTTTTTATATTGATATGCATTTAAATAAGGAAATGATATCAATAGATTTAAGATAATAATCTTTGTATATATATTTTAATTGATTTGTGTTCAAATAAGGAAATGATATCATTTGAATTATGTTACATATATATTTAATTTTTATTTTTGAAAAAATGTCATATATCAAGTGATGATGTGGGATAGTTTATTGATGAGTAGATGATGTGACATAGCTTATTAATAAGTATAGTGTTTTGCTTTAGTAGTTATATAGAGATTGTCGTGTTATAACTTCTAAGGATGTGCCTCAAGTTTCCTTAATTCCAGTCTATTCATAGTTTCTATTATCACTTATTATCACTCACCCATTTTGCTATTCCTCTTTTCTGCTCGTGTCACGTAAGCTAACACGTGTCTAGTTCAGCGAGAACGCAAAGGATCGTGTTCTCCTTTCTCCTTCTGTTGGTTTTCTTGCTGACTAAGGACATTAATTTATAATGACTTCATACATGATGCATGAAGCTCTTTAATGCATGACGTACAGAGGAGCAGAATGTTAAATAAATTTCAATGTCCAATGTAAGTGTGAGTTAAAGAAGATTGGAGCAAACATGCAAGGATCCTAGTTTGAATGGTTTAGTCGGGAGTTCGCGCTGAGAATGTAGATGTGTAGAAAGTATTGCATTAGATTTTTTTATAATGATGTGTGTTTTATAGAGGGATTTCCGTGGGCGCACATATTTTCTGGGTATTCTAACTCTTCGGAATCAAACTCATTTTCAGCACTCGTTTTCTCCAAATTCTTGCACTTTTCAGCTGTGGGCATAGTTCCAACTGCTTACCACTCCTCAACGTCAAAACACTGACATTCTCTCTTGGGTTTATTACTGTCTAAGATGGTAATTTTCCTGATTTTCTGGATTTGAACTCATTGAATGCTTGAGCCATTTGTCCAACTTGCACTTCAAGATTTTGGATACTTGACTTAGTGTCCTTCTGAAACTGTATGCAATTCTATTGTAACTCTGCTTGTCCTTCAGCAAGCATCTCAACCATTTGTTGAAGAAATGAAGATGAGTCTTGAGCTTGTTATGGTTGTGGTTGTTGCAAGAGGTGGGGGTGTTTCATATTTTGTTGATTACCCCACCTGAGATTTGGATGATCGCTCGTCCCAGGATTATAGGTGTTCGCAAAAGGATCATGTCTCGATCTTGGTTGCCACCCTCCTGCAGTGTTTACCTCAGCACTTGGCTCTTGAAGTTGTGGACAAGTATCCGTAGGATGTCCCACATCAGTGCAAACTCCACGTGCCTTCACTTGTTGTTGAGCACCACTACTCAACATCAAACACTTTTCATCTCCTTCTAACTCTTTCATCTTAGTTTCCATCTTGGAGGAAGAAAAAAGAGTTCAATGCCTTGAGACTTTCTCATTTGCTAAATTGTCTTGAGCCTTCAGATAACTCAAAGAACATCTCAAATGCTTGTGTTGGGGTCTTGTTCAGGATGTTACCTCCACAATATGCATTCACCATTCGACGATCGTTGTCAAGTAGGCCACTGAATAAGTAAAGAATGAGATCTTGATCAGTTTCGCGGTGTATTGTTGATAGCTCCACTTCTGCATGTGTCACCCATCTTTCTGAAAATCATTCACTCTTAACAAACTTCTGAATTCACCTAGTTGCGTGAGGAGGTCACGAAGGTCGGTGCCAGTGTTGGAGCTCAGGTATTTGACCTCGCGAGGCAGGCAGACAGTCCTTCTTCTTCTACTTTTCCTAGAACCTCTGTCTGCAGCTTGGAGAAACAACTTGGGACTCTTAACTTTTTTGGATCAAAGTTCTTCTCCGCTTGTTCTTCAATTGTTCTTGAGCTCCGATTCATCAAAGACCAAAAACAATCCTTAACACACTCAAATCAGCTTTGATTAAGCCAATTTCTATACCAAAAGTGCGAACTTGGAACCGAGAATCATAATCCTAGTACCGATCATCCAATTTTCCATGAAATGGGATGAATTGGGAAGAGAGAAGTAGAACAAGTTTATCACCTCCTCTTCTGTGTCTTTCTCTCTTTCTTTCAATGGTAAAATTTTCTAAATGGATGAAATTTTCTTTCTCTCTCCATTTTGTTAGAATATATACAGTCCCATAGACCCAACTTTATCCACTTTTTAGGTCACCGACCATTTCATCAATAATGGGCCTTAAATGGGTCTCTTTGCTCGTGCTCTTCTTTACTTCTTAGTAGGGTTGGCCTCATCTTAGGGGCTCGCAAGCCTTTGGACCTAGGCTCGAAAATCGACTCCAACAAATACATCTCTTTCATATGATTTGTGCTCATTTAATAGCTTGTTCGCGTGCTTGGCATCCAAAAGGGAAAGTAAGAGTCAGTGGACTCCCTTTGCATGATTTAATTGGTTGATGATGGTTGGTTCTTGACATGATTTGGTGATTGATAAATAAGCCTCTGCTACATGTCATTCATGCTTATTCATTAGCTTACTCATGTGCTAATTAGTAACTATATTTGGTAAATGAGGATGTAAAATCCCCTCTAAGGTTGGTTGTTCGGATATGGATTCTCAAACTCTTATAACTCCTTATTCTACCTCATTTGGTCGAATACATTATTTATATGATTACTGACTTGAGCGTCGAAGTGCCCTTCCTGAAGAGCCATATCTCCACGTTTGGCCTTTGTAGGAGATTCAGAGAGAGACATTGCACTTTGAAGCAAGAAGTCCATAAACACACAAGAGGGGCACCCGGAGGCTAGTCGTGGGGCCCACCTTTGGCAAATAAGAAGGAAGGTTGTATCTAAACTTGAGAATTTGGAATGTTATTGACTTCTATTCCGTTGGAATGAGGTTCTGAAAAATCTGAGTTCCAACACTACCCATCACATTACAAAAACAAATTCAACATAAACTAACTACACTAGCCATCACATTACAAAACAAATTCAAAATAAACTAACTACTCTACCCATCACATTACAGAAAACAAATTCAACTAACTAACTACACTACCCATCACATTATAGAAACATATTCAATATAAAAAAACTACACCACTGTACATTACAAAAAACATATTCAACATTAACACACAATATATAAACAGAATAAGAACACTAATCGGAATCAGAGTCACAGAGCTGATTCACAAGCCAACAGTTTGTATCTTGATCATGAATATCGATTATTGGGATCTTGACTTTCCCTTCCAACTTCTTTTTGGCTGTCAACAATCCAGCTATGACACTGAGTTGATGTTGGTCATATTCTGAATCAAGCCACACGACTTCATAGTTACACCCGCAAGAAACAAACCTCAGTCCATACTTCGAAGGACTAGATTCGTCCCGACTAGTGTGCACCAGAAGTTGTTGGTTACACCTATTGGTCGGACACATTATGTAAGTGAAAGTTGTTGTTGATGATGATACCATCTTAATCTTTGCTCTGCCAATAATAAGTGAGAAAAACCAGTTACAAAGATGAAAAATGGAAAATCTGTAAGAAGAAAACAAAAGAAAGATTAACCTCTTAGATTCTGCGGCGCGGCTTTAATGGGGACATTGAATGTGATATTAGGGTTTCTCTCCGACTTACTATTTATAGAAAAATGTTCCATTTGATTTGGGCCTAATTAGGGGTTTTTACAACACAACTAGGATTCAATTATGGAATACATTTGTATCCAACTTTAACAAATTTGAAATACATAAAATGCAAAACCATTTGTGACGTACGATATGACTTCTTGTGTGACGTGTGTATGCTCTCCTTGCATGACGTATGGATAGCCGAGTTAATTGGACTGTCATGAACGTCTTGTCTCACCAATCCAAATTAACTTCCCCAATTTTTTAGCCATTTCCGTACGTAATACCTATTATACCTATTACCATACCTTATTATTTATCATCTTTTTCATATTCAAAACACATTAAAACCCATTGTTAACCAGCATGAGCTCCAACTAAACTCATTCTCAAACAAAAATTTCAAGAAACACGGAGAATAAAAATGATTTCAACGATGGGAGAGGCGGAGAAGAAGGTTCTTTAAGTTATAATCTTAATGGGGCAACATTCTTGCTTAAATATTTGAATTTGTCTTATTTATTAAGATTTATGGTTTCATTTAGCTAGCATTTCATGATTTTCCATGTTAAATATAATAGTAGTATGTTAAAAGAGGGTGACTTGTGTATTAGGGTTAAATTTGGTGATTGTGATGGTGTAAAATATTGAGTTTATCTTAATTAGGAATTAGAGTTTGTTAATATCCCCATAACAAATTTGAAATACGTAAAATCCAAAACAATGCATGACGTATGATATGATACATGACGTGTGTATGCTCTCCATGTGTGACATATGAGCAATCTCCATACATGACGCATGAGATAAGTGACCTTCATATGTGACGCATGCTTGAATTACTGATACTGAATGGTTTTGTTGTCTTTGTGTGCATAGGTCAAATTCGATGTATTTACTAGATTAAACGAAATATCATTGTATGACTACCCCGTACCTCATCCATATTTAGAGAACGATGTACCTTCATTCAATTTTATGCGGGAAAATCAATTGAAGTGCCTCGATTTGGGTAAGAAGTAGCATCAAAATATACATAACCAGTATCACAATTTGTTGTCATCAACACGGGATCCTTCGGAATCGGGTACGAATACATACAATGGCCTTTGCATTTGGTGAGACCGGTTTCAGACACAATGCCTAGATTTTTGTTTCCTTCTTTGCACATTACACCAAATTCCATGTTATTGTAAGGAGGAAGTAATTGTGTCTAGAGATTATTGTGATGTATATTCAATAGGTGAGGTGCCCGCTGTTTGTAGCGAAATTACCAACGAGATGATAACTAAGCAATTGTAGGGAAAAGATCAGAGAACACGGTATAATCTGATGCGGGAGCATATGAGTTATCATCAAGGACGCCTCGTCCTAAATCTAAAGATGTGCTAACCACTGGAGCTAGGGCTAAAGATCGCTATGAGCCATCATTCAAGTCATTGATAGTAGCCCGAGCTCGTATTGTAGCCATTCAAGCTCGTAGAGATCCGGTTCGAGTCAAGATGAGAAGTCAAGTACTGAAGATGAAATAAACTAGACTTCAAGACGAAACTCTAGGCTTTGGAATCGCTCAATTCTGATCTCGGACGAGAGAGAACGAGCCGTTTCAAGAAGAGCTGTCGGCGACATGTCTACAAATCCGCGACCACGGATCGCGGGCTGATTCCATTGATTCGCAGAATTAAATCCGCGACCGCGGCTCCTTTTCCGCGCCCGCGGATTTCCTGCTGAAGACTTCCGAGATTATCTTGTTGTGATTGTTTCCGAGATTATTTCTTTTAATTGGTTTTTAGCTATTTTTAGGAAATACTTTTATTGCTTTATTTCTTTTAATTGACATCCTTATGAACCCTATATAAGGTTTGCCCTAGTTATTGTTTTGCCCCCCCAGACTTTGATATTGAATACAACGTTTATTGTTTTTCCTCCCAAAAGAGAGCTTTTGTGAGAAGAGTGCCCCGTGTGCATTGTTGTTGAACTCGCCCTAGTTGTACTTGTGTGTGTCAATCTCTTCCATAAGGTTGGTGCTATCGGGACTCCATAGAGTAACCTCCAGGTGCCTTGACCCACCAAAGTCATTGTGTTTGGTTGTAATCATCCGTTGGGGTTTCTTCATCATTCGGTAAGGTTCTTGTTCTTAAGTTCAGGGGTTTTATCGTTGTTTGATTTGGTTCCAATTGGCCTATCATTCGACTTATCCTTCTTTCATCTCATTCTAATTCCGCCTTTCTTCTCTGTTCGAGTTTCTGTTCGAGGTTTGGTGTCTAGATCGGACAACAGCGGCTTATCCCCGCATTAAATTGGTATCAGAGCTGTGTTGACACCATCTGTCTTCACAAGAACATCAAGAGACCCCCTATCCAGAAAATCACAAAAAAAAAAGAGTCAGTTTTGTTTTCCTGTTTGTCAGTTTCTTTTAGAAATTGATTTTGAGTCTTCGATACTTTGATCTTTCTTGTTGAGTCTGTTTCAGGTTGTGTACAAGAAGCATGGATCGATTCGTGTTTGTGGAGATCGATAGATTGGAGTTTGGAGCACCCTTGTCCCAAAATTCATTCATCCCATCACCCCATCACAAATTCATCATCCCTACCAAAAAAACCAGCCGTCACAAACCCTAGAAGAGTTGCTGAAATTCTTTTCCTTGGAGCCCAAGACAAAATCTTCAAAGAAGGAAAATCCTATCTCTTCAACAAGGAAATCAAGTTAGTTGCTATGTTTATTTATTTTCAATTTTGCTGAGATTAATATCTTGTATCGAGTCTGTAATTCGTTTTGGTGAGACAAAAAAAAAATATTCAAAAAAACAATAGAAAAGAAAAGAGAAAAGAAATTCAAAAAAAAAAGAGAAAAGAAATCGAAAAGTCTCAAAGTCAGCATTTGTTTTTACGTTTTGTTGAGTCAAAGTCTAGTTTGATATTGTTTGAGTCGGAATTCAAGAAATCAGAGGAATCGGGATTGCCACGAGCCCGAACGAAGACGAAGGAGTTTTAGGCCGCAAGACGCGAACCGCGACCGCGGAATCTCACCCGCGACCGCGGAATTACACTCGCGATCGCACTGTTGTCCAGAACCTAATCCGCGACCGCGGCACCCAGAACCGCGACCGCGGATCTTCTACTGCCTCAGTTTACCTTGTTACTACAACTACGAGCCATCCCTATTACTACCTAGCCCTCTCGACTCCGTCTTCGATCCTTCATCGACACCATAGAGCAACCTCCAGGTGCCTTGACCCACCAAAGTCATTGTGTTTGGTTGTAATCATCCGTTGGGGTTTCTTCATCATTCGGTAAGGTTCTTGTTCTTAAGTTCAGCGGTTTTATCGTTGTTTGATTTGGTTCCAATTGGCCTATCATTCGACTTATCCTTCTTTCACCTCATTCTAATTCCGCCTTTCTTCTCTGTTCGAGTTTCTGTTCGAGGTTTGGTGTCTAGATCGGACAACAGCGTCTTATCCCCACATCATAATCTCAACACTCAAGAGCGATATGGGAAATTAGGGTAGAAACTTGGACTTATGTATTATTCGAATGGTGGTTGAATGATTACAAAGCTGGCGTTAGCCTTTTTTTATAGGCTAACCCTAATAATATCTTTAAGGAAACGAGATCTTATCTTTTCCTTTTACCCTATGACGATATAAAAACAAGGTAAAAGATATTCTTTCTAGTACCTTTTACCAATTACAACAATATAATAAAGAAATAAGATAATATCTATTCGGCCGACTTCATCATCAATGTAGACGAGATCTTCACCATGTCTCGTCACGTTGACGTGATCAGCCTACGCGTAGCCTTGGACGCGTTCCTTACTCGTCGTATTTTTAGGCACAAACAATACCCCTAAGGCGTCTTTCAGGGTTCAACGTCTAGTAGAGACGTCTTCATTAAACTTGGAACGCGTTGATGGTTACGTCACTTGAGATTTTAACATCGTCGCAGAACTTTGGTCATCATTTCTCCTCAATCATTTCCACGTATCTGATGGAAAGCTTCGTTATCTGTACCAGCAACGTTCACCCGTAACGGCTAGTTTTTCCAACGGCTATAATGTCAATGAAATCTTCTCCGTGTTTCTTGCGATTTCTTTAGCTATATAAGGAGAAGGCCTTTTCTTTCTTTCGACCTTTCTACGACCCATTTTCTCCGAATAATTTTTGCTTTCTCACTCACCAGGCAGTTTGCTTTCCCTTCTTCGCTTAAATTCTTCTTTCATCTATTCCTTAACTCTTTGAAATGGCTAGGCCTTCCTTCTACGTACCAAAAAACATCTTGAAGGGTTCCGACTGCAAATCTTCAGAGGCGCGTAGCGTCAAAAGGTTACGATCGTTGGCGAATCTTAGGCCTGAGGTGGAGATCGAAATACCTCCTCAAGGGGTATCTGTCGATGCGTACCGCACGGGATAGATCGCGGTGTATGAATATCCTTTCCTCACCGGCCATCGATTCCCCTTCTCACCATTGACGAAGGCATTTATGCTTACGTTAGGAGTAGCCGTCGGGCAGCTCCTGCCGAGTGTATGGAGAACTTTTGGTGCTTTGGACGACGTATCGGCGAGGCACGGTATTGAGATCGTTGTTGATGATCTCGCCCAATCTTTGACGATCCAGACCAAAATGGTCGGGAGGGTAGGTTTGAAGTCGAGATCCAAAGCAACCCGAATCGCCATCGAGGGAAGCCAGGCCGATCGTCACTGGGCCGACTTCTTCTATTTCGTGAACAAATCGACTCTGGGCGAAGAATGTTCTTGGCTTATCGAATGCTGGAACACTGCGAGTAAGTTTTCCTTCTTTCCTTATCTCTATTGAGTGTGTCTTTGTACGTCGACGCTTTACTCACGTTGGGTCTCGTCTTACGCTTTTTGCAGTAAACACAGACGTTATCGTGATGAGGCGAGAGACTAAGAAGGTCATCGCTAGACTCCTCGAGATTCCGGAGAGTGAATGAACTTTTCATTCTCACGACGGGGAGGGACATCGTATTGTTCCTACGACTCTGACTGGTATAGCGCTCTTGTTCCTTTACCTTGTTCTTTTTTCTTTCTTGCTTCAAGAGTCTTAATTTCTTTCTTCCGATGTTCTTTAGTGTCTGCAGCCTCTTCTCGCGTTCGTAGTGGAGGAGAATCCGCATCCGCTCTTATCGCGTCAAAGAAGAGGAGTCGTATTGGAGAGGGAACTGCTTCCGAGGCTCCTATCCATATTACGCCCATGATTTCTCTCGTTTCATCCCCATCTCCTTCTTCAATTCAGGCGAAGAGGTCGCGCAAGGGCAAGGAGAAGGTTGTTTAAAAGTTGAAGTTTGAGTTCGAGACCGTCGACGACTTTTCGGGAGTCGTTTCTCGTGTCGTCGCGCCTGGTAGAACATTTTTACCCGTTATGAAAGGGCTTCAAACTCCTCCAACGCTTGACCACTATTTGCCAATGGAAACGGAGGATGTGATGGGAGAAGCTCTTGCTACACAATGGCAGGTAGGTTTTCTCAACTTTTCTGCCGTTTTTCTTACCTTTGATTTGATCCTGACTTCTTCTCCTCTGTTCTTTTAGGCGCTTCAATCTTCACTATGAGTCTGGGGACGCTTCTCTGATTTCGTTGACCGGATGAAGGCCATGGAAGAAAAGAAATCGACCGACGAGATAAAGATCCAGGAGCTTAACGCGACGATCCAAACGTTGCGTAAGGCAGAGAGCGAGGCTCAGGAGAAGGTTATGGCGACGCTCAAACTTCACGACGAGCTTGTTAAACAGGTCGGGGACTCGAAGGCGAGTATTGCTACTTTGGAAGACGAGATAGCTAAGAAGGAGGAGAAGCATGCTTCGGAGCTCCGTGAAGCGAAGGTCTATTGGTCTTGGCTTTCTCGTGTAGAGGTTATTGAGCAATACGGTGCTGGGAAGTATCTTAGTTGGGATCCAGTACCTGAGCGGCGGGAGTTTGAGGCGGCGTTCCCGAAGGCGTCGAAGCGGGTCCTTCGTCCTTGCATCCTCCAACGGATCCTGATGTCATGGAGGAAGATGCTCCTAGGTTAATGATGTTGACCCTAACGAAGGCGTTGGAGACGATGAGGGCGTCGACGAAGAAGTCGTCGTGGAAGATTTTGAAGGTGAGGATGAGGGCAAATTTGAATATGAGGACGCAGATGGTTCTTCGTCTAGTTCCTCTGAAAGCGAGAGTGAATCTTCATGATTTTTCGGGGTCGTTCCTTTTTGGCCTTTTGTAAAGTTCCTTCTTATAATTCTCGTTCCTTACGCGTCGCCGGTCTTTGGGGCGCTTTCTTGTAAATATTGTCGTTCTTGCCCTTCTTGATGGGTTTTTTGTAATATATCTTTTTTTTAATTCCTGGATCTTCTAAGCTTTGAATATGTTGTTACGTCCAAATGTGCTCCTCTTGGCGATGGTGTTTCTTCTCGTATGAATTCCTTATTGCCTATGTGATGGCGTTATCACTTTTGGTACTTTCCTTTTAGTCGTCGTCATGATAGATTGCTTCTTCTGATTTTTTGGGCATAGTTCCACCCCTTTTGCTAGGTTTACCTCGGGTTTCTTGTTGGCTGGGCTAGAGCTACCAAATACTTCTATATTACCAAATACTTCTATATTAGCCTATAAATAAAGGCTAACGCCTGATTTGTAATCATTTAGCCACCATTCGAGTAATACACAAGTTCAAGCTTCAACCCTAATTTTCCATATTGTTCTTGAGTGTTGAGATTATACCGTATTATTTGATCTTTGCCCTACAATTTCTTAGCTACAAACAGGAGCCATGAGAGGTACGGTTGTTGTGGCGCCCTCTGTTGGCAACGTTGGAAGACGGTGCTTGAAAGCTTTCAGTAGGAGCCGATGGAGTTGGTATAACGACAACGGTACGGTTGAGTCGTTCTTCTTCTTGAAGAAGGAGGCCAGTGAGATCGTCAATGACGACATTATCAGGTCACATCATGTATGCAGTTACGAAGGGCTCGTAGGAGGAGTCGAGACCGTTGAGAATATAGCTGACTAAGTCCTCGTCGACGACAACGTAAAGACTGTCGGAGAGGGAGTCAACAAGATTACGCTTTTGTTCGATGTAGGCTTGCATCGAAAGGGCGCCTTTCTGAAGGCTCCGCAGTTGGTGTTTGAGGGCCATTCGACAAGCACGAGTCTGAGCTTGATAGGTGTGCTCAAGAGTAGTCCAGGCAGCAGTCGTGGTGGTGCAGTGAGCCATGGAATCTAGAGCACGCTCCGAAAGAGAGGAACGTAGCCAGAGGAGAACAAATCTGTCACGACGACGCCAAATTGCAAAGTCAGGATTGGACATTGGAGGTGCATCGACATTTGCACCGGGAATTGTAGCAGGTGGAGGTGTAGCATCAGTGAGGAAGCCTTCAAGTTCAAAGGCTTCAAGAGAGGAGACTACGGTGTTCTTCCAAAGAGAGTAATTTTCGCCGGCAAGTTTGATATTGAGATTGGGGAAATGAAAATTGAGGGGAGATGTTGTTGTGGTATGGGCTGCAAGGAGGAGGTTTGATGAAGGATTGGTGGTACCCATTGGATCGGGAAGAGGCTGTTCGTCGGGGTGCCGAGAGGGCTGTGTAGATGGCGGTGAAAATTTTTGACCTAGGCTCTGATACCATATGAGAATGTGATAACCGATGATTATTCTTCATTACTTGAATGGGTATTAATAAAGTATAGAGAGATTTACATAAGGCAAGGAAAGATATGGTAAATACTATTTATACAAAAATATGTGCAATCATATCTTCCGTTGATACCACTAAGCCTTCTTATCTGGATGCCTTTGTCTTTATGAAGGTTATAATCATGGACGAACGCAGATTTATAGTTAAGAGAGGGCTAAAATTTCACGAAGATGAAATTAACCTTTGTTTCAGGTTTAAAATTATAAATTTGTTTATAAACACTTAAAATAAATACAAAGTATCATAAAATAATATTAAATGACACAAGTCATAATTGATTAAACGAATGGAAAATGAAAATGAAAACAAAGTTACTGTAATAACAATGCACACATCAAAATTAATTCAACGAATGGAAAAAATTAAAGCAAGCGGACTAACACATGAAAATCGAACCCTTGACCTTTAATAAGATTAGTTAAAAGACTCTACCTCAACCATCAATTAAAATGATCTTTATCCAGAGAGTAATAAATGAAGAAAAGTTGGTTGCTTTAGATGCAAATCACACTTGGGATTTTGTTCCTCTACCACAAGGAAGAGACCAATTAGTTCAAAATATCGGTCTACAAGATCAAATATAAGGCAGATGATACACTTGAAAGGTTTAAAGCTAGGCTTGTGGTCAAGGGCTACATCAAAGAGAGGGAATAGATTTCACTAAGACATTCTCACCAGTTGTCAAAAATGACAACCGTAAGGTGTCTTATCTTTGTTGTTGAAGAACAAATGGTTAATTGTTCATTTAGATGTAAATAATGCAGTCTTTCATGCTGAGCTACATGAAGAGCTTTTCATGAAAGTCCCTCAAAGTCTCACTGCTGCGCACCAGGAATGGCTTGCAAACTTAACAAATCCTTATATGGTCTTTGTCAAGCTTCACGGTAGTGGCATTCCAAATTGTCAGAATCCTTGTTTTCTCAAGGGTATGTCCTATATCCTAATGACCATTCCCTGTTCTATAAGAAGAATGGTTCTTCTTCAATATATATAGTTGTGCATGTAGACGTTATTTTGATGACAAGAACTATGTTGAAATGGAAAACACGAAAGCATTCCTGGATTTACAATTAAAAATCAAGGATTTGGGGCAAATCATTTTTTTCCTTGGTATTGAATTTCTTCACCCTTCTAAGGGTGTTGTTCTTTCTCAAAGGAAGTTCATCCAGAATATCCTCAGAGATTTTGATCCTGAAGATCTTCTAGCTACTCGTAGTCCCTTCCATCCTAGCATCAAGTTATTGTTACCATGAATCATCACTTGGTCGATCCTACTCCATATCGCCGTCTACAGGGAAAACTCAGTTTTGTAAATAACTCCAGACAATATCTATGCTTTTCCGTTCAACATCTGAATCAGTTTATGCACAAACCAACATATACTCATTTTAAAGCTACACTACACACTTTGTTATTTCTTAAAGGCACACTTAATTCAGGACTTCTTTTGTCTTCCAATCCTGCATTCACCCTCCAGACTTACTATGACAGTTGTTTGTGCCTAAAAATACGACGAGTAAGGAACGCGTGACGAGCTACGCGTAGGATGATCACGTCGACGTGACGAGAAGAAAGGAGGATGTCGTCGACGTGACGAGACGTGGCAAAGGTCTCGTTTATCTTGAAGATTAAGTCGGCCGAGTATATTTTATCTTATTTCCTTGTATACTATTGTAATTGGTAAAAGATACGAGAGAAAATATCTTTTACCTTGTTTGTTATATCGTTATTAGATAGAAGGAAGAGATAAGATCTCGTTTCCTTAAAGATATTATTAGGGTTAGCCTATAAAAAGAGGCTAACGCCTGCTTTGTAAGCATTCAGCCACCATTCGAGTAATACCAAGTTCAAGCTTCAACCCTAATTTCCTACTTTGTTCTTGAGTGTTGAGATTATACCGTATTCTTTAATCTTTGCCCTACAATTGCTTAGTTATCATTTCGTTGGTAATTTCGCTACAAACAATTGGCGCCCACCGTGGGGCTGGATCAAAAAGGTATCGTCTCTCCATACGAAAAGAACTTCTTTTTTGCAGGAAATCATGACGAGTCCGACCAACAGCCCACGTGACAGCGAAAAGAGGTCTGAGGAAGAAGACCATGCAACAATTCCTCTCGTTCTGACAGACGAAGACGCGGGAAAAGATCTCGAGAATACTCTCTGATGCGGGGATAAGCCGCAGTTGCCGACCTAGACACCAAACTCGAATAGGAACTCGAATAGAGAAGAAAGGCGGAATTAGAATGAGATGAAAGAAGGATAATTCGAATGATAGGCCAATTGGAACCAAATCAAACAACGATAAAACCCTTGAACTTAAGAACAAGAACCATACCGAATGATGAAGAAACCCCAACGGATGATTACAACCAAACACAATGACTTTGGTGGGTCAAGGCACCTGGAGGTTGCTCTATGGAGTCCCGATAGCACCAACCTTATGGAGGAGATTGACACACACAAGCACAACTAGGGCCGACTCAACGACAACACAAAAGCTCTCTCTTTTGGGAGGAAAAACGATAAACGCTGTATTCAATATCAAAGTCTGGGGGGGGGGGCAAAACAATAACTAAGGCAGCCTTATATAGGGTTCATAAGGATGCCGACTAAAGAAATAAACAATAAAAGTAAATCCTAAAATAATAATCCGAAAACAAATAATATCCGAAAATAATGTTTCTGAGACACTTCGCCGAGGTCCTGGCCGCGGGTGCGGTTATAGAGCCGCGGGCGCGGTTCTTGCCTCCTGGCCGCGGGTGCGGTTATGGAGCCGCGGGCGCGGTTCTTGCCTCCTGGCCGCGGACGCTGTTATGGAGCCGCGGGCGCGGTTTCCAGCCGCGGTCGCGGTTCTTCGCTGTCGTCCTCTGCTCGTTCTCGAACCTCGATCATTAGAACAGTCTTCAATGGTGGTTCTTCGTCTGTATTCAACTCCTTGGAACTGAAGAACGCTACTAACTTGTCTAGCTCTTGCTGGACTTCCTTAGCTCTCGAGCGCGTCAATGCACCTTTAAATTCAGGGACCGGAGGTGTCGGTTGTTGTCCAGATGATCCTTCATCATCCTCCCCTTCTTGAAAAGGATTCGACCTCGAATCATCCAGCTCCTCTTCTTCTTCACCCTCGAATAAAGTCAGATCTTGCACATTGAAGGTAGCACTCACTTGATAGTCGCCGGGAAGCTCTAAGACATAAGCATTATCTCCAATCCTCCTAAGTACCTTGAATGGTCCATCGCCTCTTGGGGACAGCTTTGAGTGGCGTTTGCTGGGGAAACGCTCTCTCCTAAAGTGGACCCACACGAGGTCTCCCTCCTTGAAGATGACCTTCTTCCTATTCCTGTTTGCCTTGCTAGCATTTGTAGCAGCTACTTCTAGCAATTTAGCTCTTGTCCTCTCATGAATTTCCTTGATGTGATCAACCTGTTTTCCTGCATTGAAATCCACTCGCTCCTTCGTAGGTAACGGCATAAGATCAAAAGGGGTTAGTGGATTCAAACCATACACACATTCAAAGGGGCTCATCGAGGTTGAGGAATGGATGGCCCTATTGTAGGAAAACTCAACATGGGGTAAGGCTTCTTCCCAAGCTTTCAAATTCTTCTTAAGAATGGCTCTCAAAAGGGTTCCTAAGGTCCTATTGGTTACTTCAGTTTGACCATCAGTTTGAGGATGACTAGATGTAGAGAATAGAAGTTTAGTCCCTAGTTTTCCCCAAAGAGTTTTCCAAAAGTAACTTAGAAACTTCACATCCCTATCACTCACAATAGTCTTTGGTACTCCATGTAACCTAACAACTCCGGTAAAGAACAAGTCAGCCACATGATGAGCATCATCAGTCTTGTTGCAAGCAATAAAATGAGCCATTTTAGAAAATCTATCAACAACCACAAAAATAGAATCTCTCCCCTTCTTAGTCCTAGGCAACCCTACAATAAAATCCATACTAATGTCTACCCAGGGGGTCGTAGGAATAGGCAAAGGAGTATACAATCCATGTGGTTTAACTCTAGACTTAGCCTTAAGACACTCCAAACATCTTTTCAAACAATGCTCAACATCCCTAAGCATATGAGGCCAATAAAAATGAGTATGCAACATATGATATGTCTTGTCTCTACCAAAGTGTCCCATTAATCCACCCTTATGGGCTTCTTCAACAAGCAATAATCTCAAAGAACACTTAGGTATGCACACTTTACTAGCCTTAAACAAGAAACCATCAAACAAGTAAAACTTATCCAAAGTCCCTTTATCTAAACATTGCTTATAAATAGCACCAAAATCAGCATCATTACGATATAACTCCTTGATGTAAACAAAGCCTAACACCTTAGAGTCAAGTTGAACAATTAAAGCATGCCTCCTAGATAGTGCATCAGCAACAACATTGTCCTTTCCCTTCTTGTATTTGATAATATAAGGGAAAGTCTCAATAAATTCCATCCACCTACCATGCCTCCTATCAAGTTTGTCTTGGCTCCTAAAATGTTTCAAAGATTCATGATCGGTATGCAAAACAAACTCTCTAGGCCATAGGTAGTGTTGCCAAGTCTTAAGTACTCTATATAACGCATACAGTTCCTTATCATAAGTAGAGTAATTTAGACTTGCACCTTTCAACTTTTCAGAAAAGAAGGCAATAGGCTTACCTTCTTGCATGAGGACTCCTCCAATGCCAACTCCGGAAGCATCGCATTCCACTTCGAACGGTCTAGTGAAGTCGGGAAGCACAAGCAAAGGTGCCTCGGTCAATCTGCGTTTTAGCTCCTCAAACGCCCTTTCTTGAGCCTCCTTCCAAACAAACGCTGAATGCTTCTTAGTTACCTCAGTCAGCGGTGCAGCAATGGTGCTGAAATCCTTCACAAAGCGCCGATAGAAGCTTGCTAACCCGTGGAAACTGCGTACCTGGCTGCTGGTCATGGGTGTCGGCCATTCCTGAATGGCTTTGATCTTCTCCTCGTCCACCTGTAATCCCTGGGAACTCACTACAAAACCGAGAAATATAACTCTATCAGTGCAAAAATCACACTTCTTCAAATTAGCATATAGTCGTTGTAGACTAAGAGTAACGAGTACTTCCCTGAGATGTTGCTCATGCTCCTCTAGGGACCTGCTGTAAACCAGAATGTCATCGAAATAAACTACAACAAACTTCCCTATAAACTTCCTCAAGACATGGTTCATAAGCCTCATAAAGGTAGAGGGGGCATTAGTAAGTCCAAATGGCATAACAAGCCACTCGTAGAGGCCAAATTTGGTCTTGAAGGCGGTCTTCCACTCATCGCCTTCTCTCATTCGGATTTGATGGTAGCCACTTCTCAGATCAATCTTGGTGAAGTTTGTGGCACCGTGAAGCTCATCCAACATGTCATCCAGCCTGGGTATAGGATGACGATACTTGACAGTTATGTTGTTGATAGCTCGGCAATCAACACACATCCGCCAAGAATTGTCTTTCTTAGGCACAAGTAAGACCGGAACTGCACAAGGACTAAGACTCTCTCGAACATACCCTTTATCTACAAGCTCCTGCACCTGCTTCTGAATCTCTTGACACTCCTAAGGGTTCATTCTGTAAGCTGGCCGGTTAGGTAACGACGCTCCTGGAATAAGATCAATTTGATGCTCAATGCCCCTAAAGGGCGGTAAGCCCGGTGGAATCTCATCCGGAAACACCTCAGCAAACTCATCAAGAATAGCTTGAATGCTAAGGGGTAGATCAAGTCGAGAATCGGTACCTGTCAACACAAATTTCTTGCAGAGCATCATTAAGGTAGTATCGAAGGGTAAGTACTCACCTTCCAGCTCGGCTTTGGACGACAATAGGGCTCGATTCGTTACTGCAGGAACCAGTGCGCCAGAAGGGTGACCCGCGGGCGCGGCTGTATCACCGCGGGCGCGGTTTGGCGAATGAGCCGCGGGTGCGGTTCTCGTGCCGCTCCTTCTGTCGCGAGCTATCGTGAGCCGCGGGTGCGGCATCTGAACCGCGGGTGCGGTTTTTGGTCGCTGCTGTTGTTCCTTCGTTTCTGTCAGAAACCTTTTCCTTGCCTTTGCTCCTTTCGTAAGCTTCTGCTATCTGCGCTGGAGTCATGGGTTTAAGAGTAATAGGCTTACCATTAAAGATGAATGTATGACGGTTAGTATGACCATCATGAGTAACCCTTCGATCGTATTGCCATGGTCTTCCTAACAATATATGACAAGCTTGCATAGGAACTACATCACATAAAACCGTATCCGTATATTTTCCTAAGGTGAATGTTACTTCAGCTTGTTTTAGTACCTTTAATTCTCCACATTCATTCATCCAATGCAATTTATAAGGCCTAGGGTGGAAAATAGTAGTAAACTGCAATTTAGTGATCAATTCAGTACTAACAATATTGCAACAACTTCCACCATCGATAATCATATTACAGACCTTTCCTTGAACTAAACACCTAGTGTGAAATAAATTTTCTCTTTGATTATCTTCACAAGGGGCGGGTTGTACATGTAAATTTCTTTTACAAATCAAAGAATCACCATGTTCATAACCAATTTCATCACTAAGATCATCCTCATCATGCATATCACCTAGGTTTTCTTCTTTTTCACTTTCACTTTCAAGTTCGCCTAGTTGATTAACAATTAATACTCTAGAATTAGGACAATCTTTCATCATATGACCCTTTCCTCTACATTTAAAACATTCAATATCCCTAGCTCTAGAAGTAGGGTTAGAAGTACTCCCTCGGAGTGGATTAGAAGGGCCAAGTGTTGCCTTGGAGGGCACTTGAGTAGTGGCGGGCGGATTCCTTCGAGAGCCACTGTCTTCCTTGTTAGGGGCATCTCGGGCTGAAGGATAGGAGTTCCTTCCTTGCTGATTTTTCCAGCCACCTGCGTTTTTGCTCCCTTGGCTCCTAATTTTGGTCTTTCTTTCCACCTTGATAGCCAAATGTAGCAACTCAGTCATTGAGTTGTAAGGGAACATCTCAATCTCACTAGACACATATGGGTGAAGGATACGAAGATATCTAGCCATGGTTGTCTCCTCATCCTCCACCAAATTAGCTCGAACCATCGCTATTTGCATAGCATTGTAAGTCTCTTCGACTCCCATTGATCCTTGCTTCAAATTCTCGAGCCGCTGAATAAGTTCCCTAGTGTAATGTCGGGGAATAAATCGAGCTCTCATCATCCTCTTCATAAGTTCCCAAGTAGTGACAGGATAATCTCCATTGGCAACTCTTCCTCTGATCAAGCTATCCCACCAAACTAACGCGTAGCCACTAAACTCCAAAGATGCCAGCTGCACCTTTTTGGCTTCAGGAAAGTTGTGACAATTCCAGACTTGTTCAATCTTGGTCTCCCACTCCATATATACGTCTGGGTCACACTTTCCCTCAAAACTCGGGATCTTAACCTTTATCTTTCCCACTCCATCTTGCTCAGGCTCTCTTCGCCTTCCTTGGTAACCTCCTTGGGGACGGTGTGGTCGCCATCCCGCCTCATCTTCTTCTTCAGGCTCCTCTTCGTTATCATTATCACCTAGGTCCTGAAATGCATCATCAAAACGGTTAGCAGCATTGTATCTATTAAAGTGAGGTATAGGAGAGTTACGAAAGCGTCCTCTCCGGTCTTGTGGCAAATCGTCCCGGGGCGTAGGCCTGCGTCTGGATTCCCGACCCATGCGGGCAGCCTCATAGGCTTCTTGCTGAGGAGGCAGGGGCCTCCGATTGTCGACTGGAGCATCATAGGAGGTCCCGATGTGCTCTCGAACCCTTGGGGACGGGGTGGATCGCTGCTGCCGCTCTATGGCGGTGGTAATGGCCGACGTCATCTCCCGAAACATGTTGGTCATAAATTCCGGGGTAAGGGCGCGGGTCTCCGGGGCTTCTTGCCTCCCTTGGGGAGAAACTGACCTGCTCATCACTAAAGAAAAGACTAACACAGAACAATATTAAGGTAAGTGTAAATGAAAAAAACAACTCGCTAGTGTTTACTCTCGTATGTTTTCCTCTGCACTCTCTCTCAATTGTCGTTGCAATCAGCTTTTCTTTGATGAATTGACTTGTATGGATCAATAACCCACTAAGTTAAAACTACCGAGCTCCTAGCAATATATGAATGATGGTAGAGATGGAGATGGCTAGCGTAGTGCGGGGTTTCGACTGTAAGGTTCTGACTCAAACAAGAGACTGACTCAATGAAAGAAAGAAAATAAGACTCGAAGGTGTTTTGCAAGAATCAGAATGCAAAAACAGAGATATGATTAAGCTTCGAATTTCAAGAAAAGCCAATAGGAAGCGTACCTTAACTTGTTCCGACTGATGTCGATTGAAGGATCGAAGACGGAGTCGGGAGGGTTAGGTAACAATTGAGGCTCGTATCTGAAGATTTTTCGAACTGTGGCTTTTGAGGCTAAGCCGCGGGTGCCGCTTGAATTCCGCGGGTGCGGTTTTTTTGAGGCTAAGCCGCGGGTGCGGCTAAGGTACCGCGGGCGCGGTTTCTGAGGCTAAGCCGCGGGTGCGGCTAAGGTACCGCGGGCGCGGTTTCTGGCGCGTCCTGTGGTTTCTCACTTCCGTTCGGGCTTGTTCAACCCGATTTCCTTTGAGTTCTTGAGATCCGATTTAAACAATATCAATGAAACTAGACTTGACTCAACAAAACGTAAAACAAACTACTAACTTTGAGACTTTTCGATTCTTCTTTTTTTTTTGTATTTTTTTTTTGTTTGTATTCTTTTTTTTTTTGATTTTTTTTTGTCTCAACTAAACAAAACGAAATTACAGACTTGATGTGAGATATTAATCTCAGCAAAATTGAAAATAAATAAAAATAACAACTAACTTGATTTCCCTTGTAGAAAGATAAGATTCCCTTGTAGAAAGATAAGATTCCCTTGTAGAAAGATAAGATTTCCTTCTTTGAAGATCTTGTTTGGGCTTCAAGGAAAGAAATTCCAGCAATTCTTTTGGGTTTCTGATGGCTGCGTTTTGGTAGGGATGGATAGATTTTGAGATGGATGAAGGGCTGAATGGATTTTGGGAACAAGGGTGCTCCAAACTCCAATCTTTCGATCTCCACCAACACTAATCGATCCAAGCTTCTTGCACACAACCTGTAATGACTCAACAAGAAATATCAAAGCAATGGAAGACTCAAAATCAATTTCTGAAAGAAACTGACAAACAAGAAAATAAAAGCTGACTCTTTTTGTGATTTTCTGGATAGGGGGTCTCTTGATGTTCTTGTGAAGACGAATGGTGTCAACCTCGCTCTGATACCAATTTGATGCGGGGATAAGCCGCAGTTGCCGACCTAGACACCAAACTCGAATAGGAACTCGAACAGAGAAGAAAGGCGGAATTAGAATGAGATGAAAGAAGGATAATTCGAATGATAGGCCAATTGGAACCAAATCAAACAACGATAAAACCCTTGAACTTAAGAACAAGAACCATACCGAATGATGAAGAAACCCCAACGGATGATTACAACCAAACACAATGACTTTGGTGGGTCAAGGCACCTGGAGGTTGCTCTATGGAGTCCCGATAGCACCAACCTTATGGAGGAGATTGACACATACAAGCACAACTAGGGCCGACTCAACGACAATGCACACGGGGCACTCTTCTCACAAAAGCTCTCTCTTTTGGGAGGAAAAACGATAAACGCTGTATTCAATATCAAAGTCTGGGGGGGGGGCAAAACAATAACTAAGGCAGCCTTATATAGGGTTCATAAGGATGCCGACTAAAGAAATAAACAATAAAAGTAAATCCTAAAATAATAATCCGAAAACAAATAATATCCGAAAATAATGTTTCTGAGACACTTCGCCGAGGTCCTGGCCGCGGGTGCGGTTATAGAGCCGCGGGCGCGGTTCTTGCCTCCTGGCCGCGGGTGCGGTTATGGAGCCGCGGGCGCGGTTCTTGCCTCCTGGCCGCGGACGCTGTTATGGAGCCGCGGGCGCGGTTTCCAGCCGCGGTCGCGGTTCTTCGCTGTCGTCCTCTGCTCGTTCTCGAACCTCGATCATTAGAACAGTCTTCAATGGTGGTTCTTCGTCTGTATTCAACTTCTTGGAACTGAAGAACGCTACTAACTTGTCTAGCTCTTGTTGGACTTCCTTAGCTCTCGAGCGCGTCAATGCACCTTTAAATTCAGGGACCGGAGGTGTCGGTTGTTGTCCAGATGATCCTTCATCACTCTCAGTACTCCAAAGCGAAATGCTCCCGTAGAAAAGCAGGGGGTAGACGGCAAAGTTACTGACGTAGCCGCAGTCCAAGCACAGTTCAACTCCTTCGAGAAGGTCCAGGAAGAAGCCATGCACGCAGGCGAGAAGACGGCGCTAGAGCTTACTAAGGAGAACGAGAGGTTGAATTCAATAATCAGGGAACTCAAGGTTGGATCAGCAGGACCACGCACCTACGTCCGTGGTCAGAACGTCGTTCAACGCCTCGACCTAGACGCCGCCGTTGAAGAGGATGACGTATACAGACCCCGAGAACACCATGATTACGTTCCTCGTAGAGAAACAATTCAAAAGAAGAAACCTGAGGAGAATATGACCCCAAGCGCCGTCGCCACGCTCGTGGCACAACAGGTCGGAGCTCTAAGAAGAGAGATGATGTTAATGCCCGGAGCCTCTAAGTCCATAGTCCCTGAGCATGAGTTCGGATATGAAGAGAGTCCCTTCGTCACCGCTATCGCCGCTCAGAAGATAGCCAAGAAATTCACCGTCGCTGATCTCCCCGTCTATGACGAATCCGACGATCCAGAAGAGCACATCCTACTCTACAAAGCCAAGCTCTCCACAAGTCTAATCGAGCCAGAGCTAAGGGAAGCGATGATGTGCAAATTCTTTAGCTCGACGTTGAAAGGCCCAGCCTTGATGTGGTTTATCCACTTACCCAAGGGGAGTATCTATTCCTACGCCGAGCTCTCCAACATATTCCGATTACAATTCGCCAGCAGTAAGATGTTCGTAAAACAGCCTTCAGATCTCCACAACATGCTTATGAACAAGGGCGAAACCATAAGAGCCTTCATGAAGCATTTCAATGACGAGAAGATCACCATCCCAGATTGTAGCGAATCTACCGTTGCCGACGCGTTCAGACGTGCCCTCCCTCGAGATAGTGACCTATACAAGGAGTTGACAAAGACTCGCCCTGATTCATTCGTCGCGACGAGGGAAAGGGCCATGGAATTTATGCGCTTAGAGGAAGATCTCCTAAGGCACGCCAAAGAAAATTCTCGATCTCCGCGTAGACAAAATCCTCCGCGGAAGATCTCCTAAGGCACGCCAAAGAACGAGGAGAACGCCATGATAGGAAAAACAAGTCGTTCCAAAGAGAACCGCCAGTGGTGCATAACGTGAGCGAAGTTGATAGCGTTTATATGGTCGACAGAAATATCCCCATGAAGACTGATGCATTGCGAGTTATGAGCGCGATGGAAGGGCTGCGTGACGTGCAATGGCCTAAGAAGCCGAATCCAAAAAGAAGACCCGGAACAGGGAAGGGGTATTGCGAATTCCATAATGACACAGGTCATACTACGGATGGTTGTTACACTATGAGGAAAGAGGTATTAAGGCTGCTAAAGAGGGGAGATTTGAGGGATCTACTCTCCAGAGAAGGAAAGAACGAGCTCGAAGGAGTGAAGAAAGAAAGGAAAGATCCTACCCCTCCTCCACCTCCATCGAGTCATACCCGAACTATACACACCATCCTCGGAGGCTCCTCCGCGAGCGGCTACACCGCATCCGCTGCTAGAAGGAATATCAAGATCTTACGCGACGATAGTGATATGACGTGAGTTTATCAAATTCGTCCTACCAGAAGAAATTACCCGATCACGTTCGAAGAGCCAAACGAGATGGTAGTGCATCGGGACGGGTTAGTCATCTCCCTCACCGTCAGCAATTGCCCGGTCAAGAGAATCCTAGTAGACAACGGGAGTTTCGCCAATATAATCACTACATCTGCTATAAAAGAGCTCGGGCTCTCTAACGACGACGTCGTAAAGAAGTACGTTCCCTTGGTAGGATTCAGTGGCGAGCATGTTAGGAGAGATTACGTTGGCAACCTATGCCAGGGGTATCAATATACAAGCAAAATTTGCAGTGATGGAGATCGAATCGCCTTACAATATCATCCTAGGAAGACCTTGGTTACACGACATGAAAGTTGTACCCTCAACGTACCACCAGTCCCTGAAATTACCAACTCCATGGGGAATCCAAGAAATCAAAGGCGAGCTTCAAGTCGCGAGAGAATGCTATACCATCGGAGTAAGAAACGCCACTAAGGTATCAGTAAGTAAGGAAAAGAAAGCGTAGCAATCAAGGGGTTGCGAAGGAAAGGCTAGGGGTGGAAAATCAATCCCCGACGCGATGAGAAAAACAAAATTCGCCAAGCCAGAAGATACCAATATACCAAGTAAGTACGGGCCAAAAGTCCAAGCAAAGAGCGACGACTTAAGCTGCATGTTCCTAAAGCACCACCCGCCATAAGTCAAGCCGAACAAAAGTGATAAGGATTTCCAAATTCCCTAGCATTATTTTCTCTGTTTTTTTTTTCTCGCATGAGTAGAATCAATTTCTTTCAAGAGTTTCAATAAGTTAGTGTCGTTATCTTAGCGTCGGGACGACAAGGGGTCGTTCCGACTAGGGGTAGGCGTCAGCGTCGAAGTTTGTTAGTTCATGATGCATCTTTCTATTAATATATGAGTACACTCTTTTTTTTTCTCTCCGACGTGTTAAAAGTATGCCGAGTTGTTCTATTTCCAAATTACTTGCTCTGTGTCTATGACGTAACACCAAGCTTAATAAGGCCGCGGCGAAAATCCGCGTCGGGGAGGAGTTTCGTTAGCCTACGCGTTCAAGGCTCCATCTACGCGTATGCAACGTTAGCCAAACCGCCGACTCCGACTCGATGCTTCCCATGATTGTTAGCGACGTGTAGCAATGGTCATGGGGAATGAAGCCTGACACCTCACGAAACCGGCACGGTCCGCTGAGCAAAGAAGGGAAACCTATTGCCACGACCACTCTCCAGGAACGCGTACTCGCGCCTTCCACGGCCCCTCTGAGAGTCATGAATCCACGGGAAAAACGCCAAACCGGTCGGGAGGCGTCCACCGGCATCTTAAGTCCAAACAATCAAGAAATCGGACGCTACACGATGAATGGGCTCGTCGATTAAAAGGGTTCGACGTCGACCTAACGCTAGCGTGAGGCAAAGGACCCACCTTAAAAGTAAGGGGTAACGTCACAAGCTGATAAAATCACACGCTGACCTATGTCCGCCACTCGCTTCGGGTTCGGAGGAAATGCTGGACCCAACCTTCATGTAAGCCGGCAACGTAACAAAAGCAGTTGTAATGACCATATCATCTTATCAAGTAAGTAAAACTTTATAACGCGTTCATTATGAACAAAGTACCATACCAGGGGTAGAAAACTACACCCTAAAGATAAAGTAGCATGAGCGAAAAGCCAAGGACAAATCCTACGAGATACGCATAAGAGGCCACGAAAATTCAAGCCAAAAGGAAATAAGTTCCACACGTACGCAGGGCAAGATACGCGTACCAAAGTATAGCATATAAGATATCAAAACCAGAAAAAGAGCAAGCTCTGAATACGTCTCCAACGCGAAGAGTAACGCACACGACGCAAGAAACAAAGTGCAAGATATAACAAGTAAAGCAAGCACAAGGGTCTTTGGTAGCTCTAACCTAGTCTACGGAGAGCCTAAGCCAAACCTACCAAAAGGGGTAGGACCACTCAAGGAAACATGCAAACACACCCAAAGCCAAAGAACGTATAGGATACTGATGAGGCTAAAGTCGTAGTGCCAAATCAAAGAAAACTCTAAACACTAACAAAAGTATAGCAAGCAAGTAGAGGTTGAACCCAAGGGAATCAAAAAACCAAATCATTGCAGTCAAGCGAAATACCAACTAACGAACAAGTAACAAGTAACCAAGGGGGGGGGTTGATTGTATGGAACACAAAAGTAACAAGTATCAAGCAAAGAAGGTTTGGTTGTGAATATGATGAGAAGGGGTTTCACCTAGCAAGTATCCACACAACAGTCAATCAAGTTGATCATAGATTTATCTCAAGTTCTTATCAATCCTAGGGAATGTTCCTATTCCAATGTTTAATATATCAGCAGGCCAACCGGTCCTGATAATACTTACTATTCAGCAATAAGGGAAACCTCTCAAGATTAGATGAAATAGCAGCAAAGAGCACATGAATTATAAGGATGCATGCAATAACTTACAACCGTCAAGTATTAACATGCAATCAATTCTCTTTCATAAAAGCAATCAACTACCAGATCATGCAGATATGAATGCTACAATGACAAGGAATTCCACCGTATATTCCTAGTCTAGCAATAGAAAACTATCAATCAAACTAGGTGATCAAGCTAGCAAAACTAATAGAAATCAATAGATGAAGTGCAAGAGAATTAATACAAACCCATAGGAAAAGAACAAGAGTTTAGAAATCTCACAACTTAATAACTGAAGATTTCAACCGCTAAGTAAAACAATGGAGATTAGTTCCTACTCATGGTTGCAGAACTAAATTGTCTGATGGAAAAGATGATAGAAAAGATGATAATAGAAAGAAAGAAACTAGGGTCCTTAAATAGAGAACTAACCCCAAAATATATGGTAAAAGAAAGATCCTAAACGAAATAATAAAATAAGGTAAAAGAAATAAAATAAAATAAGGAAAATAAGGAAAGTCCGGAATATCTTCGGCCTTGTTGTGGCGATCGCCATGGATGCCTGGCGATCGCGGTCTTCATGTAAAACTTTGCCTCGTCTCTGTCGCCCCATGGCGATCGCCATAGAGTCATGGCGATCGCCATGCTCTCTCGAACTCCTGAAATGCTCCTGTTGTAGAATGGCGATCGCCATAGTGATGGTGGCGATCGCCGCTGCTCCGCAGGATGTCTTCGTCTTCATGTCTTCAATCTTTGATCCTCTTCTTCTTCGGTTCTGGTCTTCATTTCTTCACTTCTTCATAAACAACTCAGAATATAACAATAGCTCCAAATACTTGTGATAACACTCCTAAACTAATGTAATAACCCCTAGTTACGCCATACAAAGTGTAGCGTATCAAATACGCGTCACGCAAGTCCGAGACCACCTACCTGTAAGAAAAGGATAAGGAAGCCAGAAAGCACCTCCGAAGTAAGGAAACTAGAAAGACAGAAATATTGTCAAGACGATCCAAAGAGAAAAGTTACTCATTCAACCCACAGACTAATACGCTATCACCAAGAAGAACATGTCTAGACGCAACGACATACTCAACGCGCAAAAGAGCCAAGAATCAAAACATTATATTATAGAGGCCCATCAAGAAGGGAAAGAACAAAAGTACTTACAAGAAAACACCCCGAAGTACGGCGACGCGTAAACAAAAGAAAAAGAAATTTACAAAGAGCCCAAGGGAAGAATGACCCCGGAAAATCACAAAGATTCACTCTCAGACTCAGAAGAGCTCGACGAAGAACCATCCGCGTCCTCGTATTCGTGTTCGTCCTCGTCCTCATCTTCAGAGTCCTTTACAACGACCTCTTCGTCTACATCCTCTTCATCTTCGACGCCTTCGTTAGGATCGACCTCATTAAGATGAGGAACATCCTCCTCCATGACGTGAGGATCGCTGGAGGATTCCAGGGTGAAGGCCCCTCCTCGACAACCTTATCCTTTCCGTTGCGTGACTTCTTTGCCGGAATTGAAGAAGGAGATGGAGATGAGACGAGTGAAATCATAGGTGTAATGTGGATAGGAGCCTCAGAAGCAGTTCCCTCTCCGACACGACTCCTTTTCTGCGACGCAATAAGAGCGGATGCAGATTTTCCTCCGCTACGAACGCGAGAAACATCTGCGGATACTAAGGGACGACAAAGAAAGAAGAGGTTAAGACCTTTAAAGCGAAAGAGAATAAGATAAAGGAACGCGAACGCATTACCTGTCAAAGCCGTAGAAGCAATGTGATGACCCTCCCCGTCGTGTCCATGAAAAGTTCGATCACTCTCAGGAATCTCGAGGAGTCTGTCAATGACCTTCTTGGTCTCTCACCTCGCCACGATAGCATCTGCGTTAACTGGAAAAAAGTATAAGACAAAGTAAAACATCGACGACTGACGACATGTATAGCAAAGATTCGAAAGAAAGAAGCGTGAACTCACTCGTAGGATTCCAACACTCGATGAGCCAAGAGCATTCTTCGCCAATAGTCGATTTATTTACAAAGTAGAAGAAGTTGGCCCAATAGCGATCAGCCTGACTTCCCTCAATGGCAATTTTAGCCGCTTTAGGTCTTGATTTAAGACCTACTCTCCCGACCGTTCTAGTCTGGATGTTCAAGGAATGGGCGAGATCATCGACCACAATCTCGACGCCATGCTTCGCCGTCACATCGTCGAGAGCGCCGAAAATCCTCTAGACGCTCGGTAGAAGCTGTCCTACGGCCACTCCTAGCGTAAGCATAAACGCTTTCGTCAACGGCGAGAAGGGAAACCGATGACCAGTGAGAAAAGGGTATTCATATACCGCTATCCACCCCGGGCGGTGTGCGTCGGCAGACACCCCTTGAGGGGGTATCACGATCTCCACCTCGGGACCAAGATTCGCCAACGATCTTAACCTCTCAACGTTACACGCCTCCGAAGATTTGCAGTCTGAGCCCTTCAAGATGTACTTTGGCACGTAGAAAGAAGCCATTTCGAGAGCTAGAGAATAAGTGAAGAAGAAATTTGGAGAGAGAAGGAGCAAAAGATCTGTTGGGCGTGAATAGATGAGAAAACAAGGAGCGTTCAGAGTATATGGGTTGTAGAAGAAGTAGGAGGAAAGTGAAAGTCCTCTCCTTATATAGCCGAAGAGATCGCGAGAAACACAGAAGAGATTCCAACGGCATCATAGCCGTTGGGAAACTAGCCGTTACGACTGAGCGTTACCGGCACAGATAGCGAAGCTCCTCGTCTGTCACATGGAAATGATTGAAGAAAAACGATGATCGAAGTTCTACGACGATATTAAAAATTCAAGTGACGTAATCATCAACGCGTTCCTAGTGTAACGAAGACGTATTCCTTGAAGAAAGAAGGCGTCTCCCAGCTCTACTAGACGTTAAGCCCTGTAAGACGCCTTAGGGGTATTGTTTGTGCCTAAAAATACGACGAGTAAGGAACGTGTGACGAGCTACGCGTAGGATGATCACGTCGACGTGACGAGAAGAAAGGAGGATGTCGTCGACGTGACGAGATGTGGCAAATGTCTCGTTTATCTTGAAGATTAAGTCGGTCGAGTATACTTTATCTTATTTCCTTGTATATTATTGTAATTGGTAAAAGATACGAGAGAGAATATATTTTACCTTGTTTGTTATATCGTTATTAGATAGAAGGAAGAGATAAGATCTCGTTTCCTTAAAGATATTATTAGGGTTAGCCTATAAAAAGAGGCTAACGTCTGCTTTGTAAGCATTCAGCCACCATTCGAGTAATACCAAGTTCAAGCTTCAACCCTAATTTCCTACTTTGTTCTTGAGTGTTGAGATTATACCGTATTCTTTGATCTTTGCCTTACAATTGCTTAGTTATCATCTCATTGGTAATTTCGCTACAAACAACAGTGACTGGGCATCTTTGTGTATGAACACGAAGGTCTTCCAGTGTCTAGGTATCTTGTGTAAGAAAACGAAGGTCTGTTAGTAGGTACTTTTTTCTATTAGGCAATGCCCCAATTCTTGGAAATCGAAGAAGCAGACGACCATCTCCTTGTCTTCAGCTGAGGTAGGGTACAAGTCTCTTCGACTAGTTGTGAGGTAAACTACAATTTAAAAACATCTATTCATATCGCGAAAAAACATGCTTTCCACAAAAGGACGAAACACGTGGAGATAGATTTCCATTACGTAAGATCTAAACTTGTTCAAGGACTCATGTACGTCTCTAACTCACATTCCCACACAGCTTCAACTCGCTGATATCTTTACTAAGCATCTCAGGTCCAACTCATTCCTCTGTATTGTCCAAATTGGGGCGTCAAGAAGCACCAGTTTGAGGGGGATATTATTGTTAGAGTTTGTTAGTAAGTTGAGAACATGAGAGTCTGTTATATAAAGCAATGTAATGACAACTTTTCTAACTAATTTAGTAATCAAGTTTCACATTTCTCACTTTTGTCTCTCCTTTCCTTGCTCGAATCCACAACACCAACACATGCTATACCTTTGATCAATTACAGGCTCATGTGAATGTTTTTCTCCTCTTTGATGAAGAAAAGGATTTAACTCGGTTTTAGTAATGGAAAAGAAAGAAGTGGTTGCTCTTCGAAGTTTTGTAAGATTGTTAGCTTAGTTACACCACTTCTACATGTTAATTGTGTGCTCACATTACATACTTGGTGCATTATTTCCTACTTAAGTCTATAAAGTAGATCTCTGTTTGTAGTAGGGAGTAGGCATTTACAAGTTATAATAGTATTAAGTGATAGCGATGGGCACTTGGATCTAGTATGTAGTACGGACATAAAGCTGGTACAGCGCGCTTTGTGCTTCCTGGTTCCATTAATCAATTTGGGCCCGGGTTGGGCGTCGGTATTTGCAACCAAGAAACGAAACGGAATATAATAAACTTATATAGGTTCTATTTAACACATCGATAGATTCGTCACAGATCAAATAAAGACTAGATTCGTCACGGAGCAAAGCACGATCAGGTTTGTCACGGGCCATAAGGCGTGGTTCGTCATGGAGAAAATGAGATGGTTCGTCACGTTTCATAATGTTGTAGAGAATTTCAATACGAGTCTGTGCATATAAAATACGTCCAAAACGGACAACATGTGCCGATCTATTTGCATTTGGTATTTTGTTTTAAATTCTTCCTTTCGAAAAGCTCAAAAACAAACTTAATGAAAACGATGGTTTTGTTTTTTAGGGCTTTTGGAATGACAAACGATGTCCGTTTTGGACGACTTTTATATGTACAAACTCGTATTGAAATTATCTATAAGATTTTTAAAAAAATTGCTTCGTTAAAAAATTGCTCTTTGAAGGACCGCGCCTTTTGGTCTATGACAGACTAGTCCGTATTTTACTCTGTAACAAATCTAGTCTCTATTAAATCTATCTTTTGTGTTAAATAAAAATTTTACGCGTGCCAAAGAGTAATTCCCAACTTATCCTCGAATTTTCGTGTGTAATGTGATTTGAAAGCGAAAGTGGAAAGCAAGAAAAGGTGGAATGAAATTTGGGCAGGCAAACACCAAGGAAAGTAAAACAAAGCATGTGAGATTTTGATATGGAGAAGCAAAAGTGCAACTTCTTTTTGATTTTGCACCACTCTTTTAGCTAAGTTCCCTGTCACTTCCATCGTCTTCTTCAATCTAGTTGATCTCTATCTAGCTTCAAGATGGAGACTAATGCATGTCTATGGTATTCGTAGCAGCCAACACCCAAGCATCTGCCCTTTAAATGGATTTGATTTCATTTCACTCTTTTTATCTTAACAGCCACTGCACATGGTGGGAACAAATAACACATACCGAATAACCGTACGGGAAGATATATAGGTTAACCGCATCCATATTTTCCAAAATTATAGTAGTAGATTAAGTGATCGAAACAAACAAACATTAATTCAAACAAACACTAATTCGATACGTGGTTATTCGATACCTAAGATACCCGGAAACTCCATGGAGTAGACGTTTCCCGTGTCCAAAAACTTATGAAACTCAGAAATTCCCGGGAAACTTTCTAGAAAATGTTCCTAGGCATTTTCATAAAATCATATGCATCCGCGTTTTCTATTTGTTTGTATGCGTTCCTTAGTTGGTTTTACATGTTTTCTACTATTAGAGACACAAAATTATCCAACTCTAAAATAGTTAAAACTCTAATAGGTCAATTTCTCGTATTTTTCTCTTCGAAGTTATTCAATTCACTTGTAATTCTCTTTCTATTGCACTTTTAACTGGCTCATATATTAAAAATGAATAAGAACATCAACTGTTTATGGGCAACCACACCAAGAAAAAGAGGAGTTAGAGTTTGCACATCAAAATCAAGCCAAACTAAGTAAGTGTGAAAGTTAGGGGGCAACCAAAACCAAGTGAGGGAGACTAGGGAGACTAATGTTTGGTTGAAAACAAACCGAAAGAGTCACTCCGAAATCAGACAAAGAGGGCTAGTTACGCCAAGTAATCTAAATCCGAGGAAAGGACAAGAGCCAAGTAATCACATCAAATCCTAACAACCAAGTGAGAGAAACTCATACGCCATTATCATATGTTCTAGCTCATTCCTTCACCCTTTTAACTATCATTCCCTCACAATCCTTACAATCCATCATCCGGTCTTCATTCACCTTCCTCTTCCTATTGAACCTATTTTCTTTCAATTTGAGCAACTTCTAAAGTTGGGTACGTGTAAGAGTGTCTACCCAATGGGGAGCTTTCGTTTAGGTTTTTCAGGTGAACTAGAAGCCGAATTGGAGGAAGAGAGCTCGGATCACCCATCAAGGCGAAGAAACCCAATCGAAGAAAGCAACCATGTTGTTCGAGTGAAAACCTCCCCTGTTGTTGTGGTGAAGGAAGGAGAAAGAGTAGCCCCCTTAGGTCCCAGATGTTGTACCGGATCGGAAAAACGGGCTTCAACAAGGGGTGTTAAGGCATAGGTGAGATTTGCTATACAATGAATAAATTTCTATTTAGAGCTTTGGTGTTTCCCTTCTACGATGATAAGGCCCGACCCAGAGGCCATCCCAAGTTTTCATATATATATCTTTATACTAGTGGTATAACTTAGTAGTCCATGTATAGTAGTAAATCCATGTAGTTCAATGGTAGAGCCTTGGACTGTTAATACATAGATCTCGGGTTAGATTCTCTTTCCTTCCCTATTTTCATTTATTTTTCGTCTCCTTCCTCCTCTCCATTCTTTCATTTGTTTTTCTTTAAATTGTGATTTCTCCAACAATTACTATATTTCACTTAATTTCTTTATAAAATAGGCCCTTAATTTTCATCACCTTCTCTCGTTATCCATTTACCTTTACTTAAATTAAAATTGAACTCCCAAATAACTATCTTATTTATTTGACCTCTTTATAAAATACGCCCTAAAAATAATTTTTTAGGATGCTCTTTATAAAATACTCCCTAACAACTATATTAAATTAAGTTTTATAGGGGCATGCTCAAAAAAAATCGCAGAAACCCAATGCATATGTACTAGCTAAGGACGAAAGTTTACTTCGACACTTCAATTCCCCCTCAGATTAACAACTACTAAAACAAGAATACAAATTCCCCCTCAGTTCATGTTATCCTCTTTATTTTCCCCCTTTTGGCATCATAAAAAAGGAACACTTAAATGTCATACACATTGGAGCTCACAATTCATGTGTTGTTCAATGCAGTCTCCACATATTATAATATGTCCTTTACAAAGGACGTCTCCTTCTCAAAGCTCACCACCCATCGCCTTAAACAACCAACTAGTTTTCCCATATTCTTCATTTTGTTCTTCATTTCATAGACCAAATTCAGCTCTTCATTTGTTCCCTTTCAAGGCTCTCAGATGCCATTTCCTCAATGTCGTCAACTTGTTCATACTCCTGAGCTCTAATCCAATCTGCATCTTTATATCTTCTAAACTCCTTTTTCCTCAAGATACTTTCATCCAAGCATTTAAAAAACGCCACCTCATTCTCCCTTTTTTTTATTGTAATTATTGCCTCTCCATCCCTGCGGCGCCTAACGATTCACTGCAATATTTCCATGTTCAGACACACTTCCCCATCCAGTAAGAGCAATCGTCGCCAATTCCATGGTTTCTAGAAGATAGA
Source organism: Oxyria digyna (assembly GCA_029168935.1). NCBI lineage: Eukaryota > Viridiplantae > Streptophyta > Magnoliopsida > Caryophyllales > Polygonaceae > Oxyria > Oxyria digyna. The sequence continues at coordinate 8,153,900 of JAPVLV010000024.1, forward strand.
GTGGTATGATGCGGGGGTATCGTTACCAGAGATGGTACAAAAGAACATCACGCACAAAACAATAAATGTATTCATGGAATTCATATGGTTTAAATCATGGTGATAGATTCCAGTTGTGGATGAATAAAACTGGCTCATAGGAATGTGCAATCATGACTAGGCTTAGGGACGACTATAGAGACCCTCTATCCTTTGGGCTTATAATGTGGGTTCAAATCATCAAGAGGGCTCTTTTGGGCTGAAAATAAAACCTTTTCAAGGAAAGTAACAAATAGAGCAAGCAATCATAATCAATTCAGTTATCATGGATGTAGGCTCAGCTAGACAAGACGCTCAAAACAAATAATGAAAAAGAGGAGTTGTAGAGCTCTATAAGATTATGTCTTTAATAAGTAAGCTTCCTAGTTTCTACCAGCCATTAGGGGTTTTATAAGGAAAGCACAATCATTAAAGGGAAATCATACCAAGTTTTAGTCGAAGTCTCTCAAAAGGTTCCTTGTTGAGTGCGTCGGTAAAGACGCCAGCGACTTGATCTTCAGTTCTTACGAACTCCATAGTCACTAAAGCTTTCTCAACACAATCACGAAGAAAGTGGTGCCTTTTCTCAATGTGTTTGACCCTTGAGTGTTGCATGAGATACTTAAATATATTTATAGCACTAGTGTTGTAACAAAGAATAGGAACATAATCAAGACGACCAAAAAAGTCACTTAGCTGTTGTTGTAACCATAGGAGTTGTGAGCAACAAACGACAACTACGACATGCTTGCGATCAACTTTGTTCCTTGTGAAGTAAGCATCTGTGTATCCCCCCGGGCTCATGTTGCCACCTCTATGATACCATAGACAGAAAACATCTTTTCCCTTCAAATATCTCAAGATTATCTTAGATGCTCTGTTGATGCATGCTTGTTCCATTTTCACCGTGAAACACTTGCCCTCTTAGGAAGAACATGAGTTCCCCACCATACTCATTTCGAACTCGCTTTCCATGAGCTTCACAACCTTTTTCACCAAGGAGCCATTTGTGGATCCGAATATGATATCATCTAGATACACTTGCATGACCAGTGTACTCTTTCCTTCTTGTTGGTTGTAGTCCTTCACCACCAGCCTTTGGTTCTGCCATGTAAACAAAAGAGGTGAAAGCACAAAATTCATTTGAAGGAAATGGAGGGAGTGTTACTTCACTGGAGTCATCATCGATGGAATGAGATGATGAGGCATTGTCTACTTGAATGGCAACGCTGCAAACATGATCATTGGGCCATCCTGGAAGGTCCGCACTACGAGATTCTGTAATGGCTATTTGGGCAACAACTTTCTCCTGTGTGTTCCCTATTAGGGAACTATCATCTATATTCTCTAAAGGATCGTTACTTTCCTCGCCAGTGCTGCTCTCAGTCTCTCCCTCAGATATTTCTTGTGTTCCCCCTGGATTGGATCCAGAATAAGTTGAGGGCTCTTGACTGGGAGTGATACCTGCAACATTCAAGTTGTGTTCCTCCTCAGGGACGAAAGTTGAGCCGAATTTTTACACATTGTTGGTGAAGATCCCTGGTTCGTGCCTAAAAACTTCTCTCTTACTCTTGTTGCCAAAGGTAATGGAACCTCCGGTGTGCTGATGAAGTGAGCGAAACCATCCTTTGTTCCTAGTTATGTGTTGTTACGTGCTGAGAATAGTTCCTCACCTCACCCTGAATAAAAGGTTAGTTTTTACGAACCCAAGCAAGCTTAGGTTTGCTTAGCATGAGAGCAAACTGATCCTTGAATACTACCTTAGGCTTGAATTGATTAACATCAACCTTTAACCTTGGTGTATGCCTTTGCAGTCCTTTGGGCACCACCTTAGGCTTAGGTTGATTTACCTCAACCCTTACCCTCGGGGTACCACTGGGTTGACCTTTAGGCGCCACCTTAGGTTTGGGTTGATTAACCTCAACCCTTGCCCTTGGCGTACCCTCAGGTTGACCATTAGCATGAGACCGATGAGATTTACGTGACCTTCCCTCAGCTTGCTTTTTGAGTTCGCATTCATGCTTGTAATGCCCCACGTTACCCCAGTACCAACAAGCACGATGTTGCTTAGGGTCAGCGTACTTACTTTGTCGTGGTCGGATGAGTATGTTAACTTTCCTTGATTCAAAGTCAATTTGTGTCGGTTTGGTATTCTGGACATGACTAATCCCGTAAGCCTTTTTCCCATCAGACCATGTACCCTTGCCTTCAATAGAACTGTTCCTACCAGAGGTTGCAACATTATGATTACACCCATAATGGGGATCTTCATGTTGTGTTTCCTTAGGGGATTCAGGCTCTATTTTAGGAGGTACATGAGTTTTTGAGGAGTTGGGCATACCATAGCCAAATCCAAAACGAGACGACACAAATTGATTAGTGAGAACGGGTTTTAAGCCTTCTATCTTGGAAGTAACATACTCATTTCTCCACCACTTGAAGTCAGCAAGTTCATTACCAAGATTTTCATTACTCACAGAAGGCGAAAGAATTTTAGATTCAAGCTTGGTAATGTTACCTTGAAGAGTGCTAATACAGGACTTGAATTTAGGACATATCCTACACGAGTTGGATGTAGAGGAAGCGGTACTTTCAAGTTTGGTGAATTTTTCAGACCAGAGTCTATTTTCGTCAACCATGTTAGATAGTTCCTCCTCCTTTACCTCCAACTCACCGTGAAGATTCCCAATTTTCTCACCAAGAGCATTAATAATGGAAATTAATTGAGCATTGGTTTTACCTTGATATTTATTGAGGAGATAGGATTGGCTTACCTTGTTCTCAGTCGAGTCCTTGTCAGCAATGAGGCATACTTCCTTTCGAGCATTGTCTCCTTCAGCTTCAGAGTATGAATCTCCCCATATGGCCGTCATTGCACGTTTTTCCTCAGGAACAGAGAGTTCTTTACCTTTCTTCTTAAAGCAATTTCCCGCAAAGTGCCCCGTCTTCTGAAAATGATAGCATGTCACCTTTTTGACATATGTGTTCCTTTCTGAGGAACGGGGGGCGTTTTTACTTCCCTCCAAAGCCATCCTGAAAGCCCTTGCGAATAAATTAATAATATTATCATCATTAATCTCAGCATTCTTCATCTGTGATAGATCAAATGCCCTTTCAACCTTTCGCTCGAGAATATCATAATGACTTTTGAGACGGCAGACAAGATCTTCTAAGGATATATCTTTGATGTCACTTTGTGCTTGTCGAGCATTGATGAATCCATCCCACTTGGAATTTAGAGCTTGCATGAATTGATGCGTAACCTTCCATTGGGGGATATCTTCACCGAGAAACTCTATTTGGCTGACATATCCTTCGCATCTGGCATGAAAATCTTCCAAAGATTCGTTCTTTTCTTGGAGAGCCTTTTCATAGTCCTTTTGTGCCGCTAGGAGGCGATTTAATTCTCTTCACATCGCTACTTCCTGAGTAAGTTCTGCTAAGTGCATCCCATATTTCTTTTGCAGATTTGTATTTTAGTACCTTTCTGAGATCACTTGAACTTAGTGCCATGTGAAGAATCTTCTTGGCCCTAGCATTCTTCTCCAAGACTTTGTAGTCAGCATCGTCGTAGTCGATTCTCTTCTTCTCCTTAGTCTTGTCTTCCCCGGCAAGGCCAAGAATAACTGTATCTCTGAATTCAATGACCTTCCACAGTTGAGCATCAAGGGATTGAGTATGGGATTCAAATTGAATCGCCCACCAGTCATACTCTCCCGATTTCAGCATTGGGGGTTTCCAGAATGAGTCGTTGATTGCATTGTTGGATGACATCTTTCCTGCAAAGCTAACTTAGACAATCTAGAGACCAGACTCTGATACCAATTGTTGGATCAGTTAGCTTAAAATACCAAAGAACAAAGCTTTGTTCCCTGGAATGTAATGCAACGGAATTAAAAACAACAAAGGAAAGATCAAACCTGAACACGAAGATATATAGTGGAAACCCTTAATACCAAAGTATTTCAGGGCAAAACCACTCCCTTCTAGCTTCTCACTAGAAGGAGTTTGAATCGTCTACTTGTGTTATTGATTTCTTGTTACAATAAGAACTTGGATCACTCTTCTAAGCTTCTCACCTAGATCTCGGATCTCTCTTCTACTTGAACTCAATCTCTAACACTCGTAGTCTCTCTTCACAACTCTCAACGCTCTAGGTCTTTTTCGACTCTCAAAGACTTGCTAAAACTACATGAATCCCTCACAATATATAGCAAACTAAATAACCCTAACTAGACGTCTTCTTGTGCTCCAAGTCTTCAATCTGAATTACCATAAAGCTTAACCAAAGATATGATATATTTTATTTATGGAAATCTCTTCCTTAAATAAAATATCATTCGTTCCTTCCAAATAATCTTCTATCTTTTTCTCCAAGACTTCAAATCCGACTTTCCATAAAGCTTCATCAAATGTATGGTAAATTCTATCTTTAAGGAATTCACTTCCTTAGATATAATTTGCATACTTTCCTTCCGTGTAATCTTCCAACTTGATCTCCAAGTCTTTCAACTTAGGTCTTCAATAGGCACGCTGCTTCTTTATGTATAAGGAAGTATTATCTATAAAGAAATATTCCTTATTGTTCCTTATTTCCTTATTTCTTCAGTGAATCAAACGGGCGCACGTCTCAAGATCAAGTCTCCACTGATCGAGTTGCCTCTTTTCTTATTTGAGAAATCTTCTTTCCTTATTTGTGAGTCAACTCTTCCTTATTTCTCCAAGACCATCCTCCAAAATATCTCGACCAATATTCTTCCTCGGATGGACCTATCCTGCACAGCTGACTTCCATTCGACGTAACCTTACGTCTCATGAAATCCAGCAAGCATTTCTCTGCATCCTGCAATCACTAGTAACATTCTTATACACTCAAGTAAATCATTAGTAGATGTTTGTCATAATCAAAACTTATCACATCTGAACGGGCTATAGCCCCTTTGGAATTTAAGCCTAATGCTTGTGGATGAAAAAATGCTTTTATTTTCTTAATTCCGACCGTTTTCTCCATATTTCTCATATTATAGTATTCTAGTTTTGAGATCTTTACACTTCTCATATTATAGTATTCTAGTTTTGAGATCTTTACACCACGATCAGATCCGAAATAATGCAATTTCCATTCTACACCAACTCCACGATTCCAAAGTGATACTACTATTTTTAATTAATCTTGTATTAATGTGATTAACAACGGAAGATTGGACAAGAGTTGATGAAAATGAAGATGAAGCAATCAGTTAAAGCCAACCCGTCCAATTGAACCGTTGAGTCCAATTAAGTCCTGTGGGAATTGACTTGCCTTGTTTTACTTCCTCACTCGGTTCGGTCGGTTTCAATTTGTCCCATTTATAAGATACGATGGATTATGCACTGTCCAGCGTACGATGGATTATGCACTGTCCAGCGTACGATGGATTATGAAGTGTATAATATATACCGTGAAAGCATGTGGGCATGAAAGTCCAAGACTATATAGTCATCTTCATCCCCAACAAACAACCAAAAACTTAAAGGGCCACAAACAAATCAAGCATGCTGTTCTTGTTCTTGATCCTGATCCTGTCATCCAGCGTCAGCTCCTCCGAGCTAACCGCTCTCCTCCACCTCAAATCCATCTTCTCCTCCTCCAATCCAGACCTCTTCTCCACATGGCTCTCCTCCACCTCCCCCTGCAACTTCACCGGCGTCACCTGCAAATCCTCCTCCGTCACCTCCCTCGACCTCTCCCGCCGCAGCCTCATCGGATCACCCCTCCCCTTATCAACCCTCTGCACCCACCTCCCTTCCCTCCAAAAACTCTCCCTCGGATTCAACTCCATCTCCGGCCAACTCACCCCCTCCGACCTCCATAACTGCACCAACCTCAACTACCTCGACCTCGCCAACAACCGCTTCTCCGGCTCCTTCCCCGACCTCACACCCCTCCCCCATCTCCAACACCTCCATCTCAACATGAGCGGATTCACAGGCGAATTCCCCTGGAACTCCCTCAAACCCACCTTAATCACCCTCAGCGTCGGCGACAACTCCTTCGATCCAGCCCCCTTTCCTCACGTCGTCACCACTCTGAAAAATCTCAGCTGGCTTTACATGTCCAATTGCAGTATCACCGGCTCTGTTCCGCCTGATATAGGGAATCTCGTCAACCTTCAGAATTTGGAGCTTTCTTATAACTCCCTCACCGGAGAAATCCCGCCGGAGATTTCAAAGCTCACGAGCCTCTCGCAGCTCGAATTGTACGATAACTATTTAACAGGCGAAATCCCCGCCGGATTCGGGAGTCTGAAAAATCTCCGGTACTTCGACGCCTCCGACAACGAGCTTCACGGAAACCTATCCGAGATCAGAACGCTGACCGAGCTGGTTTCTCTGCAGCTTTTCCACAACAAATTCAGCGGCGAGTTACCCGCCGAGTTGGGCGAGTTCAGAAGCCTGGTCAACGTCTCTCTTTACAACAATAATCTCACCGGCCAACTCCCCCGGAATCTGGGCTCGTGGGCCGAGTTCAACTTCATCGACGTCTCCACCAACTTCTTCACCGGCCCAATTCCGCCGGACATGTGCAAGAAGAAAACCATGAAGAAGCTCCTCATCCTGCAAAACAGCTTCTCCGGCGAAATCCCCATCACCTACGCGAACTGCAACACGCTTATCCGATTCAGAGTAAGCCAGAACTCGCTCACAGGCGCCGTTCCGGCCGGAATCTGGGGGCTTCCCAATCTCTACATCCTCGATATCGCGGATAATTTCCTGCAAGGTCCGATTTCGTCGGAGATTAAAAACGCTAAAAGGTTGGGGAATTTGCGTGCTTCTGGTAACAGTTTGTCGGGAGAGTTGCCGAATGAGATCTCTGGGGCGGAATCACTGGTTGTTGTTGATCTGAGTAGCAACCAACTTAACGGTCAGATTCCCGAAACTATCGGGAATCTCAAAAGCCTCAGCAATCTTTATCTCGATAGCAACCGGCTTTCGGGTGAAATTCCGGATTCATTGGGACAATCCCCTCATCTCGGAGATCTGAATTTGGCTAAGAACTCACTATCAGGCAAAATCCCGGGTTCATTAGGATATTTGCAAGCACTGACTGCATTGAATCTGTCGTCCAATGATCTGTCCGGTGGAATTCCAAGCAGCCTGTCATCCTTAAGACTCAGCCTTCTAGACCTTTCGTACAATCGTCTCACCGGTCCGATCCCTGAGTCTCTGACCATAGACGCCTACAACAGTAGCTTTGTTGGTAACCAAGGGCTTTGTTGGAAGAACTGTAGCTCGAGTGGTTCGAGTCACGTTGGCGCGTTTTTCATCGTCTGTTTCGTGGTGGGTTGCGTCGCGGTGGTGGGATTGATCGCGTGCTACGCGTATGTGAAGATCCGAGGCAACAAGGAGGAGGAGTCGACATGGGACATGAAGTCGTACCATGTTTTGAGCTTCACGGAGGACGAGATCATGGAGTCGATCAAGGAGGATAACTTGGTGGGGAGAGGCGGGTGTGGGAGCGTCTACAAGGTGTCGCTTAAAGACGGGGAGGAGTTGGCTGTGAAGCATATCTTGAACTCCAAATCGAAGAAGATGTCCAAGGAGTTTGATGCTGAAGTGGGGCTGTTGAGCTCCATAAGGCATGTGAATGTGGTGAAGCTGTTCTGCAGCATCACGAGTCATGACTCCAGCTTGTTGGTTTACGAGTACCTGCGTAATGGAAGCTTATGGGACCGACTTCACTCGTCTTCGAAGAAGCTTCCTCTTGATTGGACCACAAGGCATGACATTGCTCTGGGTGCAGCCAGGGGATTGGAGTATCTCCATCACCACGCGTGTGACCGCCCTGTTATCCACCGCGACATCAAGTCCAGCAACATTCTCTTGGACGACATGCTCAAGCCTAAGATTGCTGATTTCGGGCTTGCTAAGATTGCAGCAGCCGGCGTCGAATCCACTTGTGTCATTGCTGGAACATATGGTTATATTGCCCCGGAGTACGGGTACACGTATAAAGTGAACGAGAAGAGCGACGTGTATAGCTTTGGAGTGGTTCTGATGGAGCTGGTGACGGGTAAGAGGCCTATCGAGGAGGCGGAATTCGGGAAGAAGAACAAGGATATAGTGAGTTGGGTGTCCAACAATCTGCAGAGCAAAGAGAGCGTGATTAGAATGGTGGATGTGAGTGTTGGGGAAGATGATTCCATTAAGGAAGAGGCAATCAAGGTGTTAAAGATAGCCATCTTGTGCACCACAAGCCTGCCTGATCTCAGGCCCTCCATGAGAAGTGTAGTTCAGATGCTAGAGGATGCGGATCCCTGTAAGTTGCAAGCTATTTCCATTGCCAAAAATGGCTCACTAAGAAAAGGAGAAACCCCATAGACTAGCTACCTCGATCACTAATTAAGTTAGGAGGGACTATGTACGGGACTAGTGAGTGTGCATAAACTGCAATACATTGCAAATAAAAACATGTAAAGTATAATTCTTTGTTAGTAACAAGGAAGGGTCAGATTAGGCGTGCATAAGAAATTAATTTGAGTGAGTGGATGAGTGATTGTAAGATTTAATAAGTCAAGCTAGTGGTGATTGAATACTTTGTTTTGATAGAAGGAGAAATACATATTCATCCTTGGAGAATTGACAGCCGGCCACTGAGCAAAAAAAAAGATCAAAAAGAAAAGAGTGGGATTTCTGCAGAAGGTGTATCTATCTAGCGACAGAAAGGAAAAGCAAAGCAGAGGTTTAATTGAGTTGAGCCATGACAATGGAATGATGAGCAGATACACCGGTTCTAGATTGGATTGGTAAGTCATTACTGCTCATAAATTGATGGCCACTGGCTCTGCACTTGCACTCTAAAGATGATCGGAGTGTTGGAATCAAATATGAATGGCTTCTAATTATAAGGATATCATTCAAGCTAGACACTGTTTTACCTTCCCTAGATATCAATTATTTCTAATAGACAGCGATCTAGGCGAGGGTGGTATATTTTTCTACACCTACATCAACACTAGTTTTTTTTGTCAAACATCAACACTACTGTAGTTGGGTACCGAGCCTACTACTCCCTCCGTCACATAATATAATTCTTGTTTATTTTTATTATGCCTAATCCATGCTTGCCTTTATTCTGCTGAGTTGGTATATCGTTAGAGTATTAAGTTTGACTTGATTCTTTGCTATATAATGTTATGAGCATATATGGTTTAGTCTAGAGCAAAACCGGGTTTAGAGCAACCCCAGATAAGTTGATCCGAGTGTTGCTTCTGTGTGGCTGGTACTTAAGCCATGTTGAAGCTCTCTGCTAGGGTTAACACAATTATTTTGACGGCGCTTCTTCCAGAAACAAAAGAGAGAGAGAAAAGAGCGAGTGCGAAAAGATTCCCGACGAAGCTCTTCGGCGAAGCTTCCCTGAGTGTTTCCAACTTCCTCTGTTGGCATTCAGAGACGGTGTTCCTCGGCTGCTAGGGTTGTTAGTCCCTGAGTAGTTTCCGGTGGCTCACAGGATCGAAGTCTTCTTTCTCTGTGCTTTTCTGTTCTTCTTGTTTCTTGGTTTGACGTTGTTGATCTGTTCATCATAGCTTGGTTTCTAGTTGGCTTTTGCTCTTTTGTAACCCTCTGAACAATTCTTTATCACTAGTGCATCATTGGGGTGAGTCTCCCTGATCCTGAGACTCCGCAGAGTAGGGTTTATCCCGAACTGCGTAAACAATTTCTGGTGTTCAACTTTGTCTTTCGTTTGCTTTAGTTTTTTGCTATTTGTGAAGCGATTGTGGTTGAGATCGATCGGATCTGTTTGCGTATGTTTATCAATTTTTTATATTTCTCGAGACACGTTTTGTATCGTTAACATCTCTAACTATATGTTAATAAAATTTATGAAATTTTAATATGTTAAAATACTCTCTTATGAATCTAACTATATGTTAATATATCTAACTATGTTTTTTGTTATATCTTAAAAGTTATATAACAAAACGTGTCTCGATTAATTGAAGTCCAATTAACCAATACTTCATTTACTCAATTTCAATACGGTAAATTACATTATCAATCCATAAACACTCAAAACGTTTTTCTTATTAGTCCCTACTCCCTAAACTTCTAACTATTTTATGTTCATTCCTAAACTAATCTACTTTATACATCATCCATCATTCAGCCAATCAAAAAGTTAAATGATTGTTAATAAACTTGGGTGAATTACATTTTTACTCCCTAACAGTTTTTTCTTTTTCAACGATAGTACTGATGCGGGAGCATCTGAGCTATCATCAAGGACACTTCGTCCTAAATCTAGAGATGTGTTAACCACTGGAGCAAGGGCTAAATACCGCTATGAGCCATCATTGGAGTCATTTGATAGTAGCCCGAGCTCGTATGGTAGTCATTCAAGCTCGTAGAGATCCGGTTCGAGTCAAGATGAGAAGTCAAGTATTAAAGAGGAAATAAACTGGGCTTCAAGACAAAACTCTGGGACTTGGAATCACTCAATTCCGATCTCGGACGAGAGAGAACGAGCCGTTTCAAAGAGAGAAGTCGGCAACATGTTTCCAAAGCGGTGACCGCAGCCTTTTGGATAGCCCCCGCAGCCTTTTGGCAGCCCCTGCCGCCAATTGAATTAAATGGAGAATAGCTACGAAGTGGAAACGGAGATCGCCGCCAACGGGCAACGCCCGCCACCTTTCCTACGACGGGATTATTTCTTTTAATTGGCATTCTTATGAACCCTATACAAGGTTTGCCCTAGTTATTGTTTTAGAAACCCAGACAGATTATTATGATGATTCTTATGAATTGAGAAAACGTTGTTTTCGTTCCTCCAAAAGAGAGCTTTTGTGAGAAGAGTGCTTGAGAGCATTGTTGTTGAACTCGTCCTAGTTGTACTTGTGTGTGTCAATCTCTTCCACAAGGTTGGTGCTATTGGGACTCCATAGAGCATCCTTCAGGTGTCTTGGCCTACCATAGCCATTGTGCTTGGTTGTAATCCATTGGGGTTTCTTCATCATTTGATATAGTTCTTGTTCTTAAGTTCAAGGGTTTTATCGTTGTTTGATTTGGTTCCAATTGGCCTATCATTCGACTTATCCTTCTTTCATCTCATTCTAATTCCGCCTATCTTCTCTGTTCGAGTTTCCGTTCGAGATTTGATGTCTAGATCGGACAACAACGGCTTATCCCCGCATCAAGTACCAACTTTTATAATGTTATGATTTAGTCCTCAATTTATCATAAATGCTTGATTATTACTCCCCAACATCAAAGTAGATACATCGTTTCTTCTTTTTCAATGAGATTATTAATCAAGCATTTTGATAAGTTGGGGACTATATCGAAACGTTATAAAAGTTGAGTACCATCATCAAAAGAAAATGAAATGTTAGGGAGCAAAAACGTAATTATCTCAGTTTATTAACAGTCATTTAACGATTTTAATGGACGGAGGGATGATTGATGTATAAAGTAGGATAGATTATAGGGACGAATGTAGTATAGTTTAAAGTTTAAGGATGAATAAAGAAAACGTTTGAAAGTATAGGGATTAGAGGTGTCAATCGGGTCGATCAAGTCAGATTCAAGTTCGTTCATTTTGGGTTTGGGTTGAGAACGAGTTCGGTTATTTCGGATAACAAGTTAAGTCGGGTCGGGTCATTGCAGGTTAGCGAGCGGTTTGGGTTAACCAACGGGTTTATAACATCATTTTAAATATTATATTTATTATTAAATTATTAAAAGTAAATTAAATAATACGTTAAAAACTAAATTAATTATATTTAATTATTTTAATGCAATTCATAATATTACACTAAAATAATAATTTTATATTATTTTTCGAGTAGCTTAGGTCAGGTTACGGCCTTACGGGTCGGTCGGGTTCGGTAAATCTATTTTCCGAGTTGCTTCAGGTTCGGTTAATTCAGGTTTTCGGTCCGATCGGATCGAGTTTAAATGTAGGTCGATCAGGTCGGTTTCCCGGGTTCAGTCATTTTTTGACATCTCTAATAGGGATCAATGTTGTAATTTACTCTTTTCAATACCATTACTGTACCGTAAAGTACATTAATCAATATTTCTATATGTTTGGATACAGTTAATTGGTTAATGCTAATATCAACATTTGATAAGACACTTAAATATTATAACAAAAATATTTCTTACTTGATTTTAAAAAATGAATTCATATAAAATATTAATATCAAATGAAATATGCGGGTACAAACAACTTTAATAATGTGAATATACGAACTTTGATATTCATTAAAATATACTTAAATTTCATTAAAATAATGCGAATATAAGAACTTTAATAGTCCATGCCTCATGGATCTCGTTCTCCGCGTAAGGAGATAACTCCACAAGGGCCCTAAAGCGCTCGACGTCCTGAGCCAGGGAAGGACGTCGACCATCTCCAATAAGAACGTGATGCGACCCTCCCTTCTATGAATGCCCAAGAGGAAGAAGAAGCACTAAGTTTGAGAACTGAGGGTTCCATCACTCGAGCTCGGATTAGGTCCATCACTTGAGCCACTCAATCCTTGGTCACAAGAAGCTATGCACGTATTGGAACTCTTGACATCATTGAATTAAATCCATGCCTCATGACAAGCATAGTAGACTCGGCGCCCGGGAACTCTCAACCAAATCATGAGACGACCGTCTTGACGATCCAAGGAGGTTCCACGAGCGGACATTGTTTCAACCAACCTCAAATGAGCCATCAAGATGTTCCAAGACAAGAACGCTCAACCAAGTCACTCTTGGTCCGATCGAGTCAACCCATGCCACCAATTTCGCCTTGAAAGGCGCCTTGTGTCCCTAGATCATATCCAAGCTGAAATGCCATGTCATCAATCCGTGTGAGGCTCACAAGGATCATCATGTTCAGCCATTGGATCGTCATCATAAGTGTCTAGCACATTCCTTAAGTTTCTCCCTTTGATTTGTTCACTTTAATGCATTAATTTCCTTGATTTTCGCCTCTTTACTGTTTGATTTGAAGAGTGATATTTTGCTTGAAACATAAGGACGTCTTCATAATTATAAATAGCCTCTCTAGGATCATTTGTAAGACACGTTGAGATTGAATGAAAAGCAAAGGTTCTAGTTGAGTAAAACTCCTTCCCTTTGCTTCTTGGCATCAAATCCTTCTTAGGTGGTTCAAGTCCTCTTCGAAGCCTATCTTCCCTTGTTTCTTGAGTGGTTCAAGTCCCTCTCTAAACACAAACCTCCAACCCTTCCCTAGCTTAGAATCCAGATTTGAAGCTAGTTATACAAAGTCTTCCGCCTACGCCAACTATCCACCAAATTCCGCCAACACTCAACCTTGTCCAAGGTCTCGTCCATTTGCAAACAAGAAGAACTTCACCTTTTGAATCTAGATCCGTGTAATCTTGGCATCCACGAGGAGACTGGGCTATCAGAACGGATCTTGGCTCGTAGAGGATTGGAGATGCCATTTGAGTTTGAGAGATTGAATAATGAAAGTAAGAAAGAGTGTGAGAATTGGAAGAAGAATTAGAACGAGTAGTGTGGAATCAAAGATCGGGAAAAGATCAAGAAGAATGCAAGTGAACGATGAGAATTTAAGATCAGAGAAAAGTGTTTAAGTAGACATGCATGTACAAGATCGTAAATAGGGAAGAATCGCCCGAAGATCTCGGCGAGAATAATCTCCCAACGGCATTATAGCAGTTAGAAGTCGACCGTTGGAGAAGGAAGTTGTTGCCATCGCGTAGAAAGAGGAGTATAAATAAGAATCAGTGCAATAATGTGATTACACGAAGTCTAAGACGATTTACGAGATGAAATTTAAGAATATTTTAGCCTACGACTGGAACGAACGCGTTCCGAAGGTTTAGAAGATGTATTTCAAAGAAGTTGAAGGCGTTTCCTAGATCTCTAAGGAAGAAGATCTTTAAAACACCTTAGGAGTATTGTTCGTGTCTAAAAAAACTACTAGGAGGCAACACGTTCGATAAGCTACGCGTAGGTTAGACGTGAAGAAATCAAGTACGAGAGGATTGAGTACGAGAAAGCCGAACGGATAGAAGTAAAGTCGGTTGAGCATCATTATCTTCTATATTATGTTATTTAGTATTTTATTTATGTAAATAGTAAAGAGATAAGTAATTATTGTAAAAATAATATTTCTTTACCAAGTTTATATTGTATTAAGTTAGAGATATAAGAAAAAAGATAATATTATTTCCTTATAGATAGAATTAGGGTTTGCAAAGGGCTTCCTCTCTTTGTAAACAAGTTCTCCACCCCCGAGTAATATTACAAGCAAAGTGTTTTACCATTATTAACCTAGTGTTCTTGAGAGTTGAGATTGATATATATGGTCCCTTTTGATCGTAAACCTCCATATTGTTTAAGTTCCTACTCGTAGTTACTTTTGCTACAAACATATATTATTTCAACCAATATAAAAGTTAGAGTACATGTATTATATAGAATACATAAAGTGAGATTTTATCAACTAAAATCTTTCCCACCCCAGATGTTTGGGTCTGCTCAATTCAGTTTTGACCAAGCTTTAAGGAAGGTTCTTCAGGAAATTATTATGGTTGGCTCTGGGGGTTTCGGTGATTTGCAGTGGCGTTGTGCCACCCTGCCCTTTCGTTTTGGTTGCTTTGGAGTCTATACTGCTTAAAATGCTTCTGAATATGTGTTTGTTGCTTCGAGACTACAATTTCTTAGTCTTCAAAACAGGTTGCTTCACCACTGTATTGTCACTGACTTGGGCCCTGCCTGTGAATTAGCTTTGAGTAGCTTTCGGGATTTGTGCAACTTTGATCCTCTTAATCTTTGCCGCAATGTACTCCCCCCCCCCCCCCCCCCGTCTATAAAAAAGTTGGCTTCCGTGTACTTTGATAAGGTACAGAGAGTTAGTGAGTCAGTATAATCTCAGTGCTCGTGAAAAGGCTATCCTCATTAGCAATCGGTCAACGCGTTCTTTGGATTTCTTGAGGACGCTTCCAATTAAAGGGTTGCGGCAGACGATGCACTCAAGGCAGTTCGTGTGTGTTTTATGTTATTGCCTTGCGATTCCTTTGTACCCTGCTGACTTTACTTGCCCTTGTTGCTCCTTCAAAATCATGGATTATTTTGGTGATCAAGTTGTGCATTGTGACAATGATATTGGTCTTAAATTGCGCCATAGCTTGGTCCGTGAAAAAGGAGGTGATATCTGCAATCTGACCGGTGTTGTTGTGAAAAAGGAGGTGCCCCTAGGATTTTTATTTGAGGTAGGAAAAATCTTCGACCATCAGATCTCCTTGTCTATGGTTGGGACAAAGGAAAAATTATTTCTTTGGATGTTACTAGTGCATGTTTCTCCGTTCGCAGGTGTCAGAGTTCATGATTTTATCTCTGGAGCCGCTGTTTTCAACGTTGTTTTCAAGAAGAAAAAAAATATGAATCCAAGTGCATAGACAATGGGTACAACTTTATGGCCTTTTCTTTTTTCCACTTTTGAAGAACTGGAGAGTGATGCTCTCGTTTTTTTTTTCCGAGTCTCACGGGTTGCTCAGAGTGACGCAACCAACGCTAATATTCGGTTTTTTATTTTCAGAGATTATGATTTGCTTTGAAACATGAGTGTCGGAGCTCAGTTAGTTGATAGACTCTCATACAACTTTTTTTAAATTCATATATTTCCGTTTCTTTTTTTAATTGTCATTCTAGATTGTTTCTTTGTTCCAATTTAATTGTCGTTTGAGCTATTTTGGGAAGATTTTGTAAGATTTGCACTTATGTTTATTATTGAATTTAAAATCTTAAATAATTACCATTTTAAATTAGAAGAAATATTTGGATTTTTTAATTTGTCTAGAAAATTTTAGAATGGTAAATATGACAGAACGGATGGAGTAGATTATATTACCATAAAAAATATTTTTTATATATACCGATTAAAAGAAAATAACATTAGATAGTGTCTTTAATTTTCCCCTTTAGCCAAATTTACTTTTCCTTGTAACCCTAACGAAGGTATCTTCTTCTTCTCTCCTCCATTCCTCATTCTACTCTACTACGGTGTTGCTGCTACAAACATCTTTAGTTTAATTTTTTGTTCAAAATTTCAAGCCTTTAATTTGCAGGAAGGAGTCATGGAGTTGATGGAAAAGACGACGTCAAAGCCAAAATTCCCTCAATTGAAGCCCCATATGATGTCTGACGGACATGTAAGACCTGTAATCCGCGTTTATACCAATCTGTAAAGAAATAATTGAAAGAATTATACCGAAGTTCTGTCACGAAATTGTTCTGCAGAGGCGAGAAATAATCTATGTCCTTAATTCTGTAACGCCCCGTATATGTGACGGTTACCGGCGTTGAGAATCCCAGGATAAAACTGCTAGTTCTTCTGGTTTGCACAATCAAAATCAGAAGCCAACGAACCAGATCTGTGTTGTACTCTCAGAGAAGAAGAAGAAGAAGAGAAGAGAGGATTGTTGTGATTTTCGGATCTGTGAGAATGAGCATCAGAAATCTCTAAAATAGAGATTATGGGTTTGTTAGAGGAGGTAATCTCGGAACTGGCGACACCACCGAGGTGGGAGTCAGTTGTGGAGTAAGTGGAGCAAAACGTGGAGGAGGTTGCTAACTTCCAGATCCAGCCCACTTCAAAAAAGGAAGCTAAGCTGCTGTTGGGGCCTACGGCCCATTCCACAAGACCACGAGTCACGGACAACGGACCGGACGGACGGACGGACGAACCATGCGAGGGGCCCCCAGGTCCTCTCTCCATACCTCTCCCAAGGTCTTACCAAGGGTATGGGGTTTGGGTTATATAAACCCTTCAACTTCTAGCCCAATTTTCGATGTGGGACAAAACCCCCACATAAATTCAACTCAAATTGTTACTTTTACTTAGACAAGAAACCAACTTTGAGCCCTCATTTCTCATTCAAACGGAACCCGATTTCGACGTGTGAATACACTACGGCGTAGTGCTCGCGGAGACGAAACCAACGCTCCCATAATCCGGCACAACCGGTGACCGCGGCCCACCGAAAATGTGCCCGGAAGTCCAGTCGAAAATCAGTTCCAACAATCCCCCACATGAATAGAAATGATTCTATTACACGTGCTTAGACAAGACAGACAGAAATTTGAGAGTACGGACGAAGAATCATTGCATCTGAGCTGGTGGCGTTTTTCAGCCTTGACCCGCCCATTGTGAGTAGCTATCGGATTTACTCGACCAAGTAGTGAACATGATGTCTTGAACCACCCGGGTTTTTACGTAAACCTAGACAATAACTATCACACAGTTTCATCTTCTCACAGAACTAGGTTCTCTGATTGTGTTCATTTTGGCCGTCAACATCCCTGGTTATTCATGAGTGAACTTGGAGAAAGCAGCATCTCTTCTTTCTCCTAGGAACGGCCCCATTTCACACTCATAAGGTGATTGACCATAAATGGTATTACTTATACCCTACTTTGTTCTTCAAAGTTAATGGAATCATTAAAAGCAAATGCTTAACCTCTACTTTGCCATTGCACTTTTATCATCCTAGGAACTGGGGAAGAAGATATAATATCTCCAAGTGCTCTCTAGATTCGACTTGAATTTGTTTTCCCCTTGAACCTATTTCTTGGGATCTCCAATCATTTAGGTAGGGTTGCCATCAAGCATCCTCTTTAGTCATAGGCTTTAAACCCATTCCTCTAGATGACTTTACAACTTGCTCTCTTGACAATCCCTTAGTGAACGGATCTGCTAGGTTGTCAGCTGACTTGATATAATCTATTGAGATCACACCAGTTGAGAGCAGTTGTCTTATGGTTTTATGTCGTCGTCTTATGTGGCGAGACTTACCATTATATATTGTGTTCAGTGCCCGAGAGATAGCCGATTGACTATCACAGTGTACACCTAAAGTTGGCACTGGTTTTTCCCACAAAGGAATATCCTCCATAAAGTTTCGAAGCCATTCTGCTTCTTCAGCTGCTTTGTCTAAAGCAATGAACTCAGATTCCATTGTGGATTTGGCCAATAACGTTTGTTTTGAGGATTTCCATGATACAGCTGCACCATCCAACGTAAATACATACCCACTGGTGGATTTTGAGTTCTTTGAATCTGATATCCAGTTAGCATCGCTATAGCCTTCCAGAGTAGCTGGATATCTTCCATAGTGCAGCCCGTAACTCCGAGTATGTCGCAAGTAGTTCAATACTCGAGTTATTGCTTTCCAGTGATTGTGTCCTGGATTACTGGTATATTTACTCAGTACGTTGACAACATGTGCTAAGTCTGGTCTTGTACAGTTTGTCAAGTACATAAGACTTCCTATCACACGAGCATACTCTAACTGTGATATGCCATTACCCGAGTTTTTCTTCAGTTTGAGATGCGGGTCCACCGAACTTTTTGCAATCCCATTTGAATAGTTCTTAAATCGCTCAAGTACCGCCTCAGCGTAATGTTGTTGAGACAAGACTATTCCTTCTGAATGTCTAAAGATTTTGATCCCTAAGATCACATTCGCTAGTCCCAAGTCTTTCATGTCAAACTTTCCATTAAGCATGTTCTTGGTTTGTTTGATCATGTCATTGTTGCTACCTATGATGAGTATGTCATCCACATATAGGCACAACAGAATGTATCCTTTTGGAGTTTCCTTAACATAGATACACTTGTGACATTCATTTATTTTGAAACCATTTGACATCATTACTTGGTCCAATTTTTCGTGCCATTGCTTAGGAGCTTGCTTTAGTCCATATAAGGATTTCACAAGTCTACACACTTTGTGTTCCTGTCCTGGGACAACATAACCTTCAGGTTGTTTCATATAAATTTCCTCTTCTAGCTCTCCATTCAGAAAAGCTGTTTTTACATCCATTTGATGTATTTCTAGATTGCGTATAGCTGCAATGGCTATTAGCATTCTTATTGAAGTTATTCTCGTTACTGGAGAATAGGTGTAAAAGAAATCCAAGCCTTCTTTTTTCCTAAATCCTTGCACCACAAGCCTAGCCTTGTACTTATCTATCGAGCCATCGGTTTTTAATTTTCTTTTGAAAATCCATTTGCTCCCAAGAGCTTTCGAACCTGATGGCAACTCGGCTAACTCCCATGTATGATTTTTCATAATGGAGTCGATTTCACTTTTCACCGCTTCCTTCCAAGCAGGTGCATCTGGTGTTGACATGGCTTCTTTGAATGTTCTAGGTTCATTTTCCGAAAGATAAGCCATTTCAAATTCAGGACCGAATGATTTTTCCTTTCTATCTCTTTTTCTACGTCTAGGTTCATCATTGTCCTCTTCTGTTGGTTGAACATAAGTGCTTGCTTCACCTTCTTCACGAGTCTGTTTTAGATTTCCTTTATCCTTACACGGGAACATGTTTTCGAAGAAGGATGCATTTCTTGATTCCATTATTGAATTTGCATGTATATCTGGTATATCAGACTTATATACCAAGAAACGATACGTACTACTATTGTGTGCATACCCGATGGAGATACAATCAACGGTTTTTTGTCCTATTGAGACCTTCTTAGGGGGTGGCACCGCCACTTTTGCTAGGCACCCCCACACTTTGAGGTATTTGTATAAATGTACATTACCTTTCCACAACTCATAAGGCGTCTTTCCAGTCACCTTATGCGGTATTTTGTTGAGAATGTAGTTGGAGGTTAGCAACGCTTCCCCCCACATGTTCTGGGGTAACCCAGATTCTTGCAGCATTGCATTCATCATTTCTTTGAGAGTTCGGTTCTTTCGTTCCGCAACCCCGTTAGATTCAGGTGAGTAAGGCGCAGTAGTTTGATGAACGATTCCATGTTCTCTACAGAATGCATTAAATGGTTCACTATACTCGCCTCCTCTATCACTTCAGATCATTTTAATCTTTTTACTAAGTTGGTTCTCAACTTCCAACTTGTATTCTTTAAACTTTTCCAAAGTTTCATCTTTGCTATGTAACAAATATACATAACAATATCGTGTGCAATCGTCTATGAAAGTCACAAAGTTCTTCTTACCGCCTCTAGTTTGCACAAACTTTAAATCACATAAATCAGTGTGAATTAGTCCTAGAGCTTCGGTTGTTCTTTCTACATGGGGTGATGGCGTTTTTGTGAGTTTCGCTTGTACGCATAATTCACATTTTTCTTTACTTGTTTTGCATTTTGGAATCATGTTCATACTTATTAGTCTACTTATAGATTTATAATTAACATGTCTCAATCTTTCATGCCAAATATTAAAAGACTCAACGACATAAGCAATAGGATTATTCTCATTCACTGAACCATCAGTTACAATCTTTTTTCGGAAGGACTGTCATTACATTCATTTTGATCAGCCCATCCTTCACATAACCCTTCCCTACATAAATCTCATTCTTAGAGAGAACTAACTTGTCAGACACAAACTTGATACAAAACTCATTCTTGTTGAGAAGAGTCCCTGAAATCAGATTCTTTCGAATGTCTGGCACATGAAGCACATTGTTGAGAGTCAGCTCCTTCTCAGAAGTCATCTTGAGCACGATCTTCCCAATACCTTCAACCTTTGATGTCGCAGAGTTCCCCATGAAGAGTTTCTCCTTTGTTCGACTCTTCTGATAAGTGGTAAACAGTCCCTTATCCGAGCAGATGTGTCTAGTGGCACCTGTATCGTACCACCACTACCTTGGGTTGCTCCCAACCAAATTCACTTCAGTCACCGCACACAGGTCGTCTGCTGTCAGCGAGTTTTCAGCTAAATTGGCTTGAGACTTCTTCCATTTGTCTCTTCTGTTGTCAGGCTTGCTGTGACACTCATCTGCCTTGTGCCCAATCTTTGCCACTGCCGCTTTCTTCGAGTCAGCATCCTGCGTCTTGTACTTCTTTGTCAGAGTGTCCCATAATTCCTTAGCAGTATCATGGTTACAGTAGACCTTGTACAACGAGTCAATCATGCGACGAGTAACATAACCTCTGCATGCATAAACCCCTTTCACCCAATCAGCTAGGGCGTCAGTGTTATGTGGGGAGAACCTAGGTCTCTCCTCCGTCAAGAACCTGTCAAGATTCATCATGCTCAGGAAGAACTGCATCTTCTGAGACCATATTCTGAACCCTTTCCCGTCAAATTTGTCGGGCAGGACCCCAACATGGATCGTGTTCGGCATAGTTGTCACATAAGGCCTGTAGGGAACATGCACTTGAGGCAACCGAACATCAGACAGGTCCATAGGATGACTCGTTTGACCCGGATGACTAATTTGACCCGGATGACTCGTCTGACCCGGATGAAGAGCTTGAGCCAGATGACTCGTTTCAGCCGGATGACTCTGTTGAGCCGGATGAAGAGGCACTGGTGGCTGATCCACTTGGACGACCGGGGGGGTTTCCTTGATCGGACTCTTCTTAGCCGGACTTTCATGACCCAGATTGTTCTCAACTTGAACCCTTTCAAGTATCTGAGCCTAATCGAGAGGCATAGTCCCAAGCTGTATTCGGGGCGACCTAGTGACCTTTCCAACGTCAGCAGCAGTTTTCTCATTTCTGTTAGTCATTGTATTTGTTCAATAAGACAAACAAATATTAGTATGACTTAGAAGTAACTCTGCAATACAAATTTTTGAAATCTGAAAAATAAACACAGTTTTTCTGCAACCTGTAAACGCAGAAACCAGAAATCTGTGAGCTGTAAAAACAGACTCAAAATCTGTGAATCTGTAAATGCAGAAACCAGAAATCTGCGAACTGTAAAAAACAGAACCAGAAATCTGCGAATCTGTAAACGCAGAAACCAAAAATCTGCGAACTGTAAAAAATAGAACAAGAAATCTGCAAATCTGTAAACTCAGAACCAGAAATTTAGGAATCTGTAAAACAGAACTGAAATTCTGCGAACTGTAAAAAATTCCAGAATTCACGAACTGTAAAACAGAACTGAATTTCTGTGAACTGTAAAAATTCTAGAAATCACGAATCTGTAAAACAGATCTAAAAACTGTGAACTGTAAAACACAGATTCTGCAAACTGTAAATACAGAATCAGAATTCTGTGAACTATAAACACACTTTTCTGTTCTGTAATAAAACAGCAACCTCAGAATTATTGAAAAATAATTTTCGTTTTTTACTCGAATCTGAACACAGATCCGAAACTGTACGCAGTACAGACAATTTTCTTCGAAATGCAACTTTCTGTTCCTTTAAAACTCAAACAGATTGTTAGCGACAGCATAAAACGTTACAGAATTAAGATTGTAGGACCTGTAATCCGCGTTTATACCAATCTGTAAAGAAATAATTGAAAGAACAGAAGTAAGGAGTATTATACCGAAGTTCTGTCACGAAATTGTTCTGCAGAGGCGAGAAATAATCTCTGTCCTTAATTCTGTAACGCCCCGTATATGTGACGGTTATCGGCGTTGAGAATCCCAGGATAAAACTGCAAGCTCTTCTGGTTTGCACAATCAAAATCAGAAGCCAACGAACCAGATCTGTGTTGTACTCTCAGAGAAGAAGAAGAAGATGAGAAGAGAGGATTGCTGTGATTTTCGGATCTGTGAGAATGAGCACCAGAACTCTCTTAAATAGAGATTCTGGGTTTGTTAGAGGAGGTAATCTCGGAACTGACGACACCACCGAGGTGGGAGTCAGTTGTGGAGTAAGTGGAGCAAAACGTGGAGGAGGTTGCTGACTCAGTTGGGCGTCCCCAACGAGGCAGTTCAAAACCTAATCTGGAAGCCCAACTTCCAGATCCAGCCCACTTCAAAAAAGGAAGCTAAGCTGCTGCTGGGGCCTACGGCCCATTCCACAAGACCACGAGCCACGGACCGGACGGACAGACGGACCGCGCGAGGGCCCCCCGGGTCCTCTCTCCATACCTCTCCCAAGGTCTTAAACTCTTCAACTTCTACCCCAATTTTCGATGTGGGACAAAACCCCCACATAAATTCAGCTCAAATTGTTACTTTTACTTAGACAAGCAACCAACTTTGAGCCCTCATTTCTCATTCAAAAGGAACCCGATTTCGACATGTGAATACACTACGGCGTAGTGCTTGCGGAGACAAAGCCAACGCTCCCATAATCCGGCAGAACCGGTGACCGTATCCCACCAGAAATGTGCCTGGAAGTCCAGTCGAAAATCAGTTCCAACAATCCCCCACATGAATAGAAATGATTCTATTACACGTGCTTAGACAAGACATACAGAAATTTGAGAGTACGGACGAAGAATCACTGCATCTGATCTGGTGGCGTTTTTCAGCCTTGAACCGCCCATTGTGAGTAGCTATCGGATTTACTCGACCATGTAGTGAACATGGTGTCTTGAACCACCTGGGTTTTGACGTAAACCTAGACAATAACTATCACACAATTTCATCTTCTCACAGAACTAGGTTCTCTGATTGTGTTCATTTTGGCCATGAACATCCCTGGTTATTCATGAGTGAACATGGAGAAAGCAGCCTCTCTTCTTTCTCCTAGAAACGGCCCCATTTCACAGTCATAAGGTGATTGACCATAAATGGTATTACTTATACCCTACTTTGTTCTTCAAAGTTTATGGAATCATTAAAAGCAAATGCTTAACCTCTACTTTGCCATTGCACTTTTATCATCCTAGGAACTGGGGAAGAAGATATAATATCTCCAAGTGCTCTCTAGATTCGACTTGAATTTGTTTTCCCCTTGAACCTATTTCTTGGGATCTCCAATCATTTTAGGTAGGGTTGCCATCAAGCATCCTGATACGCTGCACTTTGTATAGCGTAACTAGGGATTATTACATTGATTTAGGAGTATTATCATATGTGTTTCGAGTCATTATTATGTTCTGAGATATTTATTAAGAAGTGAAGACTTGAAGATATTCTGCGGAGCAGCGGCGATCGCCACTACCATCCAGGCGATCGCCATTCTACAACAGAAGAGTTATGTGAGTTCGAGAGAGCATGGCGATCGCCATGAATCTACGGCGATCGCCATGGGGCGACAGAGACACGGCAGAGATTTAAATGAAGACCGCGATCGCCAGGCATCTATGGCGATCGCCACAACAAGGTCGAAGATATTCCGGACTTTCCTTATTTTGCTTTGCTTTTATTTCTTTTTATTATTTTCTTATTTTCCTTATTTTAGTTTTAGGATATATCTTTTACCATATATTTTTAGGGTTAGTCTCTATTTAAGAACCCTAGTTCTATCATCTATCATCATCTTTTCCATCAGACAATTTAGTTCTGCAACCATGACCAGGAACTAATCTCCATTGTTTTACCTAGCGGTTGAAACCTTCAGTTATTAAGTTGTGAGATTTCTAAACTCTTGTTCTTTTCCTATGGGTTTGTATTAATTCTCTTGTTCTTCATCTATTGATTTCTATTAGTTTTGCTAGCTTGATCACCTAGTTTGATTGATAGTTTTCTATTGATAGACTAGGAATATACGGTGGAATTCCTTGTCATTGTAGCGCTCATATCTGCATGATCTGGTAGTTGATTGCTTTTATGAAAGAGAATTGATTGCATGTTAATACTTGACGGTTGTAAGTTATTGCATGCATCCTTATGATTCATGTGCCCTTTGCTGCTATTTCATCTAATCTTGAGAGGTTTCCCTGATTGTTGAATAGTAAGTATTATCAGGACCGGTTGACCTGCTGATATATTAAAGATTGGAATAGGAACATTCCCTAGGATTGAATAGAACTTGAGATAAATCTATGATCAACTTGATTGACTGTTGTGTGGATACTTGCTAGGTGAAACCCCTTCTCATCATATTCACAACCAAACCTTCTTTGCTTGATACTTGTTACTTTTGTGTTCCATACAATCAAAACCCCCCTTGGTTACTTGTTACTTGTTTGTTAGTTGGTATTTCGCTTGACTGCATTGATTTGGTGTTTTGATTCCCTTGGGTTCGACCTCTACTTACTTGCTATACTCTAGTTAGTGTTTAGAGTTTATTTCTTTGATTTGGCACTACGACTTTAGCCTCATCAAATTTGGCGCCGTTGCCGGGGAATTGAATTTTCCAATTTTGTGCTAATTGTGAAATTATCAACTGTTTGGTGTGAACCTTTATGGTTCAGACCCGTGCTACTGATTTATCTCTTGTTTCCTTTGACCCAGAGATTGAAAGGACGTTCCTTCGGAACCAAAGAGCAGCTCTGAACCAAGATAACGAGATGGGTGATCGACATGGACCGCCATTGCCTACTATGAGGCAACTCACTGCCCCAGACTTAAACCAACAACCTTTAGCAGTGAGGTTTCCCGAGATTGAAGAAGGTGTGAATTTTGAATTAAAAGTTGGTTTAATTCATGAGCTACCACACTTCCATGACTTAGCGGGAGAAGATCCCAACAAACACTTGGCTCAATTCCATGCCATATGTTCTAGTATGAAGCCAAGAGGTGTTACTGAGGAGCAGGTCATGCTGAGAGCTTTTGGATTTACTCTGAAAGACGCTGCGAATGATTGGCTCTATTATCAAGCTCCAGGGAGTATTGATACATGGGCTAAAAAGAAAAAGGTCTTTTTAGAGAAATATTTTCCAGCTACAAAACTGAGCAGCTTGAAGAAGGAGATCACAAATCTTCAACAACACTCAACTGAGAGTCTCTATGAATATTATGAGAGATTCAAGAAGCTTTGCTCAAGCTGCCCATTCCATAGTTATACTGACCAAGATCTCCTTATGTACTTATTTAGTGGCCTGATTGATGAGGATCGTCGAATGGTGAATGCATCCTGTGGATGTAACTTTTTAAGATTGACTATACCTCAGGCTACTGAAATGTTTGAGGAATTAGCTGAGAGCTCAAGGCAGTTTGGTAGCAGGCAAAGAACACAGTCAGTAAGTTCGCTTGATCCCGCTAAAATTCAAAGTGATATGAATGAACTGAAAGATATGATGAAGTCTTTTATGCTGCAAAGTGGTGGTCAACAACTCCAAGAGCCGAATGCTGAGGTAAACGTTGTTGGTGGATGGCAACCGAGGCCAAGGTATGATTCTCGTAATATTAATTATCAGCAACCTAGACCTCAGAATTCTATGACTGTTGAAGATATGATCAAGTCCTTAGCTCAGACTGTGATGCAACAAAACGCTAAGATGGAATCAAGCATCCAAAATCTTGAAAATCAGTTAGGACAGATTGCTCAAGCTGTGAGTAAATTAGAGGCCAGGGAACCGGTAAGAAACCCGAGGGAGAACGTCAGTGCAGTGTTCTTGAGGAGCGGAAAAACTTTAAATGACTGTTATGTGCCAAAACCGCGATCGCCAAATCTGAGTGGCGATCGCCATGAGATTACAGAGAGCAAAACAGGGTCTGCATCGCGACCGCGATCGCCATATGGCGATGGCGATCGCCATTCCATTCCAGAAGCTGAGGTGCAAAATCATCCGCGACCGCGATCGCCAGTTGTTGATGGCGATCGCCAGGAGCCCCCTGAGTACATTGACGATTGTGTTCGCCCGAATTTTCCACCCCTATTCTCTCAGAAGCCTGTTGCTCCTTTTCCTGAGGCATTGAAGGATACTCGAAGGCTGGATGACGACAAAGAGATCTTCGAAACCTTTAGTAGGTGTGAGGTAAACATTCTTTTGCTCAAACTTGTTAAGAGTATTCCTAGATTTGCTAAGTTTTTGAAAGAAGTTTGCACTATTAAAAGAAATCAAAAACTGAAAGGAAAGAAGAAAGTTGAAATAAGTGAACAAGTTTCTGCCGTGTTTCAAAAACGCATGCCTAAGAAATGTGGTGATCCAGGCATATTTAGCATTCCATGTGTGATTGGTGAAACTAAATTTGACAAAGCCATGCTAGATTTAGGTGCATCAATCAATGTTTTGCCTTACTCTTTGTATGAATCACTAGGCTTAGGACCCTTGCATAAAACAGGAACTGTTATTCAACTTGCTGATAGATCTACTGTGTACCCGAAAGGGGTTGTTGAGGATGTTCTTGTTATGGTTGGTGATCTGATTTTTCCTGCTGATTTCTTTGTGTTAGATATGGAGCATGCTAATAATGTCACACCTATATTGTTAGGTAGACCTTTTATGAAAACTGCACAAACGAAAATTGATGTTAATAGTGGGACTCTCTCTATGGAGTTTGATGGGGATAAGGTAGAATATAATATATATGATATGGATCCCATTGATAAGAATTCTCTATGTGCTTTTGATGTGATTAAGCCTACTTGTAAGGATAAATTGCAACCTGTTTTAGAGAATCCCTTAGAGCCCCCAAAAGTAGATATTGTTTTGTCTACTAACATGCAGGAGTGCCATGCTAAGCCAGAGCCTAAAGGTAAGCTCTTTTCACATCCTTTGGGCAATCGCCCTCCATTACTGACCTCGCCAGGCGAGATACCATTGATGTCTAGTGTGCAGGCACTTGACATTGAGCTTAAACAGCCGCCTGATACGGTCAAGGAGGAGAAAGTGAATGAAACCACCTTCATTGCTAGAGACAAGGTGGTCAAGGTAAGAGGGACGAGATTCAAAGCGTTCCATGAGTGGTTCAAGAGAGAATTCAGACAAGAGACTGTTTTTACAAAGCCAAATGGCGTTAGTTAAATCTCTTGAGTTTCATGTCGAGCCACGACATAAAATAAGGCGCTACTCGGGAGGCAACCCGAGGTTTGAGTTTGTTTTTGTTCGGTTTAATTTTCTTTTTAGTTTTTCTATGGACAGGAGGAAATCACCGAAGCTTAGGGTCTGCTACAGTCAGTAGCCAATCTCGCTGTAAGTCTTCTCTCCCGTTCGGAAAAAAAAAAAATCCGAAAATCATTCCGAGAAAAAAACAATATATCGGATTAAAAAAAAAATAGAGTGCAGAAAAAAATATGAGAGAAAAGAAAGTAAGGAGTTGTATTACATCAAGTTTGGTTTCATAAGTACTATCATTATAGATCTACATTCGCTGGAGCTTAGCTTGTTGGTGACCATGTTCTTTGCAAGGAGTTTATTTGTTTGGGTCACCTTCTACATTGGAGGTATTCTTTCTTTTGCTTTAGATGAGCTATACATTATTGGATTACATTTAGTGCTCATCTAGTTTCTCATTCTACCACACTTTGAGTTTTATTGGAGGAAGATCATCCGACCTTGTATGTGAGTCTTCTGTCTCCTTCCCTGGGTTCGTTTTTATGTCTTCCATTTCATTGAGGACAATGCAATGTTTAAGTATGGGGGAGGAGAATGTATTCACATGTAATTATTTGGGTGTTGGTTGTATCTGCATGAGCTTATTGAATATATATATATTGTATGAAAAAGCCACAAAAATTGAAAAAAGGCATACAAAATCCTTGGATAGCAAGATCTATGCAATAAGAAGGTGGCTTGACCGGCATTAGGCTGGGGCAAAAATAAGTCTTGAGTGATGTGAGTTTTGTGAGCCTGGAACAATTATTGAGTGGTTAGGATGAAAACCTGAAAGGGCGCCCAAGCAAGATGAGTGTTATAAAAATACAAAAATTGAGTGTTTTAGGATCATTATCATCTTGGCGTTATGGTGACATAAGAAGGAGGCGTATAGGAGGATTCGGGTAGGCCACTTGGAGGAATAAGGTGTAGTTCTGGGTATGTGCTTATTATATCACATTTGTTCTTGATTATTGTTGTTGTGTTTTGTGCGTTTTGGAGGAGCTTATTGGTTATGTAATCACTAGGAGATATTCTTGTACTTCCTGAGGCTTTGAGTATTTATTGTATGGGTAGCTTTTCTGTAAGTTACTCGGGACGAGTAAAAGTCTAAGTATGGGGGTATTTGATACGCTGCACTTTGTATAGCGTAACTAGGGATTATTACATTGATTTAGGAGTATTATCATATGTGTTTCGAGTCATTATTATGTTCTGAGATATTTATTAAGAAGTGAAGACTTGAAGATATTCTGCGGAGCAGCGGCGATCGCCACTACCATCCAGGCGATCGCCATTCTACAACAGAAGAGTTATGTGAGTTCGAGAGAGCATGGCGATCGCCATGAATCTACGGCGATCGCCATGGGGCGACAGAGACACGACAGAGATTTAAATGAAGACCGCGATCGCCAGGCATCTATGGCGATCGCCACAACAAGGCCGAAGATATTCCGAACTTTCCTTATTTTGCTTTGCTTTTATTTCTTTTTATTATTTTCTTATTTTCCTTATTTTAGTTTTAGGATATATATTTTACCATATATTTTTAGGGTTAGTCTCTATTTAAGAACCCTAGTTCTATCATCTATCATCATCTTTTCCATCAGACAATTTAGTTCTGCAACCATGAGCAGGAACTAATCTCCATTGTTTTACCTAGCGGTTGAAACCTTCAGTTATTAAGTTGTGAGATTTCTAAACTCTTGTTCTTTTCCTATGGGTTTGTATTAATTCTCTTGTTCTTCATCTATTGATTTCTATTAGTTTTGCTAGCTTGATCACCTAGTTTGATTGATAGTTTTCTATTGCTAGACTAGGAATATACGGTGGAATTCCTTGTCATTATAGCGCTCATATCTGCATGATCTGGTAGTTGATTGCTTTTATGAAAGAGAATTGATTGCATGTTAATACTTGACGGTTGTAAGTTATTGCATGCATCCTTATGATTCATGTGCCCTTTGCTGCTATTTCATCTAATCTTGAGAGGTTTCCCTGATTGTTGAATAGTAAGTATTATCAGGACCGGTTGACCTGCTGATATATTAAAGATTGGAATAGGAACATTCCCTAGGATTGAATAGAACTTGAGATAAATCTATGATCAACTTGATTGACTGTTGTGTGGATACTTGCTAGGTGAAACCCCTTCTCATCATATTCACAACCAAACCTTCTTTGCTTGATACTTGTTACTTTTGTGTTCCATACAATCAAAACCCCCCTTGGTTACTTGTTACTTGTTTGTTAGTTGGTATTTCGCTTGACTGCATTGATTTGGTGTTTTGATTTCCTTGGGTTCGACCTCTACTTACTTGCTATACTCTAGTTAGTGTTTAGAGTTTATTTCTTTGATTTGGCACTACGACTTTAGCCTCATCACATCCTCTTTAGTCATAGGCTTTAAACCCATTCCTCTAGATGACTTTACAACTTGCTCTCTTGACAATCCCTTAGTGAACGGATGTGCTAGGTTGTTAGCTAACTTGATATAATCTATTGAGATTACACCAGTTGAGAGCAGTTGTCTTATGGTTTTATGTCATCGTCTTATGTGGCGAGACTTACCATTATATATTGTGTTCAGTGCCCGAGAGATAGCCGATTGACTATCACAGTGTACACCTAAAGCTGGCACTGGTTTTTCCCACGAGACACGGACCACGGACGTACGGACGGACCGCGCGAGGGCCCCTCTGGTCCTCTATCCATACCTCTTCCAAGGTCTTACCAAGGGTATGGGGTTTGGGTTATATAAACCCTTCAACTTCTACCCCAGTTTTTGATGTGGGACAAAACCCCCCACATAAATTCAGCTCAAATTGTTACTTTTACTTAGACAATCAACCAACTTTGAGCCCTCATTTCTCATTCAAACGGAACCAAATTTTGACATGTGAATACACTACGGCGTAGTGCTCGCGGAGACGAAGCCAACGCTCCCATAATCCGGCACAACCGGTGACCACAGCCCACCGGAAATGTGCCCGGAAGTCTAGTCGAAAATCAGTTCCAACAGGACAAGTCCAGTACCAAGCAATACCGATTCCACACCACAGAATGACCCCTCTGAAAAAAGCATGGGAACAGGGCATTTTCCCCTTAATCAGGTCTGAAATGAAAATCGACGTTTGTGTGAACCGCAACAACTCACGCAGAGTTGAACTAAAGACTACAGACGAGACGCCCGACATAGGTAACCTGCACAAATGTTCCGCCTTTATCGAGGCCTTTGTTAACGGGTTTGATGTAAAGGATGCAGAGGCTCTTCTGAGAATTGATGAGATGCGTGTGGACTCGTTTGAGATCAAAGACGTGAAGACGCTGAAAGGCGAGCATTTGTCAAGGGCTATAGGGAGGCTTTCGGGGAAAGGAGGGAAGACCAAGTTTGCAATCGAGAATGCAACGAGGACGAGGATTGTGATTGCTGATAAGAAGATTTATGTGTTGGGAAGCTGCTCAAATGTGAAGTTTGCTAAGGATGCACTTTGTACCCTTATTTTGGGGTCACCTCCTGCTAAGGTTTACTCCAAACTTAGAGTTGTTACAACCAGAGCTGCTGAAAGGTTTTGATTTTATATGTGGCTAGAGTTTTTGGATACAACAGTTAATCATATGGGTATTTAGAGCGCTTTCTTTTCAATCTGAGCTATTGTTTACAACTTTTCTCATACATTGGTTTGGAACTTACATTGTCAAGCGAAAAGTATTATAGTAGAAGTCATGCAAGGCAAGGAGCCTAGAGCTTTTACACTAAAAAAAGCTTTGGATATTTCTTGTCTGAAGTTTTGACATTTTCGCGAAATACCCAATGCATTTGACATATTCGGGTTACCATTTGACATATTCGCTTCGCGTGGTAACATGTAGTTTTTGGATTTTCCGCAAAGTACCCATCGGTTAAATATGGTTGACAAAGGCGTTAACTTGGAGGATGCTCTGTGTTTCGATGGTGCTGCTATCTTAGTTGGATTTATGGCTTCGAAATGTCATGAACTGTATTAGTGCGTTTTAGAATTTACTGATTGAAAGAGTGAGATTAAACCTAGAAATGAGATCCTTGTCCTCAAGGATAAATTAAAGCTTGAGCATTCCCGGTCTAGATAGAAAATAAACGCTATAGGCTTCCATTCATCAAGCTAAAAGTATCGAAGCGGCAGGTTTTGAGTGTTTGCAAATCTCTGCATAATTACTAAAGCAAATACCCATACTCTCACCCCCAGCTATGTCACGTGTCAAAAAAGCTTTTCAGCCACTGACCTATTGGTTGCTACTTTTTTACTTTTTTGGGAAGATTTAATATATCAAAGATATGCAAACACTGTTGTACGTTTGCATATTTTTTGCAAGGGTATCACACCAAAATTTTCCTTTTTTATGTCAATTTTTCTCTAATAATTATATCATACGAGTCAGCAAGAATTTGTAAAGCAAAAATAAAACCGTAATTTGTAAGTTGAACGATACAAACCTGTGAAGCATAAACGATATGAAACCAAGGCATAAAATGAAACCCTAAAGAAAAAATAAATAATTTTTACAAATTTTTCTGCAAAAATGATATGAACCTGTAAAGAAAAACTA
Organism: Oxyria digyna; assembly: GCA_029168935.1. Taxonomy (NCBI): domain Eukaryota; kingdom Viridiplantae; phylum Streptophyta; class Magnoliopsida; order Caryophyllales; family Polygonaceae; genus Oxyria; species Oxyria digyna. Next base: position 8,186,122 of record JAPVLV010000024.1, read on the forward strand.
AAACCCTAAAACCAAATATGAACCTCTAGAACAATACGAAATTACTAGGACGATATAACAAAGTTTACTCTTGCCAAAGAATCTGGCAACCAAATCTGCAACTTATAAACCAAGGAAAAAATATCATAAAGGAATCAAATCAATTATTCAGTTAACTAAAACTTTTTGATAAATATTTAGTTCCATCAATACATAAGATTACGATTCTATTAATTATGGAAAAGTGTCATGTAATAATAGTTCTTAAAATGATAAATGAGAATGATTGTGGAGCCTTGGATCAAAAGAGATCCAAGAGCCCACATAATGACACGTGGCACCCCTTGTCACTCCTTGTCACCACCGCCGGGCCACCTCCGACCACCGCTGGACCATCTTTGGGCCTCGCCGGAATAAAATTGTCACAAAGATGTATAAAATTGTTCACAAATATTTCAAAATTATTTATTACTAAATGTTCATCACGTTGTTCATATATGTTCATCACAATGTTCATAAATGTTCATTTGTACATACTCTATTGAATGTTCATCACATTATACTTAAAAGTTCACCAACTGAATTTTCATCACATTCTACTTAAATGTTCACCAATTTTTGATGAACATCAAGTGTTCATCACAATGTTCATAAATGTTCATTTGTACATACTCTACTGAATGTTCATCACATTCTACTTAAAAGTTCACCAATTTTTGATGAACATCAAGTGTTCATCACAATGTTCATAAATGTTCATTTGTACATACTCTACTGAATGTTCATCACATTATACTTAAAAGTTCACCAACTGAATGTTCACCTAAATGTTCAGCATCTCATACTTAAATGTTCATTATCTCATACTTCAATGTTCACAAGAATTTAATAAAATGTTCATTAGCCAAAGTTCATTACAATCGACTTAAATGTTCATCACGATGTTCATAAATGTTCATCAAAATGTTGATAAATGTTCATCATCTCTTACTTAAATGTTCATCAAACATCACTTTAATATAATTTCGAGTAGAAAAAGACTTGATCTTCATAAAAAATTACCTAAATGTTCATCATCTCATACTTAAATGTTCATCAAACATCCTTAAATGTTCACAAGCATTTAATAAAATGTTCATTACTCAAAAGTTCATTACAATTACCTTAAATGTTCATCAAAATGTTTATAAACGTTCATTTTGATATACTCTACTGAATGTTCATCACATTTTAGTTACATGTTCACCAACAGAATGTTCATCACATTATAATTAAATGTTCATCACATTATATTTAAATGTTCACCAATTTGAATTAGACTTAAATTTTCATTTATTTTATACTTTAACTTTTTCATTTAATATTGGACCACCGCCGGACCTCCACCGGACCACGTCGGACCACCGTCGGACCTCCGACGGACCGTCGCCGGACCTCTACCGGACAACCACCGGGTGGTCGCCGTGAAGTCGTCGGGTGGTCGCTGGAAGGCCGCCGGACCACCACAACTACCCCCACTACAAGTGGAGGTAACTAGTTTAATCTAAGCCATTGGATGTCAAGGCATCCAATGGCTTAGATTCATTCTTATTTATCTCTAAGAGAGGGTTTATTATGGGATTCTCACTCATTAATTATTCTTAACCTAAATTATAACAGTGGTTTTCATTATAAAAAGAACATGTTCATTCATTCACAAATCACAAATCGATTATTCAGTCTTCCTCTACAACACGCTCTCTTTTTCTCAGATCTTAAGACCTCGAAGGTTCGATGCATTAGGATCTTCAAAGTTGCTACAAAAGTGGATTGCTCAAAAAACCGATCGAGAAAAGTTAATCATGAAGTTAATGAATACAAGGTGGGTAATGAAAAAAATTATTTTTTATTTTCTGCAAAAAATTAGTTTTCATTTTCTGCATAAAAAGTTAGGAGCATACAATTTAGACCATAAAGTGATTCTGCAGAAACATTTAATGCAGAAACGTAATTGATTTAATATGCAACAAAGTTTTGTATGACCAAGGACGTGAAGGAATAGATGGGCGGATGACTTTGTTTACATATTTTAGTTGATTTTTTTGCTGTTTTTGTATTGCACTATTCATTTTTTTAAAATTATTTATCTTATCATACAAGTTTTGAATATTTTCTATAAGCCCATTCCACATTATATAAACTCTAGACATCAGTAAGCTGTAGAGGTTAGTTTTGATTTTCTGCAGAAATAGTTAAAAGCTTTAGACAATTAACTGTTTCTGCAGAAACATTTAATGTAGAAATGTAATTGATTTTATCTGGAGAAACATTTTGCAAAACCTAAAATTAATAGAATAAGTAAACTTACTTGGGTATTTTTTAAGAACTTCATCTCATCAATAACCTCTCATTTCCTTCTCCTCTTCCCCCTCCTTAGGCTTGATTTTTTCTTCTTTGCTTTGTTGTTTCACATCTTCCTTTTCTCTGGATTCAAAGTTTCATTTTTCGTGTCTGCAATTTTAATTTTTGATAAGTTTTCTATTATTAATTTTGCTTCCTAAATAGTAATAAACTACATATTATTATAGGAACCAGTACATTACCTCAAATAAATTCACAATCTTCTTGGCTCCATAGATCATAGAAGAATGTCAACCTGCAACCAAGTACAATAAGTTGTTAATGCTATATTTTCAGGAAAAAATACAAGTAACATTCAGAAGATATGCAAAATCATAGCAGACATACTTGCACCATTTCACTAATTAAATTGAACCACTTGTGTCCAATGAAAGAACTAACAAGCAAATGATCGCTACTTTCTTGCAACCATTGAAAAACTGACATAGTATAAAATTTAAAGAAACATAAAAAAAAATCAATATTGAACCACAAAAAGTAAAAGAGTTTACTAAATGAAATATGAAGTATTGATTACCTGTCACTGATTGATACATGCAAAGCCAACATAACCCACTAATCTATACATGCAAAGCCAACATAACCATTGAAATGCTGAGCTTTGACAACTTTAAACAACATAATTGATGAATTTAATGTTATGTAATAAATCTAAAACTTACACAATTATTTTAAAAGTAAAATTAAACACTTGCAGAAAATATTTAAGGAATATGCTTAATCTTTAAGGAGTTTGGTTAATTATGGCCAAGAAAGCATCTACATTAGAAACATACTAAACTTGGACAATGAGTTATGAGAGTCACTAACTTCATCAGATGAGGAATTATACTTTTTGTTGTAATCAAATATGATTTTGCTTGAAGAAGGGATTGCTTTCTCCATGTCTTCATAATGCAACAACTAACAACCTGAATAAAAAAAATTATCAGATATAACTCAACCACTAAGAATGACCATATTAACCAACAATAATTAGCCAATCTTACAAGAATGGAGTTGTCCAGATATTAAATGTATCAAAAAAAATAAAGTAAGGTCACATTAGAACATGTATTCCAGTTTAGCAAGATAAATATAAACAGTATTCCGGTTTTTCCTGCAAAGGAAAGAGCACACCAAGCTTTTACTAATCCTGCAAAAAATAGGCTAAAAATATATGCATATCAACTAGCTACCAAAGATGACCTAAAAAGTTAAGTGGACAAATCTCATGTATACCACTTAAAATTTACAAACTAAATTAAAAGTAAGCACAAAATGCTAGGGTTAAATTAGAGAATTTGAGGATTTAACTAACTAAAAAAACACATCGTCATATAGAAAGGTTTCATCAAAAACCATAAAAGTGAAGCTTGGAAGTGCAGCCCTAAATCAACGGGGAATTACCTCATATTTAACATTGTTCTGATTGTCACGGTCACCATGGCTACCACTGTGTTTCCATTTCCATTGAAGCAGTAGCACCGCCTCTAGATAACCCTAAACAACCCTTTTTCATTGCCTCTTATGCCATAGACTCTCTTCTTCTACTTCTACTTCGATTAGATTCTAAAATTCACTATGTAACAAGGTTTTTTGATGGAGGGAGATGGAGAAGCATAGCGGAAAAAGAAAACATCGTGAGGATACTTGGAATGGGGAAGTGGGAGTGTTTAGATCTGAAATTGAGGGGGGGGGGAGAGAGAGAGAGAGAGAGTTTAGATCTGAGATGGAAAAGAAAGACGTTAGGTCAGGAGTGACAAAGAGAGAAGAAAGTCAAGGAACTAGGGTTTCAATGTGGATATGAGAGGTGTTGAGTAACGAAAAGTAGACGTCAGAGTAACGTTTTCGGCTCGATGTGCTGTTTGGTTTGATATCATCCATTTCCATATCAGGTTTGATTTCCTTCTTTTTGACATCTTGAAATGCCTATGGTGATAAGAGGGACTTTCAGATTTGGGATGAAGAAGAAGAGAGAGTGATGGTGAGATTTTCATATCTGGGACGAAGAAGAAGATAGAGTGATTGTCGGACTTTCAGACCTGCGGGAGAGATATGGGATGAAGAAGTGGGACGAAGCAGAAGTGGATCTGGGAAGAAGAACCGAACTGGAGATAGAGTGATTGTGGTGTGTGGGGGCTAGGGTTTCTACAAATGTGGCTGCAACAAAACCAGGTTTTATGATATTGGAAAAGAGATTTGGGCTTAAGTGATGTATAATTTGGGTTGGACCAAATATTTTGATAATGTCCATATACAATTTGGGCAGAGTAATTTTGAAAACTAGGTTTGTAAAATAAAATATTAATTATTTTTAAAGAGAAAAATATAAATAGTATTTCGGGTTTAACTTGTATATATGTATTTTAATTATTTTTTGTTTTATGTTTAATATTTTTATGTGTTATTCATTGATAAGAGCATGGACGACTTATCCTAAAATGACAAAATAGTGTGAAATGACAAATTTCGAGAAAAACGGACAAGGAGCAAAATCAAATCGATAAGTATTCAAACAACTAAGAAGTTTTAACATTGTTTTTAGTCAAATTGATATAGTAAAAAAAATTAAGTAGATAATAAAAAATTTAATATCAGAGAATATTGCCTCTCTTTCTACCAATACAATATGTTTTTAAGTTATGTCATTTTAAATAATCTATAAAGGTACTAAATAATTATTAATTTTAATTTTAATTTTTTATCAGTTTTTTTAAGAATATAAAAATATATAAATCTCGTGCAGGGCACGGGAACTAATCTAGTTAAGTACCAAACTAAAAACATAGCTTATTAACTTGCTATGATATGTGGATTGGTGATGTTGAGCGACGAAATGTATGATATGTGCGATTTTTGGAATGTTTTGGAAATATGAATGTAAAAAAAAATTCCTTACTTAAAGATACTAATATGTCTTATTGACTGTGAATCATTTTCGAAAGTTAAAGAAACCTCTTTATTATATTAGTTTAGTACCTGCACATCGTGCACGTTTTAGATTAAACTTATTAAAAAGACAATAAAATAATTTATAAAGCTAATTCAATTTATATCTAAATTTTTAGTTTTGGTTGAAAAAACTGTACAACTGTGGGTTGATAAAAGGAATAAAATAAAATAGGATTGAACAATGTAAAAAAAATAAGAAAGTGTATGATCCAGATAACATAAAAAGGAAATTAACAAAGTAAATGAGGAAAGAGATAAATTTTTTATAATGATAAACTATAATTAGTAAAAGGGTGTGAATCTCATAATAAAATCTCTTATAGAGATAAATAAGAATGAATCTAAGTCATTGAATGCCTTAGCATCCAATAGCTTAGATTAAACTAGTTACCCCTATTAAAAGTGGGGGTAGTTGTGGTGGTCCGGCGACCTCCCGACGACCACTCGGTGGTTGTCCGGTAGACTGGCGGAGGTCCGGCGGTGGTCCGGTGTGGTCCGGTGGAGGTCCGGCGGTGGTCCAATAATAAATGAAAAAGTTAAAGTATAAAAATAAATGAAAATTTAAGTCTAATTCAAATTGGTGAACATTTAAATATAATGTGATGAACATTTAGGTAATTTTTGATGAAGATCAAGTGTTTTTTTACTTGAAATTATATTAAAGTGGTGTTCCACATAAGTGGTGGTCCGGTGATCCGATGGTGGCTTGATGGTGAGTTAGTGGTGGTGCGGTCATGGTGGTCTGGTGGTGGTTCGGCAATGGTTCGTCGTTTGTCCAAATAACATTACCATTTAAGTGTTATAAACTTGGTGAACATTTAAAAATAATTTGATGAACATTCAGTTGATGAACATTTAAGTATAATGTGATGAACATCTAAGTATAATGTGATGAACATTCAGTTGATGAACATTTAAGTATAATGTGATGAACATTCAGTAGAGTATATCAAATGAATATTTATCAACATTTTGATGAACATTTATCAACATTTTGATGAACATTTATCATCATTTTGATGAACATTTATGACCAACGTGATGAACATTTAAGCCGATTGTAATGAACTTTGAGTAATGACCATTTTATTAATTTCTTGTGAACATTGAAGTATGAGATCGATGATGAACATTTAAGTATGAGATGATGAACATTTAGGTGATTTTTGTTGAAAATTAAGTATGTTTTTAAAATAAATTATATTAAAGTGGTGTTCCACATAAGTGGTGGTCTGGTGGTGGCATGATGGTGGGTCAGTGGTGGTGCGGTGGTGGTCCGGTGGTGGTTCGTCGTTTTTCCAAATAACATAAACATTTAAGTGTAATAAACTTGGTGAACATTTAAATATAATTTGATGAACATTCAGTTGATGAACATTTAAGTATAATGTGATGAACATTCAGTTGGTGAACATTTAATTATAATATGATGAACATTCAATTGGTGAACATTTAAGTAGAATGTGATGAACATTCAGTTCATGAACTTTTAAGTACAATGTGATGAACATTTAGTAGAGTATATATAAATGAATATACATTGTGATGAACATTTATGAACAACGTGATGAACATTTAGTAATAAATAATTTTGTAATATTTGTGAACAATTTTATACACCTTTGTGACAATTTTATTCCGGCGAGGCCTAAAGGTGGTCCGGAGGTGGTCCGACGGTGGTCGGAGGTGGTACGGAGGTCGTCCGGTGGTGGTCCGGCGGAGGTCCGGTGGTGGTCCGACGGTGGTCCGACGAAGGTCACAAGGGGTGTCACGTGTCATCATATGAGCTCTTGGATCTCTCTTGATCCAAGGGTCCACAATCATTCTCATTTATCATTTTAACAAGTATTATTACATGACACTTTTCCTTAGTAAAAATCTACCATATAAATAGGGCCTTACTATTTCGCACACCCTTTTTGTCTATTTAGCACAGGCATACATTCGTCACGGAAGTCCAGCGTTTATCCGTCACGAAGGTTTATAAAAGTTCTGTCATGAAGGTCAAGCAAAGTTCTGTGACAAAGGTTTGCAATACTTCTGTGACGAAGGTCCAGCATACATCTGTGACGAATGTCCTTTTTTCACTATAAAAGCCAATTTTTTTACTCAATCCTAATCTTTACCTCATATCTTCTCCATACATTCGTGACGGCGCACAACAACCTCTCCAACAACAACATTCAACACATTTTCATCTCATTCACCACAAAATCATCAAATCAAGTGTATAAGATAATTTCTATTCTATTTTACATTAGTTTAGATTAATGTTCTTTGATTAGATGAAATAATGTCAAAATGATTGATATGTTGTGATTTCTATACTCTTTAAGCAACTTTGATTAGTTCAATTGTGGTTTGTTTGATTGTTTTGTTTCAATTTTGAAGATATAATCACCTATTTGAATATATAATCCCCAATTTTTAGGGTTGTGATTAAATATGATTGATTGATACATATTAAGCATTAGGGTTTGAGAATTTGGTTAAGAAAACATGTTATTTAGGGCTAGTTTGGAAAACTGTTTTTTTGCTTCAAATTCACCTAAAACAGCTTGCTTAACCGGAATGCAAAATTGTTTTGGAGCCTCTGATATGCAGAAAGTTTCGTCACGAAGGTCGAATGGTCTTTCGTCACGAAGGTCGAATGGTCTTTCGTCACGAAGGTCGAATGATCCTTCGTGACGAAGGTTTGTGGAACATCCGTGACGGATGTTAGGCATACCTTCTTGACGGATGTAACAGAGACCTTCGTGACGAAGGTTACTGAAAGATCTATCCCGGATCTTTTTGCATATTAATTCAGTTTTTGGTATTTGTTGTGTTGTTTTGTTTTGCGATTGTAATTTGACAAAAACATGTGTTTCTTATATAGAATGCATCCGTCTTCTAGAAGCGCGCGGAAGATCGCCCGCAATCAGACTCGAGAAGAAATCGAGGCCGGAGAGAGGCCCGCTTATCAGCCGAAGCCGAGGAAGAGGCGCAGAAGAGCTGATGAGGGTACAAGTGCAAGTCAAGACGTCCCGCAACCTTCTTGGCATGAACAACAACAGCTGGCTGACCCTAGTGCATATTCGAACCTTTACGAGAACATGGTTAGTTATTTCGTAATTCACTTATATTAGTGTATTTTTGTTATTATTAAATTATTAATAATTTTGTAATTTATTTGATTACAACAGAATATCTCGTTGGCTCCAACCTATGAGGCACAGGATCCAACTTGGAGTCCGCATAATGCTGTAAGTATTAGTTTGAAATTTAATTTATAGACGATTATGAGTGAAAGTTGTACATTTTACTAATTTGTTTTTTTACTAATCTTTTTTTTTTGTAATAGATCCTTACATGGGTTCCCCCCGCTTCTCCGCAACTAGCATGAGATGAAGCAGTAGGCCATCAACAGGCCTTTCAGCCACAAGCACCGGAATAGCATTCCGGTCCAAATGCTACCTGGGCTGAAGGACAGTATGAGGGCCATTACGGGGGGATCAATGATGAGGAACAAGGCGATGAAAATGACGACATTTACCCGAAGTTACAGTTTTCTGTGCCTGGAGGTCCTAAGGAGATAGACTTGTTGTATAGCTTCAGCGGGCACACTGCTTATATGGTTTGGCAAGGACCTTTGTTTGAATTGTTAATAGAATTATTACATATGTAGAAATGATTAATTGATTGAATTCAGTCATGATCTGTTAATTGATTTAAATGTACTTAAAAAACTTGAAATATGATAAATAGGAGAGACCGCAATTGAGAAATACGGTCAGAAAAGAAGGTTTAAAAATATGGCGGTTAGAGGGCGACTATCCTTGGGTTGCGTTGGCTAGGGCTTCTGGTTTGTCACATTTGCAAACCCTGATGTATCCCAACCACGACCAAGCGTTGATCAATGCATTTGTTGAGCGCTGGGACATGGGTGTAGAAGCAGATCCTCCGTCTCTCTGCACTGATGATTACTTGGAGTGGTACTTGCCTCATACTCATCCAATAATCTCTCCTTTTACTAAGGAGCATCTCATGCAGGTATGTCATTAATCTTCAAATTCTGTAAATCTATAACTTAATCAATGTCTGACTTAATTTATATCGTACTTCACTTTAGGCAATTTGGACTTCTGTGTACCATTTGGAGCCGTATCGGGATGCAGATAATGAGGAGAAGTACCGGAGAATGAAAGACGTTGTCTGTCACACTTTGGATGGTTTCTATCCTTTCCTTGGGTAGTTTGGTATAATGTTGTTTTTAGATTCAGTTGCTGTGATTTGGATTTGGTTTGTGCTTGAGTTTTAAGATCATGCTTTGTATTGTTTGAACTAATAGATTGTTATTGTGATTTGGTTTGTTTGGAATTGTTAGATTGTTATTACACATAACCAAATCGACCAAATAGAAAGAAGCCCAATACGCTATTGTTTGATCCAAATCAATATCCGGCCCATCAAATTTAGTTCAGAAAATAGTGGGTTACAGCTGTATCACACTGATGACAAGTAAGTGAGTTACAACTGTTGCTAGCTGTAACACACTGAAGGCAATAAGTGAGTTACAGCTGTTGCTAGTTGTAACACACAGAAGACAATAAGTGAGTTACAGCTGTTGCTAGCTGTAACACACTTACCTTCAACTCTATATAACTTACGTTTCATATTGGAATAAGCAACACACTTCAACTTCATACACACAAGAAAATTATGGATCCAGGAGGGAAGCTCTGCTGGTGCAGCAAAGTGCCAACTGAACAGACTTGTACTGAGCAATTCAGTCATGATAAGGTGAACTGCGGGAGAAGATATTGGGGATGCCCTGATAGGACGTGGGACTCGCTTGATGATGATGGTGGGTGCAAATACAGGCATTGGATCGATCGTCCATACTTAGGTCGAGCAAGGGCTGTTATAGAACAGCTAAATGAGGATAATTTGTATCACTCTACAGGGGCTGGTGGTCTGGAGGAGCTAACTGAACTGCTGAGGGCAATGTTAAAAAGCCTAGCTAGGCGATGAGGTACTTGAACTTAAGGCGAAAAATGCTGAGCTCATGGATGAAAATGTTGCACTTGCGGCAGAGAAGCAGGCCTTGGTTGATGAGAAATATGGAGCAAGTTCCAGTGGGACTAAGTAGTTTGTTGGTTGTTTAAGTTGTTGTTTGTTTAAGTTGTTGTTTGTTTAAGTTGTTGTTTGTTAAGTAGTTTGTTGTTTGTTTTAATTTCGAGTTTCTTGTACTGCTACTATTGTAATGTTTGTTTCATTTAGAAATGGAAAAGTTTATGTTTTGTTTAATGAATTAATTGATTAATGTTTATTAGTTTAACACATTTGAGGATAAAATTCGGACTTCTGTAGTTATGCACGGTTTGGGGCAAAACGTGCACCCCGACTGAGCGCAAATGAAGTGTAGTCTCTTGTATTAATACATTCATCATGAAGGTAATCAAGACCTTCGTGACGAATGTCTAAACAGAAGCCATCCGTCACGAATCTCTACGAGACCTCCGTGACGAATGTGTACACAGAAGACATCCGTCACGGATCTCTGCAAAACCTCCGTGACGAATGTCTACACAGAAGCAACCCGTCACGGATCACTGCTAGACCTTCGTGACGAAGGTTTTACTTATTGACATCCGTCACGGATGTCTTTAATATCTTTGTGACGAATGTTGTATTTTTTGCAAACTGAGGTGCACAAACTGAGACATGAGTCGCTAAAACTCTAAACTGAGTCCAAATACATGCAAACATTAAAAATCTTAGTCATTACAAATCCTAAACAATCCATTTCGACTCAATCTTAAACGGTAAGATTAACGACGTTGTTGCCTTTCTTGTTTCTTGTCGGAGCTCTAGGCCTTTTGTACGCCGCTAGTTGCTCAACAAAAGGGTCTATCAAAGAGCGAGCAACCGGTGAACAGTAACGATGCCACATATCATAAACTTCAGGAAATGGAGAGTCATCGACAATTGGCATCTACAACAAGGCAAATGATAGAGTGTGTAAGAGGTATTGATTTCAAAATATAAACACAAAATTGATAGAGTGAGTTACAAATTACCGAAATGAAGTGTCTTTCATCTTCAACAAGGCAAATGCAACATATGGGCAATTTCTCTCCTTCAGCGATGTTGTCGTCCAATACTATAGGCAAAAAAGTTTGCCAAACTGATTTCCCAAGCACAACGAATGCACAACTGAAAGTCGTAGCAACTACACACCACATCGCCGGGACTTGTAACCATGTCTCTTCGGGTGCCATCTCTCCTGGTCCAGCCCAAGCTAGGTTTGTAATTGCTCTCTGAACATTAGGCATTTCAACTGGGCATACCCAACAATCTTGCAACCCATTATTCCAATGTGCAAATGTCGTTTGAGCCATTTCGGATCTAACTCTCCTCCAATTATCTTGGTCCCATCCTAATTGTTGTGTTATAGCTCTGTATCCACAATTTCCATCAGCGACAATGGGATACCAACCTTGCACGTGGGGACGCATGCACGGAGGTACGAGAGTATTATACTTTGTAAGCTTCTTCAAAGCCCACTGACCACTCTTACCCTTCCCGTATGAAGCCAGTTTTTGCTTCTTTGGAGGTGTTTCTTCAAGTGTTGCATCAGTGTGCTCCCAATGTGAAGGTTGTCTTTTCATTGGGTTGTACTCTTTGTTTGGAGCTCCTGGAGTTCGTCCCTTCCCCCTTTTCACACGAGCTGGCTCTTGGAGGTTGGTCATTTGAGGGTTACCTATTGCCAAACACGTCATTGCACACTCGTGTTGGTCATAAGGTGACATTCCCTCCCATTGCTCAACCATAAACTCATCCATCAAGTTTCTTGCTACTACCCTCCGCACTTCTAATTCGTCTCCAGTCTCTACTTCTTTCAAAGTCAATGTCCTCCAAAAGGCATGAACCGCTTCAGCAGGAATTGGTTCTTGATTCCTCACATATTCATAAATGTCATGCACACATAGCAATCCATCTCTCTTCCTTATTACGCATTCACAATGATCAAGATGCATGCCATATTCCCCTTTCTTGTATTCAGTTAGCAAGCGACTCAAACAAGTATAAGACACTATGTATTTAAGAAGTTTGAAGAGATCAACGTCTGTAATGTTACTTACAGTCTTTTGCTGACTTTCATTGAAAGTACCCAAGATCTTCTTGAACTGATTGCGCATCTTCGCATTGTATCTATCAAACACAATGTCTGTCTTCTGGCTTGGCAGTGACAAATAATTTTTGAAGCTAGAATGTTCACTTTCAACCCTGCATAATCAAAACAATTATTTATAACAACAATGAAAAGCTAACATATATTGTATAACCCAAATTTGAAACGTAGTAACATCACTAACCTGTTTGTGGTGTTGGAACCTAATGTAAATATTTTATCCACATAGATCGAAAGAAATCTATCGCTGTAGGGGTTTAGCCAATTCTTCTTCAAGTACCTAATCTCAGATGGATATTATGCCCAATCTTGTTCAATACGCCCCAGCTGAATGTTGTATGCCAAATCTGTCGACTGTTTGAATAAGTTAAGACAGTCACTTGCAAAATGGGTCCCCTTTGCTTGTGACCGCATTGCTAGCTTAGCATGGTCCTCAATGTTCTTTTGGATGTGCCACCTACAGAGGAGGAAAGTAGAATCTGGAAAGATCATATCCAAAGCGTTCATCAAAGCTTTCTCTCGATCTGTGACTAAGCAAGTTGTCATCATCTTAACAACCCTAAACAACTCAGTCAATTGATACATGCACCACACATAGTTTTCTTCTTTCTCTTCTGACACAAAATCCCCAGCAACAGCATAGTTCTTCCACGTTGATGTTATTCCAACAATCTCTATGAAGGGCATGTCGTACCTTTGCAAGATAATACATTACTATAAAAATTTATGCAGTAAAAACAAACATCATAATTTATAACTTAATTACACTTACTGAATTGTGCTGTAGGTTGCGTCGATCAACATTACATATGGAAACGCCTTAAGCAGCTTCATGGACTCTGGGCTTGCGAAGAACACATATGTGATCTTATTTGTGACTTCGTCGCTCTTGTGTCTTACGAAGTAGTTAGTTCAACTCCTTCGAATGATAGAAGAACTCTTGGACCACAGTTCTTCCCTCCATCCTCTCTTTTTTGAACTTGTTACAAAAGTTGTAGACTTGTGACTTCTTGGTCATGTTGTCAGGAGATTCATTGAGCCTTGTGTACATCTGTATTGGTCTAGCATTTCCCTTCCTCATGTCTAGTAACACATTTTCCTCCTCCGGTGTAAGTCTTCCAACAAATGCATTACCGTGTAAGGATTGACCAATAATGTGGTTGTGAGTTCCATGATCAACCCTTAAGATCCATTCCCCCTTTTCAGTCTCTCTACATGCAATCTGAAATTTGCAACCACATTTCTTTGTGTGAGTGTATTTTCAAATTGAGATGATTACATACACCAAAATGTTGATGAAGGTGGTCCATCATGGGGGAACTACAATAAGGTATGTTATCAATTTCATACAAAAACATAAATTTTACTACAAACCCTAACATGAACATTATTTAAAACAACTATAACATACCTTATTGTAGTTCCCCCATGATGGACCACCTTCATCAGCATTTTGGTGTATGTAATTATCCCAATTTTACATTTTCAATTGAAGCTTGTGTTTGAATGAGAGTGTTTAGGGTGAAATGGGGGTAAAATGAAGTTAAAAAATGTAGAAGATGAAGTTGGTTGCGGATATTTGATGGTAATTAAATGTAGTTGGTGTGGATTAGACATAATAGCTTCATTTTTGCAGATATAGGTACATTCGTCACGAAACTATTTCATTTCTTCGTCACGTATGTTGGCTACACCTTCGTCACGAAACTCTTCAATACGTACGTGACGGAAGTCCAACTGTATACATTCGTGACAGATCTTTGATTCTATACATTCGTGACGAAGATAATGTGGAATACATCCGTGACGAAAGTTAGGGTGTGTTAAATAAATTTTGAGGGTGTGCTAAATAAAGACTTTGTATAAATATTGAAATAAAACTAGATTGATTATACCACATGGTGTTTTTGTATTAGTTTGCCACGTGGCGTTCTCTTATTATATTTTTCACATGTCATTTTCAATCATTTCTTTATTTTTTTAAAATAAATTATATATAAAAGACTATCCTATCTATCTTATATATTAAGGGTCTGTTCGGTAACTGAGGGTTGATGCTGACAGAAGCTGAAGTAAGGTGTTGAAGTGGCTGAAGCTAAAGTGTAAAATTTAAGCCCAGTACTGATTTGTTCTTAAGCTGAAGTTGTTAAATCAAAAGACGTGTTCGGTTCACCATGACTGATCCAGACTGAAAAACTTATGAAATACCAAAATTGCCCTTGTATAATTTTTTGAGGGGTATATGTGCATTTGTACATATCACCCAAAATTGGTTGTTTCTTCCCCCATTGTTTTCTTCCCCAAAATTTGCCCATACCAAATTTTTGTTGTTTCTTTGTCAAAGTTATCCATACTGGTAGGATTTAAAACTTGTATCCACGTACATACAACTTCACTACTCCAATTCAAACATTTTTTAGATACAAATTAGCCTATGTAGGACTCGAACCCACATCCACGTACATAAAGCATGTTGCTCTACCATTGAGATAATAGGCTTGAATAATAATGCATTAAAAACCATCTATAACAAATTAATCAACTGCATAATCAATAAGTTACCAGGTAGTGTATAATACCGTCCAAATGTTGTTACCCCTTACACTAATTATAAAACAAGTATAACAAGCAAGAGGTTCATAATATCAATACAGAATTCACAACGACACAATAAAGATACACCTGCAGAGAATTTACAACAACACATACCAAGGTTTTGTCAAACTATAAAATAGAGATTAGCTAATTATAAAACAAGTCCATTTTTTAGTCAATCTTTTTAAGGTTGCTGCACATTATCATCATATCCTTTCACAAGCATTATTTTGTGCTGTCAAATTATAAAACAAAGATCATGATTCTATTAGTTATTACATATAAGGACTAAAAGAAGTATAAGAAATCACAATATAGGTTTTTAAATGATCAAAACTACACTGCCTATACTCGTGTGATGATTAGCTAAGAATGTGATGATTTCAACACTAGATACAAATGTAGAAAGGAGATTTCAACAACAGCTATGAAGCTGCTACTATGATTAAAGGGAGATTTAATATAGAAAGGAGATTCAAACACCGACTAAAAATGCTGATTATTATGTTTCATAAGCCTTATCTTACTACAATCCAACTACTTCCATCCACATATGTTTCATGGAACAAAAAATTCAGCAACAATCACCCAAATTTAGACCTATGCAAAACACCTCAGCACAACAAAAAAGAAAAGAATATCAGATAAATAGAGCACAAAAGCATCCAAACAAAATTCAAGAAAATACCTCGTTTCTCTTGACTCACCCCCAATTTCGGAAAGAGAACATATGAACCCTAAAAATTAGAGTTAAAGTATGTATTGAAAAAGTACATGGTACTAGTCAAATTTCGATGGATCTGGAGTGGAAAGCTGAACCACAACACAAACCCTTAGGATTCGTCGACAAAGGTTGAAGAACAAGGACCCTAACTTGACTTTTTTCTTGATCTGGAGAGAAAAGAAATCAGAACCCCAGAAATTGAATCGAAAGGAAAAGCGAGAAGAAGAAGACTCGAGTGTCACCTGTGAGAGGGTTGATCTAAAATCGTTGAAGAATCGTTGGAGAATTGTGGAGAATCGTTAGTGTGTCGTTGTGTGACGAGATGAAGAACTGGAATTTGATCGCCAGATGAGGGAGAGAAGAGAGGGGTATCGGGTTGTAATTAATGGGGTTAGAATGATATTTTGACTTAAGTTTTGCAGACTTATTAGAAAAGCATCACCCCCATGCTTATGTTTTTGGGCTTAAATCAGTCATTTTTTACTTAAAAAATCCATACTTAAGTAGCATGCTAACCGAACACGTATTTTGGGTTGGGCTTATCCAAAATGACTTATTTTTTCACTTCAGCCCACTTAAGCACTTCTCAACCTACTTCAGCCCGTAACCGAACAGACCCTAAAGCTAACTCATTTCAAGCTCTATAAGTGTTTTTAGGACTAATTTGTATGATTTATAATTCATTAATTTTTTATAGAAAATCAATAATAAATTTAAAAATATTTGTTAACACAATTTAGATATACAATATAATTTTTATCTAATAAAATTTCAAAATCATCCTTTTAATGATTCAAGTTGCCTTATAGATTTGACATTAAATAATAATTTTTAATATAAACACAATTTTTTCTAAACAAATTATAACTAAACTATAGCTCAATTCAAAACTTTTTTAGTATACTAGATATTGAAAATTTGTAACTTTAGTATTTGAAAATTATGCATAGTTTATAAGAGTAAACAATTGATTTCAAAAATAAATAAATTTCTAAAACCATCTCAATATGTTCCTTCTATAAATTATTATACGTATAAAGTATAAAATACTTGATATTTTAGCTCTAAAAAATGTTGAGCCATAATTTCAACAAATTTACAACAAAAGTCACAACTGTTTTTGAATATTTTTTCTCTTGAAAATGTGTTATTGTTAAACAGTAGAGAAATGATACATATATTGCTAAGACTATCTCACAACATATAAAGTTTCAAGTACTTTATTGTTGCCAGATCTTGATAATGGACTATATAGTATACAATTAATCATATTAAAAATAAATTAAATAAGAATGTATCATGAAAATAAGTATATTTAATTCTTTTTTAATCACATTATATATTATTTTATATTTTATTTCATTTTAAATATAAAACATTACCTTATTTAACTTATAATAAAAAAGTATTTATAAAATTGAACCACATTCTTGGAACGGGAACTAGTAATTTTTTCCTTAACCGAAAACAAATAAATTAACAATTTTCCAAACCAATCACAAATTCTCAAATTTTCTATTTATCAATTTAAAAATAAATTAAATATATAGATATGTTTATTTTTATTAATAATATTTAATCTATTTATAAAATATATGCACTAAATATAATATTGTTATGCAAATTCCATGCAAAACACGAGACTTAAACTAGTAAAATATAATAAGAAAATAATACATAACGAAAAGAATAAAAGTATGACACAACAAAATAAACTGAATAGTGACACTGACCTGGCAAACGGGTCGAACCGGTCGGATTTGGGTTCGGGTCAATCGGGTTCAGGTCGAAAACGGGTTCGGGTCAAACGGGTCGATAAAATTTTTGGGTTGGTCGGGTTCAGGTTCGGCTTCGGGTCAACCTAGTGGAATTCAAATGTTCGATTTTTTTTATTGTAATAAAGAAAATAAAATCTAGCTACAATATTTTTATAATAAAATATTATTATTATTATTATTATTATTTAATAAAATACATTGTTATTTTTAATTTAAATGGAATAAAATAAGTGAAAGTGGGTCCCTCGACGAGTTCCGAGAAGTTTGGGTTGTCCGGGTTTGACCCAACAGGTCTCGTGTCAGTTTGGGTTTGAACCCAACGATTTTTATGAGTTTTCGGGTCGGGTTGGATTGAGCTTTTTTCGGGTCGGGTCGACCCAATGGATTGGGTCAGCTTTTGACAGGTCTAACACAAGTCAAAATTATTCACATTTGGTTTGAAAATTTTGAAAATTTCAAATTAATGGCTCTAACATGTTTAAGCTTTTTATCAAACAGAAAAAGTTAATACATAAAACTAAAATTTAGATTAAAAAATAATAATATTTTGGAGCAACTCAAACAAATAGAGAATTGACAAATGACTTTACATAATCAACTGTCATCACAAGATTGCAATAATAATATATTAAATATTTATAAGAATCATTTGATAAAGTATAATAAAATTCTTTAAAATTTCAGATGTTAAGGATATGGATAGAAACACTAAATACTTTCAAAATACAGTTAAAATTTGAAATTTCAAACAAAAAAGTTAATTTCTATTAATCATTAGATAATATTAATTTTTACAATCATGAAGAAATTAAAAATTACATTACTAAATACCTACAAACTTGTTATATCCCTATGCATACACATAATATTTCTGATTCCGCTCTTCAAAGAATTCCCCATCTTATCGTCAGTTACTTCAGCTTGTTCAACCAGTTGATGCGGAAATCAGAACATTTATATTTGAAATGCCTAACAATAAAACTCATGGTCCAGATGGTTTCAGTGCTGAAGTTTATCAACATTAGTGACCAATAGTAAGTGACTCTGTAATTAGGGCAATTCAAGCTTTCTTTCATTCGGGATCTTTTTTATCAGATTGTGCACAATCATTTATAGCACTTATACCAAAAAATGATAAGCCAATAAATACTAATCACTTTAGGCCAATTATATGTACTAATATCTACAAAATCATAACAAAAATTATGGCGAATCGATTGCAAAGATTACATCCTAAATTGATTCATCATTGTCAAGGAGCTTTTGTTAAAGATCGTTCAATATATTGATAATGTATTAATATCTCGTGAAATCTTTCACTCGTTCCATAATCGTAAAAAGGGAAAAATAGGTTGGATGACTCTTAAACTAGATACGGAAAAGGATTATGAAAAAATTCATTGGTCTTTTTTGACAAAAATTTGGATTCCATGAAACTTGGATATAGAGGGTAATGACTTGTATTTCTTCTACATCTTTTTATGTCCTTGTAAATAATGAACCCGGTCCAAACTTTAAACCTAAATGTGGATTACGTTAAGGAGATCCAATTGCGTCATTTTTTTATTATTGTTATGGAATATTTGGCTAGAACTTTACAAAACGAAGCAGACAAGCGTAAACTCAAAGTTGGTATACAACTCAATCATCATGGTATACATATTCCTTTCTTATGTTTTGTCGATGATACTCTAATCTTTGCTAATGCAAATATAACAAATGTGAACTTCATTAAAAAGGTTCTAGAAATATTTACCACACTCTCTAGATTGGCCATTAATCTACAATATATCTAATAAAGCAATCCACCCTTCTTGCCACATGACATCCTCTCTTTCACCATATTATAATAATTGCCATGTGTCGTCGCTTCATAATTGACAGAAATATTTACCACACTCTCTGAATTGGCCATTATTATTTCCTTTTTGATAATTGTCGTGTTGTCATATCTCCTGTACACTTTAATGTATATTACCAAATCGTTTAAAATTGTAATATGAAAATTAATGCTATAATACAAACAACCTAAGTAATAAAACTTAGAATTTTCCCTAAAAACAACCTATGGTATATCTGATGGTGCGGTTCCGGTGAGAACAATTTTTAAAATTAGAACGTGCGAATGACTAATGTGCATCAAAATATACTTAAACGTGCATCAAAATTTTTGAAAAAGTGATGCACATATACAATTTTTACCGGAATGCTCTTCAACTACTCAATAAACGTTCTTTATAAAATGAATGCTCTTCAAATTTTGGATGTTTTTAAGTTTGTCAACGAATGTGCACCAAATTAGTTCTAAATCTTCACCCATTTTACTATTAACGTGCACCATTCTCACGTTTGTATTTTAAAAGTTATTTTCACCCGACACATTCCTATATGTGATTTCGAAAAAAGAATAGTTAAGATTTTAATTTCCAAAAAAGAAATCACTACAAATCTCCTATTTCTATATATTTTCAACTTCTTCCCCTAAAAGCAATCTCTATATCAAAATCTTAGTATTTTTCCCCTAAAAACTAGCACTTCCAAAAAACAATAGCTAGGATCCGATTTTTATCTTCCAAATCTCCTATTTCTTTATATTTTCAAATTTTTCTTTTCTACAACCTATATATATATCATTCTATTCATTCTTGAACTTCCAGATCCATCTACACCCACACGAATTCAGAATAGTTAGAATTTCCCAAAGAAATTCCCAAAAAGAATGTCTACAATATCCCAAAAAGGCTATCTTCATAAACACGATTTTTATTTCCCATATCCTTACATTCTCATAAAGAAAATATGCCAAAATAGCAATGGCAAATCAATAACTTCCTAATAGGTATTTTAATCCTACCGATTCTACAAAGTATAATAAGCTTTATATAGTAGATTCTATCCTTTCATTCAATTCTTATTGTCAGAAGAGCAAAAGAAAGATATGTCTCATGTTCTCTTCTCCATTCTCATATTCATTACTAATCCAAGGAATAGTCTTCCAAACCATGACTACTAATTCTTATGTATATGTTTTATTTCAAAGGTATTAATGCCTAATGTCTAATTGCAGATCATGTCTAATAGCATACAAGTGAAGGATGTTCGATCTGGTCGCGGAAAGTATACACTCAGAGTTTGAGTTATATGCAATTGAAAGAGAATGAAACTATATGCAGACCGTAAAAGAACAAAAAGGGAACTTCAAGTTGGTGAGTGGGTATTTTTTGAAGCTTCATCCCTATAGACAAAGCTCTGTAGCAATACGCAGAAACTTGAAGTTATCTTCAAAGTGTTTTGGGGCATTTCAAGTCATTGCAAGGATAGGCATTGTAGCTTACAAGCTCGCACAACCACCTTCCTCCAAGGTACACCTTGTCTTCCACATCTCACAACTCAAGAAGCACTTGGGACCCTCAGTGACAACCTGAATAGACATACCTGAGTAGGCACATGTGTGATTACACCACAAGCTATTTTGGACACCCGAGTCACATATTCAAACAATGGTGAACCAATGACAGAATGGCTTATTAAATGGCTTAAACAGTGGTGAGCCACAAGCTAAAGGAGAAGATATCTTTTACACCCACCATTCGATTTATATTATCTACAAATCAACATGTGTGTTTCTAAAGAGATAGACTTCAATAGTTTTACTTTTAGTAATTATTATATAACTTTACGACCCAATTCGATTAACATTTCATTGTATATATCTGAGTTTTAAATCAGACTTTTATGTTCCAAAACTATGGAAGATCAGAACCATCTTTGCTTATATATAAGTTGATCATTCTGAGCCGTCTCATTAAAATTAAGTTTCTAGTACTATGATTTTGTATTTGGATTAGTTTGTAAAAGCTTACCTGAATAAACTTTCCGATGACCACTGCCATATAAGACCAATAAAAGACATTGGCTCTGTTCGGCTCTATAGTTTTTTGCCTTATTTTGCCTCATGATAAGCTAGCATATGGAGCAAATAAGCTAGTATTTCAAGCTTATGAAACAAATAAGCATATTTCAAGCTTATGAAACAAATAAGCTAGCTTATTTGTCCATCTACCGAACATACAGATACTTAATAGTACATGACGGAAAAACACATCTAAATAGAAATACACACAAAGTCTAGAATCGTATACAAAATGTAAAATAACTTCATAAAGGACCCGAGCATCGTACGAGCACAAAATACGTAATGTTTGAAATTAAGGGACACTTATCATACCCAGAAGTTGATAATGACATTTGTAAAATAATCAAATATCGCTTATATGTTATTGATTGAAATTTTCCATTTATTTGAACTTAATTACAATGATATATAAACATGCAAATAATATAATGATTTGGGGGCCAATCAATGTGAAACTTTCTTCTGCTTACCTTTATGGAGACAAAAAACGTTACTCATTACCAAACTCATACACAATCTTTAAACGCCATAGAATATACACTACTTTGTATACTATTGTTGTTGTTGAAATGATATATGATATTCAGTTAGAGACATTATGAATTGTACCCTATTTTATTATTTTACTTTATCACAAACAACACAGATAATGATACAGTTGCTATTAAGTTGCCTGACAATTACAGTCAGTATAAAACCTGAAATACCAACTGTAAAAATCGCAATTTCGCTGAAGCACTACCACACAGGGATTATGCATCGCACGATCTCCGTAGGACTAGTTGATAATAGAAATCTACATCAAACATCTATCCTAAAAGCAGAGGCGTTGGCAACTTTAAATGTTGCTAAGCTAGCTAAACAACATAATTACAAAAGGTCATATTCGAAGGTGATAATTTAACAGTTATAAACTCTATTAAGCAGTTATGAAAAAAGACCTTGAGAGATTAATACAATTATCAAAGACATTCTTGTCACATCTAATCACTTTCATCACGTTAAAGTTTTTCATTTCGAGAAGCAAATAAAGGAACAAATTTCTTAGCTGCGATACATATACCTGATGACAATATCAGTACCTTAAGACTGCATTTACGGTTTTATGATTATTACTCTTCCTTGATTATCATTTTTCGGGTCATTCGTCCCAATGATTAGAAATTAAGGGATGAAATTCCTTATTTGTCTTGTTTAAAAAGAAAAAGAAAAAAGTATAGAGACACATGTCAAAATGAAGTTTCTTTAATTAGTGTACTAGCAAACACCCTAATTCCGTGTGAGCGATTGTGGACTGGCTGAATGATGAATCCCTTCCCCGCTTAACCTTGGCTCTGTTTTTTGGTTTTCTTCTACCATTAGTGTATCTGTACATTACCTCGTCCCTAATCTTGTGGAGCTATCGCACTAACAATTAGGGCTACATGAAGTAGCAGCAGCTGCTCGAACAAAGATTAGGATTAATGGCTACTGATTCCAGGGAACGATTGGCGAGTCTCCTGGACTCCGTCAATTTCGCCCCCACCATCCCCTCCAAGCTCCGCTTTTTGGACGAATTAAAAGCCGAATTTTCGTCCTCCGACGCCGTCTTGCTCTCTCACTTCCTCTCCGATTTCTTACCGTTGTTGGCCGACCAGTTCAGCCCCGTTCGCAAGTTTGTTGCCGAGTCAGTGCTCTGCCCCGATCTGTTTTTTATGCTATTGCTTGCTGCTTTGGCACCTAGTAGTTCTATATGTTTTGCATATTTTTATTATTGATTGATTGATTGATTGATAGTGGTACTACAATAATTTGATAAGAAGGTAGTGGTATTATTCTGTTTAGATGTTCATGGAACTGCTTTGAATTGCACATTACATTGAAATATCAGAGTGATAGATTTTAATCCATATGAGTAGAAATCTGCAATTTCGACGGCGGGGAAACAATTCAATATTGTTGGTATAACATTTCCTGACACTTAACTCAGTATTCTGTGTTTCTGATCAGTGATCTATTTTAGATTATTATTCTATTTGGTTCACTTCAGTAAGCCCTTTTTAATCTTTGGAAGGGAAGGATAGTTGTTATGATACGTTGACATCCATAATTCTACACTGTGAAGAATGTCTATAAATCAGCTACAAATATATATTGTTGTCATAGATTGGTAATAGTTAGTTACTTCATGTAATGGTTCTGACGAAGCTGTTACTGGTAAATGGATCTTTTTCATAGCTTTAGAGGTTGGATGTGCTAAGATGTGTCCTTGTGTGGTCCTTTGCATGTATTTTGGAAGGGTAGGAGATTCGATAGTTGATATCTCATTGACACCCATAATTCTTCAACGTGAAGAATGTCTATAAATCTAGCTACAATTGTGTAATGCTGTCATAGATTTCTGAAAAAATTAGTTGCTTCATGTAATGGTTCTGACAAAACTGTTACTGGTACATGACCATTTTTCATAGCTTTAGGGATTTGACTAGATCGGGGTGTGGTTGCTTATATCTTGACCACTAGACCTCGCTTATCCAGGATTATATTGGGTTACTCTTTGTTGTTGTAGAGACTGAATGTCAGCATGTTTTCTTCTTAAATCTGTTTGTTGGGATGTGGAATGTAATATGTTAAATTCACAAGTAAAATGATGCGTGTAATGTACTGTAGTTTTATGAGAAGGGCAAGCTAAAAACAGAAAATAAAAATATGATGTCATTCTTGGTGGTTTAGCAGTGGTTAGAAGAGATGGTCCTAGAAAGAGGATTTCCTTACCAAACTCTCAGGTTTTATATTTTAATAGTTACCGTGCTTCCGAAGCTCTAATATTGATGAATTTATCATCAATTATGATATGTCCTTCATACACGTTGATACAAACTACCTGACGACATCTGACCATCACTTAAGATCCTTGGATTTTCAAAAATAAAGTAAACTATGTTTCACACTTTGCGTAGTGATGGTCAAATTGTTTTTTGTTTCTTTTGTTTTAAATTCTGAGGGGGGTGACATTAATTTCACATAGTAGATTGTGCCCACATCTGGACACAATCTTCCTATAGATGGAGAAACTCCCATAGTTTGTCAAGTATACATCCAAAATTATTTCCACATGTTTTAGGGGTCTGTATCTTAAAACTCCTGCATATTCTCTCTTTATTTGCAGTTTTCCTTCTTCCAAATGTTTCTGTAAATACTGGTCTGCATTGGATGTCCACCACTTAGATTATTTTTCTGCTACATTTTACAGGATGATTGGTGATGTTGGCTCAAGTCATTTGGAACTTTTTCCTGAGATAGTTCCAGCATTGATGACTGTGTTTGATGATGACGCTCCTGCTGTTTCTCGTCAGGCTATTTCTTCTGCAACACGGATGTTTAGGTCTACCTTGGAAAAGGTTGCACTTGAGGTATATACATGATTACATTTATTCATCACTTTCAGTCATATATACATAATCAGTTATGTATATAGAAATTCTTGCAATGAAGTGAAATCTTCACACTTATCCTGAAAACATGATAACCTTGTTAGTACAGGATTGGACAGTATTTGTGTATTGGCAGTGTATTACTTCGTAAGAAATGTTGTTTTACATGATTACCATATCATTTGAAAATAAACATAAATAAGTTGAAGAGAACAAGGAATCTTGTACACTGATATGAAAGTAAAGTTCATAAGAAATTCCCAGTTTTCCTGAACTGTTTAAAAGCTAAGGTGTAAAATGCGTCGCTAAATTCGTCAACTTGAGAAAGTTGAACAGAGTCAAATGGCAAAAACATCTTGTAAAAATCTGTTGGAAAAATGTGGAATAATCCCTACTTTTAAGCCAGATTTTTCCTGTATCTTAGTAGTTTCTGTAACATGTCACTTTCATAATACAACCAATATACTAAACCCTTTTTACTGTTTACTATGGGAATGTACCCAAAATATCACATTGGTAGGATTTCTCCTGTAACTTAGTAGTTTCTGTCACATGATTTGAACACTTAATACATCAAAATTCTGGTCTGGACTCATTCACTTAACCTTAGGGATAGAGGATGCACTCTTTGCTTCGAGATATTTTGCTTTCATACTAAGTTGAAAAAGAAAAAATAGAAGAAGAATAGTATGATAAGAGAAGAGTGGATGAGTATCGTGTGAGAGAGGGGAAGACCGGAGCACATACTTCAAGAGAAGAGATAACACTACTTTGAGAGAATGAGAGATGACACCAAGAGGGAGCCACGAAGAGTGAACTAAAAAAAGTAATTCTGATATTTGAAAAGGGGGTTGGGTGCTAAGCCTAGAAATTTTGATGTCCTTAACATCATTCTTTCAAGTAAGCATCTTCTGTAATGCATGTTATTACAACGTTTGTGTATTGTTAGGAGTATGTCAGAAAGGCTAGAGTAATGCAGAAAAAAATTAGACCCAACTAATCACAACTAACATTTGTTTTGGTAACTTCCTTATTTTTCCCCTCATGCTCTCTTTTAAAAATCCTCAGGGTTTATGCACTAGTGAGCTAGATGATTCACTTCAATCAGCATGGGCATGGATGACGAAGCTGAAGGAAAAAATATATTCAATAGCTTTCCAGGTAAGTGACATCATTTTAAGACCCATCATTGTTTAATGTCATGAGATCTAATCAGCTCTCAATATCTTGAAGTCTGGAAGTGATGGAAGAAGAGTACTGTCGCTGAAGTTTGTTGAAGCTGTTATTCTTAATTATACTCCTGATCCTAGTGGGACAGCTGAGCCGCCTACTGCACTAGCTAATGAAGGTAAATTAGATCACTTTGTCTTGAGGACATTATTGACCAGAATGATACAAGGTTTGTGATTTGTTTATAGGGAAGGCAGTTGAGATTAATATGTCATGGCTCCGAAAAGGTCATCCATTGCTAAATGTAGGAGACTTGTCAGTTGAAGCGAGTGACCGTCTGCGTTTATTGCTTGATCAACTTCGATCTCCCACTGTGAAGTCACTTAGTGTTTCTATGATGATTGTTCTTGTTAACAGGTAATTTGCACCTTCTGTTAATTTTTATATATTTGTGCTAAAACGGAATACTAAAACATTGTTAAATTTGGCTATTTGACAACTAAAAATAATCAAGTGAAATTTATATGAACTTCAGATGCAGTATATCATTGTAAGAGAGGGGAGCGATGTAACGTGATAGTGATGATGGTACAAATTTATCAAAACTATGGGCTTTAGTGCTTTTGGGGGATGTTCGTAGGATGCAATCTATTCCCATTCTTTATTTTCTCTTGCTAAGTGTCTCTTGGCTTTAGGTGGGCTGTAGTTGGAAGTTCTATTTACAACCGAATGATTGGAAGGTTCAATATGATTTGTTTTGTAGTTTTGTTTGGGAAAGCCAATGCAATTTTCCTTTACTCCCTTTGTTAAGAAATAAGTATCATTTTTTCCTTTGACATAACTGTTAAAACTCCAATCATCAAGAAAAATACTACAAGTCTTTTCCAAAATTTACAATTTAGCACCTACTCACCTCAATAATAACAATTAAATCATTTTTTTATTAGCTTAGCTTATATTAATAAGTTTCCAATATACCTCGTAACTTACCAAAACATTAATGCAATATTGAAGGCCAGTGATTAATTATTGGCGATACTTAGGAAGAGCAATAAAAATATACCTCGTAGCTTACCAATCCATTATTGCGATATTATGTGAGAAATCTTCCGTAACAAAAATAGAAGGCTAGTAAATAATTAGTGGAAACACTTATTTTTTAATGACGGAGCAATGAATAAAAAGTCACGGCCTAGTTGGCGCGCCTATTCTTTGCAGACATATTTTTGAGTGCTGTGATCTTTCTTTCTTTCTTTCTTTTTGTTCTATGTGATCTTCTGTTGATGGATTTTTCAATCTTTTCATTCTGTTGTGATCGCTTTGACTTTTGTGATCTTCCTTTTTTCTTTAACATATATGTGATCTTTTCTAAACAGATAACACAAAAATCTTCTTTTCTTCATTTGTAATACTATTTATTCCTATTTCCTTATTTTCCCGTTTTGATAAACTACACCTTATGTACCTTGAAAGAAAAGTTTCTTCTAGTGTGTGTGCCCACTAAGAAACTAAATTTAGTTGGAAGGCTGATTATTTTGTTTAGGGATCATCAATGTTATTTCAGGGAATAGTACCAAAATAAGTTTCTAAAGAGGAAAAAAGCCTCTCTCTGCTTGTTCCTTCTTCTGTGTGATGTGCTGCTGTGCCTCTTTTTATTCGTTCTTCTGGGCTTGTTGTTGTGCTGCAGAGCTTCTAGTGTGTTAATGAGCATGAGGAGAATGTGATGATTTTTGTCTTGACCAAGATGAAGAAAAATGTGATAATCTTTAGTTTCACTAAGTTTTATGCTCTAAAATTGGAATTATTATTCTTATACCTATCTTTCTACATGTTTACTACTGTAGACTTGATTTTATAACATTTTTGCTTTAAACCTTGGTTCTATTTCATATTAAAAATGTTTTGATATGGCTTAAGTACATTTTTCTGTTTAAATTAATCCTTTTCTGGATTTGTGGCGCCAAGGCGTGCTAGAGGTCCCCCTGTCCCTGAGTGCGCCTAGCTTTTTTTTTTCTTCAGTGGTAGGGACTGAGGGAGTATTGTATAAGCACATCTTTCATGCTTCCTGTAACTTTCCTCTAACATCTTCTCCCTTTTGCTTCTCTCGTTACTAGTAAAATTAGCTACTACTTCGTTTTCTGGACCGCACGTAGGTGATTCATTCTTGTGTTCCAGCTCCTTCTATTTCGCTTAATGTTTCCTGTTGATATATATGATCATCTCTTAGAATATTCATTTTGAAGAGAGTTTATTTAGTAGGTATATCAACTGCTTCTACTTATTTTATTTTACATATTTTATTTTAAATTTTCTTCTGATAGACGCGTTTGAGCTTTGATCTGGAGGTTCAGCTTATATGTTGTGAGGTCACCGTAAGATATGCTCCTTTTTTGCCAAAAATAGATATTCTTTTAATGTTATCCTGCTTTTTGTTTGCATGCAATTTTTTTGTATAAGATTTATGTATAATTTACATTTATATATTCTAACCTTCTGAAGTTCTTTGTTGTATTACTAGCCTTTCAGTTGTAGCAACAAAAAGGCCTTCCTTCTATGGGCGTATTCTTCCTGTTCTACTTGGTCTGGATGCATCTAATTCAGTTATTAAAGGAGTCCATGCTTATGGACTGCAGCATGCCTTAAAGAATGCCTTCTTCTCCTGCTTGAAATGCACGTACTCAAGTGCTAAGCCGGTATGATTTATTTCACCTCACTTGTTGGGTGGATGTCCTTTGGTCATTGTCTCAGTGAATATGTTTGATCAGTTGTAGGAACTGATAACTTCTTTTGTTTGGTTTAATATCACCCCCTTGCATTTAGTTGTTCGAGATGCATATATTTTGCAAAACAATTGCTCTGCATTATCATAAGGGCTTTATGCACTCCTTTCTACTTTTTTTTGGTCTTATTGGTTTTGACGCTGCCATTTTTGTACCACTAAAGTTTCCACACTTTTTGATGATGTCATATAATAAAAAATAAAGGTACATTTCTCAATGTAAACTTGAGGATGGTAGAGTTTTTCTTTCTGGCATGAACATTGCTATATTCTGTAAAACACAACTTTTGGGGATGTAGCTGCTAGGCGACCAGTATGCTGATTGCGAATAATTATACCACCCCTTACATTTGTATTTTCTTTCTTCTGAATAACACAAAGCTGGTGCTAAAAATGCTACAACCCCGGTTTTCGTATTGTTTAAAGCAATTGTTTCTTAAACCAAATGTCTTACATTGCCCAACATCGAACTTTTTTTATGCTGCGTCTAATAGGTATATATACTATACAATAGATATTAATGGTTTTTTACCTTCTACAGCTTTTCCAACTTCTAATGAAATTATGTGTATTTGATATATTTTTTTTGCCTTTCCTATATTTTATCTGGAGAGAAACCAAAATTGAGTCAACTTAGATTGACATGCTCTAATAACTATTTGAAAACTTAGTTCCTGGGCATGGAGAATTGCCTTTTGCAATTGATTCCTTTAAGACGAGAAAACAGTTGTTTACGAGTTTTAAACCCTATTGTCACTCAGCTGGAGGATCCATTTGAACTTATATCTGTATGTTGTGAAAGTTCGGGCATTAACCGTCTACCGAGTTAGTTTGTTATGGAACCTGCTGCCCAATATCTGTAGCTTTTTGAATAATAGAAAGTTGGTGGTATAATTTTTCATTTAAGTTTACGTGTTAGATAATATTTGACTTGTCTCCTCCATTTTGGTTCTTAAATATACTGCATGGTAGTTAACTTCTTGTCCATGGGTATGTGTATCAGTTAACCTGATATTTGGGTTTCGTATATTAACCTGGTATTGGTATAAAAGTGATATCAAAGGGGTATCTTGATAGCATCCATACAAATAATATGTGATAGGTTTATTTCATCCATTTTTAATACCCATTCCCATACTGATAACGATACCTGTTTGTACCGAAGTAGCTCCAACAGTATCAATTGTTGGATTCCTCTATAAAATGTTATGGTCGGAGCATAAACCACTGTCATCAGTTCTATTTATTTTATTGGTGTATTCATCATTTTTCGCAGTGGCGTGATCGTCTAGTAGGTGCACTGAAAGAAATGAAAGCTGGAGAACTAACAGATTTTGCAGTTGAAGAAATATGCAGCATCAACACAAAAATCAAGGAGGAAGAGAGAGATTTTCCTATTACTCAGGTACCCTCTGTCTCATATAGAGCACGCTGCACTTCCTCTCTTGGGGACTGGTCGAAAATTTGATTAGATTTTGAAGGTTTGACTTTGTTCTAAGCACTGTTGTGTGAGTTTATCTGCAGGAAGAGCCTTCAGCCGGCATGACAGAATCAGTACATAGCAATAAGGGTAGGAAAAGAAATGTGGATAAGGAATTTGGAGAAGCAAGTGAAGATAGTGATACTCCTGGAAAACGTTTAAAATCAACACCTCTTGTATTGGAAGGATCACCTGGATTGTCAAATACTGCAGTAGTTGATGAAGGACCTACTTCTAGCGTACAGCCAATTGACCGTCCAGAAATTGAATCAGGACCTGTACAGCAACTTGTAGCTATACTTGGTCAATTGGTTGGTCAAGGTGAAAAAACAGCTGCATCTCTGGATATTCTTATAGCAAGCATTGCTGCTGACATGCTAGCAGAAGTAGTAATAGTTAATATGAAGTCCCTGCCTCCTGTTTGTCCAACTGCTGAAGGAGATGATGAAGGATCGACAAATAGTGGTACTCCTCCATCCATATCAGAGAGTGACAGCCGATTCAGACAATTATCAGCGTTTTTGTCCAATGCAATTTCTTCTAGTGCTTCCATACAAATAACTTCAGAAAAAGATGTCCGACAATCAACCTCTCATGAAATGAAGGCAATGCTCTTCCTTTCCTCTTT
This sequence comes from Oxyria digyna, assembly GCA_029168935.1. NCBI lineage: Eukaryota > Viridiplantae > Streptophyta > Magnoliopsida > Caryophyllales > Polygonaceae > Oxyria > Oxyria digyna. The sequence goes on from JAPVLV010000024.1 coordinate 8,217,095, forward strand.
AGATTTTGATCAATGTCTTTGGTTGTGCTATGTGTTTGGTGGTTTGTTGTTTTTAAACCTCATCCAGCATCTTGTTGTTGTATGACACTTGCCATTATCAATCGGTTCCTCAAATTTCTTGCTAGTATGCTCTTTGAGAAGTTTCCTTCTCTAGTCTGACAATTCATTAATCTTTTTGATCAGCAGGAATATGTTGTAAAGGAAGAACCCCATACTGTAGTTGGGGACGACCATGATGGAGTGAGTTCTGTGTTGCATGATGGTGCTGACAATTTAATGGCGTCATCTCCCGCACTTGCTTTAGATGTTGATGGATTTTCAGAAGCTGGAAATGATTTTTCGTCTCTAGAAGTTGGGTTTCAAGATACAGAGAATACTAGTGCGGGTATACCAGGCTTGGACAACACTCCTAATGATGGATTTCCTGGTCTACAAATGACCTCAATGGTTTCTACTGATTTAGATGATGGGAGCCAGGATCTAGATACAAAAGTTGTCAAAAGATCAAAGGTTGATTCACTTCCATCAGGATCAACTGATAGATCTGAGTCATGCCTAAAAGAAGATGTGGCTGATGCAAATAGTGGAATTGCTTCAACGGCGACTTCTATTGGCTCTATCCATAGACTCGTCTTGCCCAAGATTGCAGCACCTGTAATTGACCTTACTGACGAAGAGAAAGATGAGATACAGAAGGTCTCTTTTGTTCGCGTTGTTAATGCATACAAGCATGTTGCTATTTCGGGAGGTTCACAACTGCATTTCTCACTACTTGCTTATTTAGGAGTTGAGGTAGTATCCATTAGCTTTCCTTTTAAATATGAGTTCAGAATTTATGCTTGTTTCAGTTAAATAATATGAGAATATGATTTTCTTTCTCTGAATATAATATTAATTTGAAACTGAGGAGTGTTTGCTTGTGCATAAAGATATCTTCTATTTCTTATTACAAGAGCAACATGGTAATAAAAACATCTTTCATCGTGATTCTACTACCTTTTGGCTAAAACAGTTTACCCTAGTCTGCTGCTATCTGTGGGCTTTTCACTGATACAACACTTATTAGTTCACAGAAATATGCTTTAATCAAATTATTTGAACTGGATTTAGCTTAGTAAAAAAATATTTATCCATGCTGTATAAAGACTATGTTCGTCCACCAAATTTAGTTTTTGAATGTCATCACCATATGCACTCAACTGATCGTAAGCGTGGTTTTCTATATATGTTTACATGTTTAACTCTCATTCTTGCAGTTTCCTTTGGAACTGGACCCATGGGCGGTTATACAACAACATATATTGTCAGACTATGTAAATCATGAGGTAATTTATGTTGTAGGTGGTCGCTTTCTGTTTTTTTTTTGTCTTTTAGAATGCTCTTAACTACAAACTTAAATGATGTGAAGTTGACGGGGTTGTACGGTCTTGAACATGAAACATTTTAGTACCACTAGCCTATGGTATGGTAAACTCTAGACCTCCCAATGAGCCACACAATTGATGAAAATATGAAGAAAGGATTATATAGATGGAAAATTGGGATTATTTTTCAACTTATGAACCAAAAGGTGGTCCAAATGTCTTTTTCGATTGATGATGGTTACTCGAGATTTTTCCATTATTGGGCATATTAATTGCTCTTTATGTGTACAATCTTTATTATAAGATGTCGTTTTGTTATCAAATTAACTTTAATTCTAATGAAAAAAATCGTTGTACAATTTGGTTCATGAACTGAAAGTTGAGATTATTTTTGGTTGATAAGAAATTTTTGATTATTTTTTGTCTATAACTGAAAGTTGAGATTATTTTTGGTCATTTTTTCTGTATGAAATAATCTTTTGCATTCTCTGATCTGAACCTTTTGATCATCACACTGTTTGATCGTAAGCAGAAATTAGTGCATGTATCAGATCTATATTTTAAGAGGAAATTGTGAGCAAAAGAGAGCTAAGAAAATTGTAAAACCCGGTCTGAATATTATTTTGAAAGTTACATATACAAATGCCAAAAGGAAAGGAAGAAGGTAAAAAGAGTGTAAAACCTTTTAATTTATTTATATTTTCTTTATACAAGTTGGCATATATACTTCCAATTCTAATCATACGAAAACCTTATCATCTTATTCGTCAAAAAATTAAGCGTATTTGTAAATATATAATAGTATTTCAAATTTAGAGTTTAAGAACAAAACCCGTGCAAGGCAAAGGAACATATGCTAGTATAAGTCTATTCTCCCTTTAACTTCTAATTTTCTTAGGGTTGTCATGAAGTGGATTTTCATGATTTACAATCCACTTGTAAGTTCATAAGGGTTTCTTTATGTCTCAGTATTAGTTTGTTTTGATTCCCTGTTGTTCCTTTTTCTTTTTTTCCTCTTAAGTTGAAGTACCTTTCTATTTTTCTTATTGGCACTTGGTGTAAGCTTACATGTTAATAATGGATGCAGGGTCATGAGTTGACATTGCTTGTTCTCTACAAACTGTACAGGGAGGCCGAAGAACATGACTTCTTCTCATCTACAACTGCTAAATCGGTTTATGAAACATTTCTTTTGAGAGTGGTATGCATAATAATGCCCATCCACCTATTTCTTTCTATTGTCTTGCCTGATTTTCATGTGTGTGAGTAATGGTTTGATGACTTCCTGTAGGCAGAAACACTACGAGATTCCTTTCCACCCTCAGATAAATCCTTGAGTAGATTATTTGGTGAAGTTCCATATTTGCCCAAGTCAACATTTGAATTGCTGGAACGCTTGTGCTGTCCTGATGACAATTTGATGGATGATAAGGAATCACAAATTGGAGATCGAGTTACTCAAGGTCTTAGTACTGTATGGAGCCTGATAATGTTACGGCCACCACTTCGTGATGCATTGTTGAAAATCGCTTTGCAGGTTTTAAGTAATCTTTTTGTTGCTACCATTATATCTTTGTCACTTTATTTTATATTCCTTGTATTTCCTTTGCTTTGTCCGTGTGTTGTATTTGGAGGCACAATGTGGTGCCTTGATGGTTGTATTTTTGCATGAGATCTATGATCTATGAACTAACACGAAGTTTCGTTAACATCTATGAGGTAGTCTACTTCTGTTTTAAGAGATAACTATATTAGGCTTAAACAACCCACAAAATGGTCCAAGTTAACATGAAAGTTTATGTTCCATTCGATACCAGCTAATTGAGTTGGTTATTGGCAAGAAATTACAGTAAATTTCTACAACTGCATATAAAATACCTTAGTACCATATTAGAAAGTTTATCATGAAGGAGAGGAGTTCTCATATCTACACTTCAAACCTGTAAAAAATAGGCACCTCTGAGATATTTTTGTCATAAATATGAGTGATTTGATCTTTTAAGGAGCATTTAGTGTATTTTTTTCCTTAGTGTTTTCTTTGTTTTAATGTAGGAGGGTGATAAATCAGTTTCCTATTCTATAGACACTTCAAAACTGTCTACGCTTCTTATTTTGTGAAGTAGTAGTCAGACTATGCAATTTTTGACGCAATCTTCATTTTGGGTCATCGGAAACAACCTCTTTGTGCTTTTAACACAAGGTTAAAGTTGCGTACATCCGAACGCCCTTCCCCCTCACCCTGCTATAAGCGGGAACCTTTTAAGGCATTGGGGTAATGTTGTTGCTGTATCTTTTATTTTTTGAAAGATTTTTTGCTCGGAAAGATGGTCTTTGCAAAATCACTTTGGAAATCCCTATGATATACTTGTTTTTTATTAAACCATAGCTGGCAGCAAAAAGTATTAGGAAGTATTAATTATTTGTCTTGTCAGCTGTTTTAAATTATTCTTGGATCTAGAGTGTCAGGTTAATTTTCATACAAATAAAATGTATTTTTTTTTATATATTCCTTGTCATTTTGATGTTCCTGCTTAGTTTTCCTTGTCATTTTGATGTTCTTGCTTAGTTTTGCAACTTCTGTAGAATACTTTTTCATAAATCCCGCATCATTTTTCTTTTTTGACTAATGGTATCTGTTTCATTTGAAAGAGTTCAGTTCATCATATGGAGGAAGTTCGCATGAAAGCAATACGTTTGGTATGTCAAAAAAATCTGCACATGCACATAATAATGATTCAAGGCTTTACAACTTCTATTTTTATCACTAAGTCGGCACTGGTTCCTTCTTTAGGTTGCGAACAAGCTTTACCCTTTATCATCCATTTCTATACAAATAGAGGACTTCGCAAAGAATATGCTTGTTTCAGTGGTGAAGGAGCAATCTACAACGGATACAGTTGATGCTGAAAATTCCAGTAATCATTCACAAAAAGTATGGCTTTATTTTAACTTAATGCTAAGTTGTATCCATTTTCACCCGTGTATGCTTATTGTACTAGAGCTTTCTTTCGTTTACATCTGTTTTATTTGGATTTCGATTTTTCATGTACTCATGATGACATTATCCTTTTTTGTCTAGACAATTGGCTTGCCTAATTGTTCCTACTTGCAGATAAATTAGTAAATACAGTCATTAGGGTACCCATTCTCTGTCCACAGATGGTGATGGAGGGCTGATACAAAGGCCTTATAATGTAAATGGTTTCTTAACAAACACACCCTTTCTCTGTCCACAGAATTCTGACACGGCGTGTCCTTCAAATGAGGGTCCAGTATCAGATGCTGCTAAAGATATGTCTGAAGCAAGGAAATGCATGGCACTTTATTTTGCATTGTGTACTAAGGTAAGATACTCCCCTCTTGTTTTGTTCATATTTGTAAACTACCATCAGATTGACATCTTTTGCCTTGTTCTTATAAATGTGGAATTTTTTGCATATGGTTGGATAAACAGAAGCACTCCCTTCTTCGACATATATTTGGTATCTACAAAATGTCCCCATCATCTGTAAAACAGGTTGATTTGCAAATTATTGCATTTTAATTGGATCTTGTGCCTTTTTCATTCTTCAAAATCTCATAAGAATCCTTTCTGCAGGTAGTTCATTCCCAAATGCCTATTCTTATCCGCACCATCGGCTCATCGCCAATGGTTCTTGAAATTATTTCTGATCCACCTGAAGGAAGTGAGAACCTTCTGATGGAGGTACAGCAAGTCATTTAAAAACATACTCAACTATCATGAGAGCTACTATAGTTTTCTTATGACCATTTCATTTTCCGTTTAGGTTTTGCATACTCTCACAGACGGTATACATCCTTCGCCTCAATTAATCAATGCAATAAAAAGTTTGTATGAGTCCAAGGGAAAGGTATGCAATGGCATATTTTGAAATGTTTTGGGGCTTGATGCTCTTTTTGTATATGTTTCGACGTCTGATATGATGCTAACACTTAACTGTGTATTGGTGCAGGACGTAGAGATTTTGTTTCCAATATTGTCATGCTTACCAAAGGAAGAGGTTTGCATAGATTCTTTGACATTGCTGCATCGATTGAAACTTTAGTAATTTTCTTTAAATTGCTTCTCTTTTATTCCGTTCTGCCTGTTCTAATGTGAGTTATAATATTGGTTATCATAGGTGGTTCATACATTCCCTAGTCTGGTTAATCTTCCATCGGAAAGGTTCCAGGCAGCTCTTACACGCCTTTTGCAGGTATAATATTGTTAGAATTTTGCTATGTCAAGGTTGACCTCCCCTTATGTGAGTACAGTTTAACATTTGATCCACTTGCATGATGCTACTTGAGGAGACAATTTTCTGGAAAAATGAATAGAAGTTATTTAAGGTCTTCATCCCCTAAATTGGCCAGTTTTTATCTGGAGAGGATAGCTGAATAAAGGCAGTCAGTGACAAGGGATTAGTTAGGTTTTCATCACGTGTCCCAAAATAACAGTAGCCAGGATTACCTGATCTATTCCTGGATGGTCACTTATTGTTGGCTGGCCATTTTATGGTGTCAGTTTCTGTTTATTCTGGTTTGGAGTTATATGAAATATTCTAAAAGTGTTATTGGATAGAATTAGAGTGAGAATTTGGCTGCTTTTAAGGTGCACTCATTCGTCATGTTGGGTTCCTTTGCCAACTATAGATGGGAGCCTGGGATCTATTTTGAGTTTCCTAGGATAGAAATTGGAAGAGTCACCTTTAAAAGGAGCATTAACTGATTGACCTCACCTGACCCAGCTAAGTAGGAGTTGGTATACTTCAGTCCTGCTCTTAATTTGTCAGCGTAGGTTGTCCATGAAACTTCCATTGTCACGAAGGAAGTCACCTGCCATCAATCATCAAAGTGTCCTACCTATGCAAGGAGTGGTGACTAAGTGATGAGTGCAGTCCTCCGTCTATGGTTTAGGGAGAAAGTGAAGTGTGTGATTGCAGAAAAGATTATCTAGGCTATTTCTATTATACTAATTATAGCCTGTAATCTATGATATAAATTAGTTATCTTTTTCATTTATATTTCATTTTTACTAGGATAGATCTTACCTTTGTTATCAGCAGCCTATATAAGGCTTTTATTATTGGATAAATAAGGTAAGCAGAATATTTTGAAGGAGGTGGTTTCAGAGGAGGTTCTGTCAAGGACAATCCGCCTTCAACAATCCACCATAGATTCTAAGCGGAGCTCTCTCACGTCTAGAGCTGTGACTCAATCCGCACTTACTCAGCTAATGCACATAAGATACACTGAAAGAGGCTAATATCTTGCAATAGTGTGGTCCCACGACAAAAAGCCTTCTAGATTTTCTTAAATTTTGCTCACTTTGAATCTTCCTGTTTGAGAACCTTGTAATAGATCAGGGGCATGTCAGAATGTGTAGAGTTATAAATTACTGACTACGTCCTGCATTTCTACTCAGTCTAGTAAAGATATGAACCTAATGTTGGCAGGGTTTTGCATCATCTGGTCCAGTACTCACTCCAGAAGAAATTTTAATTTCGATTCATGGAATTGATCCTGATAAAGATCGGCTTCCCCTTAAGAAGGTTTTGCGTCCGTTCTTATCATTTTCTCTATCCTTGATTTCAAATGAACTTGTAATTAGCCATTTACTAATTTTGCGTGTCTGGGTAGATTACCGATGCATGCAATGCTTGTTTTGAGCAAAGGCAAATATTCACGCAGCAAGTCCTAGCAAAGGTCCTAAATCAACTGGTATATCTGCAGCCTCCATGTATTGTTTTTTCCACTCTAGATTCCTAAAAAACTTTAATTTTCAACAGTGAAAGTTAATTCATCACAGGTTGAACAAATTCCACTTCCATTGTTATTCATGCGAACAGTGTTGCAAGCTATTGGTGCTTTTCCAGCCCTGGTGAGAATTTCTTACCCTCATGTACTACATCATGTGTTGCTTAAAAATCTTCACTGTCATTGATAAAATCATTCCAGATAAATGATTATTGTCATTTATGATTAATCTGAGGTGAATCAGTGTCAGTCACAAAATGAAACTCAGACATCTAGCAAGGAAGTATGTATACCAAGGAACTTACACTGATGTTTGAGTGGTTTCTGAGTATGCTTTCCTGAATGTTGTAGGTTGACTTCATAATGGGCATTCTCTCTCGTCTCGTGAACAAGCAGGTAAGTATTTGCCTGTGTTGGTTTGTGCTATTATGTTGCTATGCTTGCTACAAAACCAACCATGACTTGTGTAATATTATTTGTAGATATGGAAAAACCCAAAGTTGTGGGTAGGGTTTCTCAAGTGCGCTCAATTGACACAACCTCATTCATTCCATGTATTGCTTCAGGTTCGTACCTGAACTATAGCTACATGAATCTTAAGGCCGACCTCTTTTAATCAACATCTATCTAATCTAGTTGTAAATAATAAAATGAGATGACAGGTCCCTTCTGCTCAACTGGAAAGTGCGTTAAACAAAATACCGGCACTGAAAGCACCACTGGCGGCTCATGCCAATAAACCTGAAGTGCGATCTACGGTTACAAGGTTTGCTCTAACACTAAATATTAATATGACCTGAGCTGAACTGAACTGAACGCATCCGAGCTAAACTAAATGCAACAATGGGATTGTCATATTACATTACAGGTCAACTTTGGTCGTCCTTGGATTAGTAGCAGTAGTAACGGATTCACAGAATGTTAGTCCACAACAACAAGCTGAGAGTTCAGCAGCAGCAGCAGCAGCAGATGCAGAAGCTACAGATGAGAAAAGTAAAGAATCATCTACCACCACCACCACCTGACCTGATACTATCTATTATGACAGATAGTCAAACCATTTAGTCCATCTACTTGAATTGTTGAAAAGAATTTTCTTAGGGCTTTATCCTTAGAAAGCCCTGTTGGTTTTATATATGCGGTTCTGGTGAAAACAGTTTTTAAAATGATAACGTGCGAATGACTAATGTGCATCAAAATATACAAAATTTTTATGCATTTCTACAATTTTTACTCATTGTTCTTCAGTTTCTCAATAAATATTCCTTAACAAATGAATGTTTTTCAAATTTTGAATGTTTTTAAGTTTGTCCACGAATGTGCACTAAATTAGTACTAAATGTTCACCAATTTACTACTAATGTGCACCATTCTCATGTTCGTATTTTAAAAGTTATTCTCACCCGACACTTTCCCTTTATATAAATACTCACTCCGTTCACTAAAGAATGTCATTCTAGCCTCCTTTTTTTGTTAAGAAAAGATTGTCATTTTAGGTATTTAGGTAGTGAGTTACGGGTTTTGTTATTGGAACTTGTAATTTTTTACTCTTTTGATGCAAATTGTGATTTTTGATTGGTTAAAAATGAGGTGAGTTGTGAATTTTAGAAAAAATAATAAAAATATAGGGTAATTATTGAATTCCTTGGTTATTGTGCAAATGTCTAAAATGACATTCTTTAGTGAAGGGAGGTAGTATTATAACATTTTTTAAATCAAGAATATTTAACTTATGCTCTATGAAAGACCGAAAGATGCAAAATCCAAATGTGCATCATATATGTCAGAATTCTATAATTTTCAGTTTTTATTTGGGGAAGAATCCGGTAAAAAACAGCACGGCTTCCTAGTCCCTTAAGACTAACAAATTCCAGGTTGGATAGTGAGTGGAAGTTCGGGTGGGAAAAAACGTTTAAAAAACGAAGCGTTTTATATTTATAGTTTGGTGATTAGATCTGTTCTAGTCATTTTAAGAAGAAAAAAAACATTGTTCACATCAATTATAAAATTGTCATCGCGTGACTCATTTAAAAAGTTCAAAATTTGTATCGTCTAGATTATGAACAATAGCATCCATTTTATGAGCACGATATGTAAATTGTAAACGCAAACATTTTATTTTTCCTACTTTAGACTTTCTTCCTACTAACGTTTTTCTTAATATACATACATAATCATTTTTTAATAAACACGGGTCAAATCAGTTACTTCTGCAATTATTTTTTTTTCTGCGATTTTTTTTTCTACTCGAATTCTTTTAGTTAAATATGTGTGTAGGTTTTGAATGAAATTTGTATATTTTGTTAGTGTCTTTTCACAATCAACTTTTTATTGAATATTAATAATATCATATTAAATTTTGTTCTTAATAATAATAATTAATTGAATATCCCTAAATTTATCAAGATCCACATGTCATGTGGATCCATATTCCAGATCAATCTATATAGGATCAAATTATATGGACACTTAAAAGTAAAACTAATCTCAAGATCGGACCCTACAGATTTTGATGGTCATTTTACTTGACTATGTAAGTTGAAAATACCACCAAAACTACCGCGGGTTTCATCGTATTGTTCTTTATGCAATTGAAACCACTCAACTTTGTTTCTTTGAATGCCTGCATACCTTTCAAAAGATCCATAATCTTGAATTGCATATGGGTTTTAATTTTGTAATTCAGTACTCTGGAAATTTTCCGGACAATTTCACATAATTTATTAATACGAATAAGCGTAATAGCCAACAAGTAGAGTCAATGTTTTTTCTTTGACATTTAAAGCATTGACTCTCGTTGCACATAAATAATGTCATATTCAGAAACCAACAATCCCTTGGTAATAACCTTACTAATTTAGCTTATTTCGAGTTCGAAAATTGGCAGTCAACTAGTACTCTTGTTCAAAAAAATCCAACAAATCGAAAGAAAAATAGAAAACTAATTTCTAATCAAATTTGGCGTAAACCTCCAACCGGGTGGGTTAAGGTCAATTTCAACGGATCAGTAAATTCACAAACAAAATCGTATATTGGGTTTATATGTAGAAACGAGAACGATAAATTATTAGTAATTGCCTTAATAATTATAAGCAAGTAGAGCGTAAGTTCTTCTACATATAGGGTAACGAAGGCCGAAGCATAGAAACTAATAGAAAATATGTCAAGGCAATGTGCAATACAAACAGGAACACCAACCAACCAACACACTTTTGTGGAGGGAAATCTAGGATTAACCTTCGATATAAATTAGGTGCGCAACATGTGGACAAACAAAATTGTGTCTTCTAATGTTATCCATCACAAGCTAATGAAAGTGCAAACAAACAACGCAAATGTCCTAAAGCTAACTTATTAATTTGTTCAACATTTCTGGCATGGTTCATATTCTCATTATACTCTTTAAAATCAAGGAATCAGATCATGCGTCTCCGTGCATGGCCTTGATACATACGAGATAAAAAAAATCCAACAAATTATCCAGCACGCAAATACCTAAGATTTGACATCGAAACGCCAAAAGGATATACTCCCTCCGTCCCATTATATAATTCCTCTTTTCCATTTCGGGTATCCCAAAAAGTTCTTCCTCTTTCAAAAATTACCTAAAATGACTTTTGTTTTATCTTCCTACCCCTATCCCTTTCTACCGTCACTATTTCTCCCAATATCATCTTTCTCTTTCTTCCATTAATGCATTCACCCCATTTCCATACCCCTATCCCCTTCTACCGTCACTATTTCTCCCAATATCATCTTTCTCTTTCTTCCATTAATGCATTCACCTCATTTCCATACCCCTCTCCCCTTCTACCGTCAACTTTTTCCCCTCAGTTCTCTCTTTCTCATTCTCTACCGCCTCCATCTCTCTTTGCTAGGTTTTTTTTCCCTCATTCTCTACTGCCTCTCTGCATCTCCCCTATCAAATTTCGCCTCTTCCAAATTCGAACCCTAAAAATCCATGCTCTCTCTCTCTTCGTTTTTCATTTAGGGCTAGATCTGGGGTACATCTCCTCTTGTTCCTCAAATCTGACCCACTTCTCATCAATATGAGTGTTGAAATCGACTTCGACGATGATGAAAGTAGTCCACCTTCCTCCAGTCGTGGATCTAGTTACAATTGCTCTGATTACCCTAGATGCGAGTGGGGTTCCTCTTGTAAAGGCAAACATAGCTACTCGTATGATCCATATCCATCGGAGCCATCTGAGGAGGGACCACTGCAGGAGCCGCTGGAAGAGAATTCGGTAGAAGATGATTCACTAGAGGAGGGAGCAATCGAGGAGATACCGCTGGAGGAGGATCCATCTGAGGTGGAAGAAAGGTCGCCTGAAATCCTGGTGTTGAATGACGATCTTAATGCCTCTAACTCCCCGCCTATTCAGTCTGAGGAATATGTTGGTGACGATGAAGGCGATGGGGGCGGTTCTGATGATGGGGGCGGTTCTGATGACGGTGGTGATTCTACATCAGCCTCATTTGAAGTAAGCATTCACACAATTAAACTTATTGAATTTCTCTAGTGTACGTTCTTTGTTGATTGTGAATATGGGTAATGATGCTTGGTGATGTGGTGATCTGGACTAATGATTGTTTCTTTGTGTGCTATGTGCAATTAGTGTTATTTTACTTCCTCTAACTTACTGCAAAATGATCCAGAGCAAGAGTAATCTAGTTGACTTATACCTATAGGCATTCTTCTCTCTGATTAACACTAAAACATTACTCCTAAACTACCTAAACATTTGGCATCTTGAATTGAGCTAAACCTCATATATTAGTTTGTTCCAAAGCAGGAGTAATCTGGATGACTTATTATATTCTGATCTGAATTGGTTGAGTTTCACATGATGATATATATCCACATATATAATATTGTAGTGGGTGAGTGTATAAACTTGTGAAAACTACTGAAACTAGCTTACTATGTTCCATTATGTGCATTTTGATTAGCTTAGAGTTGGAACTGAGTAACTAGTTAGGTGATTGCCTTCCAATGCATATGATCTCACCAAAATATACTAACATAAATTAACATCAATTCACATAAACTGCAGTTATGGATCTCCAAAAATAAATGGTTCTTAAGATAAGAAATATTTTTCACCAAAATATGTTATCTAAAAGAGTTTCTACATTTCACATAACTTACTAGTTATGTGAAATATAGAAGCTTTTCACAAAAGAAGTCCCTTCACTTGTCTTCTACTGCATATCATGTACTGTTGTTGCATCTTCATTATCTTCATTTGCATTTTCATTGCCCTGTTGTGGCTCATTCTGCTCTCTGCCTCCATAAACATGTTCCCATGCTTCCGTTACAGCCCACATTGGTGCCTTGATATGCCTTTGCAGATTCCCTTGATGCTCTTGTTTTTTTTATGTGCATGTGGAATATCATATTCATTCCCCCCCTTACATTTAAGAACCTCATTCATGATATGCTGAAGTGTAATCCATACACTACTTAGAGTATTAGGGTCTAATTCATAAAAGGCATCACGAACAACATTTAGCATTGCATCCACATCTTTAGGCATTTTTTTGTGCATTAGGGTTTGTATACTCCTAAAAAACCCTAAATCTAGAATATTTAAATCCGGACTATTAGGTGGTTGTTGGATTAAATAAAAAGTGAAACCTTCTTGCTTGTATACCTGTTGCCATTGCTCATCATCTTGGTTGATATGTGGTTTTGCATTATCTTGTTGGATGAAGATCACCTTGTGTTGTCCTCCATCTTGTGGCCATTTCTCCTTAATTGCTGGGACTATTTGATTGATTAGCATATCTCTTGTGACATTCTTGTTGACAGATTCAACCACTTTAGTAATCATAGTCCCCCTTTCTCTATTTATTGATGATCTCTTTGCTGCCTCCTTGTAAGTGAATGGGAAGATTCCTATCTTCCCATCAAAAATGCAATCCCCATTAGCATTGAATCTTGGCCTAGCTACAGCTGCAGTGAACATAACCTTGGGAATAAATTTGCTAGAACTTGCTGATCTGTATGGCCCTTTCTCTGAACGTGCTAAATATACTTTTTGTGTTTTCTTGGTCTGAAAAAACCACTTTTCATCTATATGCACGAAATCAAACATGGGAAAGTAATCTGTCTTGGTATCTGGTGTGTCTCCTTGTAATAGAGATAGTATCCATTTCAATCTTGTTGTTTTGTTTGCTTCCTTCAATCCTGGATGAAGGGGATTGGTATGAGGCTTAATAAGTCCCCTCTTAATCATTCTATGAATAGTGCTCTTGGAAATGTCAAGCTTTGCTGCTAGGTCCCTAATGCATGATCTCTCTCCCATATGCAGTGCTTTGATTGCTTCCTCTGGTGCTTGAATTCGTTTTCTACCTGAGTTGTGATACTTTGGTGTGAGATTGTACCTTTGATTTGCAATTTTCTGTCTTTTTGCTATGTTCCATAGTGTGCTAATTGACTTTTTTGATGTATTGAACTCCTGTGCAGCAGATATGATTGCTCCATGTTGAAGTTTTCCCTTATTTGATCTGTTTAGAAGCCATAGTAGAATTTCCATGCGTTCTGCATTGCTAAACCTCTTCCTTGGTGGCTGGTGATGACCATTTGCTTGACTTTGATGCTCTGTTTCTGCATGGTTGGAAGAGTGATGATGACTTGTTTGCTCGGTTTGCTGTGGTTCTGCGTTAAGATCGAAATGAAGGCTTTCTTCTTCCATATTGCTTGGAGGCTCATTAAGATCAAATAGGAAGTGTTGAGTTTGTTGGCCATCATCTTCAACCTCTTCAGTTTGTGGAAACCAAGCAGCATTTATATCAAGGTCTGAAGCCATTCAAGGAGAGTAAATGATGCTCTGTTTTTCTGGAGAGTTTTTACTGTGGTTTGTTTTGTGTAATGAATGAGTTGTAGAGATGTAAAAATATTTAAACTTGCCAGGATACTGTTTAACTTGGGCACAATCCGTGTGCTCAAGTTTCCTTGATTTTGATTGGCTCTTATTTTGTTGGAAAGACTTTTAATTGGTTGAGAATAAGAGCATGTTTTAGCCTACTGTTTAACTATGCAGTGATGTTCTGTCGGTCTGAAATTTTCCTCTGCTTTTCCCTGAGCTTTCTCAACTCTTTACTTTTCCTTAATTCCTGTGCCAATTAGCAAAAGAGAGTTATATATCGGGACAGAGGGAGTACTCTGTTTCGATAGCCAATCCAGCCTTGACATTTTTTACAATGAATTGATGGGTGATGACGTGACACGTGGCTTGTTGTTAGCATTTAGGATTTGTTTACAATTTCTGAGAACCGTCCCTTCTAATGTTACCCAACATAAGTTAATGAAACAACAAGAAGACAACACAAATGTCTTAACTTTAATTTATTACTATATTCCACATTTCTAGCATGGTGTAGATTCCCAATAGACTCTTTAAAATCAATGAATCGAATGACATACAAGATTAAAAAATCCAACAAATTATCCAACACTCACATACTTATATCTGGTGGAACGTTTGGAATGCACGCAACAATATCATCTTTCGTAACGTCGTTAAAATACCTTATCACAATATTATTCGCAATACCATCTCCCAACTTAATATCTGAAATTTTTTCTAGCAACCCTTGGCTTGACACACATAAATTTGAAAATACATCTATCTATATATAAAAGTTGAGAAGTAATGGTAATTTGTAAATAATAAATGTTAATGTTTTAAATTTTATCCTAATTATCTCTTCTCTTAAATGTTAATTTCATCATCAACTAAGAACACGTCATTTTCGTCTCTTTCCTCTATCACAATCTCCAAACTCATTCTCGTCTTTATCCCCTTCGTCAATCTCTTCATTTCATCCCGATGCTCCCTTCTTCCCCGGTTAAAAATTAATCTGAATGCTACTATTTTAAATCTTTACCCTAATTTCATCTCTTAATGCTAATTTCATCATCAACTAAGAACACATCCTCTTCGTCTCCTTCATCTACCACAATCTCCAAACTCATTCCGATATCTACCCCGTTCGCCAATCCCTTCGTTTCATCCCGATGCCCCCTTCTTCTCCGGTTAAAAATCAATCTAGGGAAAGTTGTGGAGTTGCTTAAGGAGATGGAGGGTGATGGTCATCTTCCTGATATATCGAATTGGTGAGAATGTGAGGTGATAAGTTGTAATTTAGCCATATACATAATTGTTGTTTCATATATGTCCCATATTTTTATTAAAATAAATGAAAAGAAAAAAATTTAAATCAAAGAAAAAAGGTCGCTCATCGTCACCCTCCTTCCCCCGAAGATCTCCGTTTTATCTTCATCTCCACTGTTGTCCTCCGACTATCTACACCCTAAACCGCCTATTTACAACATTATACCGTATACGAAAATCTGTAATTGTCCCGCGCGTAGCGCGGGTCCGAATCTAGTAACTTCATAAAAATAGAACCAAGAAGAACAAGACGTGGCAAAGACACCCTATACTTTAAAGAAAATTTGATGGGTCAAAGAGAAGTGATAATTCCTCACTCATCGACATCATTATCCGTATTTATTTTGGTAACCCTATCTACATTGAAGGCAAACAAATTCCTGATATGTCAAATTTTGCAGACTAAAGCCTTTGCGATCTTGAAACGCATCTGGACAACGGTTCGTTTCGATATTAGTAATATTACTCCCACCGTCCCGTAATATAAACAACATTTCTATTTTAAGCGTCTCAAAATATAAGCAACATTTTTCATTTTTAGTATAATTTTTACACCCCCTTATCTTCTCTCAATACACTTTTCACTTTCCTCTCTCCTCTAATCATTCAATTTTCTCTTTACTCTCTCCTTCTTCTCTCTATCTCTCTCATCTAACTATTACACTTTTTTACTTTTCACTCTCTTTTAATCATTAAACTCACATTTTTCTTAATTTCCGTGAAACACCACAAATGTGGCTTATATTGTGAGACGGAGGGAGTATTCTAGAAGGGGATAAATATCTAGAATATTTAAAAGGTCCTTGGATATAAAGATGATTACTGTAGACATTAACCGGTACCTTTTTCCTTTTACAGTTTCAAAACACTTCATTGTTTTTATAAGCTAATTTTGCAACAAGCATCATTGTCTCAAAGAACTGTGACATATATCTTCTTACCTCGGCTATTATTTGCTCAAACGGAGACAAAAGATTTCACAATAGTTGATGAAGAGATCTCTATACTAAATCTTTTTATTGTCCTTATTTAAAGAGTTTTTGAAGATAATTCAGTGCGGTTATTTAAACATTCTTTACTTACGGTGTATTAAAAGTCTTTTGTTGGCTTGTTAAAAAATGGGAGTGTTAAATACAGCCTTAACTTTTTTATATATGCACTCATTACATGTATGTCAAATGCGGATGCATATACTCATGCATATGTATCCAAAATGTGCATACATATTCATATGTGTGTGAATCGCATAATAAAATCTCTTATAGAGATAAATAAGAATTTAGATTAAACTAGTTACCCCCACTTGTAGTGGGGGTAGTTGTGGTGGTCCGGCGACCACCCAGCGACTTCCCGACGACCACCCGATGGTCCGACGGAGGTCCAGCGACTGTCCGGCGGAGGTCCGACGACCACCCGGTGGTCCGGTGACGGTCCGGCGGTGGTCCAATAATAAATGAAAAAGTTAAAGTATAAAAATAAATGAAAATTTAAGTCTAATTCAAATTGGTGAACATTTAAATATAATGTGATGAACATTCTGTTGATGAACATTTAATTATAATGTGATGAACATTCTGTTGGTGAACATGTAAGTAACATGTGATGAACATTTAGTAGAGTATATCAAAATGAACATTTATCAACATTTTGATGAACATTTATCAACATTTTCATGAACATTTATGAACAACGTGATGAACATTTAAGCTAATTGTAATAAACTTTTGAGTAATGAACATTTTATTAAATGTCCGTGAACATTTAAGGATGTTTGATGAACATTTAAGTATGAGATGATGAACATTTAGGTAATTTTTGATGAATATCAAGTGTTTTTTTATTCGAAATTATATTAAAGTAGTGTTCCACATAAGTGGTGGTCCCGTGGTCCGACAGTGGCTTGATGGTGGGTTAGTGGTGGTGCGGTCGTGGTGGTCCGGCGGTGGTCCGCCGTTTGTCCAAATAACATAACCATTTAAGTGTTATAAACTTGGTGAACATTTAAAAATAATTTGATGAACATTCAGTTGATGAACATTTAAGTATAATGTGATGAACATTCAGTTGGTTAACATTTAAGTATAATGTGATGAACATTCAGTAGAGTATATCAAATGAACATTTATCAACATTTTGATGAACATTTAAGCCAATTGTAATGAACTTTGAGTAATGAACATTTTATTAAATTCGTGTGAACATGAAGTATGAGATGATGAACATTTAGATGATTTTTGTTGAAAATTAAGTGTGTTTTTAAAAGAAATTATATTGAAGTGGTGTTCCACATAAGTGGTGGTCCGGTGGTGGCTTGATGGTGGGTCAGTGGTGGTGCGGTGGTGGTC
The DNA here is from genome assembly GCA_029168935.1 of Oxyria digyna. Taxonomy (NCBI): domain Eukaryota; kingdom Viridiplantae; phylum Streptophyta; class Magnoliopsida; order Caryophyllales; family Polygonaceae; genus Oxyria; species Oxyria digyna. The sequence goes on from JAPVLV010000024.1 coordinate 8,234,744, forward strand.
CGGTGGTGGTTCGCCGTTTGTCCAATAACATAAACATTTAAGTGTAATAAACTTGGTGAACATTTAAATATAATTTGATGAACATTCAGTTGATGAACATTTAATTATAATGTGATGAACATTCAGTTGGTGAACATTTAAGTATAATATGATGAATATTCAAATGGTGAACATTTAAGTAGAATGTGATGAACATTTGGTGAACATGTAAGTAACATGTGATGAACATTCACTAGAATATATACAAATGAACATTTATGAACATTGTGATGAACATTTATAAACAACATGATGAACATTTAGTAATAAATAATTTTGAAATATTTGTGAACAATTTCATACATCTTTGTCACAATTTTATTCCGACAAGGCCCAAAGGTGGTCCGACGGTGGTCGGAGGTGGTTGGCGGTGGTCGGAGGTGGTCTGACGGAGGTCCGGCGACGATGGTCGGAGGTGGTCCGGCGGCGGTCCGTCGGTGGTCCGGCGAAGGTGACAAGGCATGACAAGGGGTGTCACGTGTCATCATATGGGCTTTTAAATCTATCTTGATCCAAGGGTTTACAATCATTCTCATTTATCATTTTAATAGAATCATGCGCATTTGCATTAAAGATGCACAAGAGAAAGTTTTATTTTTATATTTAAAAACTCATCACTCACTTTCTTATGAATTTTGTTTCTGTTACATTTGATAATCATGGATTTTTTTATATAAAAAAGAAGCTTAATCTATGAAAATAATAAATACATATATTTTTAGTAGTTTACAGTGGTCATGAAGTAAACTTAACCCTAAAACAAAACTACAACAGTCCAATGAACACTTGTACTTGTGCACTTGGGAATTGAAAGAGGGAAGTGGAGAAGTAGAAGTCCAGAAGATATGAAACTACTGGGAATTGTTTTGCTGGTTTCCTGTCTTCTATTCGGGAACTCGATCTCCGCTGATAACCAATTCGCCATTGATGGGAAGGTCATAGAGCTCAATGATTCCAATTTCGACTCCGCCATCTCATCTTTCGATTATCTACTCGTCGACTTTCACGCCCCTTGGTGTGGCCACTGCAAACGCCTCTCTCCTGAGGTCTTGCTCTTTCTTCTTCCAATCTCATTCATTAACTCCTGCGCACAAGCAGAATTCAAAGTTTTCTGCGTTGTGATTTAGTTTTAAGTTTATTCTTCCCTTTACTCGACCTAGTTGAACCTAAAACTTGAATTAGTCAGGATTAACTTGAGATACTTTATTCACTAGGTCAGCAATTTGTTGCTTCTAGGAGTAGATTTGTAGCTTCTGCAGTCTTACTGTGATTCAGTATTCATATTAGAAGGATGATCCTTAGTTACTACTCAGAGAAAGGAGCTTGTGACTCAGGGCTTTCTCTGGATTCAGGATTTGGTTTGCAGATTGAATTGTATAATGTGGATACTGATTTAGAACTTAAGGGGGATTCATAGTGCATCATGTTTCATCCTTCTACAATTTGCCCTCTGCTTGAAAGTTGAAACTCATGCTGAATCCATATGTATGACTTGTTAAACAAGAGCATCCACACTGAAATTTTTATTGCCTTATGAATTAACCTCCTAAAATATAGCTCGGAGCTCATTCCTGTGCGCTGAAAGCGTCCATAAATTTAATGCTGAGTATTTAATCTTTAATTTTAAATCTTTCATATTCAGTTAGATGCAGCAGCTCCAATTCTTTCCGGGTTGAAGAACCCTATAGTGATAGCAAAAGTGGATGCCGACAAGTACAGAAGCCTTGGCAATAAATATGAAATTGAGTAAGCTCGGACTTTTTTCCTTCTTATTATCAGTAACTAGAAATAGTCTTTGCGCGCTGCATATTCGCTTATTCGGACAGTTCATATGATAGTTTGGTGTTTTATGTAATGATGCCTATATGTTGTACTGCAGTGGTTTTCCAACTTTAAAGATCTTTGTTCATGGAGTTCCGACAGATTATTATGGACCCCGAAAATCTGACTTACTCATTCGCTTCCTGAAGAAGTTCGTTGCTTTAGATGTAGCAATTCTTGATTCAGACGCTGCAGTAAGTGACTTTGTTGAAGCTGCTGGAACTGTTTTTCCTATCTTCATTGGCTTCGGCATGAATGAATCTGTGATTTCCAAACAAGCTGTCAAGTACAAGAAAAAAGGATGGTTTTCTGTGGCAAAGGACTTTTCAGACAGCATGATGGAATTGTATGATTTTGACAAGGTTCCAGCCTTGGTGTCCTTGTACCCAGAATACGATGAAAGAAACATATTCTATGGCCCCTTTGATGGTTCGTTCAGTTTTTTATTTTTACTTTTTTCCTTCAATCAATGGCAGAAATATTTGAAACAGATTTCCTTTGCCCCATGTCATAAAATGTTTATCTTGTGAATATACTGATTTCCTGAGATTACGACATGCATACTTCTAGTTACTAAAATATCTTTCAGTTGTAGGTTTATTATAATAAGTTTCTTTTTGTATTTTTAAATTTTCAGATGAAGAAATAGATTAAAATAATAGTAAAGAAAGTTTAATAGCGTCAAGTAATATTTGGTTGGATCTTCTATTTACTGTATGCAGATGATTTTTTAGAAGAATATGTCAAACAGAATTTGCTTCCCCTGTGTGTGCCCATAAACTCGGAGACATTGAAGTTAATGAAAGACGACGAGAGGAAAGTCGCCCTTACTATTGTATATGATGAGAATAGTGAAAGTTCCAGGCAACTGATCAAGCTTTTGAAGGCTGCAGCATCTGCAAATCGTTACCTTGTGTTTGGTATTGTTGGTGCCAAACAGTTCCCAGAGTTTGTGGAGTCCTTTGGAATTGCCGGGAACATTAACCTACCCCAAATGGTTGTCTGGGACGGGAATGAGGAGTACTTGTCGGTAAGTACTAAATGTATAAGCTTTGTTTTTTGGAAAGAAAATAATTTGAATTTATCTACTTTAAGGTGATTGAGAAAGATTCAACGAAATAATTATGTTTGTGTTTTAATTTATCAACTTTAAGGTGATTGGATCTGAGAGCATTTGGGAAGCGAACCAGGGTTCAGAAATCACGAGATTCCTGGAAGGATACCGAGAAGGAAGAACAGTTTCAAAGAAGATTGGCTTGTCCTTCATGGGATTTATCAACTCCTTCATTGGGCTCAGGTTGATCTTAATCATTGTGTTTGTGGTGGCTGTATTAGTGTTGATTCAAACCATATATAAATACGATGAAGAAGAACCCGCGGTTAGAAGCCAAGAATCAGGAGATAGGCCTGCTGTTGCCTCATCCTCCAGGCCAGAAAGCAAAGCAAGTGATAAGCAAGACTAGACGAGTCGAACACAGCTATGTTAAAAACTCTGTTGGACATCCATGTACGTTTGATTATTAATTCAAGTTCGTTAGATTTTTTTTTTTACGTCTTCAAACACTGCATACATGTAGAAGCATTTTGTATTCTGTGACAATAAGCTTGTCAAAATGTCATGTTTAGTAAAGGAACATCTGATTCACCGTGAAACCATTTCTTTCCGTTTAAATTGACAGATCACAAAGCAACCATTATCTTTGTCAGGAACTCACTGCTTTTATTTCCAATCCGCACAAAAAACAACTATTCACATTCTAAAATTTACAGATTAACGATGAAAAATCCTTACAACCGTGACAACTGTATTAATATCGAACACCAAAACCACATTCCCGAAGGGCAATAACACAATAACACATGGTAGTATCTATCCCTCGTATTCAGTAGCTGGAAGCGAGTATGCTGAATCGAACTGTGAAAAGCTCGACACTGATTCGCTGTGATGCAAAGGATTGTCAGGAGGCCGGCTACCCGAAGCGGACCCCATGCCCAGGTAGCTTGATGTCCTCTGCCCAGGGCTCGGGCTCTGAATATAAGGAGACATGTATCTTGAGTTAAGAGGCGACAATGTGTAACCGAGTGAGGAAGTAGCATAAGGTAAAGGGGAGATCAAACGGGAGGCTGATCTTTGGGACGTCATATTTCTTAATTCCAATGAGCTCCGGCTCATGGTCATTGACGACACTGGGATTCTGGGACGAGGTAGGTTTTGAGGACTGTTGACAAACGAGTAGTTGACTGTTGAGGAGGAACGGGATTCAAGGGAAGCAACTTGTAAAGCTGAGGAGGATCTTAGAGACGACCGAATGGATAGAGGGGATGAAGCAACTGAAGATGGAGCAGAAGAAAGCAGAGGAGTTGATTCAGAGGCCGGTGGAATGCCGTTGCTTGTTCTTGCATCTCTTTTGCACACGGGGCAGAATGTTCGCCATGAAGTCAGCCAGAAATCAACACAGCTGGTATGGAACTCTGTCAAAAGTTACAGAATCAATCAAATCATAGTACTCAGGTACCTTATTAAGCGCATTCGAAGATATCAGAGCACATCATTCAGATACTTCCAGAAAAGAAAGTTATTAAGCGAATGGGAGATTGATAGGTTCTAGTTGAAGTGCAAAATTAGTGCCTACATGATAGTACAGATGGGTCTAATTCCGGAAAATCCAACAAAACCGATTTTTGAAATAAAAAACAGAAAAACAAATACGGCTGTGCTAGACTCATTAATTTTATTTCCATAGTTTGCGGGAACTAAACAGGGCACTTAATTTAAATAGATAGACAACTACATGTGTCTGAAGGAACAGGAACAGTGGACTAGATAAAACAAGCCAAACTGACAGCAGATTAACTTCTTTCTAATTTTTTTCCTTCTTTAATCTTCTTCTTAAAGAAGAAAACATTTGCATGCAAACATCCTATGAAAATTCTGGAATAAGAATCAACAGCACAGTCACTATTAACAAGAAGTTTCCAACCTCCTTCATGAACACACTCTATCAAAAGAGCTAGTGAGCTACAATAGTTATTTAAACAGCCAGAACGATATTTTCTATAATTCTTCTTCAAATTTAATTCAATAAGTAGAGAGTTGAAGGGGGGCCATAACCAACACCAAGGATGAGAATCATCGGATACCGATATGCAATAAACGAAAAAACAATGTGGTAAAATAGTCCTAAAATAGAACGCTTTCCTCAATAGCCTAAGCCACAACACCAGTCAAAAGCAGGAAAAAAAGTAGATCACTTGTGCATATTAATCAATATATGCTTGGTCAAAGTAGATTTCATGCAACAAAAACTCATGACTTCACATGGGAAAATAGAGACAAGTGGTCCAAATCCAGATTCCAGAAATAAAGTTCAGTCAGACAACAGTAAGGTAATATACAATAAAGTTGACTTACTATGTTTACAGGGTAAGACACGGATCCTCTCGCCCATATTGTAGTCTTCAAGGCAGATTGCACATGTTGCTGATGTGCAATAATCCTCTGTAACTGCTGTAAAAATCAAGCTTGGCATTTCTTTCACCAAACGGCTGCTCATTCCATGAAATTCTCGAGACTGCTGCATAGGCCTTTCGCGTCTTATGCGGTGCCTTCTTACAAAGAAACAAGTAGCCAGAACGGCAGACATGGCAAGTAAGGAGATGAATGAAATGACCATTATTGACCATGCTGAGTTTTCAAAGCTAGGAATTAGCCACAGCTCCGTGCTGTCTAGGACACCAAACTTGCTCAGTTTGCCTCCTGATTCTTTTGTAACGAAGACGGCATGTATTTTAACACCATCAGAATCTCCTGCCACTACAGAGGGTGATGTATTAAGAACTACACTCAACAGAACATCCTGATTCTTTTGTACCAAACATTTTACCACTGAGTTAAGTTACTTGAACTAAATGTCTCGTTCATATCATATAGCATCGACTGGTATTCCAGCAATGCTGGATTGAGCAGTAAACTAATAATAAAGCAGAAAAATCTCATATTTTCTTGTCTAACTAAAACATGTGCTCAGAATAGCAATCTTTATAGGAAAGAATAATTCTTCTCAGGACAAGGAAAAAGCATTGCATTGAAACTATTCAAAATGCTATTAGCATCATACTCATAACAATCCACCAAGACCACTGTTTATGAAGTATTATAATCCTACAGAATCAAAATTGGAAATCCAATTCATTTACTTGCAAACTTAGAACTGAACAGTAGAAGTTGCAAAAGAGAAAGATCATTACTTGCAACCAAACTTCCACCATCCTCGTTGTCATAGACAATAACAGCTTTAAAGCCTGCCCTCTGAGCTCGTCTCACTTTCTCCTCAAAGCTACAGTTGCCCCTTACTATCAATGCAAATGGAGAAGTCGAATTCCCACTAGTGTAGTTCTTATTTATCAACTGTGAACACGCATCAAGAGGTTCTGCTAGATACAGTTGCCCACATATTCCCGACGACTTCAGTGGTGGTACTAAAATCATACAGTGCAAGGAAATGGATCCATATTGTAAGGACTAGAACTGCATTAACCTAGAAATTATACTATGCTATGATCAAGGACATTTAAACAACACCAATAAAACAGTGGTGAGAGCTTACCAAAGTTAGCTGCTACTGCATCAAAAGATAGTGTGAAATTTTTCCCAATCACAATCACAGTTGCTGATCCCATGCTGACAGCACTTGAATATATAGCAAAAATAAAAAATAAAATAGGAAGCATCCGATTTCGGGATAGAAACCCTAATACCATGGCGAGTCAACTGCTCCCCAAACACCTCGACTTTTGCAGGAAAGAAGCAAAGTGAAACCGAACTTCAAAGCCACAAAATCTTCTAGGATGAATCTAGCAGCAGGGAGGGTTTCTGCAGGAAGTAACTAAAAGTTCTTCCGTTCTTGCGAAAATAGCAGCTTGTAGGGTTACAAGTAAAGGGTGCTAAGCAAAACCCTAATTCCGGCGACCAACACACAACAAAATTCACACGTAATAAGGAGAGGATAAGCTTCTGAAGAGAGAAACATCAGCTTCCATCTGAGAATACTATATCTGGATCCTCTTGGATGCTTCAATTTCGATGAGAATTAAGAATTGCAATCATTTTTTAGACTATATGGAAGGAGGAATAGAAACAGAGGAGGAAATGCCGACTAGAAATTAGAGAGAGACGACAGAGGGGGTTATCAAATACTCCACTTATTGGACTTTTAGCTCCGCACCAATGTATATTTCGAATTTTTCCTTCACACAGATTATCCTACAACCAGGAGGATTATCCCAAAACCATTGAAGTTAGTGGATTACTCAATATTATACATTAAAAATTGGAGTAAAATTTGGGTGCGAATGGAGCCTGAAAACCGAGGTGCAAACATGTTGTATATCAATTTCTAGATGATAATGTTTTTGACCTTTTTTAGTGAGTGATGCGATGATATTTTTGTAATTGTTGTAAACTTTGATTAATTTGTGATTTTCTTCAAATGACCAGAACGTATATGATCGCTAGATTATGAACATCATCGTCCAAATTATGAACAGTAGCCTATTTTTAAGAGTTGTTTTCACTTGAAGATTTCTTTATTAAATACTATAATATTTCTGATAAATATATAATTATATAAAAATACATCTAATTTAAGCTAAAATGGATGAATTACTCTTGGATTTAAGAATGTTGTTAAAACTAAAGATCTAATTTAAGTTAAATTATAAAATCTTCTTTGGTTAAGTTGAACATAAACAATTGAAAATGATGAAGGATTAATGACCTAAAGTTCTATTTGTTCGCAATTCTTCATCATCTCACGACTTTTATCCTCTCTTTTGGTTAAATATACACAATTACTATAACCAAAGCTGAATAGACATAATCGAAAATATGCAGAGGTTTTATTTGTGTGTGACTCTTCATCCCAGTTTTTGGGTAAATATCCCAAAACTGTAATGTTTTTTAAGTTTTTGCATCACTTTTTTAAGTTATAAGGAAATACCCCTTTGCTAACGTGACAATTATAATAGAGCTGTCAACAAAAATTTTAACAGAGCTGTCAACAAATTTTTTCACACTGTCAACAAAAATTTTAACAGAGTTGTCAACATAATTTTTAACAGAGCTGTCAACAAAAATTTTAGCAGAGTTGTCAACAAAATTTTTAACAGAGCTGTCAACAAGAATAATAAGTTGTCAACACGACTAAATAAGTTGTCAACACGACTAAATAAATTGTTTACACGACTAATAAACGGTCAACAACATACAACACCAGTAATATTACAAAATTGTCAACATTGTCAACACTTTACAAAACTTGTCAACATACTAAATAAAATTGTCAACACATTTTAAAAACTATAAACACACTAAAAAATTGTCAACACATACTAAAAAGAAGTTGTCAACACATTAAATTAAATTATCAACATACTAAATTAATTTGTCAAAACGATTAATAAGAGGTCAAACACCCTTATTAATCGTACTACAATGTTTGCTGCCAAGTTTGCTGCCAAACCAAGCCTTTGTCAAGCAGAGCCGGTTCAACGAGGATCTGAGCCGAAAATACCTATCCATTGTTGAATCTTAAACGAAGTTCATGGCAATTGCTCAGTGGATTTCAACAGCTTTGACGCAGAGATCTTCACATATGCAACATGGCTTCCTCTACTGTCAACATACTAAATAATTGATGAGACTAAATTAGCTTCCATCTCTGTTTACATATCACAAGAAAAAAAAATACAAAAATTCAGTCATGATTTTCTATTCCACAACTTGAGCTTCAAAGCAAGTATATAGGACGAATCACATTAAAAGCCAAATCATTCATGATCTGGCTTGCAAAATCATTCAATCTCATAAGCCAAATTGGAGTAGTTTGTACTGAATTTGAAATGGAGAGTAACGAAAAACTAATTCTCATACCTTCTTCAATGAATCAATTCCTGATTCCACAAGAAACTCAATATCACAAACATTCAGTACATAATTCTTCAATCGATTCCTATTTGCTACCGATGACATTGAATCAGTTTGCAATCACACATTTCGCTCACGAAAACTTCAAGATTAGTCTTATACTTCCAATTAGGCCGAAATCTACTACCACAAGAACCAGAAAAAGGGGGAAACTAGCTACCGAAACCCTAAACACAGAAATCCGGAAAGAACATCAGAAATTGGACTCACAACCGATTCAATCCTTCGCAGTTTGCGTCAAATCTGTTTCCCAGCGTTGTTTCTGTTTCAAATCTGAATTTGAGGATCTAATACGCTGAAATTGAAATCAATTTAGAGGAGAAGGTGTTCGTAGTCGTACATGAGAAGATTGAGGGGAAGATGGAGCGATTGAAACTCCCGAACGAACTTGCGAACAGAAGAAAGGGAGCTGAGATCGAGCGCCATGACGATGATCTGCGCCGTCGGATACTCGGCCAAGATCCGAGAACGCGCTTCCTCCGCCGCCTTGTAGCTTCTCGCCGGAATGATGAGGCTGGCGCCGCGCTTGGAGATCTGCGTGCTTCGGGAGAATGGAGAAGAGGAGATCCCATCCCGTCTTCTTGGGTTGGGATCAGATCAATCTGAATTTGGTGTTGCCTGCATTCTTGACTGCAGAAAGCATCGATTTGGGGAGAGGAGGAGATCAGATCTGAAAAAAAAGGTGATATTTATAGGTAGGGTATTTTATTAATGTTGAATTAGGGAGTGTAGTTGTTACAATTATAGTGCCTAATAGGGCATTGGGCACAAATCCTTCCTCTTCATCATCCCTTACGAACACATATATATTAATGGGCCTTAACACTGAAGTAGTATCAATTGCATTGACTGTAATGTTGTTCGTTAACTATTCCATCTTAAAATGAAATTGATTTTATAGATAAAAAGATATGCCTTGAAATTACATTTTGTTTTATTAATTGTAAAATTGAGGAATAAATTTGCAAACTCAACTAATAGTGTCCCTGTTGGAACTCGGATTTGTTGGAACCTCGTTCCAACGGAAGGGAAAACGGCAACACTCCGGATTCCCGAGTCTTTATCCTTTCTTCTTCCTCAAGCCCCCAAGGCTCTCTTGTTTCTCGATCGGAATATCCTCGGATCCCTGCAAGAGCCAAACCCGGAGATGGGGCTCCCCGGGAAGGCACTCCGACGCTCAAGTCAGTAATTATACAAATGATATAACTGTCAAATGATATCTTAAGGAATTAAAATGATTAGTTTAAACCCGAAGGGAGATTTAAGAATGTAATTATACATCACCGAGAGAAGGCGAAACTCATGCTCAATGCTTTATTCGATTAAATGACCTTACGAGTCATATATATATACCCATAACATCAACTTGCTCAATCTCTTGTACATGCTTGGAGTCCCACAAAAACAGCGTTCATGCATGGCGAGGACGCGAGCATGGCCGAGGCGAGGAGTCACGCGAGCAAAGGCTACGTGAGTGAAGGCTGTAGTGGAGTCGCGAGTCATGCCGAGGCCGAGGCGAGGACACGAGCCAAGAGGACGCGAGCAGCCATGCCGAAGCCGAGGCGGGCTACGGGAGCAAAGGCTACGTGAGTGAAGGCTGTAGTGGCGTCGCGAGTCATGCCGAGGCCGAGGCGAGGACACGAGCCAAGAGGACGCGAGCAGCCATGCCGAAGCCGAGGCGGGCTACGGGAGCAAAGGCTACGTGAGTGAAGGCTGTAGTGGCATCGCGAGTCATGCCGAGGCCGAGGCGAGGACACGAGCCAAGAGGACGCGAGCAGCCATGCCGAAGCCGAGGCGGGCTACGGGAGCAAAGGCTACGTGAGTGAAGGCTGTAGTGGCATCGCGAGTCATGCCGAGGCCGAGGCGAGGACACGAGCCAAGAGGACGCGAGCAGCCATGCCGAAGCCGAGGCGGGCTACGGGAGCAAAGGCTACGTGAGTGAAGGCTGTAGTGGCGTCGCGAGTCATGCCGAGGCCGAGGCGAGGACACGAGCCAAGAGGACGCGAGCAGCCATGCCGAAGCCGAGGCGGGCTACGGGAGCAAAGGCTACGTGAGTGAAGGCTGTAGTGGCGTCGCGAGTCATGCCGAGGCCGAGGCGAGGACACGAGCCAAGAGGACGCGAGCAGCCATGCCGAAGCCGAGGCGGGCTACGGGTTGAGCCGCAAGGAAGACAATGGTCGCGAGCAAGGCCGAGGCGGGCCGAGGCGGGAGATCAGTCGCGAGCGATGGCTACTCCGTGATCCATTCGAAGCGGGAGATCAGTCGCGAGCAAGGCCGAGGCGAGCTACGGCTAGAGCCGCAACGAAGACCATGGTCGCGAGCAAGGCCGAGGCGGGCCGAGGCGAACTCCTGAGTTGAGATGTAGCTCGGTCGGTGGTCGACGTGATTATCCAGTCGGGGATCGAGGTTGATCGTACAATCCCGAACACCCCTCGCGCGTCCTAGACGAGATTACCACTATTGGGTGGGCTCCATTTCTGCCATTACTGAGGATGAGGAGGTCTAGATCGAAGATGATCTCCTCTTCCCATCTCCCTCTCTGCCTCTTGCCTCGCATTTTTCCCCTCTCCCCCTCTTTTGCACTGTTCACTCATATATATATTGTTTATTTCGTGACCTAAAACCTGATATTGGGCTTATTTGTAAATGGGCTTTGGGCTTCTATTTACCCGGGTCCAACACAGCTCCCCAAGCTCTTCGTTGTCTCAACGAAGGCTTGGTTCATTGGACCTATAGTAATTCTTACACTCGTTTGGAGACTTTGTGATTATGCATCAATCGAGGGACGGAGCCTCGTGAACAAACTTCAGAGTTTGGGACGAACTTAATAAATGTGTGCATATGTCTAGAGAATTAGTCCTCTAAAATTCAAGAATGAACCCAAAAGACGAAGACGAATTCTTAATAAGATGGTACGAAACGGTGATTTTGAGGATGTATCGCGTCCAACCTCCCCTCGATTCTCCTCTTTCACACCTAATAGCCTTTTTTTTAGTCTAAGACGAGACTCGAGGAGAGAAACTCTCAAGGCTCGCTAGTTATTAACCTTGCGAGATCTCTCGTTAATGAACAAAGGCTAAAGGAAGCTCCCGAGCTTAATGTAAGGTTTTACGCTCGCGATCGCTCGAGCGAGTGAAAAACGCTAAGGGAAGCTCCCGGCCTTAATGTGAATGAACAAAGGCTAAAGGAAGCTCCCGAGCTTAATGTAAGGTTTTACGCTCGCGATCGCTCGAGCGAGTGAAAAACGCTAAGGGAAGCTCCCGGCCTTAATGTGAATGAACAAAGGCTAAAGGAAGCTCCCGAGCTTAATGTAAGGTTTTACGCTCGCGATCGCTCGAGCGAGTGAAAAAAGCTAAGGGAAGCTCCCGGCCTTAATGTGAATGAACAAAGGCTAAGGGAAGCTCCCGAGCTTAATGTAAGGTTTTACGCTCGCGATCGCTCGAGCGAGTGAAAAACGCTAAGGGAAGCTCCCGGCCTTAATGTGAATGAACAAAGGCTAAGGGAAGCTCCCGAGCTTAATGTAAGGTTTTACGCTCGCGATCGCTCGAGCGAGTGAAAAACGCTAAGGGAAGCTCCCGGCCTTAATGTGAATGAACAAAGGCTAACGGAAGCTCCCGAGCTTAATGTAAGGTTTTACGCTCGCGATCGCTCGAGCGAGTGAAAAACGCTAAGGGAAGCTCCCGGCCTTAATGTGAATGAACAAAGGCTAAGGGAAGCTCCCGAGCTTAATGTAAGGTTTTACGCTCGCGATCGCTCGAGCGAGTGAAAAACGCTAAGGGAAGCTCCCGGCCTTAATGTGAATGAACAAAGGCTAACGGAAGCTCCCGAGCTTAATGTAAGGTTTTACACTCGCGATCGCTCGAGCGAGTGAAAAACGCTAAGGGAAGCTCCCGGCCTTAATGTGAATGAACAAAGGCTAAGGGAAGCTCCCGAGCTTAATATAAGGTTTTACGCTCGCGATCGCTCGAGCGAGTGAAAAACGCTAAGGGAAGCTCCCGGCCTTAATGTGAATGAACAAAGGCTAAGGGAAGCTCCCGAGCTTAATATAAGGTTTTACGCTCGCGATCGCTCGAGCGAGTGAAAAACGCTAAGGGAAGCTCCCGGCCTTAATGTGAATGAACAAAGGCTAACGGAAGCTCCCGAGCTTAATGTAAGGTTTTACGCTCGCGATCGCTCGAGCGTATGGATAATAGGACTTCGCGACCTGAGCGAGAATACTTGCCTCTCGAGCTCCAGCGTCACGGCTTCGCGGCCTAGGTGAGTGTACAACTCACTCTAGTGACACGGCTTCGCGACCCAGGAGGGCTTATAGCCCAGCCTGGTGACACGGCTTCGCGACCTGAGCGAGAATACTTGCCTCTCGAGCTCCAGCGTCCCGGCTTCGTGCCTAGGTGAGTGTACACTCATCCTAGTGACACGGCTTCGCGACCCAGGAGGGCTTATAGCCCAGCCTGGTGACACGGCTTCGCGACCTGAGCGAGAATACTTGCCTCTCGAGCTCCAGCGTCCCGGCTTCGTGCCTAGGTGAGTGTACACTCATCCTAGTGACACGGCTTCGCGACCCAGGAGGGCTTATAGCCCAGCCTGGTGACACGGCTTCGCGACCCAGGAGGGCTTATAGCCCAGCCTGGTGACACGGCTTCGCGACCTGAGCGAGAATACTTGCCTCTCGAGCTCCAGCGTCCCGGCTTCGTGCCTAGGTGAGTGTACACTCATCCTAGTGACACGGCTTCGCGACCCAGGAGGGCTTATAGCCCAGCCTGGTGACACGGCTTCGCGACCTGAGCGAGAATACTTGCCTCTCGAGCTCCAGCGTCCCGGCTTCGTGCCTAGGTGAGTGTACACTCATCCTAGTGACACGGCTTCGCGACCCAGAAGGGCTTATAGCCCAGCCTGGTGACACGGCTTCGCGACCTGAGCGAGAATACTTGCCTCTCGAGCTCCAGCGTCCCGGCTTCGTGCCTAGGTGAGTGTACACTCATCCTAGTGACACGGCTTCGCGACCCAGGAGGGCTTATAGCCCAGCCTGGTGACACGGCTTCGCGACCCAGGAGGGCTTATAGCCCAGCCTGGTGACACGGCTTCGCGACCCAGGAGGGCTTATAGCCCAGCCTGGTGACACGGCTTCGCGACCTGAGCGAGAATACTTGCCTCTCGAGCTCCAGCGTCCCGGCTTCGCGCCTAGGTGAGTGTACAACTCACTCTAGTGACACGGCTTCGCGACCTAGGTGAGTGTGCAACCTCACCTAGGTCACGGTATATTTTGCGTGCCCGGCGACTAGCCCGATGCCACTTATCGCGTGCTCGGTACTATCCCGATGTCACTAATTGTAAGCAAATCAATCAAACAGAAGAAAGCCCAAGTAAGATAAAAGTCATGCGAGGTGCAATGTAAGGACTTTCTGTAAAGCAAATTGAAGCATGATCCACTAGTCAAGCATTATCGTTCATGCAAGACTAAAATGAATGGACTCTCCGTAAAACAAAGTACGAGTCTAGCTGGACTCACCTGGCCCTTTGCCTTTTATCTTTTGTTAATCTTGCGATTCGTTTTTCATAGAGCGAGAATAGAAATCTCTCGTCATGACGAATGTCAAACTGGTTGTGTGAGGAAATTTCCCACAGACGGCGCCAGTGTTGGAACTCGGATTTGTTGGAACCTCGTTCCAACGGAAGGGAAAACGGCAACACTCCGGATTCCCGAGTCTTTATCCTTTCTTCTTCCTCAAGCCCCCAAGGCTCTCTTGTTTCTCGATCGGAATATCCTCGGATCCCTGCAAGAGCCAAACCCGGAGATGGGGCTCCCCGGGAAGGCACTCCGACGCTCAAGTCAGTAATTATATAAATGATATAACTGTCAAATGATATCTTAAGGAATTAAAACGATTAGTTTAAACCCGAAGGGAGATTTAAGAATGTAATTATACATCACCGAGAGAAGGCGAAACTCATGCTCAATGCTTTATTCGATTAAATGACCTTACGAGTCATATATATATACCCATAACATCAACTTGCTCAATCTCTTGTACATGCTTGGAGTCCCACAAAAACAGCGTTCATGCATGGCGAGGACGCGAGCATGGCCGAGGCGAGGAGTCACGCGAGCAAAGGCTACGTGAGTGAAGGCTGTAGTGGAGTCGCGAGTCATGCCGAGGCCGAGGCGAGGACACGAGCCAAGAGGACGCGAGCAGCCATGCCGAAGCCGAGGCGGGCTACGGGAGCAAAGGCTACGTGAGTGAAGGCTGTAGTGGCGTCGCGAGTCATGCCGAGGCCGAGGCGAGGACACGAGCCAAGAGGACGCGAGCAGCCATGCCGAAGCCGAGGCGGGCTACGGGAGCAAAGGCTACGTGAGTGAAGGCTGTAGTGGCATCGCGAGTCATGCCGAGGCCGAGGCGAGGACACGAGCCAAGAGGACGCGAGCAGCCATGCCGAAGCCGAGGCGGGCTACGGGAGCAAAGGCTACGTGAGTGAAGGCTGTAGTGGCATCGCGAGTCATGCCGAGGCCGAGGCGAGGACACGAGCCAAGAGGACGCGAGCAGCCATGCCGAAGCCGAGGCGGGCTACGGGAGCAAAGGCTACGTGAGTGAAGGCTGTAGTGGCGTCGCGAGTCATGCCGAGGCCGAGGCGAGGACACGAGCCAAGAGGACGCGAGCAGCCATGCCGAAGCCGAGGCGGGCTACGGGAGCAAAGGCTACGTGAGTGAAGGCTGTAGTGGCGTCGCGAGTCATGCCGAGGCCGAGGCGAGGACACGAGCCAAGAGGACGCGAGCAGCCATGCCGAAGCCGAGGCGGGCTACGGGTTGAGCCGCAAGGAAGACAATGGTCGCGAGCAAGGCCGAGGCGGGCCGAGGCGGGAGATCAGTCGCGAGCGATGGCTACTCCGTGATCCATTCGAAGCGGGAGATCAGTCGCGAGCAAGGCCGAGGCGAGCTACGGCTAGAGCCGCAACGAAGACCATGGTCGCGAGCAAGGCCGAGGCGGGCCGAGGCGAACTCCTGAGTTGAGATGTAGCTCGGTCGGTGGTCGACGTGATTATCCAGTCGGGGATCGAGGTTGATCGTACAATCCCGAACACCCCTCGCGCGTCCTAGACGAGATTACCACTATTGGGTGGGCTCCATTTCTGCCATTACTGAGGATGAGGAGGTCTAGATCGAAGATGATCTCCTCTTCCCATCTCCCTCTCTGCCTCTTGCCTCGCATTTTTCCCCTCTCCCCCTCTTTTGCACTGTTCACTCATATATATATTGTTTATTTCGTGACCTAAAACCTGATATTGGGCTTATTTGTAAATGGGCTTTGGGCTTCTATTTACCCGGGTCCAACAGTCCCCATTGAGTACGTATGTAATAAATATGTACAACCCGGTGTTACAATATCGTTAGGTAATTTTTTTACTATAAAAATGATTTGGATATTGCTTCTAAAGTCACGCTCGTTTTATTTAAACGAATAAGACTGCAAGTATAAAAAACTTATATCATCCAATAAGTTTGACACATATAAACGTCTCTTTAATACCAAAACTGACTCGATTTTGAATGAGATTCAAGTGTTTTGCATGGACCCCTAAATCTTACACACGTTTAAGTTTTCTGGATAGTAAATCGTTTGATTTTCTCAAATAAAATAAAAAAATTGATACTTCTTTCCATTTTTCAGTTGGGCCGTCCAACATTCACACACCTCAAGCATCTCGCTCATATCATCCGTGAACGCGCTGACGGTAGACAAATTCTACGTCCATACACGCAATCAACGCGGTCACCCGTCAAAGATCAGCTGCCTCAAGCATGTCCACCTCCTTCTTGTAGACACTAATCAAAATTGATTAGGCAACACGTTTTAGAAGCAGCTCGACTGCTATAAATAGGAACCTCAACTTTCTTCAGAGTTGTCGAAAAAATTCCAAAAGGAAAACTCGATCTGTAGATGATTCTAGTGTAAAGAGTGTTTCAAGGAGAGATAAATACAAGCCAAGTCATTTCACTCACTTCAGTTCTTCAAGAACGTGTTCTCTAATCCTTATTTCTCTATCTCCTTTCTTTCACACCAAAAAACACGGAGTCATCACTGGCGCCGTCTGCCGAAAGGAGCCCGAGTATGACAATCCATGCGGGGAGCCAGGCCATGTGAAGGCGAAGTTGTAACTCTTGAACGTGATAAACCTGTATTTTGTACTTTTGGTAAAGCAATGGATACTTGGTGACCCAATCGCGAGTTTGGGTCATCAAGTTTGATATTTATAATGCGTTTAGTTAATCATACCAGTTTTAACGTTCGTCGAATGCTTATATATGAAGCGCGTTGCTTGATGATGGCAATCCCAAGTCGTAACTTGGGAGTTTTCACATCATATAATTTCGTGATAATTATTATGCGCGCTGACCCAAAGATGGTGGAAGCCCTAAGCCTTGGCTTAGGGGTTTCACACCATCATCGGTCATAGGGTTTTGAACTTGCGCGTTATCTTTTGAAGAATTGTAATCGTATGCATCTGTTTTTGCGCGTTCCTCGAATAGCTTTTTATTTGTCATGAAGTTTTGAAGGCGATTTCGGACTGGTCTTTATTTATGTTCCTTTGCGTTGTTGCAACATATTCACATAAAACGCGCTGCAACTATCTAACAAGTTTTCCTAGGTGCGCGCTTCATTATTTACACTGTTCAAAAAGTTTCCTTCTACATAACAGAATATCCCATGAAATATTTCTTTAGTCACGCGATATTCCATGTCTTTGATGAGGCTATACCTTTATCATCTAACAGTCTCAAGGCCCCACGATTGACTTCTTCCCCTAAGATGTAAGGCCCCTCCCATTTTGGGTCTAACTTCTTTCCTATGTCTATCTGTCGAAGGACGAGATCTCCCTGCTTCAAACAATGTGGTCTAACCTTCTTGTTGTAATCCTCCATTGGTCGCCTTTTATATTCTCTCGCCTTGAACATGGCAATTTCTTGCCTTTCATCGTGTAGATACATATCAAGGCGCAAAGCCTCCTCGTTGTCTTCCTAGTTAAAGTCGAACACTCGGGCGGACGGAATGAGCGCCTCTACTGGTACGATGGCATCCGCGCCATATGCCATGGAGAATGGGGTCTCGCCCGTCGCCCTTCGCGCTGTCGTGCGATATGTCCACAACGCTAATGGTAGGAGCTCCACCCATCTTCCTTGAGCTTTGTCCAGCCGTCTTCGGAGGTCATCTAGAATTCGTGCGTTGGCGTTCTCCACTTGTCCGTTTGATTTTGGATGAGCTACTGAGGAGAACTTTAGGTTGATGTTGAGCTCCGCACACATGTCTCTGATCTCCGCGCTATCAAACTGTGGATCGTGATCTGTGATAATAGCATGAGGGATCCCAAAGCGACAAATGATATTTCTCCACATGAACTGGCATACTTTGAGGGCGTTCGTCTTCATCATTGCCTCGAATTTTATCCACTTGGTGAAATAGTCCACCAGAACATGTATGTAACCTTTCTTTCCCCGGGGGCTGTAGAAGGGTCCCAATAAGTCCATTCCCCAAAGCGTGAAAGGACAAGAAGGATGGATGAGATTCATCTCGGAGGTCGGAGCGCGTTGGACATTATATTGCTATAACGATCACTCTTCAGAAAATCTTCCACCGCGGTAGCCTTCAACTCCTCGCATTGCTCCCTGTACGCACTACTCTTTAGGAAATCCTCAACCACCGTCTTCATGAGTAACTCGCGCTCCTTTCGATGCACCTCAATAGTGGAGTTCAATTCGAGTTCCTTTGACCTCCTGACCTTTTTCTCGGCTTCAACATCTGATTTGTACATCTTGACATCTTGCTCAAGCTTCTTCGCCTCATTATGGGCCACCTCCAGCTTCTTCTTCAGTTCTTCCACCTGCGTGTTGTCGCCACAATCCAAGTGCTTCTTACTAGCTCCCTCCAACCTAGTAGTGTACTCGCACAACTCCAGGTTAGCCAGAAGAGACTACGATAAAACATGGGACATCAGAGAAAAATAACGGCAAATAAAGTGATAGAAAGAAGAGAAAACGCAAGAAATAACATCTTACCATGGTTTGAAGGCGAATGATTTCGATTTGTAGCGCGTTCCCAGAAAGATCGCGCATGTATTGTCGTTCAGGCTCGAACAAGTTAGCATCAGTAATTTTCTATAGCACCATCCTCACATCGTCAGCTGGACAGCAAAGCGTTGTAAAATGTGTCGCACTAGTGGAAGGGATCGATTGAAGCCTTAGTATCTCATCAATGCTCGCTGGTTTTTTAGCGCGCTTGGGAGACGATACTTCCTCTTTGTCTTGAGCGTGTTTGGATCTTGATTCATGCTTTGCAGCACTGTCCATTTTCGACTTAGATGCGACCTCTTTGGCCTCCCTCTTCCCAGAATCCCTGACATCCGGTTTTGGCGTGCTCTCTTTCCTTGGGTGGTGCGCGGTGTCTCTAATGTCTTCAGCCTTATCCACGGTCTGGGAAGCAGACTGGGAAGTCACCTCCCTCTTCCTTTTTGCAGAAGCAGTGCGTACAGCGGCGAGGTTCATCATCCCTGTAAAAGAAAAATCATTTGATTACAACGCGGTAGAAAAATCATGTGATCACTCCCATCACGAGCCAGAACTAGGGGGCAGTGATAAACCATCGCGTTGTAGATTCAACTGTTTAATCACTTCCTTGTGATCAAATGGGTACCCTACAACGCGCTTAACCCGTCTTTGGCCTCGGATACAACTGTTGGTTTGATTTTACAGCGCCTAAACTCTCCCGGGTATAATTGACAATTGAAAGCGGAAGGATCTGTGGATCTAACTAGAAACTAGTTGTCTTTCCATCGCCCCAAGTTAGAAGGCTTTGTCATCAGATTTTGCGAGGGAAAGCTGATATGATACAATAGTTGATCTTTAGGTTTCAAAAGTGACACCGTCCGTAAATGCCTCGTGCTGGGAGCCCTGCCCAATTCCTCACAACGGAGCACATATCCCGCTATAAACCTCCACACATTGGGAAACACTTAAGCGAGACTAAGGTTGAAGAGCGCGAGATATTCCTTCACAAAGTCAGGTAAGGGTAGCCGAAACGCAACATCCAAGATTTGCGTGTATACCACCAAACAATCCTTGTAGCTATCCAAAGAACCACCATTCTCCCCAAGAAAACAAAAGTCTAAACCAAGAGGCCAAGCTATAGGACGCACATATTTACTAATCGTCTCCTCAGATTCAACTGACAAGAAACCCTCCCAGTTAGCGTCTTCCTCAAAAGGGTCAGCGCGCTCTTCTATCATCCTAATAAAATGCACACTAACCCATTCGTCTAGAATCACTACCTCACTTAAAGAGTTAGATGAGGAGGAAACCTCCTTCTCACCACCGGAGCTCTTAGAAACAACGCGCTATGAGTCGTCTCCAGGCAAACCCTCCCTTAAAGACGTGTTCTTCATCTCACGAGCGACTTTGCTCCCATCACTCCCCTCTCCATCAGACGTCATCGCGTTGATTAGTAGTTTGCTCAGAGAAAAAAAAGAGCAAACGAGATATTGAGAGATTTATCACAACACCGCCCCAATTTCACCAATAAACTCGCAACATGAAGAATACATGTAAGGGAATTCCAGAGGGAGAGAAACTTCATCCAAAAATCCCCACTCGAAGAAGACGAATGGTCAAAATCAGGAAATTTAACACCAGGGCCGTTTTCATACAAATTCGCCAGAAATTTGACCCAGAAAACCTCATCTCAGTCCCTCCCTTTCCACAACCCCATCAATCGCATCCCAGTCCGCCCGAAACCAAATGCCCAGAACCCCGCATGCAGAAAGAAGTGAAAAGCATACAAGAAGAAGAAAAAGAAACATAACTGAAACGAAGATAACTTACTTGGAAATCTGGTTTCGAAGGCGAGAATCTGCAGCAAATTCAAGGCAAGAACAAGTGAATCCAGGCGAAGGAGAAGAAAGACGATTCAGATGCTCGAATGTCACGAGAGAAAATTTTCAGAACAAAGGAGATGAAGATGTTACCAGGAAAAAATGAAGAAATCCCGCCCGGGATAGTGGGTATTATACTGGCGAGGCCCCACTTTGGGCCGGCCCAATACGGCCCACATGGAAGAAATCCCATCGACCATACCCAGAAAACAACATCTGAAAATTCCCAGGTGTCAATAGCGCGCTCTGACCCACCTGAAATATCTCCAACTCTTCAAAGACTTGACGACGCGGGATGTTTTCAGCGCGCTTCATTCTTGCTTCATGTCGTCTCCTCTTAGAAATAAAAATCTATAAGAAGACGGAGGGCTGTGATGGAACCAACATTCACACACCTCAAACACCTTGCTCATATCATCAGTGAACGCGCTGACGGTAGACAAATTCTACGTCCGTACACGCAATCAACGCGGTCACCCATCAAAGATCAGCTGCCTGCATAAGCATGTCGGCCTCCTGCTTGTAGACACTAATCAAAATTACTTAGGCAACACGTTTTAGAAGCAGCTCGACTGCTATAAATAGGAACCTCAACTTTCTTTAGAGGGGTCGAAAAAATTCCAAAAGGAAAACTCGATCTGTAGATGATTCTAGTGTAAAGAGTGTTTCAAAGAGAGATAAATACAAGCCAAGTGATTTCACTCACTTCAATTCTTCAAGAACGCGTTCTCCAATCCTTATTTCTCTATCTCTTTTCTTTCACACCAAAAAACACGGAGTCATCAGAATCGTAAGACCCGGATCGGGATTTTAACTAATAGGAGTTGATCCAATAAAGGATGTTTTTATTATTAGCAAATGATTTCTATTTATACTATAAGGAAATAACTGAGAGGAAAGATATATGCTAACAAACCCTAATATTTCTCACAATAACAAACTAAATAATTAAAGAACTAATACTAATTCAAAGCACTAAGAACGTGGACTAGTGGAGTACGTGTGATGTATAGTTAGATCTCTCAATATGCCCCCGCAAGTTGGACGGTCGGAATGAGAAAGATCCAACTTGAATCGAAGTCTTGAAAAGGAGAGAACAATCTCGTTGCTGTTGTGGTTGGCTGAGCCAATCTTGTTTCAGCAAAGTCGGACAATGCCAAGCTTGAGTTTATTGAAGTCGGAGCATGCCGGTCTTGGTTTTGGAGGAGTCGGATTGAACCGATCTGGAATTTTGTTGAAGTCGGATGACGCCAATCTTGGGTTTTGTAGGAGTCGAGCCCTGCTTGATCCTGGTTTTGTTAGCGGAAGCATGAAATCAAAATTCTTGATCACGATTTTTGATTTTGTTGGTTGTTTTGTGGAGGTCGGTCTAGCCTTGTCATATGAACAAGGAGGGTTAAGACCGAATTTTGTTGAGTATGACTTGTAAGCAAGATTGTCATCCATGGGTTTACCGAGCAAAGCAAGGAGGTCAGCGGTGGACTTATGGATTCCGAGATGGATTGGGCTTCCTTAGGGGAGTTGTGAAGCCAATCTCGTGGTTGAATGATGTGTCCTTTGGAGGGGTTTCTATAGGTACAAGCAAAAGTATCCCACGCCTCCTTGGAAGTGGTGGCTCGAGTAACAAGCGAAGCCACGAGAATAATAAGAGTCTCGACAATAATGTCGTATAACAGTTGGTCCTACACATCCACGAAGTGAATGCCGGATTGAGGGAGGTGAGTGGAACGGGCCATGGTGAGCAGGTTTAAGAGAAGCGGGAGTTGTGTTAATCTTTGGTTTTGTTAGTCTCATTTCTCCATGAAAAGGAAGGATAGGAAGAAGGGGGGAAAACGTTGGTTTTGTGGGAGGAAGAGAAGATTTTATGGCCTAGAATCTTCAAGCTCATGATACCATAATAGGAGTTGATCCAGTAAATGATGTTTTTATTATTAGCAAATGATTTCTATTTATACTATAAGGAAATAACCGAGAGGAAAGATATATGCTAATAAACCCTAATATCTCTCACAATAACAAACTAAATAATTAAAGAACTAATACTAATTCAAAGCACTAAGAACGTTGACTAGTGGAGTACGTGTGATGTATAGTTAGATCTCTCAATATTAACAACCATGCTTCCAGCTCCAGGTGCTCTACTTGTTCGATCTATCCTTTTTTCCCTAAACACCGTACATAGCTCAAAGAAGAATACAACTATATAATCACTACGAAAAGCCTAATCCTAATTTTATCTTCTAATTACTTGGAAAATAATATTTCTCGTGCATCTCTATCTTGAATATCTTCTCTTTTTCTCTTCCTTGTTTCACATCGAAACTATCCAAGATAGATTTATTTCCTTCTTTACAAACTTGATCACTTCAGTCGTCGCGTCAATCTTGTACTCCCTCTGTCCCTAAATGATAGTCTCATTTCACTCCGGCACATTTGTCGATGCACGTTTTGTATCGTTAATATCTCTAATTACAAGTTGGTAAAAATTATAAAATTTTGATATTATTGTAGTGCTCATTGAAACGAATCAAACAAGATCCCACATGACTATATTTTTTCTTATATATTGAAAGATATTTACAAGATTCTCTTGAATTGTAAATAGTGTCAAAAACAACAATGAGACTATCATTTAGGACGGAGGGAGTATCACATACACACGCTACAACTTGTTGACTCCGTCTTTTTTTATTCACACATGCACAACCATTGTACTTAATCTTCACCTTGTATGATCAACACTCATGTGTTGTGTAGCGTTTTCTTTCAATATTTATCCACTCTTTTATCTGCTATACCATGTAGAACATCTGAATTGCACAAACAAACTAAAACCATCAAGTGTTAATGGCTTTTTTAAATCACTAAAACCAAGTGGATCCTGTACATAACCATGTTCCAACATTTTTTCCTTTTTGGTGATGACAAACTCATTTAGAATATGTGTGAATCTTAAGAGAATCACAAAGGATGGTTGTGGAGAATTCTGAAGGCCATGAAGACTGATTCGTTGATGAGGAAAATATTTATAGGCAGTGATATCTTCAAAGATTTGTTACCGTTTGGAATTGAATCTCCTTTTGAATTTATCTTCCATCGTAAAGATCTCTAACAAGATTGAGCCTTGCAAAGTTCATAATTTACTTGGAAATAACATATCATAATTATTTTCTTCCACATGCCAGGTACGTCACCCAGAAATTAGCGAACGGAAATCCTCTATGACTAATTTGTGAAACTAAATGGCGTATCTTTGTATTTATTGAGCAAAATAAAAGAAAAAAGAATTATACATTACTTTTCAGTGTTTAATTATTGCTGATTTGCACTGCTTTTTCCAATGATGCACAATTTGGTTTCACCAATGTGTGACAGAGGATTCTCATTCGAAATTAGCCGTTATTGTTGACTAAATCATGAACCATTGCCTTTTTAAACAAGGAGGCTATTTGCACTGTTTTTTGTTGCAGGCTTAAATCCGCGCGGAGCTAGGGGTCGCGCGGAGTTACGGAATGGGTGGATTTATAATCCGCCAGAATACTTGAAAATTTTGTAAAAAATTAGGCTGAAAAGCTGGAAAATCCTAAATCCGCCCGCTTTTTCACTTTCAAAAAGCCGGCGATCCTAAATCCGCCCGCTTTTAAGCTTTGAAATCCTGACAAATCCTAAATCCGCCCTCTTTTTATCTTTGGAAAGCGAGCGAATAAAGCTGGCGGATTGTAAATCCGCCGGGTCGGTCGGAGCGAAGCTCAGCTCCGCGCCGAGCTCATATTCGCCGGAAAATCAGAACGGTCATTCGACCTGATTTTCCGTCCCATCTCAGTGCAAATAGGATCCGCCTTTTTAAAATTGAGCCCCATCAGTTCTCCACCACAAATCCTGATCATATTAACCTGCAAGATTCCCCCTTTAACTAGATGACGTAACTATGAGAGACATTGAGTCGATCTTGCGAGGATAACTTGGGTGTTTAAACATGGGAGTTAAAAAAAAAAAATATCCAAGCAATTTTGTAATTATGAAATTGATAAATCCAGTTATTAAACCCCGTAAGATTGAGGTAAACAAAAGAATGGTTCATATGAAACGTTTACCTCTACCATGGCTTAGGGTAAGCTTGTAATTGACTGTCCTTTGGCTTTATAATGAGGGTTCATATCACCAATTCAATTACTTTGGGCTTGTAAAAAATGTTATCATGTATGATCAAGTAAGCAACAACAAAAACAAAATAAAAATGCATGAAATCAATCAGATGTATTATGTAGCAAGAATTGAACATGTGCATTACAAGGTAGACATATGTACTGAATAAGACAAGTTAACCCTGAAAGATCAATTTAGTCAATCATCAAGGGAATAGTAGATCGAAAATCATCAATCTAAGGTTATCATGCATGTTGAACAAAAATGTGTATAAATTGCAAAACATATTTTATTTGATTTTTATAACTTAGGTTCGACCCTCTCTCGTTACCCTCTTTATTAAAAGTTATACAAAAACCAAAATTTGAGTGTTTTGATGATTTGGGCTGCACCCGAGTTTTAGCGGGTTGCCTACATATCTCTTTGAAGAGAATCAAGCTTTATGTAGTTCAGAGTGTTTAATTTACGTACATCAGAGGAACGAGTCTAAGCCCACCTTCTAGGAAGGGTTGTCTAACCTTTCCACTATTTTATTAATTTGAAAAGGTTTTGATCTTTTTAATTTGTTAGAACTTTGATTTTAATTTTGATTTTATGATTGAACTTGATGGTCGATGACTTGTATCGAGTTTCCTACGTACCCTTTTTATAAGGGATCAAATCAAATGTAGTTCTTAAAAGAATATTTTTTTGGATAAAACTTTGGTTTTGGTTTTAGGGTGTGATTGAACTTGACGAGCGGTTTGCTATATGTCGAATTGCCTACGTACCCTCTTTGTGAGGGATCAAATCACGCGTAGTTCGGAAAAGAATATTTCTTAAAAGTTCTTGATTTTCGGGGTGACTGTATCCGATATATATTTGAATTTGATATCGAATTTCCTACGTATCCGTGTAGTACGGAATCAAGTCTACGTAGTTCTTTAAGGAACATTTTGGGTTGCGACTGAAACTGAGACGTTTATATTTTATGTCAAATTTCCTACGTATCCGTTTGATACGGAATCAAGTCTACGTAGTTCTTTAGGGCATATATCTTTATATATGGTTCGATATGAAAATGACCCAAATTTCAATATGATCAACGATTTTTTTTGTACCAAGCTTCATGCTTTAAAATGGTCTTAATTTGATATGGTCAAAATTTAACTCATCACAACTTAGTGGTTGATTTTATAAATGAGTTAAACTTTAGTGCGTATCACATACAAAACTTGGACATGCTAGAAAATGAAATTCATTTACGTGAACTCATATTTCATCTTATTTTTATTTTTATCTCATTAAAATATATTAAAGGGTTATCTTTGAACCCAATTTGATCAAAGTGATCACGTGCTATGTTGTACTGCACAATTGGACATCACAAATTTTGGTCTTGTCACATCGCTTCACAGTACACATATACTTCAGTTCATCCATATTTTTTGCAAAGTCGTGTTCCAGTTTCAATTTTGTTAACCTCTTTTGCTTGCAGGAGTTCATGTCCATGGTAATTTATTATGTACGGATGAAACCTTGCAACCCCAAATTTGACCGTATTTGATTTGGTATGAGAGAAAATTTTGGCAGCATTTCGTTTGTGTTTGGGGTTTTTCAGAATTCTGATTTCCAGGTCGCGAGAGATTCCATTTGTATATCTCAACGACGAGATTTCAAGAATTAGTACTTGTTTTGTACGAAGGGACATATCCGATCAACGGAATTTTGTGACTTTGGGAGAAATTGATGGTCTCATACCCAGGCCAGAGAGACCCAATCCGTTTCAAAGGCGGGGAATGAGAAATTAAGAGAAGAGATGAGAGGAATTGGGTTTACTACCTTGTATTTTGATTTGATTTTGTTCTCTGCAAACTCTAGTTTGTTTCTCCCTCAGTCCTTTTTTTCTTTCGCTTGCTTGTTGCAGGAAATTGTCTCTGTCTTCAAGTTTTTGGACGCCGAGAGACTTCAAAGTTGCAACGAAGAGGAAAGGTGGATGCTTAAAAATATTTGGAAGAACGTCAAAGCTCGGAAGAAATGATCAAACTTCTTGGAGTAGCTCTCACGCTCTCTTTTTCTTTTGCTCTATCCTTTTCTTTTTCCCTTCTTTCTTTTCTCTCTGTTTGTTTTGCTTGTTGCAGTACGTAGGAGAAAACCTCTTTTTCACACATCTTACCCTTATATATATAGAAAGATGGGGAAGTTATGAAGTAACTACCCACTAAACCATCAATCCTCCACTAAGACACTTTGAATACGGTTTTGTTTTGTTTTGTCTGCAATTCAAACAATTTCAATTTTGATAGCTTGGTAACTGCAAGTAACCGGCTGCTTTATTTTATAGGTTTTGATGTTTTTAATTTTGGGATAGAAATATGGGAGAGTTTGGAATTTATTAAATGGGTTTTATTTGACCCATTAATTTTGATCCTACATTTCTAAATTAATCATATATATGTGTGTCATGATTATTTTATTAGAAATTTTCTCCTTAAATAAGGATAATCAAAATTCATGAAATTTTACCCTCAAACAATGTCAAGTAACACCTTTAAGTGTGTTCGAAGGGCCCTTTGCATAGTGCTTTGATGAATATGTGTGCAACTTGATTCTCGGTTCTACAATGCTCCAAAAAGACTAACTTTCTCTCAACATTATCACGAAGAAAATGAAGTCTAATATATACACTTCATCCTAGAGTCTTGTATATGATTCTTAAACACTGGTATAACATTGGTATTATCACATTTTATAGAAAGAGAAATACCAAAGTCCTTGAGTTGTTGCTTGAGCCATAATACCTATGCACATGAAGATGAAGCTGCTACATACTTTGATTTGTTGTGGATAGTGAAACTGAAGTTTGTGTCTATGATCCCCATGACACAAGACAAGATCCAATAAACTGAGAAGATCCTGAAGTGCTCTTCATATCCATCAAGTATCTACCATGTTCTACGTTTGTATATCCTACATGGTTGAATTCAAATGATCCCGGAATGGCGATCCCGCAACGACATCACCCGTGCGTCTGAGGCCTTGAAGTCCCCCATGGAGTGACGACATCACCCTTGCTAAATTCAAAGGGTTCATTCTCTTTACTCAGATGTAATTCGAGGAGTTAGATTTTAAAGTCTACTCCAAGTCCTCAATATATGAACTCAATCCGAGATTAGAATCAAAAGTTATGTTGTTTCTACGGAAGTCTCGCAGAGCCAGAAGAACGTCGATCCGCACCCTAAGTAACTCTTTGATGTACTTCTGTTTGTGTATCAAATTGGGGTTGATATTGGCTTATAATCTTTCATGCCCTACTTCTTAAGGAACTCCTTTATGTACTTATGTTGGTGTATCCTTGTTCCTTGTTTGGATTGAATGACTCGAAGACCAAGGAAGAAGGTGAGTTCTCCCACCATGCTCATCTCAAACTCGATCACTAGCCATTATATTCTTGAACCTCTCTACAAGGATAGAGTTAGTGGAACCAAAAATAATATGATCAACATAAACTTGAACAACAAGTACATCACATCCCTGTTCTAGCAAGAAAAATGTAAGATCATTAGGTCCACGACTGTAGCCATTCTTTAGAAGAAACTTTGCAAGTCTGTCATACCATGATCTGAGAGCTTGTTTGAATAGATGTGATTTGGATCATGTGTGTCTTCAAAACACGGGGTTGCTTTACACAACCTTCTTCAAGATAGTCATTTATAAAGGTCGTCTTCACATCCATTTGGTTCAAGGTAAAGCCTTTGTGAGCGGCATAGGAAATGAGTAGACGAATGGATTTAATTCTCGCAACTGGAGCATACATCTCATCATAATCAATGCCTTTTTGGTGACTGTATCCCTGGGCTACTAATCGTTCCTTGTTTATTACCACATCATATTGATCATTGAGCTTGTTCCTAAACACCCATCTTGTGCTTAGTGCGTGTTTTCCTTTTGGAAGAGGAACACATCTCCATACTTTGTTCCTACATGATGTTATTCTTGGGTTCATCCTACGAGATGAAGGCAGTGTAACAACAAAATAGAAGACTAGATTGCAAACCTCTATCACTACATGGGGTGAAGATTGTAGTGGTCGGATTATCCTTTAGGATCTTCTTATTCATGGAGACCAATGCATCCTCAGTACAGGTTGGTTCTTGCACCACATCATCAGGAGTGTTGGAAGATGTTACACCTTGCACAGTTGCGAATTCATCTGTGGTGATTTCCTATGGTGGATCGTGCATCTTGATCAGAGACATCATTCTGGGGAGGTAGAGACTTTGAGTCTATGCCAAAAGGATTAACGAATGGAACTTCTTGTGGTGACTCTTTTTCTTGATTGGAGAAGGCGTTGTTGGTGGCATTTACTGGTTCAACGCTTCCAAAGTGTGGATTATCTCCATTGTTGTTGTTTGATTCATCATCTTACAAGGCCTCCCTTTGCATTCTGGGTAAATCAACATCATCTTACATTTTGAAAGCCTTGCTTGATCTTGCATAGACATGGAACACACCCTCATATATCGATGTTATCATCGAACTTCCCTTTTTGGTCTTTTACATTGTTGAGGGAAAAGCTTCGACATCCAAAGACTTTGAGGTGTGACGCATTTGGAGTCTTGCGTTTTAGCAGTTCATAGGTAGTCTTATTCAACAAGGGACGAAGCATAGCACGGTTCAAGATGTAGCAAGCTGTGTTTATTGCTTCATCATGAAAATATCTTGGAAGATTACTTTGAATTGGAAGCGTCCTTGTCATATCTTCAAGGGTTCTATTCTTCCTTTATCAACACCATTCTTTCGGAGCATTCTGGATCACCTGGTACGAGGGATGAGCCGCCAATGAAATTATGCCCCGTGTACATCCCTTTTTCACTCTATTGAAAATTAAAATAAATGCTAAAATATTTTAGTAAAGGCTAGTAATTATACGGTATTCCCCTTCTCCTCCAGTGGGTAAAAAATATTCCTTTCTTAATAGAGCATCACTGTAAAGGATTAATCTTCTCATCTCTCCTTGCAAACTTCATCAGAGAACGATCTTAGTCTTCGTAGATCAACCTCCCTTCGCCATGAAGTTCATTGTTCGAGCCAACAAACAATTTACTATCTTGATATTCCGATCACCTTCAACTCATAAGTATTTTCCCACCACCATCAATCCCCATCTGTTAAACCTCGACAACCTTTTTTCTTCGTCGACCCCTTAAAGGGATTCCAGTTCTTCGGTGGAAACATCGACAACAACAATGCCATATAAGCTTATTCAAGAAGCTCAAAATCGATTTTCACAATCCAAGAACCTTATTGAGTGTTTTGTTTCAGTAGTGATTTAGGGTTTTTGAATCCCTAATTTCAGAGAAGGTTGTGAAAGACCTGATTGACGAACGTCGATTGCATATGAAAAATCGTTCTGATTGGAGGAATGTGAGAGAACTAATATGTTGTATTGTTCAATTGTGGGAAGTTGACTATAACTTGGCGATTCATGGGGAAGAAGAGTACTTGTCCTAGTTTGAATTGCTTGAATTATGTGTACAGTGATTTGATCAAGGTTGACGTTGAGTCATGATTTAATCCACTTACTTCATTTTGCTTTAAGCTCTGATTAGTTTAATAAAAAGATTTTGGGGATTCCTAGCTCACATGAAGGAGCTCAAGTACTTATGGATGATATGCTTGAGAGCAATTCTTGTATTTTTTGGGTTCTTTGTTGAGTTGGTAATAGTTTTGTAATGATTTGTTGTTAGATGCCTTGAATCTGAATCACACACTGCGACAGGTAGCACGGAGGTCTCGCTGACTGGTCAGCGAGTCGGGGGTCCAGGGGGCGATGTGCCCCCTGACCGTGGGGGTCCCGGGAGGGGGGGGGGGGGGGTCCCCCGGGCCAAACGTTATACGATCTCTGTTGTATGGGCTTTTTTGGGCCTATCAGTTTTGTTGTTGGGCTTGGGGTTGTTTAGCGCTATATATAGCGGCTTATATGTAAACCCTAATTGTACCGAAAACTGTAATCAGCCTTTGTAATAATCTGATCTCCCTCTCCCTATGGACGTAGCCAATTTGGTGAACCATGTAAACCTCTGTGTCTTTCTTGCGTTTATTGTTCTCGTTTCGATTCTGTTACAACATTTGTGAATAAATAAAGATTATTGTAATGATTACTAAATTGTAGTTCTGGAGTGATCCAGACTGGTGTTTCCTAACACTTGTGCTGATGATACATTGTGCATATAATTGGTGTATTAATGTGAATGGAATTTTATATATAGTTAATTACATTTTTGTCATGGTGTCATCTCTTTAATTTAATAAAGGTTAGTTTGCACCTTTGGAGTATTGCGTCTAAAAAAACCAGTATTGTTGAACATCTAGCACATTCATAAAAACCAGTATGCAATTTTTTGCTGAATAGGCTTTAAACTGCATCTTTTCCCATTCACACTCTTTACTTCCAAAAAACAAAACAGGAATTGGGTAGAAGCTCCAAAATCAAGCAAACGGTAATCACATTCAAAGATGATGACAAGAAAAATTAAACATATTGCATGAGACAAAAATCCCTTCACATCTCAAAGTGATGCTTCAGTGAAACGTAATTAAGGCATGAATGCCAATATCACCAGTTTCACCAAAATATAAACAACACTAGTATAACTCAACATTTAGTATTGCCTCCAGTAACATAAATTGACAATAGAAATTTATAAATAGCAGCAGCCATAAGGAGATCACTATCTCTCAGCCAGTATCACAAACCAACATCAGACCAGCTTCACAATAGCCATTTTTAGCAAGCACACTGAAATACAAGAGAAACATAGAAAACCCATCAATATATAAGTATTATGTCTAGTGATTTTCTTTTTGTAACAGTTCACCAACCTGTTATATTCATATGAATGCATAGAAAAGTTGCACTTAGAGCTCAAAGCATCATTTAGGAGGAACCTATGAAAAACACTAATTTGTAGAAACAATTATTTAGAGAAGGAAAACTGATTATTTTAACATAAAAACTAAACCAACCTACTACAGTTTGTAATCTGAACTAATCTTTATAATGCTCACCTGAGGCCCTCCAATGCTAGTTAATAAGGCCATAAAACTAGGTTGTGATTGATGATTAGGTTGAACAAGTTGTGAACCAACATACATGTCTCCTTGTCCATACTCAAAAGGTGCAGAGTAAATGTATTCATGTCGATCCGATGAATGAAAAAAATTAATGGGCCATTGAGATGCACTTCCACTAGCTTCAACAAATTGATTCTCCTACGGTTAAAAAGTGTTAAAATGAAACTATATTAATAAATCATAGCATAGAATAAATATAAAATCATTATACCTTTGATTTATTCTTAGGGACTGCAGTTTGCTTAGGTTTTTTGGATATTTTATTTGCTGCATCAAGGCCACTTATGGGTCGTTTACTTGATCGACTTCTAGGCTTTGGCTTCAGTTTTAAACCCCGAACGTTCTCTATAGTGTCATTAGCATTCATGGGCATATATTCTTCCGTTTGATCATTTCCTTCCATCTCATTGTCCTGTAAGGTACAATCCATTGGCTTTTCTACTGAGCTTGAATTAACTTATTTCAATAAATTAAGAAGACGCTCTTTCACAAGGATGTATCTCTCTTCCTGTTCAACATCCCTTGTGCCCAAACGACTAAATAGACGATATAAGTCCTTATAACGCCTCCCCGTTTTTGCTTTATGATCCTTATCGACAATTGGACCATCCTCGGTGCTTCCTCTTTTGGCATTTTTTGTCCATCTTTTCAAAACATACTTACTAGGAATTTTCTTGACATCTTTCAAGCAAAAAACCTTCAGTATATGACTATATAGCAAGCCAGCGAACTCAAACTTTCTACAAGTACAACATACACTTTCTTTGCTCTCATCGTAAGAGACAACATAACTCCAAGGCTTTCTATCAGGTGTGACCTTGTATTTCAAGATTGCTCCCATCTCCCCACAAATTTCAAGATGGCAGTCATAAGCTTTACATAACTCTTCTTGAAACAAAGAAAATACCATGGGTGTATAGACACTTGGAACATGCTTTAGAATTGCAACAGGAAAAGACAAGACCACTTTTCTTGTGCTACCGTTAAAATCAGCAACCATCTCATCATAACGACGATTATTAAGTAGTCGTTGAAAATGTTCAAAAAATCTTCTCATATAATGTTTGTAGCTCACATACTTCTTGATCAGACTATTCATGCTTTCACTTCGTTGCGTAGTGGTCATATCTGCACAACAAGTATCTCTTCCATAGACTAATTCCCACTTTTTTTTATATTGAACATTCTCTTTAACCAATCATTGTCTTGCAGTTCATACTTATCAAGCATTTTGCTCCAAGCATCCAATAAATCCTCCTCGTGCTCATAGTCATAGATGCAGTTGCTAAAGTCTCGCGAGAAGTCCTTATAATCCTTAAAAACACCACT
Source organism: Oxyria digyna (assembly GCA_029168935.1). Classification (NCBI taxonomy): domain Eukaryota; kingdom Viridiplantae; phylum Streptophyta; class Magnoliopsida; order Caryophyllales; family Polygonaceae; genus Oxyria; species Oxyria digyna. The sequence goes on from JAPVLV010000024.1 coordinate 8,268,096, forward strand.
TACGTGAATCGCTGCATTTTGAAATATGTGCCAAATACAAAGTCGGTGATACGTCTGTGGCCATTGAAATGAAAGTGCTTTTGACATTGCAGCATCTTGATCTGTCAAAATTGTCTGAGGCAACTTTCCACCTATAGCCCTTGAAAATGTGTCAAACAACCAAATATATGAGTCTGCTGTCTCATCATATAATAATGCAGCACCAAAGATAGTAGACTGCTTATGGTGATTCACACCAACAAATAAAGCTATCGGTCGACCATCTTTATGCTTGCGGTACGTAGTATCAAAGCAAACCACATCACCAAAATCCGCATAGTCTGCCGTCATTCTTGCATCAGCCCAAATATATTAGTTATCAAATCATCTTCATCTACTTGTATAGCATAAAAGAAACTTGGATCATCTTCTTTGGCACTTTGCAAGAATTCTAAAACACCGCCTGTATCAGCTTCCGCCATTTCCAAGCTACGCTTGCTGCGCAAATAATTCTTGATACCAACCTTTGAAAATCCAAGTTTATCCCTCCCACCTGGTTTCCTTGCCATAAACTCATAAGTATTTCTTGGAGCAATACTCGAGCTATCAGCCATGTCTACTTCCAATGCTTGAGACGTTGTAATTTTACGGTGTGATCTAAACAAATGAGCTTTCCTCGGACTTGCCAACATGTGATTATGTTTAGCAATGAACTCATTAACTTGATATCTACTTGTATAACGACAACTAACTTTCAACAAAGCCAAACAACAAAATCGGGTCTCTAGTCGGTGAGCTTTGTAAACATCTTCCCTATTATCCTTTTCCCGCTTACCTTGACAAAAACAAACATATTTTCTATCTACCAATATCCCTTTCTCTATATGAGAAGAGCTTCTTCGAATCGAGAAACCGACGGCCAAAGCGTAAGCATTGTAAAATTTATAAGAGCTTATTCCGTTTCAAACTCCATACCAACTCTTGGAATAATATTCTCCGATACCTTAGAGTGGATTGCTTCTATAAATTCACTATCAACATCAGAATTAGTCAGATCTTCAACTTGCTCAAATTCCAAACGACGACGGGGTTGCACTTCTGGATGAGTAGTGTCCATGTCCTTCAAGCAAAAATATGAAAGTGAATATCACATATTGTAATTTTATAAAACAAAATGTGTATCTTGTACGTCAATGGAGATAAACAGATCAAAGAACTAGTTATATATTTCATTGAATCAACCTACTAAATAGATTAAAGAGATAAGCAGAGTAAAAAGACAAATTATCATACCAAAAAACTTCAGTAGTCAAATTGAATAATAATAATTTCGAACTTGATCTTGTACGTCAATGGAGGAATTTCATGAGGTCGGCGGCGGTGAAGAAATTGTGTAAAAAAAATCAAAATACAAAACAGAATGAGTTGTGGGATATGGGAATATTTAGCAAATCGGGTGAATATCCAAAAGATTACGGGGATGCTCTATTAAGAAAGGAAATACAGTATAATTACTAGCCTTTACTAAAATATTTTAGCATTTATTTTAAGTTGCAATAGAGTGAAAAAGGATGTACACGGGTAATAATTTCATTGTCGGCTCACCATTCGGCTCATCCCTCATGCCAGGTGATCCGGACTGCTTTCAGAGAGTCTTGGGAGCATAGAAATTGTTGGGCCCGTATTCCATAGCCCAAGTCCGGCCTCGACGACCATACAGACTTTGCACGAACAAACAATTCAAGGACCGACGATATACAACTTTATAAAGTCTTGAGAGCATAGAAATTGTTGGGCCCGTATTCCATAGTAATTTCCTAAAGTTTTAAAGGGCATTTTATACAACTTTATAAAGTTAGAGTTGTTTAACCAAATTCTTTTATGTCAATGGCCATTTCTGTAATTTCTATATAAGTGAGGGCCGAAATGTAATTAATTCAAATTTCTTATGAACGAGGACGAATGACTTAGCATTACAACAGAATGACGTCAGGCTTGCTGGCGTCAGCATTACGTCACGCTGACGTCATCGTCTTCAGCCTTGAGATTGTGCAGATTTGTTTACGCGTTCGAATTTACTCCTCTTTCCAATCTTGCCTTCAATGCCATATTCAAGCCCAGATTCTTCTCCCAATGATTTCCTTGATCCGATTAAGGGAGAATCCGAGGTCCATGCCTATAAATGGAATGGATCGAGATCGACTTTTACAGATCATATTCTCCTCGTTTACTCTCTGAAAATCTTCCATTCGAATCGCCGGCGCGTGCCGTATTTGTTTCCAGTCGTCTCCATTGATTCTGGTGAGCATTTTCCTTTCCTCCATAAAAACGAACTCTCCTCTCGGGCACAATTTTCTTGGTTTCCATTCCCTCTGTTATCGAGCTCAGATCTTCTCGTCTCCGCCGTTCGCTTTCGTTTTCTCCGCTCGTTCGTCTGAAGGTTAGGGTCGCCGTTGGATCTCCAGATGAGCGTCGTCATCATTGTTGGGCCTCTGATGTCGAGAGTGGGAATTGTTTTTTAGTATCGGCACCGCTTTATTAAGTTACTCCTCCGTCCGATATTTGCTTCTTCTTCCCTAAAATACACAAATATTAAGCAAATGAGAGAGAAAACGAGAGAGGAGAAGAAAAGTAGGAGAGGGTGTCTATTGGGATGAGAAAATAAGGAAAAAGAGAAATTAAAGGGTTAAGGTGTGAGTATAGTAATGATGATAGAGATAAAAAATGAAAAAGTAATTTGGATTGTTGTGGGTTTTGTAGTAATTGAAAAGTTTTTATGAGGGTATTGTAGTAAATATGTATGATCAAAAGTAAAAAGTTTTGATAAGAAGAAGCAAATAAGAGGACAACGAAAAAGGAAAGAAGAAGGAAAAAGAGGGACGGAGGGAGTATATGCTAATACCTTAAAATAATAAAAAATAATACTCCCTCCGTCCCTTAATGTTCTTCCCATTTACTTTTGACACATTTGCCGAGACACGTTTTGTAACATTAATATCTCCAAATATACGTTAATAAAAATTATAAAATTTTGATATTGTTAAAGTTCTCGATGAGACGAATCAAACAAGATCTCATATTACTATGTTTTTTCTTATATATATATTAGACGATATATCGAAGATTCTCTTTTAAAATGAATAGTGTCAAAAATAACAATGAAAAGAACATTTGAAGACGGAGGGTGTCTATTGGGATGAGAAAATAAGGAAAAAGAGAAATTAAAGGGTTAAGGTGTGGGTATAGTAATGATGATAGAGATAAAAAATGAAAAAGTAATTTGGATTGTTGTGGGTTTTGTAGTAATTGAAAAGTTTTTATGAGGGTATTGTAGTAAATATGTATGATCAAAAGTAAAAAGTTTTGATAAGAAGAAGCAAATAAGAGGACAACGAAAAAGGAAAGAAGAAGGAAAAAGAGGGACGGAGGGAGTATATGCTAATACCTTAAAATAATAAAAAATAATACTCCCTCCGTCCCTTAATGTTCTTCCCATTTACTTTTGACACATTTGCCGAGACACGTTTTGTAACATTAATATCTCCAAATATACGTTAATAAAAATTATAAAATTTTGATATTGTTAAAGTTCTCGATGAGACGAATCAAACAAGATCTCATATTACTATGTTTTTTCTTATATATATATTAGACGATATATCGAAGATTCTCTTTTAAAATGAATAGTGTCAAAAATAACAATGAAAAGAACATTTGAAGACGGAGGGACTAATTAAAATAAAAAAACCCGGTGTCGTGCAAGGATGGTCCACCTATCATGCTGATGTGGCCGCTGACACGAGCGGTACCCTTCCATCCCATTCTAACGCTTTTGTCCAATTTACGAGAGTAATTATAATTGTCTACGAGAGTAATTATAATTGTCAACACGATTAAGTTGTCAACGAGAGTAATTATAACAGTCAACTTGATTAGATTGTCAACGTGGGTAATTAAGTTGTCAACTCGGTTAAATTGTCAACAAGAGTAATTAAGATGTCAACACGATTAAACTGTCAACACACTAAATAAACTTTCAACAGACTTACTCCCTCCGTCCCACTTTGTTTGTCCTGTTTGACTTTGGCACACTTGCCGATGCACGTTTTATATCGTCAATATATCAAATTATATGTTATTAAAAATTATAATTTTTTAATATTCTTAAAGTACTAATCGAAACGAATCAAACAAGACCACTCATGACTATGTTTTATCTTATATATTGAAAGATATTTAGAAGATTCTCTCGATTAGTGAATAGTGTCAAAATTTGAAACAGGACGAACAAACAGGGACGGAGGGAGTAGTAAATTTTTCAACACCATTAATAGTCTAGCAAGACTACTAATAATTTATCGATAATATAACAAATGAAATGTCAACACCACTAATAATTTATCACACAACAAAATGGTTTTTCAACACTACTACTAATTTGTCAACAACACAGCAAATAACCGGTCAACATTGCTAATTTGTGTGGGACATTCTTCAAATATTTACTCAAAACCAATATTCAATTAAGTGTAGTGTTTTCATCCAAACAAATACCATTAGACAATATACATTATCGCTAGAGGTCAGCATAGCAGGTTCGTCTCCGGCGAGATCCCCGCCGCATCGGCCGGTCTATACTACGTCCAGCCTGGATCTCGCTCAACGGAGCTCCACCCGTGACGGCGGCGCTTCCGGGGGAAAGGCTGGCAAAGCTAATCACATCGAAAGAGGACGGTAACAGGCTAGCAGCACCGTCAACGTACTGGAGAAGGGAACGAAATGCGTAGGTGTGAGACAGTCTACTGGGGAATAATAAGACATGTGGGAGTAGGGTAGGGTAGAAATTAACTATTTAATTGGGATATTGTAGTTATTGGAACTATTGTGCCAATAGGGCATTGGGCACAAATAGTTCAAGATGGCTTAGGTCATCTGCTGAGCCCAATTGGGGTTTGCTCTCGGTTTGGGCCTTTTAGCCCAATCTGGTGAATTTGATTGGATAGCCCAACTCAATTTACCAGATCTCATTAAATCCCAATCTTATTTTCTTATATGGTTTATTATTTAATCAATCCGAGATTGTTTTTTGAAAGGAACCCATCCGAGATTTGTATAGCATTTTTTGCATTATAAATTCAAGAAAATGCATTATGTTATAAAATGTAATATTTTATATAACATATGTATTTGTCTTTTCCGGAAAATAATTTAACTTATTTAATTGAAAATATGACATTTGATAAGAAAATCATATTTCATTAGATATAATTTAATGAGAAAATTATATCAAATAAATATTGACTTTTTCTTATTTATGTGTTTTGGGTAACACATTCGGAATCAGGATTCTAGAAGATCGAGCAAAGTAGACGAGTTCTTACACTTCGTTCAGAATTCAATCTTTCGTTCGTCAATAAGGCAAGTGACAGTTCACTCTTGCTTCTTTATTCCATATTTGTCTTGTTCAAGAATTACTTTTAATTGTAAATAAGTTGAATAAATATGATCTTCTGAAATGCATGAGAACTTATATTGTAATGATGTGAATAAAATTAATTATTATTATTAGGTTGTATACTTTGCTAGAATGACCTATGCTTTTATTATTACTGTAGGGTGATAGATGAACTTTGTGTGTTGTTGTTAATGACTTGTATAAATAGTTTAGGAGCGTTATATGCCCTGTGAGAAGGTAGTTGATTCTTAATAATATAAGGGATATGAAGAAAAATGCCTTATCGCCTTCGTTGAGTCATGACCATTCCGTTTATTCGGATATAAGCGGAGGTGCACTTACCTAGTGCCATTATAAATTTGTCCACAAGATATCCCGAGGGGATGAGATGTGGTTTAAAAGCTTATAACGTGAATGTTTGTTTTTTAAGTGAATAAGATAATGTCAGATGAGCACATAATTCATATACCTCGGGCGAGGAATATAACGTGGAAACCGCCCGACCTCTTGTTTAATGACTTTCTTTTCAATCTGGATTCACATATGTGGTTATTCACACAATATATGTGGTGAGGTTGATTGTTAGTTTATTATTCTAAGTTGGTTGTTTTAAAAGTCTTGTGTGAAAATTAACTATAATGTTACCAAATCATATTCTTCCATAAGACTCAATCTTTTGGAGTCTTCTCTTGCACCAAAAAACACACTAAAGGTATGTGTATCGAACGCCCGACACTTATCGACTTTCATTCGAGAGGGGATGTGGCTATTAGACTCGATTACAAGAACCTCACAAAAATACCATTTGCTTAGTCTTTCGTTAGACTAACCAACCGTTTTCTTCCCTTGAGGCGGATCTTCGATGTGAAGAGGAGTTGAACGTTGAAGAAAGACAAGATTGTTTTTATTGTTATTTGAATAAGGTTTGTTTTAGAATTTGGATTAAGACGTTTTATGTAACCTTTAAATTGAGTTAAGTCTTCTTCTATTTGATTTTAAACTAAGTTAGTACGCTTCCGCATTGTAAAAATCATATTATGAGATGAATGTTTGGATTATTCGATTCGTTTTGTATTTATGATATATATATGATAAGCCTTGGGTGTCTTTGGTCGGTTATGTAACACCCCTAAAATCACTTGAGAATATTACCGTCAGTGACCCCAGACTTAACCGTCCGAAGTCACCCAAGGCTTATCACGAATACCATAAATACAAAACAATTCGAATAAAACAAAACGTTCATATCATAACTTAACGTTTACAACGCGGAAGCGTAATTATATAGTCTCAAATAAAATAGCGGAAAACTTAATTCAAAGATTACATAAAATGTCTTAATCCAAATCCTAAGACAAACCTTATTTAAATAATAATAAAAACAATCGTGTCTTTCTTCAACATCCGACTTCACTTCACACCGCAAATCCGTCTGATGTGCCGTAATGGGACGGGTGACACCAGCCAACCATGCAAGGAAAGAAAACGGTTGGTTAGTCTAATGAAAGACTACACAAGTGAAATTTATGTGAGGTTCTTGTTTACATGTCTAATAGCCACATCCACTCTCGAGTAAAAGCCGAGAAGTGAAGGACGTTTGATACTCATCCGAATATTTTACGTGTTTAAGATATGCAACAAGAGAAGACTCTAAAAGATTGAGTCTTATGGGAAGAATATGATTTGAGAACATTATAGTTAATTTTCACACAATACGTTTAAAACAACCAACATAGAATAATGAACTAGCGAACCTCACCACATATATTGTGTGAATCACCACACATGTGAATCCAGATTGAAAAAAAATCATTAAACGGAACGGTCATGACCCGATGGAAGGGCAATATGACATTTCTCATCCTACCCTATATTATCAGGGCATGTAGCGCTCCTAAACTACTTATACATGTCATTCACAACAACACACAAAGTTCATCTATCACCCTACAATAATAATAAAAACATAGGTCGTTCTAGCAGAATATACAACCTAATAATAATGATTCATTTTATTTACATCATTAACATATAAGTTCCCATGTAAACAAAAGATTATATTATCCCAACTTGCCTTTTTTACGAACAAAGACTTGGGATTCGAACCGGAGCGTAAGAACCTCGTATACTTTGCTCGATCTTCTAGAATCCCGATTCCTTATGCGTTACCCAAACACATAAATAAAATAAAGTCAATATCTATTTGATATAATTTTCTCACTAAATTATATCTAGAAATATGATTTTCTTATTAAATGTCATATTTTTATTTAAATAATCCATTTAAATAAATAAATAAATTTTCCGGAAAAGACAAATACATATGTTATAATATTATTACATTTTACAACATAATGCCCTTTCTTAAAATTATAATGCATTAATTTAAATAATGCATTACAATTCAAATTGGGCTTTAAAATAAATCCGATAAGAGTTTAAAATTGGAATTGGGCTGATATTTAAATCTGAGAATTTCAAATTGAACTACCTCAACAACAGAGTTGCAGAGCTCAGCTATGGATCACCTTGGCAACACTCCGGCGAACGAGGAAGAACCAGCAATCGACCGTTGAATAGAAAAACGCAGAGAAAGGTGTTGAAAATGGTATCCCACATCGGAAGATGGGAGTAAAGAAGCCTACTATATAAGCCTATGAATTACTCCTACTACTAATTGGTTTTAGGGTGGAACCCCATTGGGCTTATATGTTGGGTCTAATGCGCTTATGCGCTCGTGTATGCACACCCTCCAATCTATCTAATCGGTCCACGCTGCCCTCTTGCCTGTAGACCCCCAGATTGTCACATGGTATCAGAGCCAAGTTCTGTCCTGGACCCTTGGGTCGTGGGATTTGGATATAAAGAGAATGAGAAGGCCCACCCACAACCATGTGTTTAAGTGTCAATTGGGCTTCCACCCATTGCACTTACGGGGGTGTGTTGAGACTAGTATTCCACATCGGAAGTTGAGAGTAAAGAAGCCTAACTAGTATATAAGACTATGAATTACTCCTCCTATTGTCAATTGGTTTTAGGGTGGAACCCCATTGGGCTTATATGTTGGGCCTAATGCGCTTATGCGCTCGTGTGTGCACACCCTCCAATCTATCTAACCGGTCCACGCTGTCCTCTTGCCCGTGGACCCTCAGATTGTCACATGGTATCAGAGCCATGTTCTGTCATGGACCCTTGAGTTGTGGGATTTGGCTATAAAGAGACTGAGAAGGCCCACCCACAACCATGTGTTCAAGTGTCAACTGAGCTTCCTCCGCCCGTTGCACTGGCGGGGTGTGTTGAGAATAGTATCCCATTATATAAGCCTACTATATAAGGCTATGGATTACTCTGTCAATTGGTTTTAGGATGGAATCTCATTGGGCTTACATGTTGGACCTAATGCGCATATGCGCTCGTGTGTCACAAAAGGTTAGGGTTATACCCGAAACTCGAATAGTCTTTAATGGCGAAATGGAGTACTCACCGAAATCCGATGAAGAAGATGGTCAGAAGCTCGCTGGCGACCCAAAAGAAAAGAAACGGAAGGAGAATGGAGCTTTTTAGAGGGAAAACCGAGAGAATAAAATGGAGAATGAAGCGTGGGAATGAAGGTCTACAAATGGGTTTATATACCCCTCGAATCCAACCTCAAATTCCTTTTCAGTTGAACGACGCAATGAATGGAAATAAATCCCGTCAACGGAAATTGCAGAGGCAAAGCTTGAAAAGGATGACGTCACGCTGACGTCATCAAATTCAGAAATTGCATTTTGGACCTCAATTCTTTGGAAATTACAGATTTGGCACTTGACCTAAAATAAGTTGGTCAAACAACCCTAACTTTATAAAGTTGTAAAAAATGCCCTTGGAAGCTTCTCAAGAATTACAAATTATGCCCAAATAAATTATTATAATTTATTTAGTACACATTCATCAAATAACTAACTTTGCCTTTATTATTATCGTAAATAAAAATTACTATAATAACTTTGAAAAAAAGAGGGTTATTATAATACTTCCCACATAAGAAAAGTTTCGACCCCGAAACTTGGCCAAAAGAAGAAAAAACACAAGGGAAAGAACACGGAAAAAAAACAGAGGTTATCACATCACCACCCCCTTAAACAATAGTTTTGACCTCGAAACTAGGCCGAAAACAACTCACGGAAACGAATTCGCATATTAAGATATTGCTTCATACCCTAAGAGTAAAATCAACTAGAGACGGTAATTGAAGTTACGGAAAGAGAAAGATTCTGAAATAATATATTCATTCTCTAATGAAAGAAGCAATCGAAGAGTACTACAAGAGAAAAACTTAAAATGAAGGAAAAGGTATTCAAGTGCAAAGGTTATGGACAACACGTCCTAACTTTTATTGAAAGAAAAGCTTAAAGGGAATAACTAATTGATAGAGGGATCTTTCTTGTTGCTATCATTGGACACCTAATGAGACTGTGACAACTCTCGACCCTTCTGTCGGGAATACCTATCCATGTGGCCTTCTCTATGACAGTATTAGCAGACTCGTTTCTCACTCTGGAAATTGAGATTTTTATGTCCGGCTTCACCACAGTTGTGGCATACAAGATTACCACCACTATTTCCAGAGCGTTGGGTGGAACCAAACTGATTTGACTTAATCTTCTGTCGAATAGACCTCTCCAACCTGGTGGGTGATGTCGGTCGTTTCAACCTTGATCCCCATTTTTTGCCTTAACTCTTCTTGCTATCCTTCTAGCAGAATCCTCCAGCATGAGCTTCATCCACATACTGCTCCAAGGTTGAGCAACCATGACGCACCATTAGAGTTTTTATTTCTTGACTCATCCATTCCTGAAAGTACCGAATCTTCTGTTCCTCGGAGTGCACATCACACCCAACATTTTGCATTAGGTGGTTAAACTTGGAAGCTGATAGGTCCAAATCCTACCCCGCAAGTGTACGGGTTCGGGTGTAGTACCAAGGTGTCGAACTCTGGGACTATGTAGTACCAATTGTCAATTCAACTAATAGATTAAGTCGTAAACAAGAAAAGGTTGTAATTCGGTTTGGTTTCAATGGTAACAAATATCAAGCAAACAAGGTTATTAATCAAGGGAAGAAAAAGGCTTCCAAGGTTAGGCTTCCCACAATGGTGATACAATAGGTTTTAAGCAATATTGGATTGTATTTCAATGCAAATGTAAATTGAAGGACTCGCTATCTAATGTCAACACTACTTCATGGTCAGACAATAGTGTGTGTACCTAAATGAGATTAGCAATCACTTTCGCGCAAGCCAATCTAATTTAGATCCATTAAGCTCTACATAGATCAATGGACAAGTGGAAACAACATCCACTTGTGGTGCTCAGCGGAATCTACTCATCCAAGGATCTAATCGATAGTCAAGTGCCACAAGGGGTTAAATCGATGGTCACGCAATTAACCCACAAGTTCTATCCTAGGGATCCATTTAAATCAACCTCCAATTATCATTATCTCCGGTCGGTCTCAAATTCTAATTAGAAATCCCAATTACAAAGCAATCAGGTTATTAAGCAACCTAGGATAGAATCAATTCACATTTACATATACATACAACCAAACACTACCAATCAAATCTATCAAATCACCATTGGGTTCACCCAACCTTAGAAAGGAGGATTTAGCTAGACATGAGAGAAAGAGAAATCAATTTCATTGAAAGAAACAACATACCAATTATCTTCTCCAAAGAGATACGAAATTCCAACAATCAAATCTAGTAAAATCTCCAAGTTTTCCCTAGGGTTCTTGAGAGTTTTTGAAACGTCTAAAGCAGTTACAAGATAATGGAATAGCAGTTCTAACAAGGCTTTTATACCCCCCTCCGAATAGAAGACAAAACGCCCGGGATTAAATGAGTCGGAAATGAAACAGCGGCCCAACCAGAAACTCGGCCGGGTCATGGCCGGGTTACACTCAGGTGACAACTCGCTTGCTGACCCGGTCACAAACCCGGTCGGGTCATGACCGGGTTACTCCCAGTTGAAGTCTGCCTTGCCTTCCACGACACGGGGTGAGACTTGGCCGGGTCTTGGCCGGGTTTGGCACGGTTTCCTCCTTTGGCTCCAGTCCCGGACTCTCTCCTTACTCGGCCTTGGTCCTGCCTTCTTCTTATCATCCGCACACTTGTCGTTGGCGCCATTCCAACGTGTCCTCTACTCGAACATCTTCATATCAAGGCCACCATTCTCCAAGAAACGCCTCCAAAAGATCCTGAAATGAGAAAAGCGCAAGAGTAGACTCCGAACACTCCTAAACTACTAAAACCAAATAAAACTAAAGGAAAAATCAACGAAACAAATCAAAATGACAGAAATAGACGTGGCCTAAACTAGTCTAAATGCATGCTATCAAATTCCCCCAAGCTTGAACCTTGATTGTCCCCAAGCAAGTGCACGACAATGAGTACACAAAATATGCAATAGCTGTTTCTATCCAAAAGACATATGAACAATGACCATGAAAGGCCAAACAAATGACAACTTCCGTCCTAGCATGCTTCTCAATCAATGACAAGATGAAATTAGTTCCTCAACTCTAGACCTCACAAGATAATTTTAATGTCACTCACACTCATGTGTTTAGGTTTATATACGTCGCTCAACACTCTACTTTGAATGCTATCTACCATAAGCTTGCAACAATATCTAATCTCCACTACTAGGACAATGCAAAACACAATCACGAGACATATAATAGGGTTGTAATGGGGCCAAGGGATTTTAAATAGGCATGGATATATATTTGGCCATGTGGTGCTAAATCCAGGGGAATAGACTTCTCAAACCAACACCAACCATAATATGATATTACAATAAGCTCAGAAATTACACCCCAAATAAATGATTTACCATTCTTTTTCTTATGCGCTTCTTTTCTCCTTCACTCTCTTTTTCTTTTTCTCTTTTTTTTTTATCCAGATTTTTTTTTCTGGTTTTTTTCTTTTTTTTTTTTTTTTTTTTTTTTTGAATGAAGAAGAAGGAAGTAAATTATCATAAACTGAATGGTATAGACCCTTACAAATGATTTCCAATGATCACCCAACATTTATACAACTCCCCCAAGCTTGTCTCACATCCACACAAAGCAAATAGAAGTTCAAACCCCTGGATAGGTAGGATATATAATAGGCTAGGATTGCTTTTGTGGAGCTTACAAATAAAATAGGCTATAGGCTCATAGTGGCTTCAAAAGAGGGAAATAATAATAGGGTGGCCAAGGATTAAAAAGGGCTAACAAAAACAATGTCTCGATCAAGATGTAATGCATTTTTAGTCCTATATGCAGTCTCAAATAGGTACAGAAGCAAGTTCTAGAGATAGCAAGCAAAGAGAGATCACACAAGAAAATAAGAGGACTTATGAATGTAGTCCTAGAAAGGCCAACAACCTCACCGGGACATTTTGTCTAGAGTTTCAGTCCTAACACATCTTAATCAAAGTCCACATGCTCAAGTCATTGTCATAAGTTTGATCAATCATATCATGCTCATAATGCAATTGCAATATTAACAACCAAAGCATATTAAGAGGAGTCATGGTGCGTGTATTGTTATGAGAACTCACAAAGGACCGAGCAGGGAAAAATTGCAACTAAAAATTCAAATGCAACTAATCAAGCGAACTATATGCAATGCAAAATTGAAAATACACCCCACCCCCAAGCTGGAACCCTACATTGTCCCCAATGTAGAAAATGAAGCGTAAGGAAAAGGGTGTACTCACAATTATTCTACTATGATGCAAGGGGTGAAGAGGAGTCTACTCTTGTGGAGGTGGAGAACCTGGGAAACGCCAATTCTGGAAATCAGCATGCAGTTGATCAAAGCGCGTGTTGATGTCTGCGTGCATATGGTCCATCCGTGCGTGCACTGCGGAAAACCCAACCGCCATGTCTTGCTGCATACTCTCTAGCATAGAATAGAGGCGCGAATCATGCCCCTGTGAACTACCAGCTGCGGGACCGCTCTCATTGGCATCATCATCATCATCCTCGTCTTCTTCGTCATCCATGGGGGCGCCTCTAGCTTGCTTGCCGCTGGAAGGGTAGGGATCCGAGGGCAGAGGACGCACATTCCAATTGGCCTGCTGCTGGAGCGAAGTGTGCTCGGGATTGGGGAGACGGAGGAGCCGGCAGCCTCTGGGAGCCTCAGCAGTAGGAAGCACCCAACACCAGGAAGTACCGCGCTGGAACACCACCCCCATTTTGATGAGCGTAGGAAAATCAATGGCGCATGAGGACTGGTAATCGCGGCGACCCGCCAAAGGAATGCCAAAATGCTTCGCAAAAGCAGTCACCAAGCCGCCGATGGTAATAGTCCCGCTGACCTTATGGCTCACCAATTGTAAATGACCCATCAGGAAGGCAGCGGAGTTGATCTCCTCGTTGTGCAGTGCGGCGCAAAGGACAAGGACCTCTTTCTTGGAGGCGCTGTTCTCAGCTCCACCACCGCGGCCAAAGATTGTATGGGCCATGAAGCGGTGAAAGAGGCGGATGGCCGGGTTAGTGATCCAGGAGGCCTTGGTCTTCGCAGGGTCATAATGATGATTTGCCGCAATCTCCCTCCAAAGTCTGGGTAGGAACAGAAATGAGCCCTGGTATCCACTCGAGGAGCATCCACTCTAGCTATTGGGAAGCCGAAGATGGCGCTCACGTCAGCCAAGGTGAGCTCGCGGTTGGCGTTCCCTAGACGGAAGGTGCACAGTCCCACACTGCGGTGCTCGCCTTGTATGAGCTGACATTCCAAAGTGCTCAGGAACTCCAGCGTGAGGTGCCGGTAGGTGGGCTGCTCGAAGTGAATGAAGGTCTGCCATCCCAGACGTGCAGCCAGCCACTCAATGTCCGCATCAATCCCCAAGGTGGCGAGCATCCCAAAGTCCAAGTGCCGCGTTGGCATAATCGAGCGATCCTTAATTTTTCGGAACCGCAGGCGATGAGCATTAGAAGAGAAGGTAATCCCCAACGCGTTGGCATTATCCGCATCCCTCGGAGGGTCAGCGCGGGGCCTAGAAGAGCTACCGGTCTGCCTTGGTCGCTTGGATGCTGACATTTTCCTGTTTTCCGGTATTCCTAGACACACAACAAAACAAGCCAAACCAAGGTAATGCATACCCACATAATCGTCATTCCGGCAAGAATGACCAATAATATCAGCACAAGGGGGCAAGCAATTTGAATCCCAAATAACATATATGTCGTTCTAGCAAGAACGAACAACAATTATAGCATAAGATTCACACGAGTCATCAACGAACAAAATTTACACGAGTAAGAACAAACCACTAGCACATCACAAAAATTCAAGCAAACCACCAAGCATCATCAATTTTACCCAAATCCACCCCCAAATTAAGAAATCTGGAAATGAGCCTAATATTTCAAAGTAATCATCAAGATCCAAAATTTACTCCCAAAAATCCACCCAATTCAAACAATCAATCATCCAAATCAAGAATTCGAACTTACAAACACCCAAAATCCAATAATCCAAACTAGATCTAGGGCTTAGAAATTATACCTTGATTTCTTAGGAATGGGAGAAAGGGGGAAAACGAAGGAAGGTGGTGCCGATGGTGGTGGTGCTCGGATGTTCCGGTGGTCGAGACGCTCGGTCCGGTCGGGAGAGGAGAAGGTGAGAAGCTCGGGGGCTGGTGTGGCGAGAGAGGGAGAAGAGAAAGAGGAAGGAGAGAGAAGGGTATTTGGAAGGACCCGGTCGGGTTAGGGGTTAAACAAAAATAGCTGCTCGAAACCCGGTCAGAAACCCGTTCGGGTGATGACCGGGTTTCGCTCAGTTAAGATGGCGCATGTTTCTCCTTCGACCAACTGAGAGAAACTCGGTCAGAAACCCGGTCGGGTGATGAACGAGTTTCGCGCTTCTCCTTCGACCAACTGAGAGAAACTCGGTCAGAAACCCGGTCGGGTGATGACCGGGTTTCTCTCAGTTAAGATGGTCGATCCCCTTTTATTTATTTTTTTATTTTTTTTTATTTTTTTTTATTTTTTGAGAGAAAGATAGAAAACGTACCTGATGGGTTGCCTCCCACCCAACGCTTATTTACGGTCATTAGCTTGACCTTCCATCGTCTTTCAAGGAACCGGATCGAGATAGAGGACGGAAACGGTCATCTTGATTGGGGCACCCGCGATGTACTTCTTGAGCCGCTGCCCGTTCACCTTGAATTGTCCCGTTTCTTCACTCCATATCTCAATTGCACCGTGAGGGTACAACTTCCGTACTTGGAACGGACCATACCATCGGGATTTCAGCTTTCCCGGAAAAAGTCTCAACCTAGAATTGTATAACAAGACGAGATCGCCTTCATGAAATTCTCTAGGAGAATGTGCTTGTCATGCCACCTCTTAGTTCTCTCCTTATAAATCCGGGCATTCTCATAAGCATCTAACCTCAACTCCTCAAGCTCTTGTAATTGCAGCATCCTTTTCTCACCGGCTTCCTTCATGTCGTAATTGAACAATTTGATTGCCCAATACGCTTTGTGTTCAAGTTCCACCGGTAGATGACAAGACTTCCCATAAATCAGTCGGTAAGGAGTTGTGCCAATGGGAGTCTTGAATGCTGTCCTATAAGCCCAAAGAGCGTCATCAAGCTTCATCGCCCAATCTTTCCGGGATCGGGACACGGTCTTCTCTAAGATAGCCTTGATCTCCCGGTTAGAGACCTCAACTTGACCACTAGTTTGAGGATGATATGGAGTTGCAACCCGGTGCGTAACCCCATACTTCTTCAGCAAAGCCTCAAACTTCTTCTCAATAAAGTGGGATCCTCCATCACTTATCACAACTCTTGGAGTCCCAAACCTTGGAAAGATCACCTTGTTAAAGAACTTAGACACCACTCTTGAATCATTAGTCGGTGAGGCAATGGCTTCCACCCACTTGGACACATAATCCACCGCCACAAGAATATACTTGTTAGAGCATGACGGCGGAAAAGGTCCCATGAAATCTATTCCCCATACATCAAAGATCTCAACCTCCTGAATGTTGTTAAGAGGCATTTCGTTCCTCCTTGAGATGTTCCCCGTACGTTGACATGCATCACATGAAGCAATGAAACGGTGCACATCCTTGAACATAGAAGGCCAATAGAGGGTGGAACTCAATATTTTGGTGGTGGTCTTTGAGGACCCAGCATGTCCTCCACATGGTAGAGAATGACAATGAGTGATGACACTCTCTACCTCCTCCTCAGGAACACATCTTCTAATTACCCCATCAGCACACCTCTTGAAAAGCAATGGTTCATCCCAAAAATAATGCCGAACATCAGACAAGAATTTCTTCTTCTGTTGGAATGAGAGATTGGGAGGTAACTCGTTGCAAACCAAGTAGTTGACAAAATCGGCATACCATGGCATTCTTGAATTTGCAAGAGTCAAGACTTCATTAGCAATCCTAAAAAGGTGATCATCCGGGAACGAATCATCAATAGGTGGCTCATCTTTTGTGCACTCCAACTGCTCTTGAGTCAACCTAGATAAATGATCAGCAACCAAATTCTCGGTGCCCTTTTTGTCTCTAATCTCCATGTCAAACTCTTGAAGAAGAAGGATCCATCGGATCAGTCTAGGCTTGGCCTCCTTCTTACTCAAGAGATACCTGATTGCAGCATGATCAGTATAGACAATGACTTTGGCTCCCACCAAATAAGACCTGAACTTCTCAAAGGCAAAGACAATAGCAAGCAACTCTTTCTCAGTCGTGGCATAATTCACTTGGGCATCATCAAGAGTTTTACTAGCATAATAGATTGCATGTAGCTTCTTGTCCTTCCTTTGCCCCAGAACAGCCCCTACAGCGTAGTCGCTGGCATCACACATAAGCTCAAATGGGAGGTCCCAATCAGGAGGTTGTATAATTGGTGCTGAAATCAAGGCCTCCTTTAACCTGCAAAAAGCATCCAGACACTCCTTCGAAAATTCAAAGGGGGCATCCTTCAAGAGCAAGTTAGTAAGAGGTTTGGAGATTTTTGAAAAATCCTGAATGAACCTCCTATAGAACCCGGCATGTCCTAGAAAACTTCTAATGCCCTTGACCGAGGTTGGAGGCGGCATCTTCTCTATGATCTCAATCTTGGCCCTGTCAACCTCAATCCCACGGTTAGAAACCAAATGCCCTAGCACAATACCTTCACTTACCATGAAATGACACTTTTCCCAATTCAATACAAGGTTTACTTCCTCACACCGCTGTAAAACTCGAGACAAGTTAGACAAGCAAGCATCAAAAGAAGTACCATATACGGAGAAATCATCCATAAAAACCTCCATAATATCCTCAATCAAATCAGAAAAAATAGCCATCATGCATCTTTGAAAGGTGCCCGGAGCATTACACAAACCAAATGGCATTCTCCTATAGGCAAATGTGCCATAGGGGCATGTGAAAGTGGTTTTTTCTTGGTCATCCGGATGAATAGGGATTTGAAAGAATCCACTATAACCATCCAAATAACAAAAATGTGAATGCTTGGCCAACCTCTCTAGCATTTGATCTATGAAGGGTAGTGGAAAATGGTCTTTTGTAGTGGCCTTGTTCAATTTTCTATAGTCAATGCACATTCTCCACCCAGTGACTGTCCTAGTAGGAATCAATTCATTCTTGTCATTTTTCACCACAGTCATTCCACCCTTCTTAGGCACAACATGGACAGGACTAACCCATGCACTATCAGAAATAGGATAAATAATGCCTGCGTCTAACAATTTCAGCACTTCTTTTTTCACTACTTCTTTCATGTTAGGATTAAGTCTTCTTTGATGCTCAATGGATGGTTTATGGTCATCTTCCATCAAAATCCTATGCATGCACATTGAGGGACTAATTCCTTTCAAGTCATCAATAGAATATCCAATGGCTTTTCTATGCAGCCTAAGTTCATGCAACAATTTTTCAATTTCACAATCACTCAAGCTAGCATTGACAATCACCGGATAAGTAGAATCGGGTCCAAGGAACTCATACCTCAAATTAGATGGAAGTGATTTCAACTCCACCTTTGGTGCCTCTTTGGTCTCCTCCTTAGGAGGAACATCTTCTCTTGTAAGGGCTTCAACAATGGCCTCGGGCATCTCCTCGGTGGACTCCAAATCAAAGAGCACATCAGCCAGTAGCCCCAGATTCTCAGCTTGGGTCGCACTCTCCATCAAGTAACGCTCCGAAGGGTCCTCAATCATGAGAGACATCACGGACTTTTGACCTTCGTGAGCACACACATCAATCCTGGATACATCATCCTCAAAAGAAGGTCGCTTAATAGCCTTGGACAAATTAAACTCAATTCTCTCATCCCCAATAGTAAAGGAAAGAATACCCTGTTTCACATCAATTAGTGTACCTGCAGTAGCTAAGAAGGGTCTTCCCAAGATAATAGGGACAGGAGAGTCAGCATCAATATCCAAAACAATGAAGTCCACAGGAATGAAGAACTTACCTATCTGGATGGGTATGTCCTCCAAAATCCCTATGGGGTGAGTCGCGGACCTGTCAGCCATATACAAAGTCATCCTCACTGGTCTCGGCTCTCCCAAGTCCAAGTCCTTGCAAATGGAGAGCGGGATGATGCTCACACTAGCCCCCAAATCACACAAAGCGTCATAGGTGCAATCACCAATCACCATGGGGACGTTGAAGCTACCAGGATCTCCAAGCTTGGGAGGCAACTTGTTTTGAATTAGAGCACTGCACTCCTGACTCAAAGAAACTGATTGGCAATCATCCAGTTTCCTTTTGTTGGACAAGATCTCCTTCAAGAACTTCACATAAGATGGCATTTGCTTGAGAGCATCGGTGAAGGGGATGTTGATGTAGAGTTTTTTCAGCACCTCTACAAACTTGCCATATTGTTGATCCAACTGAGCTTGAGCCTTCCTTTGGGGGAAGGGAAGAGGAGGCTTGTATGGTGGAGGTGGGACGTAAGGTGCCTCCTTCTCTTGGACCACAACTTCTTCGGGCTCTTCAGCAGCTTTGCCCTTTTGCTTGAGATCCACAACCTTTGGGTCTTCGAGTTGTTTACCACTCCTCAAGGACACAGCATTGATTTGCCCTTTTGGATTGGCCTCAGTCTGACCGGGAAGTTGACCTTGGGGCCTAGGAGCATTCAAAGCGTACTGAGCATGCAAGCTATCATGGTTCTTCAATACTTTGTTGATGTTCTGAAGCTCTTTCATGATCAAGTCAAACTTGGACTCTTCAGACGTTTGGGCACGCTCTTGGCCTTGGGGTTGAGGAGCTCTTTGTTGAAAACCAGGAGGCGGTCTCTGAGCAGCTTGGTTGTTGGCATAGGAGAAGTTAGGGTGATTCCTCCAACCGGGGTTATAGGTGTTGGAGTATGGATCGTTCCTAGGACCCCGATTGAAGTTGTTCATATAGTTCACATCTCCCTCTTGTGCCTCATCCTGTGCAGCAAATAATTGACAAGTTGTTATGGTGTGATCACCATCCCCACAGAATTGGCAAACCACCTGTGAAGCAACCTGAGCAGGACTCTCCTCTTTCTTCAGCTTAGCTCTATTCATACTCAACTTTAGTTGCTTTATCTCATGAGCCATAGCCTCCATCCTAGCTTGTTGAGAGACCTCATTATCAACCTCATAAAGACCAGCTGTCCTCTTAGTGCTTGGAGTCGATCGAGCATCATAGTAGTGATTGTGTTGGGCAATGCTCTCAATCTTATCCCAAGCCGCATCAACATGCATATCCATGATAGTACCTCCAGATGAGGCATCAATGAGCATCCTATTAGTGCTGTCCATAGCGTTGTAGAAGGTGTGCAGCAACACCCACTTATCTTGCCCATGGTGAGGACATAGCAACAATAGCTCCATGAATCTCTCCCAACCTTCATAGAGAGACTCCCCATCCTTCATCTGGAACGAACTAATCTGATTCCTCATCTCAGCCGTCTTCTTCGGGGGGAAGTACTTGGTTAGGAAAGCCTTAGCCAACTCATCCCATGTCGTGATAGTGCCCTGAGGAAGAGCCTTGAACCAAGCCTTAGCCCTGTCTTTCAAAGAGAATGAGAAGGCGCGCAAATAAAGCGCGTCATCAGAGACATCATGAATCTTCACCGTGTCCATAAGCTCCAGAAAGGTGTTAAGATGTAGGTGAGGATTCTCAGATGGTAGACCTCCAAACTGATTCTGCTGAACCATATTTATCAAAGACGGCTTCAGCTCAAAGTTCCTTGCAGCAACTGGAGGTCGGACCACACCAGATGTGGGTCCTTGGTGACGTGGCAGCACATAGTCACCCAATGTCATAGGCGGAGGCGCATTCAACAACTGTTGCATCTCCTGCTGCTGATTCAGTAGTTGCTGTTGTTGCAGCAACTCTCGTTGTTGCTGTTGCAATCGTGCAGCCTCATCCATTGCTCGGGTCCTTGCTTCTCTTTGCTCTCTTCTTCGTCTGTGAAAAGCACGCTCGGGTTCGGGATCGTGTTGTAGTTCACCGTCGCTCAAGGCTCTTCGCATATGAATGAGAACAAATCTGAAACCAAAGACAAAGGAAGCAAAGTCAAAAACAAAAATGAGACCTAATCTATCGGTTGCGTGTAACAACCAATACTAACAACAGTCCCCGGCAACGGCGCCAAAAACTTGATAGGTCCAAATCCTACCCCGCAAGTGTACGGGTTCGGGTGTAGTACCAAGGTGTCGAACTCTGGGACTATGTAGTACCAATTGTCAATTCAACTAATAGATTAAGTCGTAAACAAGAAACGGTTGTAATTCGGTTTGGTTTCAATGGTAACAAATATCAAGCAAACAAGGTTATTAATCAAGGGAAGAAAAAGGCTTCCAAGGTTAGGCTTCCCACAATGGTGATACAATAGGTTTTAAGCAATATTGGATTGTATTTCAATGCAAATGTAAATTGAAGGACTCGCTATCTAATGTCAACACTACTTCATGGTCAGACAATAGTGTGTGTACCTAAATGAGATTAGCAATCACTTTCGCGCAAGCCAATCTAATTTAGATCCATTAAGCTCTACATAGATCAATGGACAAGTGGAAACAACATCCACTTGTGGTGCTCAGCGGAATCTACTCATCCAAGGATCTAATCGATAGTCAAGTGCCACAAGGGGTTAAATCGATGGTCACGCAATTAACCCACAAGTTCTATCCTAGGGATCCATTTAAATCAACCTCCAATTATCATTATCTCCGGTCGGTCTCAAATTCTAATTAGAAATCCCAATTACAAAGCAATCAGGTTATTAAGCAACCTAGGATAGAATCAATTCACATTTACATATACATACAACCAAACACTACCAATCAAATCTATCAAATCACCATTGGGTTCACCCAACCTTATAAAGGAGGATTTAGCTAGACATGAGAGAAAGAGAAATCAATTTCATTGAAAGAAACAACATACCAATTGTCTTCTCCAAAGAGATACGAAATTCCAACAATCAAATCTAGTAAAATCTCCAAGTTTTCCCTAGGGTTCTTGAGAGTTTTTGAAACGTCTAAAGCAGTTACAAGATAATGGAATAGCAGTTCTAACAAGGCTTTTATACCCCCCTCCGAATAGAAGACAAAACGCCCGGGATTAAATGAGTCGGAAATGAAACAGCGGCCCGACCCGGCCAGAAACTCGGCCGGGTCATGGCCGGGTTACACTCAGGTGACAACTCGCTTGCTGACCCGGTCACAAACCCGGTCGGGTCATGACCGGGTTACTCCCAGTTGAAGTCTGCCTTGCCTTCCACGACACGGGGTGAGACTTGGCCGGGTCTTGGCCGGGTTTGGCACGGTTTCCTCCTTTGGCTCCAGTCCCGGACTCTCTCCTTACTCGGCCTTGGTCCTGCCTTCTTCTTATCATCCGCACACTTGTCGTTGGCGCCATTCCAACGTGTCCTCTACTCGAACATCTTCATATCAAGGCCACCATTCTCCAAGAAACGCCTCCAAAAGATCCTGAAATGAGAAAAGCGCAAGAGTAGACTCCGAACACTCCTAAACTACTAAAACCAAATAAAACTAAAGGAAAAATCAACGAAACAAATCAAAATGACAGAAATAGACGTGGCCTAAAGTAGTCTAAATGCATGCTATCAGAAGCCAACTCAATTAATCTTAATCCATCAGTCTCTGGGTAGAGAAACTCTTTCAACTTCCTCTCTCTCACAACATGGAGGAATGATCGATCTTGCCCATAACTATCATTCTTATTTTGGCCATGGGTCCCACGATTTAGATTTATTGGCTCTTGTCGGGGAATTTGTAGAGATGGCGCCGCTTGAGCATGTAGTACCCCTTTGACAACCATTTCAGGGACAACTTGAACCATAATCATCTTGATTGCCTTTATTATTATCGTAGAAATAATTATTATAATTTATTTAGTACACGTTCATCAAATAACTAACATTGCCTTTATTATTATCGTAAATAAAAATTACAATAATAACTTTAAATAAAAAGAGGGTTATTACAGGTTAAGTCTAGGGTCACTGACGGTAATGTTCCCAAGTGATTTTGGGGGTGTTACAAGATGCTCGGGCATGGTACGTCTCTAGGAATAATCCATAGATACGATACCATGGTTGTTAAAATTCTGATCCGGATCTTACGATTCTACGATCTTAAGATCGTGGTAAAGCAAAAAGATCCACGATCCTAGTTGAGATCGTAAGAATGTAGGATCTTAATTGATTGAGATAAAATTTGGTAGGATCTTGTGTAAAATTCCGATCCTATATGCGATTCTTACGATCCTGCTTAAATGACCATAATGTTATATTATGTGTAAGTTTAAATTTAATATAAGTCATGAAACTTGATATTTTTTATTTGTCTATATATTAATCATATATGTAGGCACAAAGTAAAAAGTAAGACATATATTATTGTAATAAAACAATATCTTCCTTGTATTATTTGGATATCGGAAAATTATACATTTTAAAATAACACTCGTAGAATCATTTTGACCGCAAAATGTCTTCAATTCGTAGCATCTTACGATTCTATGATCCGATCCTACCCCTCTCTGATCTAAAGTATCTTGACAAACATGTACGGTACTACTGATATTGAACATCGATTGAAAGATGGGTTTCTAATAATTCATATGGCTGATGTTATTTTTTGCCCCCTACTCTTTGACGCACCCTGACATTTTAACGCACCTTTTGATACGTAATAGATGAATATATGTCCATTTGGAACGAATGATTTTTTTTGATCTGGGCCGTATGAACTGAAAATTTCCAAACGGGCCGAATGATCTTGGGCCGGTTTGGAACGTATGAAATTAGAATTTTTTTCTGAAATAAGCATTTTACCCGAAAAAATTCCCGACGTAGGCTCTTTTCAAAACAATTTCCCAAAATAGGCAATTATTTCAGCTTCGGAATTTTTTTACGTGTGAGAGACGCTGGTTCTTGTGAGAGACGCTGGTAGAACCAGCGTCTCTCCTCCAAACCTGAAGCTATTTTTTTTTGATTTTTTTATGTATAAGAGACGCTGGCCGAACCAGCGTCTCTTATACATTTTTTTTTTAATTCCCCGTGTAAGAGACGCTGGCCGACACGTAAAAAGTTAAAAAAAAAAAAATTATTTGTATAAGGCGCTGACCTTTTGTTAATTTTTTTTTTTAAAGTTTATATATATATATTATTAAACATGACTTACTCGTGTTTGGATGGCTCGTATGGGCCCGTTTGAAATCGGAATCGATCACGACCGATTTCGTTGGGTCCGTATTGATCCCAACTTTCACCAGATATGTCTCTCGCTCGATTCTGATTTCGAACGACCCCATACGAGCCACCCGAACAAGCGTAAGTCTCGTGCGTACCTTCTACTGTAAATGGATATTTACAAATTCGTTCCTCCATATCACGCGATGAGAGACATATCTGGTGAAAATTTGGATCAATACGGACCCAACGAAACTGGCCGTGGTCAATTCCGATTCCGAACAAGCCCATACGAGCCATCCGAACAAGCGTAAATCTCGTGCATACCTTCTTTCACCAGTTTGGAATCGGAATTGATCACGACCAGTTTCGTTGGGTCCGTATTGATCCCAGCTTTCACCAGATATGTCTCTCATCGTGTGATATGGAGGAACGGATTTGTAAATATCCATTTACAGTAGAAGGTACGCACGAGACTTACGCTTGTTCGGGTGGATCGTATGGGGTCGTTCGAAATCAGAATCGAGCGAGAGACATATCTGGTGAAAGCTGGGATCAATACGGACCCAACGAAATAGGTCGTGATCGATTCCGATTTCAAACGAGCCCATACGAGCAACCCGAACAAGCGTAAGTCTCGTGCGTACCTTCTACTGTAAATGGATATTTACAAATCCGTTCCTCCATATCACGCGATGAGAGACATATCTGGTGAAAGCTGAGATCAATACGGACCCAACGAAACTGGTCGTGATCAATTCCGATTCCGAACTGGTGAAAGAAGGTATGCACGAGATTTACGCTTGTTCGGATGGCTCGTATGAGCTTGTTCGGAATCGGAATTGAATTGAAGTGAATCGAATTGAAGTTTATAGTCAGGGTTAAGAAGAGAGTTCAATGAACATATTTACACACCACCAGGACAACATCCAACAAGAATCAATCCAGCAGCATAATATGATGGTAAGTGCAAAAATCTGCTTATAAGAAATGCAGACAAAGGCATTATCTGCAATAGAAGTCAGCTAATCAAGATTACTCTGCAAATGCACCAATCATCATCTAGAGTGAGGAGCACTAACTGAATACTGAAGAAGAAAGCCAGTGAGGAGCTCCCGAGTCATGGAGAAAGCGCCACGTAGATCATCAAGAGTCAGAGTCATGCCCATTGCAAGCATATTTGTGTCTGCTCATCCATTTTGTGTCTGCTCTGTCAAATTTTCATTTTTTTCATGTAGATGTGTAACTCATATATTTGTGTCTGTTCTCTCAATTTGCTGATGAATTCCTCTTGAACGAGACTTGCAAGTTGTGTGCTCCGTAGATAGCAATAAACTAAGGTTTAAAACAACATAAGCCATCCATTATCTACAGATACTCAACTCCACTAATTCAACCAAGTCACCAACTCATTCTTCAACGGCATGTAAATCTGCAGCTGCATAAGCTCGTTGTGGAAGAGATGCATGTTCACTTAATATAAAAAGTGGAATTTAATGACTACTATTGTGTGCCCACAGTAAGAAAACCCTTACACAAATATCCATTAGTTCTTCTAAATAAACATAACTAAGTTCAGTAAAAAGAGTGAGATCGAAATATCCAAAACAACATTCAACAAATACTCTGCCAGCTAACTGATATATTTTTCCTTCTATGGTCGTGGGCTCATAAGTGTCATCGGGTTCAACTTTCTCGTAGAGCCCTTTTACAAATATCTTTTTCCGCACAATTTATTTAGAGGAGGTCCCCATAAAATGTTGAGACGGCTCAGGTGAGAGACATATCTGGTGAAAGCTTGGATAAATACGGACCCAACGAAACTGGTCGTGGTCAATTCCGATTCCGAACAAGCCCATACGAGCCATCCGAACAAGCGTAAATCTCGTGCATACCTTCTTTCACCAGTTCGGAATCGGAATTGATCACGACCAGTTTCGTTGGGTCCGTATTGATCCCATCTTTTACCAGATATGTCTCTCATCGCGTGATATGGAGGAACGGATTTGTAAATATCCATTTACAGTAGAAGGTACGCACGAGACTTACGCTTGTTCGGGTGGCTCGTATGGGCTCGTTTGAAATCGGAATCAAGCACGACCTATTTTGTTGGGTCCGTATTGATCCCAGCTTTCACCACATATGTCTCTCGCTCGATTCTGATTTCGAACGACCCCATACGAGCCACCCGAACAAGCGTAAGTCTCGTGCGTACCTTCTACTGTAAATGGATATTTACAAATCCGTTCCTCCATATCACGCGATGAGAGACATATCTGGTGAAAGCTGGGATCAATACGGACCCAACGAAACTGGTCGTGATCAATTCCGATTCCGAACTGGTGAAAGAAGGTATGCACGAGATTTACGCTTGTTCGGATGGCTCGTATGGGCTTGTTCGGAATCGGAATTGACCACGACCAGTTTCGTTGGGTCCGTATTGATCCAAGCTTTCACCAGATATGTCTCTCATCGCGTGATATGGAGGAACGGATTTGTAAATGTCCATTTACAGTAGAAGGTACGCACGAGACTTACGCTTGTTCGGGTGGCTCGTATGGGGTCGTTCGAAATCAGAATCGAGCGAGAGACATATCTGGTGAAAGCTGGGATCAATACGGACCCAACGAAATCGGTCGTGATCGATTCCGATTTCAAACGAGCCCATACGAGCCATCCAAACACGAGTAAGTCATGTATAATAATATATATATATAGACTTTGAAAAAAAAAAAAATTAACAAAAGGTTTGTATAATACAAATAATTTTTTTTTTTAAAACTTTTTACGTGTAAGACCAGCGTCTCTTACACGGGGAATTAAAAAAAAAATATGTATAAGAGACGCTGGCCGAGCCAGCGTCTCTTATACATAAAAAAATCAAAAAAAAATAGCTTCAGCTTCGGAGGAGAGACGCTGGTTCTACCAGCGTCTCTCACACGTAAAAAAATTCCGAAGCTGAAATAAGTGCCTATTTTGGGAAATTGTTTTGAAAAGAGCCTACGTCGGGAATTTTTTCGGGTAAAATGCTTATTTCAGAAAAAAATTCTATGAAATTACCCATTTTTTTACTATAAAAATGTCATTTCATTCGTAAACCCTAGAGCTTCCATTCTCTTCTCTCCCAGCTGCGCCTCCATTTGTGGCCCCTCCTCCTCCACTTTTCATTCTCTTCTACCTCAATTTGCATCAATATATTAAGGCTTGGTCTATATGCACACGTTTTTTTTGCTAAATGCACACTATTCTGTGCGATAAAAGTTGCAGTACACTTCTGTGCGTTAAGGATTACCGCACCAAAGGACTCCGGGGCATTGTTGGAAATTTTTCTGAAACCTATACGACGCTGGTGCGGTAACAATTACCGCACAGATCTGTGCGTTAACAATTACCGCACTAGATTAATACGAGATTAAGCAAACAAAAATTTCACTTCTGATGTACGTAAAACCTGTGCGGTAATTGTTACCGCACATGATTTTTTTTTTTAAAAACAAATAAATTTAAAAAATAATAATTAAAATATGAATAAACTTGTGCGGTAATTGTTACCGCACAAGTTTTATATATTTAAAAAACAATAAAGTGGTGCGGTAACTCTTACCGCACCACTTTAAATAATGAATAAACCTGGTGCGGTAACAATTACCGCACCGGTTTTTTTTAATAATTATTTGAAAATAATTAAATTAAATTTTTAAGAAAATAATAAATATAATCTGTGCGGTAACTGTTACCGCACAAGTTTTTTTTGAAAAAATGCCCGTTGGAATTTTATGCCCGTTGGTGCGGTAATAGTTAACGCACCAACAGGCATAAAATTCCAACGGGCATTTTTTGGTTGTATATAGAGGTTGAGCTCTCTTGTTGAAGTTTTGCAATGCACACCACAATGTCTTATAATTATGAGAGTAGTGAGGATGATGGTAACGACAATTGGATATCAGGGGTCGTGGAAGAAGAATACGAAGTCGATGAAGAAGAGGAAGTGGACGAAGAAGACGAAGAAGTCGATGAGGAAGTGGACGAAGAAGAGGAAGAAGGCGAAGCAAATGTATCAATTGCATTAGACGATTGGACTCCGTTACCGATTTTGGTTAGTATATTATGAATTTAAATTTTGTATTTAATTGCATGAGATTTAGGTTAATTAGTTAAAATTGCGTATCTAAGTAATGTAGTTTAATCAATATAGGAAGAAGACTTTAGACCACATTTTAGTACTGTGCAAATGTGGGATAGTAAAGAAGAGATGATGGAATGGACAAAACAGAGAGCAAGGGATTTAATGATAGTTTTGGTACATCGTACATCTAGCAAATATTGCGTTGATTTTGTATGCGATAGGTTTGGAAAACCTAGATCGGGTAGGCTGAAAGTGAATTTAAAAAATCCAGAATTGCCGGTTCCGAGGCTTCGTCACCGAAAATCGAAGAAATGTGGTTGTACATTTGAGTTATATGGGGTTCGTATAAAAGAAGGGTCTTATAGTTATAAATGGATCGTGAATGTTGTAGAAGGTCGTCACAATCACACCCTTCCTACTAGTTTTCATGGGAATTCATTCGTGGGTAGAATGAGCAAAGAGGAGGAGAAAGTAGCAAGGGAAGCGGGGGATGATCGCAAGACGCCAAAAAACATACTTATTCAGCTTAGGAAAAGAGACCCGCCAAATGTGACATCCATGAAGCAGATTGCCAATTTTTTGCAGAAGATCAATTTTGAAGATCGTGATGAATTGTCAGTTACTCAGTGGTCTCTAAATTTTCAGAAAGAGAACAAGTATTTTTGTCAACCTTTGAGGAACACGAGGACGAATGAGGTTGAAGTCCTTTTTTTCGCTCACCCGGAGTCGATTCGTTTGTTCAGGAAGTTTCCTCACGTGATTATCATGGACGCCACATACAAGACAAATAGGTATGATATGACTTTAGTGGAGATGGTTGGTTTCACTTGCACGCACAAGACGTTCAACATCGCATATGCATTCATGGCTCAGGAGACAGTAATGCATTACAAGTTTGTGATGATGTGCATTCATGAGTTGTGTAGAAATTTGGGAGTGATGCCGAAGGCTATAATGACCGACTGTGAGAAGGCTTTGTTGAGAGCAATCAAACTTGTGTTCAAAGACACTGATGTGAAGCAACTATTGTGTTGGGTGCACATTAAGCACAACATCCAGTCACATGCAGAAAAAGTGATTAAAAATACTAAAAGGGCGGAGAACTTTGTTACGCAATGTTGGGGGATATTTTGCTCGAGCACCGAAGAAATCTACGAAGAGAGGTTGAGAAAGCTGAGAGATTCATGGAAGAAGGGCATTGTTGGTTACGTTGAAAAGTACTGGTTTACTCCGTACAAGAAGTTCATAGTTAGAGCGTGGACGGACTACACTCTTCACTTTCACACAAGGACTACAAACAAGTATCTTTGTTTGTTTAGTTGTTAATTTGGACCACCATATTATTTATGCTAATGATTAGAAATTGTGTTTATTTAGGGTGGAGGGGATGCATAAGGTGTTGAAAGAAATTGTGGGTTCTAGTAGAGGAGGCTTCAATAGAGTGATCGTGAGGATCCACCATGCGGTCATAGTTCAGATGGACCTGATTAGGGCGACGATGAACCAAGCACTTACCACTCAGCAAATGGTCTTTGATGACCCAACCTTTCCTCCTGGCATTCGAATGTTGTTTTCAAGGCTATTTTACCGAGTGTCAGATAGGTGTTTTCTGTTGTTGTTGGAAATGTACCAGCAAATATTGAAGGAGGAGTATTCAAATGTTTGTGATGATCATTGGGTTCGAGATTGTCTTGGGATGCCATGCGTACACGATCTTGCTAGGGCAATCATTTCAAAGACACCTCTTGTTCCGGATGATTTTCATGACTTCTGGAAGGAACTGAGATGGGAAGATGATGCAATAAATTTGTCCTTACCCGACGACAATCGTTCAATGTCTATTCCGGAGATCAGAATGCGTGAAATGTGGGCGAAATGGGAAAGTGGAGATTTGAGGGATGGAACTCTATTCAGATTAAGTGAGTTGTACATTGACTTGGAGCATCCGGAACAAAGTTCTTTGGTAGAGCCAACAAACTTGTTTAGGAAAGGAAAAGGAAGGCCGCCGGGATCAAAGAACAAGGAGAAGCAGCGAAATGGGAATTCTCCTCCGAGAGAAAAGAGGGAAAAGAGTTACCACGAGTACGTTAGAGAAGACTTAACAAATACTGAGAATGCGCAAAAAGTCGCAAAGGAGAAGGCAGATAGGCAAAGTGAACGACCAACTTGTCCTAAAAAGCAAGCAAGTCAAGTGTCGTTCGACTTCGGATCACAGTCCCAACCTGAACCATTGTTTTCAGAGACCATCGATTTAGAAGATGAAGACATGAATGCCGTGCCCCTAAGAGCTTGCTATCCAGATCGAAACGAAACAGAGGAAGGAGAAGATGAAGAAGAGATTGAAGAAGCCATAAGTTATATGGGGGTGAACTTGGGGGTGAAAAATATTGACTACTTTTGGCTTTCCTACATGACTTCTGTGAAAGATGTGCGTTCAGACGGACATTGTGGGTATCGGTCAATGGCTCTACTTACGGGTATGCAACAGAGTCAATATCGTATGATCCGTGCTGCGTTGGCAGCGGAGCTTCTTGGAAACAAAGAGACATGGGAGCCCATACGACGTGGACTACGGGTAGGAACATGGGATGATCTTATTGCTCAAGTTAACTACATGAGAAGTCCTTGTGAGAGACCATTTTGGATGGTCATGCCATTTATGGGTTTGGTGTTTGCCACAGTGTATAATGTTGGTTTAGTGCAACTATCCTGGGATGCGCCGTGTTTATGCTTGCCAATAAGGCAGTCTACAGTGAGCCCTGGTCCTCCACAGAAGATTTTTGGGATAGCTCTTGTCGGATGCAGTAATCACTGGATACCGGTAAGAATCTGTGGTAATCTAAACAAACGTCATGAAACGTCGAAATCATTTATACTTATTGATTAATTTTCTTTGTATATCTAGGTTTGGCTCCGTGATGGGGCACCATTGCCACGTTGTTCCGGTTCGTGGAGAAGATTTGCAGATGACAACATCAAGTGGTGGGAAGGGATATATGCTGGCCAAGTGGACTTGTTTCGACAATACCGCTTTACTGCTGGAAAGCGTATGGACTACATGACTTGATTTGTAATAGTTTAGTAGCCTTGATCTTTAGACTTCGATTGGAATTGATTTAGCTTTAAATAGTGTTTTCAGTAGAGTTAGATGAGGTAGGTGAAACAGTGAAGTGAAATCAGTGAATCCATAAACTACAACACACTCAACATAAATTAAAAAGACAACAGACTCATTAAGGAAAGACAACAGACTCATTCTTGAAATTTAAACTAAACACAGACTTAACAGAGATTCACTGATTTGATACCAAGATCCCTAATCGGAGTCACTGTCATAAAAACTAGGAACAGGGTCATTGGGAAACCTCTGTTGTATCCAGTGTTTGGCTACTTCAATACTCTTAGCCTGGTGAAAATATACCAGCTTCAACTGCTGGTCAGCTATTTCCTTCAACAGTTTTGCAATGACTCGGAGATGATGACTGTCATATTCTGGCTCAAGATACACGATCATGTAGTTACACTGACATGTGGTATACCTTCGTCCATACGTATGGGGATTGTTCTTGTCATTACCAGTGAACACCTTGATTGTTCTTGAGCACCTTCTACTTGGGCACTGGATCTCACTGCCTTCTGCTGGAACTGGGGAGGATGAAGATGATGCCATGGTTGTTTGAATCTGTAATACAAAGTAAGAAAACATGTTAGAAACAATGAAGATATCTAACGAAATCAGTAAAAAATGAGACTTTTAATTGAAATACAGAGTAAGAACTTGAAACCTAATTATTTTACGGCGCAGTGAGAATGAGATAATATGGTTCACTGAGGCAGTGAATTTATAGCCGAGGTTTTACTAGGGTAACTTAGATTTGGGCCGATGTAGACAAAAGGTCCACAACAACAAAGGCCCAATAACGTAATTCGGTCATCCAAAGGTGACTTACAGCTGTGTGGTAGCTGTAACACACTCAAGCAAAATATGGTGGTGCGTTAGCAATAAACGCACAACTGATAACACAACTTCGTCAAGATCCAACAGAAAAATCCCATCCCAACAAAGACGACCAGCCCAACATTCAAGCCCAGCCCAGATTCTGGTGCGTTAACAATTAACGCACAGAATCTGTGCGTTAATTGTTAACGCACAGATACTGGTGCATTAACACTTAACGCACAGATTATGTGCGTTAATTGTTAACGCACAGATTATGTGCGTTAATTGTTAACGCACCAACCCTTTTACCCAGAATCAAATGTTTCTGGTGTTTGTAGGGTTTAGGGTATTAGGGTTGGTGCGGTAACTGTTCTAGTACCAACCCTAATTACATAAAAATTCATTTTTTATGTTGTTTTCTTATACTATTTGATATTATAAAAAGTTTTATGACCCAAAGTAATGTTATCCTACTGAAATATGTCGTTATTGAGAGTTTTGTGAATAATTTTATCAAGTTTTACTAATGTAATATGAGATTACGAAGAGTTATATGATAAAAAAATCATATTATACTAATGAAATACGAGGTCAGTTGAGTCAAATGATAACAATTAAGTGTTAAACTAATGTTATATGATGAAATAAACACATTATATGAAGTTCATTTTAGTAACGAAGTGGTATCACATACATATGAGTATAACTATAAAACTTATATACTTGAGAGTAGTTGCATACAGGTGAAAGTCTTCGTTTACATACTTCTAAGTGTTAAAGTTGTTAATTTCTTATAAAAACGATAGCGTTTGATTGGTAATGCTCAAATATTAATGTTACATTTCTTGACTTTTACGTTTTAAGTGCTTATTAAGCCGTTTTATGTCATTTTTTGTGTTTGGGCCTCATTCAAAATTCATTAGGCCTTATTAGGCCCGTTGACGTTTTTGATAATAATTTTTCGATTCCGAAAAATGAAAATAACTATTCGCCGTATTTGTTGTCATGTTACAATTTCAAAATTTTGATTTTCATCGTTTCAAGGCGTTAAAACGATATGGGCCCAAACTATACACATATGACATCCATTATCCATTA
Organism: Oxyria digyna; assembly: GCA_029168935.1. NCBI lineage: Eukaryota > Viridiplantae > Streptophyta > Magnoliopsida > Caryophyllales > Polygonaceae > Oxyria > Oxyria digyna. The sequence continues at coordinate 8,301,403 of JAPVLV010000024.1, forward strand.
CCCACTATCCATTATCCATTATCCACTATCCATTATCCATTATCCATATTTCGATTTGGCTTGTTTTATATCGTTTTGAGTCGATTTTTTTCGTTTCTTAGTCGTTTCGAGACGTTTTGAACCATTTTTATCAATATTTGACGTACTTGATCGTTTTTCGCCTTTTTCAAAAAACTCAAGTTTTGCTAAGATTTGCTCAATTTGGCCATATTATGCCATCATTTTGGCCACATTTTTACACTTTTTTACAACTTGTTTGGAATTCCTTTAAATTTCGATTTGGCTTGTTTTATATCGTTTTGAGTCGACAACTCCTGCCATGTATAGGCAGCGACAGGATCTCAACCACATCGTGAAGTGTAGGACCAATCTCTCCAAATGGCAAATGAAATGTGTTGGTTTCTGGGTGCCATCTCTCGACGAAAGCAGAAACCAACACATGATCGACAGGACCGGACCCGATATAGCGTAGATCAGTCAATCCAGATCGCTCTGCAAGCTGAAACCACGAATCTGGACTAGGTCTCCTAAACGCCTCTAGTGGAGTGCAGTAGGCGGTGTGGAAGTGAACCTTGACGACCTTCCATGTCTGAAAAAAAAAGTAAAAAAATAACACAGTTACTTCTACAGACTGCCGCAATATTTCACATATGAACATTATAGTTCAAATACATACCAAATCAAGAGGAGCCTCGCCTTCTGGAAGATCAGCAGGCTGTGGAAAATCAGCATGATCTGCAGCACGTCCACGTCCACGTCCACGTCCTCGTCCTCCACGTGGAGCGCGTCCACCTCGTGCTGGAGGATCAGCAGCGTCTGCATCAGCAACATCATCATCTGCCTGAGCTCCTCGGCCTCCTCGCTGTCTCTGTATAAATGGAGGAAGAGGACGGGGGCCAGCTGGAATCACAGGTGCGGGAGGATCAACAACTGTAAGCTCATAAATAGCCCTGGCGATGTGCGTCTCATAACTCTTCAGCAACTCATTTGTAAAAGGACCTCCGGGCATCCAAGGTACAGCAGGAGGTGGTACAGGATCTGCATCGGGAGGTGGTACAGTCGGGGGAGGTGGTACATCTGGCGTAGGAGACGAAGGACCTAAATCTGTAGGAGCTGGCGATGAAGGCCCCATACCAGCATGATCCTCTGAAATAATAGGAGGGTCGTCTCTCCTAAGCTGATCTGTCGGTATCTCGGGATGAGATACAATATAATCTGTACCTAAACCCTCACCGTCTCCCAGCATATCATCATCCAAATCAACAGCTGTATCATCGACGTCCATATACTCCTCCTCACTCTCACTGTAACCCTCATCATCAGCAGACAGATCAACATCTAGACCACAATCCCTAACTGCCCCAGTATCTGTAAGTGCACCAGTAACATCAGTGGGTGTCGAACTAGAAGCATTCAGCTGGTCTCGAGCAGTAGCAAAACTCTGACGTATGGACGCTGTAATCTCCGTCCTCCTAACACGCTCTCCAGCAACAGGAGCCCCCGGAACAAAACCACTAGAAGCCACCGTATCTTGCACCCCCTAATGTTGTTGTTATAGCGTAACGTTATTTTCATAGCGTTACAAAAATAACGTCAAATTCAAAACGTCTTTTCCATGACGTCGTAACGTTACAAACAGTTGTTGTAACGTCAATCCTCATCAAAATCATCTCTAATTTCTAAACATTTTGTTCATAACGTTACGAAATTAACGTTATAATTCGCCTAATTTCAATTCTTTATATACTAATAATTCATAACGTTACAAAATAAGAGAAAAACAATGTCATATTTCATAAAATAATTAATTCATTAATTATACAATATAGAATGTCATATTTCATAACATTATGAAATTATTATATTTCACAACGTTATAAAATTTCATTAATTTCATAACGTTACGAAAAAATTAATTAATTTCATAATGTTACCAAATAATATAATTTTATAACGTTACGCAATAAATTACTTAATTTCATAACGAAACGCAATAAATTACTTCATTTCATAACGTTACCATATAAATTAATTTCATAATGTTATAAAATAAATTAAATAAATTGATAACGTTACGAAATTAAATAACTAATTTCATAACGTTATAAATTTAATAGATTATTTAAATTAAATAAATTGATAACGTCACGAAATTTATTTAAATATTTCATAACGTTATCAAATATTCTTAAATTCATAACGTTATGAAATTAGTTAATTTCATAACGTTATAAATTAAATAAATGAATAAAATTAAATAAATTGATAACGTTACGAAATTTATTTAAATATTTCATAACGTTATCAAATATTATTAAATTCATAACGTTATGAAATTTGTTAATTTCATAACGTTATAAATGAATAAAATTAAATAAATTGATAACGTTACGAAATTTATTTAAATATTTCATAACGTTATCAAATATTATTAAATTCATAACGTTATGAAATTAGTTAATTTCATAACGTTATAAATTAAATAAATTAATTAAATTAAATAAATTGATAACGTTACGAAATTTATTTAAATATTTCATAACGTTATCAAATATTATTAAATTCATAACGTTATGAAATTACTTAATTTCATAACGTAATAAATTTAATAAATTAAATAAATTGATAACGTTACGAAATTTATTTAAAAATTTCATAACGTTATCAAATATTATTAAATTCATAACGTTATGAAATTACTTATTAAATAATTTCATAACGTTACGAAATAAAATAATTAAACTATTTAAAAACATTACAAAAGTTATAGAATATTTAATAAAAATACATACTTGATATAGATCTACGGGAGTCGAAAAAGCTTCCGGTTGCGCCTCAGTTTGTGGATTCAACCTTCTATTTGCTCGAGTAGCGTACCCGGGACCGACGTTTTGGACGGGTCGCTTTCGGTTTCTTGGCCTCGGAGCGGGTATCGGGGCGGGTTGAGCTGCTGGTATCGGGTCGGGTCGGGCTTCGGGAATCGGGTCGGGTCGGGCTTCGGGGATCGGGTCGGGTAGGGCTGTAGGTACGGGATCTGGTCGGGCTCGGGATTTTGGCCGGTTCCGGGCACCACCATTGTAAATCAGTGGCACCTCGGCTTGCTCCTCGTCTTCATCCTCCACAGCCAGCCACGGAGTCGCCGTCGTCGCCGCAGGAAGAGCTGCCGTCGGCGGGAAGCTTGGACCCTCGTCTCCGGCTGGATTTTTGGGCCCAGAAGATGCGGCTTGCTCGGGGGAGCTCGAATCCATCATCAATTTGTGGATTTGGTGGCTTAATCGACGGGAAAATGGACGGAGGAAGAACTGTGGCGGCGGAGGGAAAAACTGAGAAGAGGGACAGAGGAAGAAAGGCCGGGGAGGGAATTTGGGTTTACAATCTTACCGCACCAATTTATTATTTTTTAATTACTTAAAACTGGTTTCTCCAAGCTTTGTTTATGACTGGGTCAAGATGAGGCATGTGGGTGTTTTGTCACACATGGAAGGCAAGCACTATTGGACTTATGGTTCAAGAGGAAGTCACAAGATCAAGCTTCCTCTTCGAGTAGAGATGCCTTTTGGACCCAAGTATGTGGATTTTGATATAAGCAGGTATCGGTTAGGCACTTCTGAAAGATCTTCTGCTGGACCCTCACGTGCACCTGTTGAGCAAGATGAGGAAGACACTGAGATGGGTGATCCCGTCCCTCCTTCTATGAGTGCTGATGATATGCAGAGGCAGATGTTTCAGATGATGCAGAGGATGGATACGAGGCAGCAAGCAATGGAGGTTGATTTTAGGGAGTTCAGGCAGCAACAACAGTTTTTCAGTGATGAGCAGAGCTTCATGAGAGGTCAGCTTACTCAACTTGTTGACAATCAACTTGACTTCCGTACCATTCAGTAGCGGCAGACCGAGAACATACAGATCTTAGAAGATCAAATGCGATCCTGGGACACTTTCATGACCCAACATTATCCACCACCTCAGTAGCGGTACTCTCTTTACTTCCCCTTATCATTCAATATTTAATTCATTGAAGACAATGTCAGCTTTAAGTGTGGGGGAGTAGATATTGTATTTGGTATTGTTATTTTGATATTATGATCTGAAAAATACAAAAATAAAAATAAAAATAAAAAAATAGAAAAAGCCACAAAAATATGAAAAAAGGCAGAAAAATCTTGGGATAGCAAGATCTATCCAATAAGCAGGTGGCTTAGACCGACTCTAGGCTGGGGTAATATGAAGTCTTGAGAGATGTGAGTTTTGTGAGCCCTGGAACAATTAATGAGTGGTTAGGATGAAAACCCGAGAGGGCGCCTAAGCAAAATGAGTCGTAAGAAAAGAGAGATTTTTAGGATTCATTATTGTTTTGGCGAGGTGACATAAGTTGGAGGTGATATAAGGAGGAATTTGGGTAGGATATTTTGGAGCTATAAGGAGTTAGTTTTGGTAATGATTTCTTTGATCACATTTGTTAGTGTTGCTGGAGGATGAGACTATTTGGTGTTGTAAAGATTCTGAGTCATTTACTGGCGAAGATATTACTGGCGGCGACCGCCGAGAAGACGAAGATATTACTGGCGGCGACCGCCGCCAAACCTACGGCGATCGCCGCCCAACCACGTGAAGATTCTGAGTCATTTACTGGCGGTGACCGCTGCCCAAAAGGCAGCGACCGCTGCCTCTGTCAGATCCGAATTTCCATCTCTATTTTCTATTGTTTTTGTTATTTTCCTTATTTGTTTAAACTCGTTTTTATGTTTTATTTGAGGATATCTTTTATATAACTAGGTTAGAGGAGAGCCTGTTCTTCTCTAACCCCGTTTACACTTTTCTATTCATCAGCAGACAGTTTGTTATGAAGAACTAAGCCTTTCTCTTAGTCAGACAATTGAAGCATTCGTTTTGATTAAGTTGTGAGATTTCTCGTTCCTTATCAATTGCTTGGAATTAATCTATTCTCTTGCATGAATCTTTCATGATTAATATTGATTGTTTCTAGCCTGATCATCTAGGTATCGTCTTTATTGATCTATTGCAGAATTAGATTGTTACTGGTTGAGCATATCTAATTCGTAGTAGCAACTGCATCATGCTAGTATCTGGTTGTGCTAGTCTTATGTGGAGAGAATTGATTTACATCTAGGATAAAAGCTGGCTGTTTAATACTGATGTATCCTGATTATATCCCTGATCTTAATGCTGCTATTAAACTGAATCTTGATAGTTTCATGGTTGTTTAATTAGTTAGAGCTATTAGTATCTGGTTGTGCTAATAGCTAATTCAGAAAAGGAATAGAAATTTCCATTGCATGAGATATTAAATGAGTTATCTAACATCAACTTGTCATACGAAGTGTGGATATTTGTTTGACTGAGCTATTTCCCAATTACTGATTCCATCATCTTTTACTTGTTACTATTTGCATGCTTGGTTACTTAAGACAAACAAAACCCCCCTTTGGTTACTTGATTGATACATATATTTCATACAGAACTAGAATCTGTCACCCTGAGTACTCGACCCTTACTTGTCTAGGACTGTATATTAGGTTTGTTTGGATTACTTGCATAGGAGCAATTAACACGAAAAATTGTTGTTATCAGTAGTGTATGGATTCAAGAGCTTGAAAGGCATACTGGATTGGGATTTTGCAGATAAGGTTTCGAGGTTGAATGGTGGAGGCTGGGTTGATTTGGGGCTTTTGCAACACGGGTGAAGGTGCGTTGTTTTTAGAGGGGAAAAGGGGTTTATTAAAATTCATTCATTTTTTGAAAACCCCTTATAAATATAAACAATACATTCTTGATTCCTTGTAAAAATTGAAGCACTAGAATTCCACTTGATTTAAATCGAAGTGAATACTGAAATTTATTTTCATCGACACACCCTTCCAATCCCATCAAATCCCAAGTGTTTAAAAATGATTAAATTATAATCGAAGTGAATACGTACTCACTCTACCAACAACAGAATAAGATGGACAGTTTGATCTGAATAAGTATCATTTTTCAATGGCGGAATGAAGAAGCACCTACTCCGTAGTTAATGCCGTTTGTGACTAGTCAAACTTAATGCTTATATTTATTCGATTGGTATCATATCATCTTCACCAAACGGAGGGTAAATAAACAAAGTTTTTATTTAACGCATCCTAAAATTCTATTTAACACATCACGAGATTCGTCACGGATAAATATAGCATGTCTTTCGTCACGAATCTCTTTCACTTCTCATTCGTCACATACCAAAAGGCACGGTTCGTTACGGAGCAAATCTTTTAAAAATAATTAGTTTGTCACGAAGCAAATGAGATGGTTTGTCACGAACCAATCCGTGCACATAAAATACGGCAGAAAAGGACATCGTTTGCCCTTTCAAAAACGCATAAAACAAAATAGTCGTATGCGTTAAGTTTGTAAAAACAAAACTTATATAAATTTATTATTTACATAATATAATAATTTATTATAGTTAAAAATCATGCTATTAAAATTATAACTAGAACTATATATTATCGTTTAATATCACTAATTTATTACTTATAAAGTATAATTATGCATTATGTTTAAATATTACGAGCTTAACGAAATGACTGTTTTGTTTTTATAGGGCTTTTGGAAAGGCAAACTATGTCCTTTTTGTACGAATTTTATAAGCACGAAATCGTATTGAAATTCTCTATAAAATTATACTATCTCATTTGATTTGTGACGAACCGTGTCTTTTAGTTCGTGACGAACTTGTCCGTGTTTTTCTCCGTGACGAATCTAACCTCTATTTGATACCCGGTGAATATACCTTATGTTAAATAACAATTTTAGAGCGTGTCGAATAGGAATCATCATGACCAAATTATGCATTTGCCATGTGTTGCTGTACGTAACGAATAATGGGTTGGCAGAGGCAGCGGTAAAGTCGGGCACGTTGCCATGATCCCATTCCCTTTCAGCTCCCACCCAGCTTCAATGCTCCTCCTAAGCCAGAAAATTGCTGCCTCTGCGCCTGACGTGCACATCAGCTTGTTCACCACTGAGCCCTCCTTCACGTCTCTGACGAGCGAGGAAGGGTGTCGTATTCGGATGTTCTGCATCGACCCCGAGGCAGCTGCGCTTCCCCGCCTCATGTTGGAGCAGATAGCGTTGTTTGTGGAGGTGGCCGGGGATGGCAGAGGCCAGGAGGAGGTTGGGGTGAAGATCAGCTGCATGGTAGCCGATGCCATGATGTCTTTTGTGTGCGCTGATATTGCTGAAGATCAGCTGCATGGTACACCTGTGCGGTAACTCTTACCGCACAGGTGTTTAAGTTAATCAAAATCTGTTTTTTTTTTGGGGTTAATCTCGTATTAACGTTGTGCGTTAAATGTTAACGCACAGATCTGTGCGGTAAGAATTACCGCACCAGAATCATATACGTTTCAGAAAACATTCCAACAATGCCTCGGAGTCCTTTGGTGCGGTAATCTTTAACGCACAGAAGTGTACTGCAACTCTTACCGCACAGAATAGTGTGCATTTAGCAAAAAAAACGTGTGCATATAGACGCAGCCTATATTAAAGGTTAGTTATTATCTCTCTCCCTCTTATGTACTTGATTTTATAATCACTCAAATATGCGCATAAGCATTTGATGTTTACAAGATTCTTAATTTTCTTGAAAAGATTATTGTTTGATTGTATTGGATTTATGTTCTTAATATGATATCTATTGTAAACGCCTGACAAATTACTCTAAATAAATTCAATTGTTTGCCCCTCAAAAAAAAGCATGCTAGTAATTTCATACATGTTTTGTTTTAGGATTTAGGGAGATCTAAATAGAAAAGAAACTTTCAAATTTATTTAGAGTTATTTTGAAGTAGATTTACAAAAAAAAAATAGTAGTAGCTATAGGATTTTAAGATTTTATGGACTCAATGTTATTAGAAAAAAATTCCTATGTATAAATTATTAAATTAGAATTTTTTCTGAAATGAGAATTTTTTTTGAACAAATTTCCATTATAGGCATAGTTTGAAACAAATTCCCAACATAGACACTTTTATTGGGTTCGGAAATTTGCATCGAAGAAGAGGCGTTATTATGGACAACACCTCTCCCCGAACTTTTTTTAAAAAAAAACCTTCGTATGAGGCGCTGTTACGGACAACGCCTTATACGAAAGCCAAACAAATTTGGGTTTAAAGACGTTGTCCATGACAACGTCTATTTTGGTTATTTTTTTAACATCTGTCATACTCACGTGCGGGTTTGGGTGACTCGTCAGGGCTCGTTCGGAATCGGAATTGAGTGAGAGACATATCTGGTGAAAGATGAGATCGATACGGACCCAACGAAACTGGTCTTGCTCGATTCCGAATGATTCTAAACTAGCCACCCGAACCTGCGCAAGTCTCATGCGTACTGATCCCGCTTCGTTTCCGATTCGGTTGGCCCGTTTGGGATTGTTCGATATCGGAATCGAGTGAGACCAGTTTCATTGGGTCTGTATCGATTCGTTGTTTCACTAGATTTTCTCTCACTCGATTCTGATTTTGAACGAGCCCTAACGAGCCACCTGAACCCGTGTAAGTCTCGCTACTGTAAATGGAGTTTTACATTTTTATTCCCCAATATCAGATGACGAAACACATATTTGGTGAAATTTGGGATCAATATGGACCCAACGAAACTGATCTCGCTCAATTCCGATTCCGAACAATCTTAAACAAGCCACCCGAACTCTTTCATTACCTTAAGAAGCTTTATTAAGTTGATGATGTCGGACTCCGAGTGCTCGTCAAGGATCGTTCTAAATTGGAATCGAGTGCGAGACATATCTAGTGAAAGCTGCGATCGATACGGTCCCAACGAAACTAGTCTCGTTCAATTCCGATTCTAAACGACTCCAAACGAGCCAACCGAACCCGCGTAAGTCTCATGCGTACCGATCTCGTGCATACCAATACCATGTAAATCTATCCTAGAATATCCATATTTGTTACAAGAGATAAGATCTCATAATATCATATACAATATAAACAAGAGATAAAGATCTCACGCTCCTTCAAGTTGGAGCATGTAAGTCGATAATACCCCATTTGCCAAGTAGATAAATGAATTGGTGTTTGCCCAAATTTGGTATTTTTTCATAAGAGCGCCTCATACGATGGCTTATTTTTTTTTAAAATAAATTTGGTTCGGGGAGAGGCGTTGTCCAAAACAACATCTCTCATTCGTTGCAATTTTCCGAACTTGATAAAGTGTCTATGTTGGAAATTTGTTTCAAACTACGCTTATAACGAGAATCTTTATCTATTATAAAATTAGGGGTTCTCCAAATTAATCACACTGCATTTTATGCTTTGTTTTTAATTTATAAAATTAGGGGTTCTCCAAATTTATCACACTGCATTTTATGCTTTTTTTTAAATTTATAATTTTCTTAATTTTTTTCTTTTCACATTTCTTTTCTACGTTTACCAATAAGTCGTACAAATGATGATTTTGACCCACCAACACATGTCTATAATGGATTTGTATACAGCGCATAACGCGGGCCCAAAAAGTCTAGTTTGTTCTACAAAAAGTCATGTTACATGTAGTTATTGAATTTATGAGAATTTATTTTTTTTCGTTCATAATTTTTTTATTATATAATAATAAGATATAAATTTAAAAATAAATACTGCTTTTTTCGAAATAAATAAGGACTAAATGCTTTATTTTAAAAAAATATTAACACAAAATATTATATATTGTCGAAATGAATTTTAAAACTAATAATTTTAAAAATAAATTAAAAATAAATAATGTCTTATTTTTATTGTAAAGTTTTTTGTTATAAGGAAATTTTTATTTTCGTTCATAATTTTATTTTATTATATAATATTTAGGATATAAATTAAAAATAAATACTGGATTTTTTTTAATAAATAATGGCTAAATGGTTTATTTTTTAAATATATTAAAACAAAATATTATATATTTTTATAATAAAATTAAAAAAAAAAAAATTAAAGCTGAATAATGTCTTATTTTCAAAATTAATGAATTTGATCTAGTGTAAATCTTTTTGTTATAAGGCAATTTTGTATTTTTGTTCATAATTTTGATTTGTTATTCTGAAATGGTTTTTTTTTATAAAAAAAACCCAAAATAGGCTCGTTTTGAAACTTATTCCTAACATAGACGTTTTTTTGTTGATCGGAGAAAATACACGTTGGAGAGACGCTGGTTTTGACAGTGTTTCCATAATTTTTAAACACTTATGTATATGAGACGCAAGTTTTGCTAGCGCCTCTTATACATGGATTTTTTAAAATTCCCTCGTCTCTTATACGTTATTATTTAAAAAAAATTACAAATTCAAAAAAACAATTAGGCATAAGATGGCTCGTATGGGCTCATTCTGAATCGGAGTCGAGCGAGATCAGTTCTTTTGGGTTCATATCGATCTCAACTTTCACCAGATATGTGTGTCGCTCGATTCCGATTCCGAACGAGCCCAAACGGGCAACCCGAACACTCGTGCGTACCCACATAAGACATACGCGCGTTCGGGTTGACCGTTTGGGCTCGTTTGGAATCGTTACCGAGCAAGAGACATATATCTGGTGAAATGTGAGATCGATACAGACCCAAACAAACTGATCTCGCTCAATTCCGATTCCGAACGAGCCCATACGAGCCATCCGAAGCTGCGTAAGTCCTAATATATATATAGATTAAGAAGTTGGCAAAAATTGAAGTGATGAGCCGCTGTAACAGACAGTGGCTCTTAAGCCTAATTGATTTTCGAATTTGTAATTTTTTTTTAAATAATAACGTATAAGAGACGATGGAAGAATTAAAAAAAATTCATGTATAAGAGACCCTGGCAAAACCAGTGTCTCTTATACATAAGTGTTTAAAATATGGTTCGATTGGGAGATGTTGTCAAAACCAGCGTCTCTCCAACATGTATTTTTTCGGAACCACAAAAAAGCGCATATGATGGGAATAAGTTTCAAAACAAGCCTATATCGAGATTTTTTTTAAAAAATCTCATTTTTGAAAAAATTCCATAAATTTATTTTGTTATTTTTATTTTATAATATATAGGATATAAATTAAAACGAATTAATGTCTTATTTTCGAAAAAAATTAAAACTAATTAATTTTTTAAAAAATAATCAATTATTTTTGTTCACTTTGGAAAAGTTGTATATCTTAGTTAGGAATTTTTTTATTTTTTTAGATGGAAAGACCAAGAAGATCAGCTCGTCGTGGAAATTACAACGAAAGACGAGCAGAAAACCTGGCAAATCAAGCGACGAAGAATCCTAGAAGGGGTAAAGGAAAAGTAGTTGAGGAGGCGATCGAGTGAAATGCAGAGTCAGTCGTTGCATGAGAGAGCAATGTCTTCTTATGCAAACCAATCTTTGAATCAGACAAGCGTTTAAGATCCGATTTATTTAAATACTATGCCACAAATGGTACATTTAAATCACAAAACTTAAAAATATTTACGCGTTATCAATCTTGTATTCATCCATGAGGCGCTTCAATGCAAAATGCGAGACTTTGAACCTCAATTTGCTGAACATATCTTCTTTTCTAATCATCATCATGCAATTTTGTCTACTTTCGTGGAAGCTTCCCAAGATTTCCCTCACTTGGTTACGCATTGACATGTATTTAACAAAGATAGTGTCTAGTCTACCATTGCTAGTGACATAGTTCTTCAAACTTGAATGTTGACCCTAAACCCTGTAGTTCAGAATTCAAAATTTTATAGTTGCTCATATAGGCATTTAAAATTATCAAATATAGGAAAAAAAACTCTTATCAAAGATTAACACATAGACAACTAATTCATTGAAAACCTATTTGTTGTCGAATTTCCAAGGGTGAAAGTGTTATCGGCCCAAGCTGAAACAATTCTCTCCTTGTATGGGTTAACCCAATTGTTTCTAGCATAAGCAACTTCTTTTTGGTTATTTGTCCAATCCCTCTCAATTTATGACAAATGATTCCCGTAGCCTTCTATCGTATCTTCCCTGAAAAAGACTCATGTAAGCATTTGCAAAGTTTGTTCCCTTGAGATGGGTCATGCCTTTCCTAGCCTTGTCCTCGATGTTCTTCTTCACATGGCACCTGCACAATATGAACTTTGCACTTGGAAATATCCTATCTAAAACATTCATCAATGCTTCTTCCCGATCTGTCACTATGCATGTGGGTGCTCTTTTCACAACAACATATAGTTCTGCAAGCATTTCAATAGCTCACACATAACCTTTTTCGCTTATACATGCCAACAAAGCCCCCGCCACTACATAGTTCTTCCACGTAGAAGTCACTCCAACAATTTCTAAAAATGACAAATCAGATCTGCACACAAGTAAATAAATATGTTAATCACATATGATAAATTATACAAGTAGATATGTGGAAATGCCTTGAGACGTTTCATAGATTCTGGACTCGGCCAAATGATATCAGTGATTTTATTAGTGTTTTTATCTTCTTTGAACCTCATGAAATAATTGTTCTTCTTGCATTGATATAAAAATTCTTGGACTACTGTTCTTCATTTCATGTCACTACGACGTACCTTTGTACCTTTCATTGTACATTTAGACTTGTTAGTGAAGTTATATGGGGACTAGTTTAGAGTAGTAAATATGTTAATCGGTGTACAATGATTGCATGCCATTTCGGCCAATTTATCTCTTTCCTTAGCATTGAACCTCCCAGCAAATACATTCCCATATAAGGATTGTGGGATGACATGGTTGCGAGTTCCCTTAATTACCCGAAGCCTCCATGACCCTGTAGGCTTTTATGTGATAACAATGTTAAATGGACACTAGCATGTTTTTGTCTTGGTGTTTTTCCTAATTCTCGATTCCTCACTTGGTTTGTATTGTCCCTCTCTATCACACAACAACCATGTCTTCCTCTGTTTGGTTTTGGTCCTACCAATCTTAACCATGAAACTTTGAGACTTTGCCCTTTTCGTAGCCCAATCAATTACAAAGTCTCTCGAGCTAAATACCTCATCAGTAGTAAATATGGCAGAATAATCCGCTGACATATAGACCTCCTCCTGTACATCAAACTGTGGTTGTGTGTATAATGGATGAAACAACGATTCAGGATTTGAAGATACTTGTGACTGATGTAAATATGACTCTGATTGTGTTTCGATCTCATACGTCTGCGACTCAGATCGATAAGAAGGCATGTTCGACCAATCATGACCTAACAAGGCATCTATATCATGGCCAAGTGAGAAAAATGGCACCACAGTGTCATACGACTGGTGTACAAACGATTGTGGTTCACTAGCATTCCAATCATTCAATGAAAGATTGTCCAAACCAGTGTAAACATTATTCTCCTCCTATTTCATATAATAAGCATGATAAAGACAAACAAACACTAAGATGCATGTTTCATATAATTTGAACTCCAAAGCAGTTTCATTCGTAACAAATAAACATGTATATATCTGCAACGCATTAAATAATAATTCATACGTTCATACGTTTCATATTAAATTTGGTTTCATACGTTCCATATGAAGCAATGTTCATATGGTCCGCATGAAATCATGTTCATACGGTCCGTATCAAATCAAGTTCATATGTTCTGTATGAAATCATGTTCATACGTTCCTTATTCCATATAAACCTGGTTTTGTACTTGCATTTTCAAGTAGTAGTATATACCAAATTTGTACCTGCATGTTCATATTTGTACTTGCATGTTATTATAATTATAAAACATGTTAACATATTTAGAATATAGTAGTAGATACCAAATTGTTTACTAGAACTTCTTTCAATATTAACAAAATTTTATATTTAACAACATTTCATCATGCTATAATTAGATTCAACAATGACAACTACTTAATGTACTACAAATTAAAGAAATCTACTTACACACTTACCTCATTGACGTTGAACCACGATGAACTATTTTCTACACCATGCATTGTTGTTGAAATAATGATCCCAATTTGCCATTACATGAAATATGGAAAACTTGTGTAGAAAGTGATAGGAAGAAATTATGTAGAAAGTGAAAGAGATAGAAATGGTTAGATGAAGAAGGAAGAGGATTATAAATTCGTAAAAAGTTATGAATCTGCATGTTAATAGGCATGTAATCTCTATTCAAGACTGCAAAATTGCAGAATCACACCTAACATTCATACGTTCCGGATGAATCTAGGTATAAGTATTTCATACGTTCCGAATGATTTTTTTTAATTCGAGACGTTTCAATCTGAATTCACACGGTACGAATCAAAAGATGCGTTAAAAATGAAAAATAGGATGTGTCAACTGTCATGTTTTTACGGAGTATATTGTACTCCCTCCGTCCCTTAATATAAGACTCATTTGCTTCTTCGACACTATTCACAAACCGAGAAAATCTTCTCGTTTTCTTCCAATATATAGAAATAAATATAGGCATGTGAAATCTCGTTTGATTCGTCTCAATTAGTACTTTGACAATATAAAAAAATTATAATTTTTATCATCGTATATTTAGAGATATTAACATTACAAAACGTGTCTCGATAAATGTGTCAAAAGCAAATGAGAAGACCAACGGGGGACAAAGGGAGTACAATATTTTGTACAATATTTTAAAAATAGATGCGATCGAGATATAGTGAATAAGTGCAGTCGGTGGAGTGGGAGGTGTGGTGAAGTTTCCTTCTCCGTCACATTTTTGATACAGGGAGTTTGATTAATTAAATTTAGATACTTGATGGAAAAATAAGTAGATCCGATCTATACAGTGTTTGATGTAGAAAGATTGCTACCAGTATGTTGGATATAAATTATGCACCGACGCTTATCGCTTGGGATTTGTACGGAAGGGCTCTTAATCTGCAGATTGCATCACCTAATCAACCCAATCGTGCAATATCAAGATTCGATGGAGCCGTTTTCCCCGAACCCACCACCACAAATCCATAAATACGCACCTTCATTCACATTTAATTATCAGGATACTTCAAACAAAAATAACCATTGATTAATATCTTGAAAATTTTCTGAGGTTTCAATTCGTCAATACTGTACTCTATTACCCCGGAGTATATACTTTGTCTGAAAATTACTAAAATATCAAATAAAATTCAACGAAGAAATAGTACTAGTAGATTACTAGATCTACCTTTTAGGCGCATAATTTAGTAGACTCATAATGCTTTCAGCAAATTAAACTAGATGAAAAATTCGATTTGATCAGTTAATATCAATGAATAACATGTGGACAAATGAACCTGAAGTAGAAACATCATTCCTTATTTTTAAGTTTAAGATTAATATGCATAATTATTCCCTTTCAACTGACAATGTGATCACGAGCTTTAATCATTTTAAACAAAAAAATTAAAAATAGATAATGAATATGATATTTCATAATTATTAAATTTCATAAAATGACGTCTCTATTGAACAAAACAGAAATGGTGAATGAGAGAATAATTATTAATGTCAGTAAATAGACTATTAACATGAAGGTATGCACGAGATTTACGCTTGTTCGGATGACTCGTATGGGCTTGTTCGGATGGCTCGTATGAGCTTGTTCGGAATCGGAATTGACCACGACCAGTTTCGTTGGGTCCGTATTGATCCAACTTTCACCAGATATGTCTCTCATCGCCTGATATGGAGGAACAAATTTGTAAATATCCATTTACAGTAAAAGGTACGCACGAGACTTACGTGTGTTCGGGTGGCTCGTATGCGGTCGTTCGAAATCAGAATCGAGCAAGAGTCATATCTGGTGAAAGCTGGGATCAATACGGACCCAACGAAATCGGTCGTGATCCATTCCGGTTTCAAACGAGCCCATACGAGCCATCCAAACACGAGTAAGTCTTATATAATAATATATATATAAAAACTTTGAAAAAAAATAAATTAAAACAAATCCTTTGTACAAATCCATTTTTTTAAAAAAAAATAAAAATCTGCTTCGGATGAGAGACGCTCTCATACGTGAAAAATTTCCGAACCTCATAAGAGTGCCTATGTTGAGAATTATTTTCAAAACGAGCCCATATCGGGAATATTTTCTAAAAAAAAGCCTATTTCAGAAAAAATTTCCAATTATTTATACATAAATAAAAGCAATTCTTTTGTAAATTCTACTAAGAAGAATTAATCCAAAATCATATATAGTTGAAAAATATAAATAATGCAATACAAACAACATATTTATAGCTTCACACATTTGAAATAAATATTCACCTCTATTACCTATAATGCAAAATTCAAAAAATAATTATGATACATCGTCTTAATATTTTTTTTTTTAAAAACATATTGTTTCTCACGCGTAGCAAAAATATTTTTTACCTAAATAAAATTAAAAAAAAGCTAATGGAAATACGAAACAATAAGACTTCTCCCTAGTTTCTTCATATTAATATTCATATACGAGCGTAAATAAATGCAAACATCCGCATATGTATATGTATTTCACACTGTATTAAAAAAACACATGAACATATCTGCGTTTGAATGTGAATGTAAGGAAACATACATGTAAATATACAAGAATGTGAATATATATTCACATATATACCTAAGATAAGTTTATACAAAAGGTAGTTTATTGTAATAGTATAGAATCATACTAGCGTGTGTTCCTGTACCATGTACGAGGTCGTATGTAATAAATATTTTAATAATATATTTATATTATATACTATTAATTAGTTTATAGATTGTAGCTTATACTTTATGGTTTATAATTTATAGTTTACGATTTATGTTTTATAGTTTAAGTTCATTAATAACTCAATTTAATTAGATTGATAACATAATAATAGATAAAGATATAGATATATATATAAGATAAAGATAAAGATATAATATGATAAAAGATAAAAATCGATATTTCTTTTTGTAATATAATTTATAAGATATCTTTTTGATTTTTTTACTTATTTAATTCAAAGATATATATTAAAATATAAAGTCGGATGATGTGGATGATGACATGATGAATGATGTGGCATATAGCTTAGAGGTCGACACATATGCGAATTGAATATAAAGACAACATTTGACAAAACAACGTTCTATTTTAGTACATGTGTAGATATAATTGTAGTGGATGAGTAGAAGTGGAGTGGTATTATAAAAGGCACACAAAGTAAGTACTAGTGTGTGTCCTCTAATAGGAGATCGAGGAAGCAATATAGAATGAGCCTCCACAGCCGATCAAGGTCAAGTGGGCAAGTATGGCCTACGAGGAGAAGTAGTCGGAGGCGGTTTTCGAGCTCGGTTTCTTGTCCACCTGGCGTTCCGTTCTCATGGGAAGCCGAGCCCGGTATCCCTAAACCACCACCAAAACCAACACCTCTAACCCCCAATTCCCAGCTTCCATTGCCACCTTCTCATCACCATTACCATGATGATAATAATAATGATGATGGGATTGTCGACCCTTTCTTGAATGCGCTTCTAGAATGTTCCAAGGACGACGCACATCATCAACCACCGCCGAAGAAAGTGGCGGCGCCGAGGAAGACGAGTGTCAACAAGTTGGCGGGAATGCTGATGAATCTGATCCAAGGAAGGACCTTTTCTTGCAGGAGAAGTTGTGCAGTCTCCGACTCTGACATCATTCTAATCCTTCCCTAGCTATTTACTACAATAGTAAATTTGAGTATTGTTTGATTAATTAAGTGTGTATCTTCGTATTATCCAGATCGATGTATGCAAAGTTTGTACGTACAAGAATATATATGTTTGAAGGGGTTTTATTGTGTTCAATAAAAAATAAGTATAGTCTACCAAAAAAATAAAAAATAAGTATAGATCGATATATTTGTATATAGTTCATCCTCAAAGCTTATAAAGAATACGATAATTGTTTTTTCTAATCAAATGATTAGACGGGTTTTAGCGATTATGCTATAACTTTTTGTAAATGTAGTTTTAGATCAGGACTCGTTACATACACAGAGAAATAAGAGTAAGTTTAGCAAAGTTTAGCAATTCTATCGCTCGAACCGTTTATCTCCTTGAAAATGTGTTTAATACAAAAATTGGGGAAGAAAATTAGGTAAAGATGTATGTGTGCGACTACCATCCCAATTTCTCAAGAGTTTTACCACAAAACCTTCAAAACATTTATAACAAGGGTTATCTCCTTCAATTTCGATATTTTTGAGAATTAATTATCTTATTATCTTGAGGTTGTTTTTCAGGGCAAGAGCTTGTGTCGTAAGTGGTGATTGTATTCCACATGGTTGACCTTCCATCTAAATTACTTTGACTTCATGGTTTTAGATGATATATCTCCAGCTTTCTTGTTCATTAGGGATGCGTGATCCATCTAAATTTTATGGATATTTTCTTGTAGTCTAGATCACTTGAGTTTCCTCTTTTTCCTATGTAGGACAAGATTCTTTTTTGGGATTTCTTCTGAATCAATTTCATGTTTTTTAGTGCTCGTTTGGTTGAACGTGAGAATTGTAATTCATGGGAATTGAATTCAGGTGATTTGTAATATAGAGAATTTTGAGAAAATGTGTTTAGTTAAAATTTGCAGTAGATAGATCAAAATAGGGGAATTTATGATTGCGTGTGTAAAAATGAGGGAAAATGAATTACCTAGGGGGACTAGGTAAGATCAATTCCCACATAATGGAGAAATTGAAAATCTCAGGAAATCGAAATCCCATGATTTTCACAAAATTATTTTCCAACCAAACACATATACTCATTTACATTTCCTGCAGATTTTCAATTTCTGGGATTTTAGCCTCAAACCAAACAAGCACTTAGTCTTTTTCCAATTACTTAAAAGTTTATGAATAAAGATTGTGAGGTCTTTAATTTTCTTTGACGGTCTATATTGAATATATATGGTTTGGTTTCTATGTAACTAAATCTCCCAACACTACGTGGCAAGACATGATTTCTTCCTTTGTGAGATGTTTGGATATTTTATCGAGGATTTCTAAGTTTCTTAGGATGAGCTCAATTTTCGGGGTTTGTTGCTTGATATGTATATGGGAGAAAGACATGTGTGATTTATGTTCTCGTTTTAGCTATTACAAAGGTCACATTTTCTAGGGACATGTAAAAAACGTAGCGAATCTTGCTTCAATTGGACTTGTAGGAATCCTATTTTTTTAAATTGTATAAAATACAAGTAATAAAACATAATTAAAGGGAGAATAAATTAGTCGAACCAATACCGAAACCATAAGGTCGAACTGAAGCAGAGTCGAGATAAGAATCTTTTTCCTTAATTCTGAAAACGCAATGTAGTGTGATGGTTACTGGCGTACCGAATACCAGGATACAACTGGTACGCTTCTGGTTTTCACAACTCAAAGATTAGAAGTCGACGAACTCTAGTTTAATGTGTACTCTCAGACTCGAATAAAAGAAGACGAAGGGGTGAACAAACTGTAAAACCGTGGGAGAGAGCAGATTAGAAGGTTTTGTTAAGTGTGTGAATTTGAGTGCTGCAGAGCCTCCTTTTATAGGCTGCAGGAGAGAATCTGTGTAATGAATGGCCCAATCTGCGTGGATTAAATGGGTTGATCTGGTGAAGTAAATGGGCTGATCTGGTCCAAGTCAAACCCGTGTGGCATTAAGTTGATGAAATTCTCCGTGTGGCGTTAATGCCTGGTCAAACGAAATCTGCAGGTTGAATTCTCATTCTCACTTGAACGAGGCCCACTTGAACGAAGCCCAAAATCATGCCAGACTTTGAGCGAGGCCCCAAAAAGAGAACCTCCTCCTCAGGCCCACGACCCAATCCAATCAGCCCAATGAGCTCACGGGCCACGAGCCGATCCGATCTGAATTGCGCTTGTGTGGTCTTCGAAGGCCCAAGCCCACCAAGATAGCCTCATTTGGCCCAATCACATCCATTACAATCCACTCCTAGTTTGTATACAAGTGAGTTTATCTCCTCATGATCAATGTGAGATACACATTAATTCTCAAAGTTCAACTTAGTTACATTAAATGTAACTCCCTTATTTCTCATTCAAACGGAACCCAAAATAGACGTATGAGCATACTATGAAATAATGCTCGTGGAGACTAAGCCAACACTCCCATAATCCGACACCAACGATGCCCGGAAAATTCGGTTCCAACAATCCCCATCATGAATAAAAATGACTCTATAACACCTGAAAAAGACTTGATAGAAAGAATTTTGAGAGTGCGGTCGAATAATCATTGCATTTGGGTTGGTAGCATTTTTTTCCAGCCTTGAACCACCCATAGTGAATAACCATCGGATTTACTCGACCAAGTAGTGAACGTGATGTCTTGAACCATCCAGACTTTGTTGTAAACCTAGACAACAACTATCACACAGTTTTAACTTCTCACAGAACTAGGTTCTCTTATTGTGTTCATTTTGGCCTTGAACATCACAGGTTATTCATGAGTGAGCTTAGAGAATCCAACCTCTGTAAATTCTCCTAGAAACGGTCTCATTTTCACACTCATAAGGTGAGTTTACCATAAGTAGTATACTATTATACTTCACTTTGAGTTTCAAAGCTTATGTAATCATTAAAAGCCAACACTTAACCTATACTTTACCAACATACTTTTATCATCCTAGGAATTGGGAGAAGATGTAAATCTCCAAGTGCACTTTAGATTGAGCTTGATTTCGTTGTCCCTTTGAACCTACATCTTGGGATCTCCAATCACGTAAGTAGGGTTAGCATCAAGCGTCATATTTTGTCATAGGTTTTAATCCCACTCCTCTTGATGATTTCCCAACTTGCTCTCGAAACAAACCTTTAGTAAATGGATCCGCTAGGTTGTCAGCCGATCGGATATAATCAACCGTGATTACTCCGTTTGAGAGAAATTATCTTATGGTTTTATGTCGTCTTCTAATATGACGAGACTTACCATTATACATTGAACTCAATGCTCAAGCTATTGCCGCTTGACTATCACAATGGACGCCCTTAGCCGACATTGTTTTTTCCCCACTTTGGTATATCCTCCAGAAAGTTTCGAAGCCATTATGCTTCTTCTACTGCTTTCCCACATTGGCTTTTCCCACATTGGTAAATCATGTCACACATTGAGCGAGGCCCAAAAACAGAACCTCCTCTCGGGCCTACGGCCCATCCAATGAGCCCAAGGAGACCTCAAGCAACGAGCCGATCAGATCCGAACCGATTTGCGCGTGTGTGGTCTTCGAAGGCCCAAGCCCACCAGGATAGCCTCCTCTGGCCCATTCACATCCATTAAAATTCACTCCTAGTTTATATACTAGTGAGTTTATCTCCTCCTAATCAATGTGGGGTGCACATTAATTCTCAAAGTTAAACTTAGTTACCTTATATGTAACTCCCTTATTTCTCATTCAAACGGAACCCGAATTAGACGTATGAGCATACTACGAAATAGTGCTCGCAGAGACGAAGCCAACGCTTCCATAATCCGACACCAACAGTACCCTGAAAATTCGGTTCCAACATGACTATTATTATAACAAAATCATCCACTAATGATTTTCTTGTTTTGGTTAATAGATCATAAACTGATTTTGTTGATAAAATCATCCACGAATGATTTTCTTGTTTTGGTCTTGTATTCTATTTGCTTGACTATTTTCTGGAGTAGGATTGATTCTAGCAATCGGGTATCCCATTTATTATTTGTTATGAAGTAGCTGAAATATAGTGTTTTATCAATGTTAATTCGAGGAAGGACGAGAATGGTGAGTTTAGAGTTAAGGCTCCAATTGTGCTCCAAAAATTTAATATGGTTCTACCATCTCCAATAAGCCGATGTTTCCCCTTTTTGAAACCACTAAGGATCGGGCCATTCTACGCACGGGAGGATCAGGAAAAATTAGAACGATATAAGATAATACACGCGTGATGTAATTTTGGATTAGCAGTGATGCGGCGCAGAACAAATACATCGGTTACATTTATCCGCAAATGAAACACATCCTTGTGGCACGATAGCGCGTCAATGGTACATCATTTCTTTTATTTGCAAAAGAAACGGCGATGCATAGCAACTCACATTCAACATTTCATTTTGGAAAAAAGGCACGACTACTTATAGACATTTGTTGAATTAGATAGGAAGTACGAACAATTCACATTCAACCGTCTGTATTAAAACTGTAATACCCAAGCTTCGATTCAAATTATATCTATTTTAGTGAATTATGAAGATTGATAAGGAAATGATGACCTAATCTTCGGATCATATAGTTTTATTAATTAATTTTATTAATTAGTTTTATTCATTACAGATATACATCGAAACTTCGATTACTGTTAATGTTATTTGGAGATGATTAGTTTCGTAATTTGAATTAGCAATAATATTGAAGCTTACTTTATAATATACGTATATATATTTATCTTTATGGTAATTTTATTCTTCTAATGGGTTATATGGTTTAAATTTGGGCTAACCTAATTGATTTTAGTATATCAGCCCACTAACTTAAGACAAAACCCTTATTCTCAAAAATTGGTTTCTCGTACTTGTTTTTGCCATCAATTCTTTTATTCGTGGAGTCATGTAGATAGTCGATCTTGCATTTCTTTTGATAGCCATGATTTTGCTCTTCAAATGCTAAACTATAAGGTAATGGATTCTCATGCATTTTGCTCTCTGATTAAGGATTTTAATTTGGGGTTTTCAATTAGTTTTCTCTTGTATATAAATTATGGTAAAAATGGTAGTTCCTACGTAATTGTTATTCGATCACTCGATTCAAATTTTATATATTTCTGAGCAGTTGTGAATCAATTAGGGTGATGCAAGTTTACGTATCGATAATGATTTCTGGGTAAAATGTGTTCTTTGAAAAATTCATTATAAATTGAGTATTGGTTAGAATTGAGTATATGATATATGGTTGGAATCCTATAGAAATCTAGTTTCAGTGTATTTAATTTCATGATTTTTAAAGAATGTTAGATTATGTTTTATAATGAAAAACTGAGTAGGGTTTGAATCTGGAGTGTATTGGACAGTCCTGGAGTATATTAATTATGTAGATTTCGTTTTAAATCGGATTGAGGTGATTCTTGAAGCATTAGGTTCTTAATTTTTAAGGCTATTGATCTGGAAAGTTTGATGATTTTAGGACATCGTTTGTTATGAAATTTACGTTTTACAAGTTGATTCGTATATTCTGAAAACTGAGAGTTTATATTTATAATTGTGTCTTCAAGGACTCTTGTGTTGATATTTATTCTTGAATTGATATGGATCGTTTAGGATGATGTATGATTGACGCGGGGTCTTCATGGGTTAATATATGCTTGGATTCCAGGTGAGTCATCCCCCGACTTACTTAGTTGCTTGCCTCAGACTGGCCCGCTTAACGATTGCGTTGATGGACTCTGGCTGTAATGTTGTGTGTTTCCTTGTTTGTAATTTTGATTAAGTGCATAAACGTTTTATGTGATTACCTTTATATGCGACTTGTTGTGATGCCTAATGTGTCGAGTTGTTGTTTGGCTTGTATGGTAAATTAGAATTTGCTTCTATTATTGATGTTGTTGTGGTTAATAAGTTGATGTTGTGTGTGCTTGTATTTAATGAACTTATTTCCTGGTGTGTGGTTTGCGCTTGCGCGTTGGAGGTATATTTGTTCTGTTATCTTGTGTAGTTGTGGATATAGAATTGATGTTGTTTGTGCTTGTGTTAAAGTGGTGTTATTTAATGATGTGTTGCATTGTATGATTGATTGTATGTGGGTGAGCCCGTGAGGTGCATTGTTATTTGTTATCTTGTGTGTTTGACTAAGTGTTGATTCTGTTGTGCTTGTTAAGTATCGTTGTGTGTTTGATATGTTGATTGTGTTTATGCTTTGGTTTATGTGTTGTATGTAAATTGCAGTTCAGTTACACCTTCCAGAACTACACCAATCAGCTTTTCATTCTTGGACAAGTGAGTGAGTTGATCTATTTAATATTACTGCCCTTTCCTCTCCTTCCTTACATACTGATTTTTAACTTCTAATTTATTTCCAATTCTCCATCAGTTATTTGACAAGGTTAAGCTTGCTAAGCCAGCTGCTACTCGATCACTATCTTCAGAAGTTTATATTGTTTGCCAAAACTACAAGGCACCTGCCCAGATTGACCCTAATTTCCTTGATGTTAAGCATTTTTTTAAGGAACCGATATTTCTACCTAGAAAGGTCTAGCAATCCTCCTTGTTATTAATAGTGTTGATTCTTATACTTGTTCACTAATGGCTATATTAATTCACACTTGATTGGTTATATAGGTAACTCATATACTGAGGGATAAGAAGAAGAAGAAGAATTTAAACTGTGGGTAAGATGCAAAAACATTTGTATCTAACCTCATTAACAAGGTGTACATAATTTGTATTAGTAAATATTTCTACTTTTGTTGAGTAAATGTCATTGATTAGTTTGTTTCATAACAATTTTATGAGCATTTGTGTTTTTAATCTATTATACTTTTCCTCAGTTAACTAAAATCACACGTCCATGTTTTCACATACTTCTTGTTCTACATTTATGTTATGGATAATTTTCTGATGAGTGAACTTTGTTGTTTTCGTTAGTCTTTTTGTAATATATCAGTTAAGTAACTGAATTTTTGGTGCCATGACAATTTATGCTTGCACGTATAATCTATCAGATTGAATTTTTCTTTGTGGCTTTGTTTCTTGATACTTTCAGTTTTGATGTTTAGGTGAATCGCTGCAGTGAAAGAATGGGAAATTCAGTGATTGAAGCT
Organism: Oxyria digyna; assembly: GCA_029168935.1. Lineage (NCBI taxonomy): Eukaryota > Viridiplantae > Streptophyta > Magnoliopsida > Caryophyllales > Polygonaceae > Oxyria > Oxyria digyna. The sequence continues at coordinate 8,326,142 of JAPVLV010000024.1, forward strand.
AGACTCTGCAGGACTTCATATCGTTCCTTCATCATTTGGTTTCGCTGAAGAAAGTGGGCAGATGTCAAGGATGGTGGGCAAAGAGATTGGGCTTCTTAGCTATGACGATAGGGAAAAGACTCTTTCTTCTATAGTTGATGAATACCCAAATCAGATTGTGGTAAGAAAGAAGCTTACTCAGCAAGACAAGCTTACGATAGAGAAAAGACTCTTTCTTCTGTAGTACCTCTGCTTATTTCAGGTCAAGAGAAAAACAAGACATAAATCATGGATTTAGCATGCTTTGATTTGCTTTATTTTGTGTTCTTTAATTTCCATGTACTGAATTATTTGTCCTATGTATACATTGTAGGAAGTGTTGTTCAAGGCATAGATTACAACTACTCGGCCACTGCATAGGTACTTTGGAAATCTACATCTAGTCGTTATATTGTTCAAGGCATCAGACTAGGATTCATAGTTGAGCTCCATTTGTATTGTTTAAAGAATTGTCTCGTTAGAATGACAATTCAATATCTGAAGGCGTTATTAAAAATATAGCATCATATTTTCTATGATATGCTCCACTTAAGAGTGTTAATTCTAGATTACTTTTGTTATGTGGAGCTTGATTTGTAAGATTATATGTCCGGGTTATATAACCTGAACGTAGAGTTTTGGATTTTTTTTTAAAATCGGTAATAACTTTATAACCCGGACCTATATAATCCGGCTTATATTTCAATACAAATAACCCGGATATTGTAATATCCGGGTTATTATCTTCCCTAATAACCCGGGCGTGTGTACCTGGGGAAAAAAGTTTCTGAGGAATATAACCCGGATTTGGTCCGGGTTATTTTCCCAAAGCAAATACGGCGCCCACCTTTAACCCGAATTTGATCCGGGTTATATATATCAAAAGGCCCGGGTTATTTGCCCCTTTTTGTAGTAGTGAGATGTTGAGAAGATTGATGGTGTTTGTCATGTTGACAATGTGGATGACGTAGTTGGTGGATGTGTTGAGATGAAAGACGAGGATTGTAACGTTGACAGTGTTGAAGGCGTGCTTGTAAAAGGTGTAGCTATAGAGTCCAATGAAGATAATGCTGACACTTTTACAACTTCCAAAGGTGTTGAAAGAGTTGACAATATTTCAATTGACAACATTACCGTTGGGCAAGATGTTGAGAACTTACCTGATGCACAAGGTGTTGACACTTTTGATGTTGGGTGTGCTTCTACTGATAATCTTGGTGACAGTGGGTGTATTGATCAATATCTTTACAATATCCCTGAATTTATGGAGAAGAATCCCATTGCATATCTTCTGGAAACAGTCTTTCTCAAGGTACTTTGGATACAGTTCTTCCTGATTCTAAGAATATCGATGATTCAGAAGAACATTTGAGAAAGTCTTCTCAGAATATTGATGATTCTGAAAAACAGCTGAGGAAGTCTTCTAGGGTTCCTACTCCAAGTGTTCTTGTTCAAAGTTCTTAACTGCTGAGAAGAAGAAGAAGATTTCAATGCCTAGCAGACCACCCTATTCATTTTATGATATTGATAATCGCAAAAAGTTCTACGAATAGTTTTGTCTGACGTATGTATAGTTCTCTCATTTATTATATTCAATATATTTTCCCATTTGTTTTACTAATTTTCTTCTTTTGTTGCAGTGGTAAAAACGCGGTTATTAAGCGTAAGGATCATGATTTTGACTTCACCAAGGACTTCTTTAACAAATTGTTGTTCAAAAAAATAAGTAGTGTCCCAAAAGACAAGTGGCTAAATGATTGTGTAAGTTCATGATTTTGTATATGTCTTTTTTATTTTTTCCTTTTGAACTCTGTCAACATTTAAAATTTGAATATTTGTTGTCCATAAACAATCTGTCAACACACTTGTATATTTTTGTTGACAAACTTGTATTACTGCGTGTGACAGTTTTCTATTATTTTGTGTTGACAGATTTGTACTATTGCTATTGGTGTTTATATTATCTAGTTTTCATTTATTTTTCTATTGCTTTTTAACAATATCTTGTTATCTGTGATGTAGCATATCTCTGAAGCATAATTTTTTCTAAGGAAGCACATAGCCGACAACAATGATGAATTCAAGGATGTTTTGATCATGGATTGGTTGTGGTATGGGCATTTCAATGAGTTGAATAAACTTCTTGTCGAGGGTGATAATCCAGTAGAGCTGCTCTTTTTTCAGAAGTATTTCATAGGCCTCTATCCGTGAAATGAGGGGAAGTGCTGGTCTGAATTTTGACAAGGTTGTATACCCCCTTCAACTTTGAGAATGAACATTGGGTTGCCTTGGAGATAGACCTAGCTAGGTGGCATGTGACTGTGTTTGATTCCAATCTGCAGCTCAACAATAACGCTTATATTGGAGCTAGGATTAGATGCTTATGCCATATGTTGCCTCTAGTAATGAAAAAGTCTACCTTGTTTGGCCATCTTGATTCTTTGGACACAGATTTTTATGGTCAAGGCGCACTGATGTTCCCCAGGATGGATGAGGTAATGAAAGGATATTGTTGTAACATACTTTTAAGTTTTTATATGATAGTGTTGTGCTGACAGTATAAAGAAGTTTATAGTTTTTTTATGTTTACAGTTGCTGTCATTCATTTCATGATTTCTCTTTCTTTTTTTGGTTGATTTTCAGTGGAAATTGTGGAGTTTATTGTATCAAGTTCATAGAGGCTTTGGCTATTGGCACCAGCTGGGATGATCTGGATGACAAGATAAGGGCTCACAGGGAGAAGATGATTATCGACTTCTTCTTTGAGAAATGGCAGTTCAAGCCATTGCCAGCTAAACGCAACACACCTAAAACTTGTCTTGAATGTTATATTTCATTTAATAAGGTTTGTTGTCAATGTGCTTTTGCTAGGGTGTTTGACAGTGGTTGTTACACATTATGGTTAAGACGATTTATGGTTTAAGACAGTTTGTGTTAAGATTGTTTATGGTTACAACAACTTCTGCTAAGACAGTTATGGTCAAGACAGTTTGTGTAATAGTTGTTGGCATATTATTTATATGGTTATGTTTGACATTTCGTTAAATAGTGGAGTTGTTGTCAATTTGTGACATTATGGTCTATGGTTATTTTTGTCAGTTTGTTAATACAATTTAAATTTTTTTTATGACAACACCTAATTACAAACGAAGCGTTTGTTTATTATTCTTGCGAGACGCGCGTAGCACGCTTCGTTAACATACCACAACTGTTAAATAACTTTCAACGTGTAAGCATAACCTGTCAACATTCCACAATTGTACATCGACTTTTCATCGTGTCATCACAACCTGTCAACATTCCACAATTGTTAATAAACTTTTCAACGTGTCAACATAATGTGTCAACATTCCACAATTGTTAGATAACTTTTCACCGTGTCATCACATTCTGTCAACATTCCACAACTGTTAATAAACTTTTGAACGTGTCAACACATTCTGTCAATATTCCACAACTGTTAACATTGTTTGTGTACGTGTCAACACAATCTCACAATCTGTCAACAAAATATGTAAACATTTAACACAATTGTTAACATCTTCTGAGTTGTAGCCTAAGTGTCAACTTCTTAACTATATAAGGAAGTGTATTTATTTTCTGACAGATTGTCACAAATATTTCTCAGTATTTTGTTCATAAATCTGTAATCAAAACCTGTCTACAACATTCTCAAAATACCACTACTATTGACAACTTTCTCAAAATTTGTAAACAACTTTTGGCGGTATCTCGAAACCTATTGCTTCTATAAAATATAAATGTTGAGAGTTTTTACAGTTATTATCCCAAACTGTTGAGTGTGTGTAAAACCTGTTTGCAATATCAAATATCAAGGTTGACAGTTTCTACAACCATCATTCCTTACAATTAAAGGAAAAAAATATAAAAAAATCTTTAAATTAATGTTGTCCACACCGATAACTCTGTATGAACGTTGTTAGCGAAGTTCTTTTGGCAAGAAAATTGTGTCCTATATGTCGCTTTTTTCCTTCTGGATTACAACTATAGTGTGCACACACAGGATGTGGTCTACATCAAAAACTTTGCAAGTACATTTATTTTCTGCTAAATTGACCACCCTAAAGAAATCTCCACCAAGTATATGATATTAAGGTTGATTGAGCTTCCTCACCTCATACCCCTTTAATATTTGGTACCTAGACTCTAGTATTTTCCCTATATTTGGTGTCACCTTGCTATTACTTTTTCCAGCCTCAATGCGTCTCTCATTAAACCACCTTGATAGCACGTCTCGCAGAAACTCTAGTAGAGCAACAACTTGGAATGACCTGTCAACAAAAACATTCCACAATGTCAACAACTTTTAAAATTTGTGAGGAAATTTTATATGCTTTCCTATTTGTTAATTTGTAATCCTAATTTGGTTACAAAATTCTAGTATCATTGTTAATACTTCTCCGTACAAATAAAATTGCTATATGTCAACATATCTATAATAATAATTGTCATCAGTACTATATAACTGGCAATGTGTCAACATATCTATAAACTGTCATACCTTGCTTCCAGTATAACTGAATTTATGGTTTTTGAGTTGTTGGTTGTCATATGTTGTATCTATCCCCTTTGCAATGTGCCCTTGCCCATTTTTTAAATCCAACAGTTTCCTAGTATTCCCCCATCTCCTTATTTATCTCACAAATTTTTCCATAATTCTCTTGGAAATCCTTGAGCGTGTATGCATCAACAGCCAGTGAGAATAGCTTGTGTACACCTTTATCCTTAATCTTACTTTTAGATTTTTCTTTAAATGTTTTCTGAACAAGGTATGACATTCAGAAGTTGTGCAAAGAAGAATGTCCATGATATGTCATTTTCATTATCCACTACATATGCAAGGGGATAGATCTGTTGGTTTGCATCTTGAGCCGTAGCAATAAGAAAGCTCTAGTCGACGATATTGGTGAGACTTCTGCAATGGAGGCGCCTGCAGGGAGCGGGAGAATCACCGAGAGAATTAGTGAGGGTAATGGATATTGAACTTCGCCGACATCATGAAGAAGATGAAGATGGAGGAAGATGGAGAATGGTGTCAGATTCAGGGAAGAAGAAGAATGAAGAAGGAAGATAGAATAATGGGCTTAGTTTTTTAATTATATATATAGTAGGGTATTTTTATATAACTAAAAAAAATAGGGAAAAAGTCAACAAAATATTACACTTTTGGGGTATTTATCCAAAAATAAAATAGGACATTAGACACAAACAGTTGACAAAAAAACCAACTTAGATTCCCATGTGATGAGCTGCTGACCAACCGTTTAGTTTAAATGAAGGTGTACCCCATGAAAAGAAGTGAAGCACATGGACTCCTTCGAATTTTATTTTATTAAAATAAAATAAAACAGGTAAGATATTCGTCACGAAGGTTCGAAGGACATCCGTCAATAACTAAAAAACAAGTAAGATATTTTATTAAAATTTTATTTTTTTTGGTTCAGATAAACAACGGGACTCCTGCCTTGAGGACTCCTTCGAGATTGCAGCCCCTACCTCAATTTACTAAATTGGGTTATACCAGAACCTCCATGTTCGTACCTAGGACACATGATACAAAGGAAGCAACCCTTACCACTAGGTCACCGAGGCTTTGGTTATTTTATTTAATTATAATATAATTAAATTATAAAAATATTGCTTAACTTTAATTTTATTTATTACAATAAGAAAAATTAAACTTTTGGAACCTGCTGGGTCGACCCGTATCCGAACCAGCCCGACCCGACAATTTGATTGACTTGAACCCATTTTTGACTCGTTCTCCACCCAAAAATTTGTTTGTTTCGCTATATTGTAATATTTTATTATTATTTAGGTTCTGCGATATCTTTTATTCTTTTTAGGAACATGGGGGTCGACCCATTCGGAATCCGCATTTCTAATAAGGAATCCAAGCGATCTTTAGATTGATCAAATGATCCTATCAAATATTAATTGGCTAGAATCCCTCTTTTTTACAATCCAGTTCCTCCACCTCCACGAACCCCTGTTAGATTTACACCTTTTAGTTATTGTAGGAACCCAAGTACTCTTTCAGATCCATGAAACAACTCTTAGAGATCTTTTGGAAGCTAGAGGAGCGAAAAAATCAGCCTATTGATATTGGAAGACATTCTTCCAATCGTTCATTTCTGGACGCAAGAGAATTCATATGTATAGGAAGAAGCCCTATCAAATAGATTTTTTTTTCGATTGTTTCGATTGTACCCGAAGCAGCCCGACCGATAATTGTGATCTGAACCTGTTTTTGACTGGATCTCGACCAAAAAATTTGTTTGTCTCGTTATATTTTATTATATTTTAGAATTAGATATGTATATTTTTTAGATGTAGGTTTTAGAAAACTCATTGTTTATTCTATTTTTGAATTTTTGCTTGCCAACCATAAGAATAAATAAACCATATTATTTTGTTTGAGGATTGAAGCCTTAAGATACTTTGTTTGTGATATTCTAAACTCTTTCTTTTTGAACTTATGTTTAGGGGCTTACTATTTTGGCACACCCTAAAAGTTTATTTAACACACCCATACATTCGTCACGAAGGTATTTGGTCAGACATTCGTCACGAAGGTATATGACCAGACATTCGCCACGAAGGTTCGAAGGACATCCGTCACGAAGGTATTGGGGGGATCCGTCACGAAGGTATTGGAGAGATCCGTGACGAATCTTTTTTTTAAAAAAATAAAAAATTCAGAATCTTGTAGAGAATTTCAATACGAGTCCGTTCATATAAAATACGTCCAAAACCGACATCGTTTGCCCTTCCAAAAGCCTCCAAAACAAAATAGTCGCATGCGTTAAGTTTGTAAAAGCAAAACCTTATATAAATTTAGTATTTGTATAATATAATTATATATTATAATTAAAAATCATGCAATTAAATTTAATACTATAATTGTATATTATCATTTAATATCACTAGTTTATTACTTATAAAGTATAATTATGCATTATGTTTAAATATTACGAACTTAACAAAAACGACTGTTTTGTTTTTAGGGCTTTTGGAAGGGCAAACGATGTCCGTTTTTGACGTATTTTATATGCAAGGACTCGTATTGAAATTCTCTACAGGATTCTGAATTTTTTATTTTTTTTTAAAAAGATTCGTCACGGATCTCCCCAATACCTTCGTGACGGATCTCCTCAATACCTTCGTGACGGATCTCCCCAATACCTTCGTGACGGATGTCCTTCGAACCTTCGTGACGGATGTCTGGACATATACCTTCGTGACGGATGTCTGACCAAATACCTTCGTGACGAATGTATGAGTGTGTTAAATAAACTTTTAGGGTGTGCCAAATAAAGACTTTGTATATTTATTAAATCTTCCTGAATTACCTAGTCTGGCCAACTAGTGGTTTTTAGTAATTTCTATTATACTAGGATTTGGTTATTTCTAATAGGGATGTAACAAGTCGGAGTATAATTTACAAGAACTAGCTGTGAATGTTTAGTGTGAAAAGAATTAAGTACAAGTCGAGTACCGATTAGTTGTTAAGTATTGCATTCATCCTAGTTATTTTTTTTCTTAATGTTTTTGTTGATTTTTAATTATTTAATAGCTAGAATTTTAAGGACTAATAATTTACATAAAACCGGAACATGAACATCCATAAAATAAAAGGGGTAGAATCCGGTAATAAAGGGCCCTTTAGAGATAAATGAGAATTGATCGGACATCCCAGATTGCTTCACTTTCCACGCTGGCAACTTCCTACTCGCTAGCTTTTTGTGTGAAACACACGCGCTACATCGTTCCAACGTGATTCAAAATTGGAGCGAAAATCGTCTCTTCCCATTCTTCTTAAAACTTCCACAGAAAACCTCTCTCGCAAAAGGCGATCAAACCCTAACCCCCTACTCACTTGCTTTTTCTTCGATTTCTCAACGAAATCACTTCGTTTTCTCTCGCCGATCATCAAAAACAACATACTCCTACAAATTTCGCGATGGTTGGCTCACAGAAGAACAACGAAGGAAGAGGTATGGTGTTTAATCCCTAATTTTAGCGTATACGATGCTTTTTCCTGTGATTTCTCACTGATTTCTCTTCATTTCACTCCGTCGTTCACCAAAATCCATCAACTCGCTACTAAAAATGGCAGGATCTCAGAGAAGCCAAGTACCAAAAGGTATGGAGTATAATCTGGTATTTGGAGTTAGGTTTTTGCTTCGACATGTTAGATTTCGCTACATGCATGTTTGATTTGAATGTACTGACTGTGAAAAGTATATTTGTATGAGTAGATCTACTATATTCGGTGTGAAATGTTCATTTGTATGTACTGAGTGGTCATCATTTGATCATGACTGTGTTTTTACTCTATGTTCACCAGATCTTGTATATATGTTCATCAAAGTTCCTAACAAAGTTCATCAAAATACATGTTCATCACAGTACATCTAAATGTTCATCAAATATCTTGTATTTGTTCATCAGATCTTGTATAAACGTTCACCAGATTTCTTTTCAATGTTCACCAAAATTTTTGTGATTGTTCATCTCATTGCCTATATAAGTTCATCATATGTCTTAAGATTGTTCATCAGATTTCTCTTATCTGTTCATCATAGATCTTGTGATTGTTCATCACATTTCTTACATATTGTCATCACAGTTTCTATACATGTTCATCTCAGTGCTTATGTATGTTTTCAGTTATTGAATTTCAAGATGCAACATTAAACGTGGAGAATCTTGAAGTTATTGAATGTCCAAGAGGTATGAATATTATCCTCTTCATAAACTTTGTATTTTTGCACAATATATAACTTGTATGTTCAATATTGCAGAGATAAGAAGCAAAAAAACAAATGACAGATCACAAAGAAATGTGTCATCCCAAGAACAACAACAACAGGAGGAAGAAACAGTTGATGGTAACTAATGTTCATCAACTCTTTTTTCTTTGTTCATCACAATTCTTCATAATGTTCATCAGAATGTTTAATAATGTTCATCATTCCTTTCATATATAGTTCATATGTATGTTTAATAATGTTCATCATTGTATTTCAATATGTTCACCATCTTGTTTGATATTGTTCACCATGATCCTTAATTTTGTTCATCAACTTTTTACATGTCTTTATACTAATAAGTTACTTTTAATGTTATAGCATCCCCTAAACATAAGAAGGAAAAATCCAGAAAATTAGTTGCTACAACAAGCAAGGGAAAAAGAAGTAGCCAAAGGATACACTGTTCTCAGACCAAGGGAAAAGAGATTCAGTTGTAGAGCCCAGAAATTCCTGTAACACAAATAATGAAGAACTTGAAAAGGCCTAGGGGGGAATTGTGATAAGAGATGTTGAAGACCAACCAGAACAAGCATCCAGGACAAACAAGTCTGAAATTGTGCAGTCAAGGAAAGGAAAGGAAATAGTGATTGAAAGCAACAAGAAGCAGTTCCCTGCTCAAAAATGTAGAAGTTCTCCAGCGCTTCTTGTTGCAACTTTGGCTAGAATGAGTCCAATTCAGAGAAGCTGCATAGTAGAGATGGGATTTGGATGCTTTCTTAAATGGAAAGTGGACAAACTTCCAGCTAAAATCAGTCACTGGTTGTTGAAGAACTTTGATGTCGTATCCTGCACAATGAAGCTTGCCAAGTCAATGAGGCACAAAATTACAACGCAGGATGTCCATGACTACCTTGGAATTCCTGTTGGTGGGATGTAAATAGAATTGAAGAGAACATTTACTAAACATGAGGATTTACAATATCAAGATCTTCACCGAAGGTTCAGGAAACAATTTCCACTGGAAATCAACACTGAATTGGTGAACCCAAGTTGCGTGACGCCTCAAAGATTCATGCATCACATGTCGCAGAGCTTTTGATAAAAACTGTAGTACCCGGAGAGTGGTTCAAGAGAAATTTCATGATGTTGCTTGTTGCAACCATTATGGACAGTCAGCCAAATGGTGGATTGAATTATAATATTCTTCATTACCTTGAGTGCACCGAGATGATTAATCACTACGACTGGTCAAAATTGCTAGTTTACCTTCTGATAAAGACAAAGGAGTCTTTTGATAGGACAACAAATGCTAGTTTTTTCAGAGGACCAATCCTTCTACTACAAGTTAGTGTTCACCAATTTTAATCATTTTGTTCATTATCATTTCATTATATGTTCATCAAACTAATATTTACTCATTTACTTTATTTGCTTGCAGTTGATATATTTTGATCGTGTTATTCTCAAGAATGTTGAACATGAGAGAGAGTTTCCAATAATTGTTAATTGGGATGCAGCCATGCTGAGGGCTAGAGAGGCAGAAGAGATCAAGATTGGTGGATTTGGAAAGGGTTATGTCAGAGATCCTCCAATTTTTATAGATGATGATGTGAACAATGCTGCAAACATAAGAGACAGTCCATCCGCCTCTTATCATTCACAAGAAGAAGCAACTGAAGATGCAAGTTTACTGGTAAGTTTTCTAATGTGTGTTCATCAAATTCCTTATGAATGTTCATCAACATTGTTTTATATGTTCATCAGATTGTCTCTATCTGTTCATCAAATTTTATAATAATGTTAATCACATCTGTGAACAAGGTTCATCAAATTTTGTAATAATGTTCATCACATCTGTGAAAAATGTTCATCAAACTTCTGAACAATGTTCATCAAATTTTTGAACAGCGTTCATCAAATTTCTGAACAATGTTCATCAAGTTTCTAAACAATGTTCATCAAATTTCTGAACAATGCTCATCAATTTTGCTCTATTGGTTCACTATAATTATTTTCTTGTTCATTAATGTTTCATTGTTTAATATTGAAACAAGGTTTCTTAGAGGACCATATAAAAGAGGGACAAGAACTTGCTACCAAGATTAGAAACTTCTTGGGAAGAATTGAGCAGGCTCCCTCACGTATAGCAAGTAATAGCTTGTTCGAGAAGGTGAATGAAGCTATTGAAAGAATGCTAAATGTGAGGGATGATGAAGAAAATGCAGAGCAACCACATCAAATAGAGGAAGAGGAAGAGACATTGACCCAACAACAGTTTTGGCGCGAGGCATCTAAATGTTTGGAAGAAGTGGAGAGAACTATGAAGGCCGAGAAGAGTTATGTTGTGAAAGCTGAAGATGAAGTTCCAAAGAAGACACCGGATGAAGTCGTTGGTGAGACTTGTCGAAACATTGCTAGAGATTACATTTCAGATATTCCATCCTTATCTTTGGGAGTATTCTTCCAATCACCTGAGAGGCCTACAGTGGTAGTTGATCCGCCAGAAGAAACTACAAGATCACCTGAGAGGCCTCCAGTGGTAGTTGATGTGACTACCGAAACCACAAGACAGTACAAGAGGAAAATTTCATTCAAGGTAATATACAAGGCTTCTTAACTCTTATTACTATCTATGCTTTTATGTGTAATAACTTGTTGTGCTTTATTTCAATTGTAGATTCCTAAATCTGTGGTTGAAAGACAAAAGAGGTTGGATGCATCTACCACGCACTCTGAAGATATCGTTGAAAGTACTGTTGTTAACAACAATGTTGACGAGACAGTTGAGGAAATTGATCCTATAGGTGATGAGGTGAGGATGGAAGAACAAAGAATTGAGAAAGAGAATGAGGTACATATTTTGCTTATAAATGTTCATCAATTGTTCTATTAATGTTTATCAAATAATTGAGTTATGTTCATCATTATTTCTAATTACAGATAGAGAAAGAACAAGGAAAGGAACCAGAAAGAGTGGAGGTGGAAAGGATGGAACAAGGGAAGGAAATATAAACACAATATGAGGACAGGGGTGGGAAAGAAGGAGTTGAGGAACAAGTACAAGGGATGGAAATACAATCTGAAGAGGTGATTCCTGAACCACAACTAAAAGAAAAGGAAAGTGTACAAGTTCAAGAGGTGGTTCCTGTTCAAGAGGAAGAAATAGAAGTTGATCTTTATCATCATTTGTTCATCAACTTTCTTATACATGTTCACCAAACTTCTCACTTATGTTCATCAAACTTCTCACACATGTTCATCAATCATATTCAGGCACTAACTGAGAAAACAATGTTTGTTTGGAAGACGGGGAGTGAGAATGACCCAGAAGTAATCAAAAGAAAGAAACTAATTTCTTGGGCAAACAAATCTCCTTACAAGCAAAGGATTGTGGACATCAAAGAGAAACCAACTGCTCTAGAAATGAAACTCAGCAGTTGGATGTTGGAAGATTTAACACACCTAGAGTAAGAAAAGTTTAATTAGTTTTTGTCTAAAGTTCATCACTGGTTTTATAAATGTTCATCACCTTGTCACATTTTGTTCATCAATTCTGTTCTAGATGTTCATCATTGTTTTTATATTTGTTCATCAGTGCTTTCATATTATCATTTTTTGTTTCAGGGACATTGTTTTCAGCGTGGGGCATTTAAATTTCAAGAAGAATGACTTTCTGAGCATGCAAAACAATCTATATGTTGAAAGCAATGTGATTGACGCATGGGCACACTTGCTGAATCTCAAAGAGGAAGAAAGAGATGAAGCAAAACCTCTTAGATTCTTTGCTTCAATTGAGACAACGGTAAGAATTTTTTATATGAACAATTTTGTCATTAACATGTGGAAACATAACTAACGGAATCTTTTGATATTATATAATAGTCTGTCCCGACTATGGTGGGTTTCGAACTAAAAGATTCAATCACATTCTTCAATGGTGAAATGGAAACTCAGTTAGCAAGACTGCCACTTCACAAATTGAATGATATTCAGTTGGTAAGTATTCTATTAAACTTATCTATAAAGGTTGACCACTCTATAGACAAATGTTCACTGTGTTGTTTAAACTTGTTCATAAGACTATCTATACATGTTCACTATATTTTTTAAACTTGTTCATCAAACTAACAAAGGAAGTTCACTGTGCAGTTTGTCTTCCCAATATACCAAATTGAACACTATTACCGCATTGTTTTCAATCTCAAGAACCCAAGAATAGATTTCATTGATAACTCCAGTGTTCAAGGCAAGAAGCTTGTGAAATATAACAACGTTCCTAAAGTGATGGTAAGTTTTAATACTGGATATTGTTCTTCAGTTTATTTGGTAATGTTCATCATTATATTTAAGTATGTTCATCATCATATAACTGTATGTTCATCATCATATAACTGTATGTTCATCATCATATAACTGTATGTTCATCATTGTTTTTCAATATGTTCATCATTGTTTTTCAATATGTTTGATATTATTGTGTTTTTATTTTACAGAGAGCAATGTTTGTGGAATTTCTAAGGAAGAATGGCATGGAAGCCAAAACAGCTCTATTCGAAGACGAGAAAAAGGTCAAAGCTGAACGTCTTTCAATGTACTGGAGAGATGACAAGAACAAGCAGGATTGTGGTATATACACCATGCGACACATGGAAACGTACTTTGGGGAGGGGTTGACAAATTTTACAACTTATTTGAAGAAAGGTGACAAAAAGCAAATGGACATGATAAGGGTCAAGTACATTTCAGAGTTGTTAACCAACAGATTCAACAATGCTTACCCACAACTTATAGAGTGGGTAAATGGAAAATGAACAATGTAGAAGTTTGACAATGAGGAGAAGAATTCTTTTGTTCATCTATATATTACAGAATGTTCATCAAATCACTGAACAATGTTCATCAGCTTAACTGTGAATGTTCATTGAATATTTAGCCAAAGTTCATCATATTAACACTGAATGTTCATTGACGTTAATCTCAAAAGTTCATCAATATGATAAGTAATTTTACTTGTCTTTGTCACAAATATTCATCATATTAATAATGAATGTTCATCGAGCTTAGATACAAAGTTCATCAAATTAACACAACAAGTTCATCACATTAACAGAGAGAGTTCATCTAATTTGATATCGATGTTCATCAATTTCTCCCATGTTGTTCACCAGATTATATATAATTGTTCACCAAGTAGATTACAAATGTTCACCAGAACTAGATTTACACAAAAAGACTTAAATGATAGTTTTAGAATTATCTAACTTCAAACACTTGTTGAAGTATTCTCAGGACATGTAGAGCGATTGTGTCCAGATTTCAAACATATTGAACAACACTTCTTCACCTTGTTAGAATTCAATCTAACTTTCTCAATTGTACTCTTCAAACGTGATGTTTTTGGCCTTCCTTTGTTCTTTGATTGTGGAGGTGGAAGGACAGATATTGTATTTGGTAAAGGACCAACAAACTTCTCAAATCTTGCCTCTCTGCTTTTTGTAGGAGTCTTGTTGTTACTCATAGAAGACGACTCAGCCTAAATGGATGAACTGTACAACTCACGCTTCTCCTTTAGAACAATCAACAAGTCTTTCAATTGATCAGAATCATGCTCAATTTCATTGATAATACTATGTATCTCAGACATAACATCATACACTAAAAGCTTCTTCTCATCCATCTCAACAGGTTCTTTAAATACTAAACCATCAATCTCAAAAGTTGGCTTCAATGTTGTGCTCTTACTCCATCGTGGTAATATATATTGGTCAGGCATTTTCACATCCAAAGGTGGACCAACACATCTGATTACCAATATCATGTGACAACATGGAAGACCTATCTGCAAGAACCTATTACAAGAGCACTTATATTCATTTGTGGATGGTAAGTGCTGAACCACAAATGATTTCTCAAAATGTCCACGAACACGGTAGTAATGGACATCACCCTCTGTGAGAGAATTAACCAAGGCACAATGGTTCAACCTTAATCTTACCGGGCACTTTGAACATTATGTGCCACATGCAAAAACGATGAACACTTGAGCTAAAAACCTCCTCAACAACAGCCTTGACAGCAACATCTTGATCAGTCAAAATAACAAAAGGTTCATGTCCCATTGCCTTTTTGAAATGATCAAACAACCACACATAGGATGGAATATCTTCGTTCAACAATAAGCCAAATGCAAAGGTGATTGAGCACTTGTAGTTGTCAACTCCAGTGAAAGGAACAAACACCATATCATACCTGAAAACAAAAAGCAAAAACTCATAATGTTCATCAAAACTGTATTATTTGTTCATCCAATGATTTAACAATGTTCATCAATACTGATAACAATGTTCATCAAAGCTGGGATAAGAATGTTCATCAACTGGTATGAATGTTCATCAATAAATCTAACAGTGTTCATCAAAACTTGTATGAATGTTCATCAATAAATCTAGCAATGTTTATCAATAAATTTTTATATGTTCATCTATAAATAAAACATAGTTCATCACAACTACAATGATTTTCCACCAAAACAAATAGGAATGTTCATCAAGACGGTTATGAATGTTCATCAATAAATTTAACATTGTTCATCATAACTACTTAGAAAGTTCACCAAAACAAGTAAGAATGTTCATCAACATACCTATTTGATTTGTATGTTGCATCAACAGTCACTACATCACCAAAGAATGAAAAACTCTTGCGTGCAATCGGATTAGCCCAAAATAAAAGAGTTAGTTGATTATGCTCATTGACATAGTATTCAAAATAGAGAGCCTCACATCTCTCTTTCTTTCGAAAAAGGCTATCAATTACCATTTGAGCATCACAACGAACCATATACGCATTGAGATCTCAGTTAAAATTCTTGAAGTCAACCAGCGAGGCACCAACATTTGCGTAAGATCCAACATAATTCTTGAACATCTTAAATGCTTTGCTAGTCCCAATATTGGACTTGATACAATTCATAATAAAGTCTTCATGAAATGGAGTCAATTTTCGGTTACTCTTGGAAAGATGTCGTTGTGATTCATCAACCATATAATGTGTATGACGCTCCTCAAAAATCTTAACATAATAGCCATCATGACTAAGATAGTGAAGCGCTAATTTAGCAACACAGCCACATCTATCTGAATTCCTCTTCCTTTTTGATGAAGTGGAGTCATCTGCAATATTTCCATCTACTTTCATATATCCTTGCCTACTGCAACAAAGATACTTCCAAATTGGAACTTTGTTCACATCTTTAGTGCTAGTCCCTGACATGACACGTACACTAAAGCCTGCCCTGATGGCATATTTTTTATAGAATTCGATACCATCTTCAATTGAAGCAAACACTTGACCTACATATGGCTTGTAAGAATCTTCACATAATGGTAAACAGTATTTCGTATTTCCAGGAGAAATAGAAACTACACCATTGGCATTGGATTGATCAACACCTAGAAAAATGTTCATCAGATATTAAACATATGTTCATCAAACTACTTATCAATGTTCATCAAACTACTTATCAATGTTCATCACAAATCCTGTAAATGTTCATTACACATTAAAATGTTGTGAATGATCATCACATCTAGAACAAAGTTCATCAAATCGGTATTAAAAGTTCATTAAGACTGCATTCAACGTTCATCACATGTTTTATAAAAGTTCATCACAAATACTGTCTATGTTCATTATATGACCAATAGAATGTTCATCACTTCTATTACTGTTGTTCATCAAATCCGTTTTAAATGTTCATCACAATTCTTCTAAATGTTCATCACATCACTAAAGATTCATCTTCAGTTTTTTTAAATGTCCAATATATGTTCACTAACAGTCTTATTAACGTTCATCATATGTCTTGTACATGTTAATTAATTACCTCGGAAGTATGATAATAAGCTTTTTCAAAGCTTAAACATAATCAACAATAGTTCATCGATGATGTTGATCAAATTTGAGATAAAAACTGCTTCACTATACACGAATCATCGTAATACTTCAACAAATAAGCTCAAATTGGAGAGAAACAGGGGGATGAACTGGTGAAACAAAGAAAATAGAAGCAAAACCTAGATCCATAGGTAGAATGAAGGAGAAACAGGTTAACGAATTATAATCGATGTGTTGGATTAACGAACAGAGCAATCAAGAGAACAAGGACACCTTAATACAAAAAATCAACAAAATCAGCTCACGCAAAAACAAAGGATATAGAAACGTAAACAAGATGAGGAAAACAAAATTAAATACGAAGGCGAGAAGAAGAAGAAGGAATTACGCAGCAGAGAAGAGAAGGCAAGATCCAAAGAAGATTTGTTGAAAAAACTTGGGGGAAAAGAAAACGAAGGCGAGAAGAAGAAGGAAATTTACGAGATCTGTTGAACGCGCTTGTACATGCGCCCAAAAGTGAATTATCCACACCCGTCCGATCTGGAGAAATCAAACGGCCCACAATCATTCTCATTTATTATTGTAGCAACTATTATCACCGGACACTTTTTATAAAATAAAATCATATTTACAACTATCGTTGGTACTCTTTGCTTTACTGTGTTACCACTTACCAGTTATAAAAATCAAACAACTTCCCACTTTGTTCTTAGTAGGAGAACTACTATTCTGCTTAGAAATAAATATTTTGTTTTTTTATTGAGATACAACCCCTACATGCTAGATGAAAGGAGTATTTAACTTAATTCTAAGAACCCTAATTGGGTCTCTTCTTCCACATTCAGTGAGCATCATAGTCGTTTTTTTGGAGGTCAATCGTCCTACTTACAAAATCAATTGTAGAAAGAAATTGGGACTACAATTTGCGTCGTCTATGGAAAACGAAAGAGATGGCACTCGCAAGAAAGGCTACGAGTGCAAACGAGTCAAGTCACCAAATCGTAGGCGGTGCAACTATTGAGAAACGACTTGTCGATGGTTAGAAGAGACGACGCAGAGGCATTAGAAGTTCGAGGATGTCATGGCTGAAAAAGAGTGTCAGTCGTTCTCTTGCAACCTTGAGACTATGGGATACCTCGTGGGCCCTGGGCAACACCATGGAACAATCACAGATTGTTCGGGGATAAAACCCAGTTAAGTGGGACCTTGAACACTATGTGAAACTTCGTGGGCCCTGGGCAACACCATGGGACAACCACAGACTGTCCTGAGCTAAAGTTATATAATAGGCTTAGATTATCCACAACGTTCGATGTGGGACTCTACTTTAACATCCAACACAAGTCCTCGACACTTGGACAATCAAGATCGTGAATGACTCTGATACCATGTGAAACTTCGTGGTCCATGGGTGATGCGGGAGGATCTGAGCTACTATCAAGTCATGCTCTAACCATGGATGGAGAGCTAAATATCGCTATGAGCCATCCTTGACATCATTGTTAGTAATTCGAACTCGTATAGTATCCATTAAAGCTCGTAGAGATCTGGTTCGAGTCAAGATGAGAAGGCAAATATTATAAGGTAAATAAACTAGAATTACAGATCAAACTCTGAGATTTGGAATCACTCAATTCCGATCTCGGACGAGAGAGAACGAGTTGTTTCAAAAAGAGTTGTCGGCGAGGGTTCCAAACCACGATCGAATGACTTCCTTGCGTCTTCACATTTATGATAGCGTTCTTTTAATTCCAAAATCCAACTTGCCAAAACAACGACCGCGTTTATGGAGCTGAAGACTTTTCAAGATTTGTCGGTTTTTTATTGTTTCCGGGATTATTTCATGTAAGTCGTTTTTGCTTTGTTAGGAATTACTTTTAATTAGTTTATTTCTTTTATTTGGCAATCTTATGAACCCTATATAAGGTTTGACCTAATTATTGTTTTAGGAACCCAAGATGATTATTATAAATTGAGAAACATTGTTTTTTGTCCTCCAAATAGCTTTTGTGGGAAGAGTGCTTAAGAGCATTTTTGTTGAACTCGCCTAGTTGTTCTTGTGTGTGTGAATCTCTTCCATAAAGTTGGTTCTATCAAGGCTCCATAGAGAATCCTTCAAATGCCTTGTCCTACCATAGCCATTGTGTTTGGTTGTAATACATTGGGGTTTCTTCGTCATTTGGTAAGGTTTTTTTTCTTAAGTACAAGAGTTTTATCGTTGTTTGATTTGGTTCCAATTGGCCTATGATTCGACTTATTTTTCTATTATCTTCTTGTATGGTTCTATCAAGGCCTTGTAGTCAGTACTTGTTTGGCAGGTGCATTTGTTGGATCTATCTTCAGTGGGTCAACAGAAGATGGACTTGGCGACGAAGGGAATTCCAATCTATTGCAGTACCAATGATGATTGGAGCTTCAATCAGGTGAGTTCCTCCCTCGCCTACATTTCTCAGTAGTTCTCTGTTCATGTATTTATACGAGGTTTGATCAACTCTTATCAACTACTTCTTGATTATATTGTTGAAAACATTTATTTAATTTTATTGTTAATATTCACTAAGTTTCATGTTCTATCAATATCATAAAAATTACATCAAGAAGAGCGGGCCTTGCATCAAAGAAATTTTTACGAAACCAATATTATAGTTTTCACTTTTCATTTTTCCTCTCTTAAAACTAATCTCAGTCATGCTCTCTAGTTGTTTCGGTCTCTGCTCCTTTCCCCGAATGCCATTTATTCCATTGTTTCTACTTAGACCGAGTCTTATTATGCTAACGTACAATGCAATATCAACGAGCTTGTGAAGTATGCTTCTAGGAGGATTCTGTGGTGGAGTTGGGATGAGTATTGGTCCACCGGAAGCAGCTATGTATGTGGCTGAGGTATGAGAGATTTGATATGTACTATATGTGACATTCATTCTATGTGTTTTCTTTGCTTACTAATTATGCTTGATATAAAAGAACAGGTTACTCCAGCGTATGTAAGAGGCACATTTGGGAGTTTCCCTCAGATTGCAACATGTTTGGGACTCATGGCATCCTTTATTATTGGCATCCTAACAAAAGAAACTAAGGGCTGGTATGAAAAACACTTGAGTGTTGAATTTGTTTCTGGTTCTCGTGATTCCTTCTGCATTGCTTCGCTATTTGCATAGAACTTTGTACTAAGAGACCTCATTGGTTTCTCAAGGTGATTTCTTCTCTATTAGTTGTATTAGTGAAAATACTAATTCTTTTCCATAACTAGATCTTTTTTTGTAATTAAACAGTTGAAATGAGGATGGTAAAAAAAGTGATGTTAATAAGCCTTCTATCTTTCTTGATTTCGATTCTATAGTTATGCTTGATTTCTTACCGGTTTTTCTCATTAGTTTCCTCCTCCGGTATATTTTCCTCTCTAGCTTAGTATAAAAATATAATTTTTGATATATATCTTGTGAAATTTATGAAATATACATTTTGGTACCGTGGTGTTTGGTTGGTTATGATTTGAGAACCATATATATACGGGTATAAGAAATAGCCTATAAACGAATATAATGGACAACTTTACATCCCGGTTCAAAGAAGCGTGATATAATAATTTTGTGCAATTTTAATTCTTTTTATCACCTATATAACCGAGATATATACTCTTTAAAAACGTGATATAAACAATATATCACGGTTATGAACCATTATGTAGATAAGACAAAGCGCGCATAAATTTAATATATCCCGGTTATTAGGACTATTTAACACAGTTGTAGAACCGTGATAAAATACCCAAAGTGGTTGTTATTGATCCATTATATCTCGGCAAAAAAACCCGTGATAAAAATTATATGTACCGGTTTTTAGGACATCCAGGGGACTTCTCTCTGCTTTACCTGGCTCCCTTTCTGGCTTGTGTGCCTTGTTCCTCTCTGAGTTGTTTGTGTTTAGTTTTTGCCGCTTGTGTGTGCTTGCTTGTAACTGGACTCGTTCATAGTCTTTTGTTGCTTAGTGGATTGGGCGAGTCTCCCCCTCTTGAGGCACCGCAGATGTAGGATTTATATCCGAACTGCGTCAACAACTCTTGTGTTCAAAACTGCTTTACATTTCTTCCATTACTTCACTTGCACTAGATCTAGGGAGATTGAGGTAGATCCGAGCGAATATGAGTTCACTTCAATTGGTATCAGAGCGAGGTTCACTGTTACTTGGCTCTACTACTGTGTTTCAGCTGCTGCTTAACTATTTGTGTTGAGATTCATCTTTGTTTGCTCCTAATTTGTCACTTTTGACACTTTGAGCCTCTATTTGCTCTTAGAAAAAGTGTATTCTTTCAGATTGTGAAAAACTCTGAGATTGACTCAACATTGTCTCTTTTTGCTCACCTTCTCTCACTTGTAAGATTCTTGGTGCTCGTTGGCTGTTCTGAAACTTGTGTTTAAAACAGTGAACAAGTGGTGTTGATCTCTGAGAGTGAAGTCTTGTCTTTCAGTCTTAGATCTGTGGACTTGATTGTGTGCTTGTAAGTTTACTCTTCTCTAAGGAGAGTGTTGCTTGTGATAGTCTGTGTTTGTGTTGTCAAACATTTCTCTTTATTGTCTATCTGACTTGTGTGTTGGTTATGGCAGAAAATAGCTCAAGGATCAAGCCATTTGATGGCACTATGGATTTCCCCATGTGGCAAATCAAGATGAAGGTTGTGCTAGTTAAGGAAAAGTGCTGGAAAGCTGTGATTGGAGAATATCCAGATGAGACAACTGATACAATCAAGGCTGACATGGATGAAGTTGTATACTATGAGATCATCATAAGGTTGGCTGACGACGTGGCTCGTCAGGTTGTAAGTTTTTCTACCGCTAAGACTTTATGGAAGGGTTTGGAAGACTTATATTTGACTAAGTCTTTCTCCAGTAGGATCTCTTTGCTATATCGTCTGTTTACTTTTAAGATGGATGTCAACTTGTCATAAAATGATAATCTGGACAAGTTCTTGACTATGACTCAAGAACTTGAAAGATGTGATGACAAGATAAAAGACACTCATCAAACTGTCCTTCTTCTGAGCTCTTTGCCTTCTCAGTTTGATAATTTCAAAGATGTCATTCAACATAGTTCTGAAAAACTGACCAAAACTAGAATTGTTGAGGCTATACTTGAGAAGAATGAGTTAATGAAAGTGTTTAAGTAAAAAACTGACACCAAAAGAACTGAAGCTAAGGCTGAAGTTTTAATGGCTAAGGGAAAGACTAAGACCAAGAATTATCAGAAGAAGGATAGGACTAAAAGTGACAAAGCTGAAAATGAGATGAAGGATGTCAAGAAATGTTTCTACTGTAATAAGTGGGGTCACTTCATTAAAGACAGTCGTAAAAACAAAGAGATGACCAGTCTAAATCTAATGAAGCAACTGTAGCTTTGCTTGAAACTTCCTCTCAGTATGATCATGATTTGCTTATGTGTTCACATACCAATCCCAGTTTGAACTGGATCCTAGACTCTGGTTGTACTATGCATGCTGCTTTTGATAAGTCTTGTTTTGTGAACATGCATGAGTGTAATGGAGGTGTTTTCTTCCTTGGGGATCACACTTCATTACCTATTAAGGGGAATTGGGTGTGTTCCACTTAGAATGCATGATGGAGTTGTTAGGGTGATTCAAAAGGTCAGGTGGGTTCCTGATCTTAGGAGGAATCTTCTATCTGAGTCTGTTTTTGATGATTTAGGTTTTTGTATAACCACTTACAATGGTGTAAGATAGGTCATAAGAAATGATATCTCTCTTATCAAGTGTGTTAAGAAGGGGGGGGGGGTATATATTTTATTATAACTACTCCTGAACTTAATATCACAGTGAGTGATTGTATGACACCTTAATTGTAAAAAATGTGGCATGAAAGACTTGGTCATATTGGAATAAAGGGTGTTTGTAGCGAAATTATCAACGAGATGATAACTAAGAAATTGTAGGGCAAAGATCAAAGAGAACGGTATAATCTTAACACTAAGAGAACAAGACGAGAGAATAAGGTTGAAACTTGAACTTTCTTGTGGTATTGATATTACGGCGTAGTACGATATCCCTACAAAAGGTTGGCGTTAACCTTTATATAGGTTAACCCTAGGATCTTACTAAGGAAATAATATCTTTTCCTTTTCCTTCTAACGATATAATAAATATGGTAAAAGATATTCTTTCATCTTATCCTTTACCATTTACACGAATATAATATAGAACAAGGTAACTAAGTGGCGGCTGACCTCATTTCCATAGCTTAACGACACGTTCTTCTTTATAACGTCACGTCGACGCCATCTTCCGTTTCATACGTCGCGTCGCCTCTATCCTTCTACGCGTAGCTTTCACGTGTTCCATAGTCGTCGTATTTTTAGGCACAAACAATACCCCTAAGGCGTCTTACAGGGCGTGATATTAAGAAGAGATGGGAGACGCCTTCTTTCTTTGCAGAATACGTCTTCAAAATTACTGGAACGCGTTGATGATAACGTCACCAAAATTCTCGACATCGTCGTTAAGCTTCGATCAGGATTTTTCTTCAATTGTTTACACGTGCCGGGAGGAAGACTTTGTTTCTCGCGCCGACAACGTCTATATCGTAACGGCTACTTCTTGGTAGAAGATAATGCCGTTGGAGAGAGTATCTCTTCCCGAGATCCTCACGATTTTCTCCTATAAATGAGTGGCGAACGTATCTTCTTTTACACGCCCTTATTCTGAACTCTTACCTTCTCTGGCAGTCTTTGTTCTCGTCATTTCCTCCGTTTTCTCTCGGTCATTCTTCTCATTCACTCTTTTCTTCTATTTCCCTTCTCTCAATGGCAACTCCAGTGATCTACGAGCCTCGACAAATACTCCACGACTCCGATCGCTACTCTTCGCTTGCTCGCGACCCCAATCGCTTGAGGGTTATTGCCTATCTAGGGCTGGAGGTCAAGATCGAGATTCCTACGGAGGGAGTCAGTGCGGATGCCTATCGCCCGGGATGGCGGTGGCGCTCAATTCTGCGGGTCGCGTTTACTTCAAACTTAGGAAAAAGAAGGCCATGATAGCTTTTGAGAAGAGTACGACCGACCGTGGTTGGGTCGGGGTCTTTTATTTTGTGGAGAAATCTTCTCTTGGAGAGGAATCTTCTTGGCTCATCGAGGAGTGGAACTCAAAGAGTAAGCTTTGCTTCCCTTGCCTGGAATGTTTTTCTTTCGTTTATGTAGCGTAGCCTTACGTCTTTGTGCTTTATAGTTGATGAGAAAGCTCTTAAGGCTCGTAAGGAGTCTAAGAAGGCTGTGGCTGCACTTTTGGTGATTCCTGAAGCCGACCGAACCTTCTTTGGTCATGACGGAGAGGGTCATCGAAGTGGGCCTCCTACGCCGTCTGGTAACTTTGGCTTCTTCTTGTTCGTTCTTTTTTTTCTTTTTGTACTTCTTCTTGTTCTGTGCTTAAGGATTTTTCTCGTTTCTTTCTTTGCAGCGTCGATCTCTCGTATTCGTTCGCCTTCTGTCTCTGCTACTGAACTTGTGATGTCGAAGAAGAAGCGTCTGGCTTTGCAGGGGTGTTCGTCCGGTGCTCCTGTGAACGTGGAGCTTATGACGAGTTTGGAGTCTTCTCCGTCTCCACCACTCGTCAGGGCGACGCGTTCCACAAAGGGGAAGGAGAAGGTAGATGATGTTTCTGGGGAGCCATTCGTCTCGGTTGACGACTTTCCTGGTGTAGTTTCAGCTGCTTTTGCTCCTGGACGAGACCTTTTGAAGGCTTTAATGGGTCTTCGTTCTTCTTCTTCTCTCGAACATTATACATCGAAGGATCCTGCTGACGTTATGGGGGAGGCTTTCGCTGCTCAGTGGCAGGTAGGGTTATGACTATGCTTGTTTGCTTTACTTTTGACTTTGTAGTTTTAGTACGTGTCCTTTATCTTTCTTTTGTTCTTCTCTCTAGGGGATTCAAGCTTATCTATGTGCTTGGACGTTTCTATCGAAGTATCCAGAGCAATTGGAGGCGTTGGAGAAGAAGATGGCTAACGCTACTTCTAAGATTGCTCATTTACAGAGTGCTTTGGATGAGTCTCGTAATGCGGAAGCGGCGGCGAAGAAGAAGGCGGACGACACCGTTTCCCTTAATGAGAAGTTTACTGAACGCGTCCAAAGGTTAGAGCAGGAGCTTCGTACTTTGGAGATGGATGTAACGGCGAAGACGATGCAACACGAGAGGGATTTGTCTGAGGCGAGGATTTATTGGTCTTGGATGTCTCGGGTTGAGGTCTACGAGGAGTATGCTGCTGGCAAACATAAAGACTGGGATCCTGTTGGCGAACGTGCTAAGTTCCATAGCGTTTATCCTGAGCCCCCTGCAGGTGTTGAAGCTGGTTCTTGTCCTACGCGTCCGGAGTCTCGTCCTGAAGATATGGATGTCGATGGAGAAGATCATTCAGAGGAAGGAGAAGATCATTCAGATGGTGCTTCCGGGTCGTCCGAAGAAGAATCCAGATCTTTGTAACTTTATGTATTTGTTTTTTGTCTGCAGACTCGTGCTTTCTTATATCTCTATCTCTACCCCTTTTGGTAGGTTTGATCCAAGCCTTTTTCATGCGCTTGGTTTGAAGCTACCAAAGAAATTTGTGCTAATGTTCTTTTGGTCTTTCGCGTCTTTATCTTATGAATGCGTAGGATTCGCTTTTCTTTATGGGTTGTGACTTTTTAACCCCTTAGTTCGATACTCTTTTGTTCGTAACTCATGTGCTCGAGGTGTGCTTTGTTGAATTGATCAAGGAGTGTGGTCAATGCGACTTACTTTAGCTTATTTTCCGACTTACATGAGGTTTGGGTCCAGCATTTCCTCCGAACCCAGAAGCGAGTGGCGGACGTAGGTCAGCGTGTGATTTTGATCAGCTTGTGACGTTACCCCTTACTTTAAAGGTGGATCCTTTGCCTCACGCTAGCGTTTAGGACGACGTCGAACTCTTTTAATCGACGGGCCTATTCATTGTGTATGGCGTCCGATTTCTTGATTCTTAGGACTTACGATGCCGGTGGACGCGTCCCTGCCGGTTTGGCGAATTGCCCGTGGATTCATGACTCTCAGAGGGGCTGGAAGGCGTTAAGACACGTTCCTGGAGAATGATCGTGTCAAATAGGTTTCCCTTGTTTGCTCAGAGGATCCGGCCGGCTTCGTGAGGTACCAGGCTTCATTCCCCATGACCATTGCCACACGTCGCTAACAATCATGGGAAGCGTCGACTCGGGGTCGGCGGTTCGGATAACGTTGCCTACGCGTAGATGTGGCCTTGAACGCGTAAACTAACGAAATTCTCCCCCGGTGCGGATTTTCACCGCGGCCTTCTTGCTTCTTATTTGGTACACCGTACTCGAGAGGCACGTTCTCTTAATAGACATGGAGCAAGTAATTGGAAACGAAACATCTCAGCATGCTTGACAAGTCGGAAAGAAAGGTCTACTTGTATATAAAATAGAAGAGGCATCATACTTGAACTAAACGTGACACTGACGCCTACCCCTAGTCTCTACGACCCCCTGTCGTATTGACCTAATCGAGAACGACATATCTTTATTGAAAACTTAAAAACTACTCATGCAAAGGAAATAGAAGGGTAATTTAATGGACGCATAAAAAGCATCTTGATTACTCTCTCGACCATGACTTATCACGGCGGATGGTGTTTCAGGAACATGTAGCATAGATCGGGGTTCTCCGCCATAAATTTTTTCCATCTTTGGACTCGGAGACTCTGCTTGTACTTCCTTAGGGATACGTTGTTCTTATCGACGTTTTTGCTCAGCGGGGGATGAATCTTTTCTTAATCTTTCGGGATGCGTCTTTTTCTTTTTGGCTTTCCTCTCTAATTTCTTGTTCTTCTTGAGTTTCTTGTTGTTTGGGCGTTCTGACCATGAGGAAGCTTTTCTCTTCTTTATCTTTCGGATAGTATGCAACTTTACTTCTAGAACGTATACTTCATCGCCTATCTTGCCCACTTCTTCTTTCATGTCGCAAATCTTCCGTCGGGCGTATCTTAGGCGTTCTCCGTGGTCCTTTCGTTGCTATGCTTTGATCTTCCTTTCTATTGATGCGTTGCTGGTGTTCTTCATCCCTACGCTATAGCACTCTCTCGCTACTTGTTGTTCGCCTTTAATTTCTTGTATTCCCCAGGGGGATGGAAACTTCAGGGACTGATGATACGTGGATGGGATGGCTTTCATGTCGTGTAACCATGGCCTTCCCAGTATCATGTTATAGGGCGACTCGGCTTCCATTACTACGAACTTGGTTTGCATGTTTACCCCTTCCGCTAGGGTGGTTAGAGTGATTTCTCCAAGCATGTCGGCCACTTCGCCGCTGAATCCTACTAGAGGGATGTATTTCTTCACTACGTCATCGCTGGAGAGCCCGAGTTCCTTGATTGCGGATAAGGTGACGATGTTTGCTGAACTTCCGTTGTCTATAAGGATCCTCTTCACCCTGCAGTTGCTAATGGTTAGGGAAATAACTAAGTCGTCGTGATGATCCACCGACCCGTTTGGCTCATCGAACGTGATGGGACAGTCCTTCTTGATGGTCCTCACGTGATACACCGGTAAGACGCTTCCTTCTCCGCGTAGTGTTTTGGCGTTCCTCTTGGCGGCTGAGACCGTATAGCCGCTAACCGGAGATCCTCCAAAGATTGTGTTAACTGCCCTTGACCGGCTTGATGGAGGCGGTGGCGAGGCAGATCTATTTCTTTCTCTGCCTCTTTCGAACGCGTCACGACCTTCTTTGGAGAGTAGGTCTAGCAGGTCGCCTCTTTTCAAAAGACGGAGAACTTCTTTTCTTAAGGTATAGCAATCGTCTGTTGGGTGCCCCGAGTCGTTGTGGAACTCACAATATCCTCTTCCTAATCCTGGCTTCTTTTCGGGGTTGGGTTTTCTGGGCCACCTTACGTCGTGTAACTTCTCCATTGATCCTATGACTCTTAACGCGTCGACCTTCATGCATATCCCTCTCTTGATCGCGTAGACGTTATTGATCTTGCTGACGTTATGAACCATGGGGAGTTCTCTATGGAAAGGCTTAGTCCTCCTATCATGGCGATCCCCCTCTCGTCTCTGAGGAGAGTCTTTTCGCGATGGAGAGTGCCTTCGTGGAGATCGACGCCTTTATTCGAGGTGATTTCGAAGATCTTCCTCTAAGCGTATTGCTTCCATTGCTCTTGCTCTCGTTATCTCGAACGACTCGGTACATGTCCTTGTCAGTTCTTTATATAAATCGCTATCTTTGGGGAGGGCGCGTCTGAACGCGTCGGAGGCGGTAGCTTCCGTGCAACTTGGGATCGTGACTTTCTCGTCGTTGAAACGCTTAAGAAACTCCCTTATGGTTTCACCCCTGTTCATACGCATGTTGTGGAGATCTGACGGTTGTTTCGCAAAGAGCTTGCTGCTGGCGAATTGTAGCCTGAATTGGTTGGATAGTTCCGCGTAGGACGAGATTCTTTCTTGAGGCAAGTGGATGAACCATGTCAAGGCGGGACCTTTCAATGTCGAGCTAAAGAATTTGCACATCATTGCTTCTTTAAATCTTGGGTCGATAGAACTTGTGGAGAGCTTGGCTTTGTACAGTAAGATATGTTCTTCGGGGTCGCTTGACCCATCGTAGACGGGGAGATCCGCAACGGTGAATTTCTTTGCGATCTTCTGGATGGCGATACTCCTAATAAAAGGGCTTTCCTCGAACGCATGCTCTTCTTCGGGTATTATGGAATTTGGAGCTCCTGGCCTAAGAATCATCTCCTTTCTTAAGGCTCCGACTTGTTGGGCTACGATACTCGCGACCGCGTTGGGAGTTAGGGCTTGCTTTTTGGATGGCTTTCCTCGGCCCGCTCTCGTCGATGTGATCGGTCTTGGGCGTCTTGAGAGCTCAAGGTCTTCTTCCTCATCGGCTACGACATCCATGTCCAGGCGACGAACGACACTCCGATCGCGAACGTAAGTGGGAGGCTTAGCGGACTCTGTCCTGAGTTCTTTTATAACAGAGCGTAGTCGCTCGTTTTCTTTGGCGAGTCCCCTCGTTTTTTCTTCACTGGCGCTCTTGGCCTCTTCCCAATATTTTTGGACGTTGTAGAAGTGATTCTTGACGGAGGCCATGTTGATGACGTCATCGTCGGCTTTCGTTTTGGTTGCGGGATCGTCGTCTCTGGCAACATCGGAAACGTTCTTGAATTCTTCTTCCGAATCTCCCTGCATTGGATCGTTAGGGTTTGTAACTCGTTCTTTGTTCTTGAGACTGAGGGAGTCCTTTCTGCGTTCTTCGGTCTCTAAATCCCTGTTGTTGCGAGGGCTATTGGTTGGAGACGTCATGGCCTCCTGCAAAAAAGAAAAAGAAAAAAAAAGAGGTTCCCTTTGTGTGGAAAGATGACACCTTTTTGATCAAGCCCCACGGTGGGCGCCAATTGTTTGTAGCGAAATTATCAACGAGATGATAACTAAGAAATTGTAGGGCAAAGATCAAAGAGAACGGTATAATCTTAACACTAAGAGAACAAGACGAGAGAATAAGGTTGAAACTTAAACTTTCTTGTGGTATTGATATTACGGCGTAGTACGATATCCCTACAAAAGGTTGGCGTTAACCTTTATATAGGTTAACCCTAGGATCTTACTAAGGAAATAATATCTTTTCCTTTTCCTTCTAACGATATAATAAATATGGTAAAATATATTCTTTCATCTTATCCTTTACCATTTACATGAATATAATATAGAACAAGGTAACTAAGTGGCGGCTGACCTAATTTCCATAGCTTAACGACACGTTCTTCTTTATAACGTCACGTCGACGCCATCTTCCGTTTCATACGTCGCGTCGCCTCTATCCTTCTACGCGTAGCTTTCACACGTTCCATAGTCGTCGCATTTTTAGGCACAAACAAAGGGTCTCAATTATATGTTTAAGTATGGAATTTTAGACAAGAAGCCTTGTGACTTTAGTTTCTGTGAAAACTGTGTGTTTGGTAAAAAGAATCATCATAGTTTTAACAAATCTTCATATGTTGCTGGAAAACCTTTAGAGTATGTCCACTCTGACTTGTGGGGACCTACTAAGGTCGACACAATAGGAGGGAGGAGATACTTCATGTCTTTTATTGATCACTTTTCCAGGAAAGTGTGGATTTATTTGTTAAAAATTAAGAATGAAGCTTTTCATACTTTTAAAGTATGGAAAGCCTCAGCTGAGAATGGGTCTAATGAGAAACTAAAATACTTTAGGACTGATAATGGCCTTGAATTCTGTAACCATTCCTTCAATGATTTATGCACTAAATTTGGCAATAAGAGGCACCTCACTATACCTGGCACACCTCAGTAGAATGGAATTGCTGAGAGGATGAACAAAACCTTGCTTGAAAGAGCAAGGTGCATGCTTATCAGTGTTGGGTTAAAACCTTCTTTATGGGGAGAAGTTGTCACTACTGCTTGCTACCTCATAAACAAGTCTCCATCTTCTGTGGTGAATTTCAAAACACCACAAGAGATATGGACAGTAAAGCCTCCTAACTTGTCTCATCTTAAGCCTTTTGGTTGTACTGTATATGCCCAAGTTTCACAAACAGCCGGCCGAGAATCCTTCTGTCATCGAACTCTGGCTTCAGGGAGACAGAGGCAGTGGCAAGGGAGCTTGAGGAGGAGATGGCCGGCCTGGCAGAGCTAGTACGGCCAACGACGGTTGTGGGCTTTGGCTTTTTGGCTTGTCGACCACCATGGGTGGTGGTCTTGATTATTTGGGCCTCGTCATCGTCTGTGGTATCACGAAGCCGCTTGAGGAAAAAATTTCCCACGCTCCCCGGCTCATTTGGGTCGACAGGGGCCATTGGATCACCGTCGAGGGAGTGAGGCGAGAAGTGTTGTTGGGATTTAATTGGTGAGTGAGTGGAGGAGTCGCTTTTTGTAGGGCTTGGGGCTCGTTTTGTGGAGCTTTCAGGAGGAGGAGGAGATTTGGCTGGTGGTGCAAGTGGGGTGGGGGAGTGATATTGATGAAGGATCATCTGGACAACAACCGACACCTCCGGTCCCTGAATTTAAAGGTGCATTGACGCGCTCGAGAGCTAAGGAAGTCCAACAAGAGCTAGACAAGTTAGTAGCGTTCTTCAGTTCCAAGGAGTTGAATACAGACGAAGAACCACCATTGAAGACTGTTCTAATGATCGAGGTTCGAGAACGAGCAGAGGACGACAGCGAAGAACCGCGACCGCGGCTCCATAACAGCGTCTGCGGCCAGGAGGCAAGAACCGCGCCCGCGGCTCCCTAACCGCACCCGCGGCCAGGAGGCAAGAACCGCGCCCGCGGCTCCATAACCGCACCCGCGGCCAGGAGGCAAGAACCGCGCCCGCGGCTCTATAACCGCACCCGCGGCCAGGACCTCGGCGAAGAATTTCAGAAACATTATTTTCGGATATTATTTGTTTTCGGATTATTATTTTAGGATTTACTTTTTATTGTTTATTTCTTTAGTCGGCATCCTTATGAACCCTATATAAGGCTGCCTTAGTTATTGTTTTGCCCCCCCAGACTTTGATATTGAATACAACGTTTATCGTTTTTCCTTCCAAAAGAGAGCTTTTGTGAGAAGAGTGCCCCGTGTGCATTGTCGTTCAGTTGGCCCTAGTTGTGCTTGTGTGTGTCAATCTCCTCCATAAGGTTGGTGCTATCGGGACTCCATAGAGCAACCTCCAGGTGCCTTGACCCACCAAAGTCATTGTGTTTGGTTGTAATCATCCGTTGGGGTTTCTTCATCATTCGGTATGGTTCTTGTTCTTAAGTTCAAGGGTTTTATCGTTGTTTGATTTGGTTCCAATTGGCCTATCATTCGACTTATCCTTCTTTCATCTCATTCTAATTCCGCCTTTCTTCTCTGTTCGAGTTCCTATTCGAGTTTGGTGTCTAGGTCGGCAACTGCGGCTTATCCCCGCATCAAATTGGTATCAGAGCTGTGTTGACACCATTCGTCTTCACAAGAACATCAAGAGACCCCCTATCCAGAAAATCACAAAAAGAGTCAGCTTTTATTTTCTTGTTTGTCAGTTTCTTTCAGAAATTGATTTTGAGTCTTCCATTGCTTTGATATTTCTTGTTGAGTCATTACAGGTTGTGTGCAAGAAGCTTGGATCGATTAGTGTTGGTGGAGATCGAAAGATTGGAGTTTGGAGCACCCTTGTTCCCAAAATCCATTCAGCCCTTCATCCATCTCAAAATCTATCCATCCCTACCAAAACGCAGCCATCAGAAACCCAAAAGAATTGCTGGAATCTCTTTCCTTGAAGCCCAAACAAGATCTTCAAAGAAGGAAATCTTATCTTTCTACAAGGGAATCTTATCTTTCCACAAGGGAAATCAAGTTAGTTGTTATTTTTATTTATTTTCAATTTTGCTGAGATTAATATCTCACATCAAATCTGTAATTTCGTTTTGTTTAGTTGAGACAAAAAAAAAATCAAAAAAAAAAATCAAAAAAAAAAATATATAAAAAAAAAAAAAAAAGAATCGAAAAGTCTCAAAGTTAGTAGTTTATTTTACGTTTTGTTGAGTCAAAGTCTAGTTTGATATTGTTTAAGTCGGATCTCAAGAACTCAAAGGAAATCGGGTTGAACAAGCCCGAACGGAAGTGAGAAACCACAGGACGCGCCAGAAACCGCACCCGCGGTACCTTAGCCGCACCCGCGGCTTAGCCTCAAAAACCCGCACCCGCGGTACCTTAGCCGCACCCGCGGCTTAGCCTCACAAACCCGCACCCGCGGAATTCGGGCCGCGCCCGCGGTTTGACCTCAAAGGCCACAGTCCGAAAATTTTCAGATACGAGCCTCCATTAATTACCTAACCCTCCCGACTCCGTCTTCGATCCTTCAATCGACATCAGTCGGAACAAGTTAAGGTACGCTTCCTATTGGCTTGTCTTGAAATTCGAAGCTTAATCATATCTCTGTTTTGCATTCTCATTCTTGCAAACGCCTTCGAGTTTTATTTCCTTTCTTTCATTGAGTCAGTCTCTTGTTTGAGTCAGAACCTTACAGTCAAAACCCCGCACTACGCTAGCCATCTCCATCTCTACCATCATTCATATATTGCTAGGAGCTCGGTAGTTTCAACTTATTGGGTTATTGATCCATACAAGCCAATTCATCAAAGAAAAGCTGATTGCAACGACAATTGAGAGAGAGTGCAGAGGAAAACATACGAGAGTAAACACTAGCGAGTTGTTTTCAGTTACACTTACCTTAATATTGTTCTGTGTTAGTCTTTTCTTTAGTGATGAGCAGGTCAGTTTCTCCCCATGGGAGGCAAGAAGCCCCGGAGACCCGCGCCCTTACCCCGGAATTTATGACCAACATGTTTCGGGAGATGACGTCGGCCATTACCACCGCCATAGAGCGGCAGCAGCGAACCACCCCGTCCCCAAGGGTTCGAGAGCACATCGGGACCTCCTATGATGCTCCAGTCGACAATCGGAGGCCCCTGCCTCCTCAGCAAGAAGTCTATGAGGCTGCCCGCATGGGTCGGGAACCCAGACGCAGGCCTACACCCCGGGACGATTTGCCACAAGACCGGAGAGGACGCTTTCGTAACTCTCCTATACCTCACTTTAATAGATACAATGCTGCTAACCGTTTTGATGATGCATTTCAGGACCTAGGTGATAATGATAACGAAGAGGAGCCTGAAGAAGAAGATGAGGCGGGATGGCGACCACACCGTCCCCAAGGAGGTTACCAAGGAAGGCGAAGAGAGCCTGAGCAAGATGGAGTGGGGAAGATAAAGGTTAAGATCCCGAGTTTTGAGGGAAAGTGTGATCCAGACGTATATATGGAGTGGGAGACCAAGATTGAACAAGTCTGGAATTGTCACAACTTTCCTGAAGCCAAAAAGGTGCAGCTGGCATCTTTGGAGTTTAGTGGCTACGCGTTAGTTTGGTGGGATAGTTTGATCAGAGGAAGAGTTGCCAATGGAGATTATCCTGTCACTACTTGGGAACTTATGAAGAGGATGATGAGAGCTCGATTTATTCCCCGACATTACACTAGGGAACTTATTCAGCGGCTCGAGAATTTGAAGCAAGGATCAATGGGAGTCGAAGAGACTTACAATGCTATGCAAATAGCAATGGTTCGAGCTAATTTGGTGGAGGATGAGGAGACAACCATGGCTAGATATCTTCGTATCCTTCACCCATATGTGTCTAGTGAGATTGAGATGTTCCCTTACAACTCAATGACTGAGTTGCTACATTTGGCTATCAAGGTGGAAAGAAAGACCAAAATTAGGAGCCAAGGGAGCAAAAACGCAGGTGGCTGGAAAAATCAGCAAGGAAGGAACTCCTATCCTTCAGCCCGAGATGCCCCTAACAAGGAAGACAGTGGCTCTCGAAGGAATCCGCCATCCACTACTCAAGTGCCCTCCAAGACAACACTTGGCCCTTCTAATCCACCCCGAGGGAGTACTTCTAACCCTACTTCTAGAGCTAGGGATATTGAATGTTTTAAATGTAGAGGAAAGGGTCATATGATGAAAGATTGTCCTAATTCTAGAGTATTAATTGTTAATCAACTAGGCGAACTTGAAAGTGAAAGTGAAAAAGAAGAAAACCTAGGTGATATGCATGATGAGGATGATCTTAGTGATGAAATTGGTTATGAACATGGTGATTCTTTGATTTGTAAAAGAAATTTACATGTACAACCCGCCCCTTGTGAAGATAATCAAAGAGAAAATTTATTTCACACTAGGTGTTTAGTTCAAGGAAAGGTCTGTAATATGATTATCGATGGTGGAAGTTGTTGCAATATTGTTAGTACTGAATTGATCACTAAATTGCAGTTTACTACTATTTTCCACCCTAGACCTTATAAATTGCATTGGATGAATGAATGTGGAGAATTAAAAGTTCTAAAACAAGCTGAATTAACATTCACCTTAGGAAAATATACGGATACGGTTTTATGTGATGTAGTTCCTATGCAAGCTTGTCATATATTGTTAGGAAGACCATGGCAATACGATCGAAAGGTTACTCATGATGGTCATACTAACCGTCATACATTCATCTTTAATGGTAAGCCTATTACTCTTAAACCCATGACTCCAGCGCAGATAGCAGAAGCTTACGAAAGGAGCAAAGGCAAGGAAAAGGTTCCTGACAGAAACGAAGGAACAACAGCAGTGACCAAAAACCGCACCCGCGGTTCAGATGCCGCACCCGCGGCCAGCGATAGCTCGCGACAGAAGGAGCGGCACGAGAACCGCACCCGCGGCTCAGAGGCCGCACCCGCGGCCCATTCGCCAAACCGCGCCCGCGGTGATTCAGCCGCGCCCGCGGGTCATTCTTCTGGCGCACTGGTTCCTGCAGTGACGAATCGAGCCCTATTGTCGTCCAAAGCCGAGCTGGAAGGTGAGTATTTACCCTTCGATACTACTTTAATGATGCTGTGCAAGAGATTTGCGTTGGCAGGTACCGATTCTCGACTTGATCTACCCCTTAGCATTCAAGCTATTCTTGATGAGTTCGCTGAGGTGTTTCCGGATGAGGTTCCACCGGGCTTACCGCCCTTTAGGGGCATTGAGCATCAGATTGATCTTATTCCAGGAGCGACGTTACCTAACCGACCCGCTTACAGAATGAACCCTCAGGAGTGTCAAGAGATTCAGAAGCAGGTGCAGGAGCTTGTAGATAAAGGGTATGTTCGAGAGAGTCTTAGTCCTTGTGCAGTTCCGGTCTTACTTGTGCCTAAGAAAGACAACTCTTGGCGGATGTGTGTTGATTGCCGAGCTATCAACAACATAACTGTCAAGTATCGTCATCCTATACCAAGGCTGGATGACATGTTGGATGAGCTTCACGGTGCCACAAACTTCACCAAGATTGATCTGAGGAGTGGCTACCATCAAATCCGAATGAGGGAAGGCGATGAGTGGAAGACCGCCTTCAAGACCAAATTTGGTCTATATGAGTGGCTTGTTATGCCATTTGGACTTACTAATGCCCCCTCTACCTTTATGAGGCTTATGAACCATGTCTTGAGGAAGTTTATAGGGAAGTTTGTTGTAGTTTATTTCGATGACATTCTGGTTTACAGCAGGTCCCTAGAGGAGCATGAGCAACATCTCAGGGAAGTACTCGTTACTCTTAGTCTACAACGACTATATGCTAATTTGAAGAAGTGTGATTTTTGCACTGATAGAGTTATATTTCTTGGTTTTGTAGTGAGCTCCCAGGGATTACAGGTGGACGAGGAGAAGATCAAAGCCATTCAGGAATGGCCGACACCCATGACCAGCAGCCAGGTACGCAGTTTCCACGGGTTAGCAAGCTTCTATCGGCGCTTTGTGAAGGATTTCAGCACCATTGCTGCACCGCTGACTGAGGTAACTAAGAAGCATTCAGCGTTTGTTTGGAAGGAGGCTCAAGAAAGGGCGTTTGAGGAGCTAAAACGCAGATTGACCGAGGCACCTTTGCTTGTGCTTCCCGACTTCACTAGGCCGTTCGAAGTGGAATGCGATGCTTCCGGAGTTGGCATTGGAGGAGTCCTCATGCAAGAAGGTAAGCCTATTGCCTTCTTTTCTGAAAAGTTGAAAGGTGCAAGTCTAAATTACTCTACTTATGATAAGGAACTGTATGCGTTATATAGAGTACTTAAGACTTGGCAACACTACCTATGGCCTAGAGAGTTTGTTTTGCATACCGATCATGAATCTTTGAAACATTTTAGGAGCCAAGACAAACTTGATAGGAGGCATGGTAGGTGGATGGAATTTATTGAGACTTTCCCTTATATTATCAAATACAAGAAGGGAAAGGATAATGTTGTTGCTGATGCACTATCTAGGAGGCATACTTTAATTGTTCAACTTGACTCTAAGGTGTTAGGCTTTGTTTACATCAAGGAGTTATATCGTAATGATGCTGATTTTGGTGCTATTTATAAGCAATGTTTAGATAAAGGGACTTTGGATAAGTTTTACTTGTTTGATGGTTTCTTGTTTAAGGCTAGTAAAGTGTGCATACCTAAGTGTTCTTTGAGATTATTGCTTGTTGAAGAAGCCCATAAGGGTGGATTAATGGGACACTTTGGTAGAGACAAGACATATCATATGTTGCATACTCATTTTTATTGGCCTCATATGCTTAGGGATGTTGAGCATTGTTTGAAAAGATGTTTGGAGTGTCTTAAGGCTAAGTCTAGAGTTAAACCACATGGATTGTATACTCCTTTGCCTATTCCTACGACCCCCTGGGTAGACATTAGTATGGATTTTATTGTAGGGTTGCCTAGGACTAAGAAGGGGAGAGATTCTATTTTTGTGGTTGTTGATAGATTTTCTAAAATGGCTCATTTTATTGCTTGCAACAAGACTGATGATGCTCATCATGTGGCTGACTTGTTCTTTACCGGAGTTGTTAGGTTACATGGAGTACCAAAGACTATTGTGAGTGATAGGGATGTGAAGTTTCTAAGTTACTTTTGGAAAACTCTTTGGGGAAAACTAGGGACTAAACTTCTATTCTCTACATCTAGTCATCCTCAAACTGATGGTCAAACTGAAGTAACCAATAGGACCTTAGGAACCCTTTTGAGAGCCATTCTTAAGAAGAATTTGAAAGCTTGGGAAGAAGCCTTACCCCATGTTGAGTTTGCCTACAATAGGGCCATCCATTCCTCAACCTCGATGAGCCCCTTTGAATGTGTGTATGGTTTGAATCCACTAACCCCTTTTGATCTTATGCCGTTACCTACGAAGGAGCGAGTGGATTTCAATGCAGGAAAACAGGTTGATCACATCAAGGAAATTCATGAGAGGACAAGAGCTAAATTGCTAGAAGTAGCTGCTACAAATGCTAGCAAGGCAAACAGGAATAGGAAGAAGGTCATCTTCAAGGAGGGAGACCTCGTGTGGGTCCACTTTAGGAGAGAGCGTTTCCCCAGCAAACGCCACTCAAAGCTGTCCCCAAGAGGCGACGGACCATTCAAGGTACTTAGGAGGATTGGAGATAATGCCTATGTCTTAGAGCTTCCCGGCGACTATCAAGTGAGTGCTACCTTCAATGT
Source organism: Oxyria digyna (assembly GCA_029168935.1). Taxonomy (NCBI): domain Eukaryota; kingdom Viridiplantae; phylum Streptophyta; class Magnoliopsida; order Caryophyllales; family Polygonaceae; genus Oxyria; species Oxyria digyna. Next base: position 8,363,898 of record JAPVLV010000024.1, read on the forward strand.
GCAAGATCTGACTTTATTCGAGGGTGAAGAAGAAGAGGAGCTGGATGATTCGAGGTCGAATCCTTTTCAAGAAGGGGAGGATGATGAAGGATCATCTGGACAACAACCGACACCTCCGGTCCCTGAATTTAAAGGTGCATTGACGCGCTCGAGAGCTAAGGAAGTCCAACAAGAGCTAGACAAGTTAGTAGCGTTCTTCAGTTCCAAGGAGTTGAATACAGACGAAGAACCACCATTGAAGACTGTTCTAATGATCGAGGTTCGAGAACGAGCAGAGGACGACAGCGAAGAACCGCGACCGCGGCTCCATAACAGCGTCTGCGGCCAGGAGGCAAGAACCGCGCCCGCGGCTCCCTAACCGCACCCGCGGCCAGGAGGCAAGAACCGCGCCCGCGGCTCCATAACCGCACCCGCGGCCAGGAGGCAAGAACCGCGCCCGCGGCTCTATAACCGCACCCGCGGCCAGGACCTCGGCGAAGAATTTCAGAAACATTATTTTCGGATATTATTTGTTTTCGGATTATTATTTTAGGATTTACTTTTTATTGTTTATTTCTTTAGTCGGCATCCTTATGAACCCTATATAAGGCTGCCTTAGTTATTGTTTTGCCCCCCCAGACTTTGATATTGAATACAACGTTTATCGTTTTTCCTTCCAAAAGAGAGCTTTTGTGAGAAGAGTGCCCCGTGTGCATTGTCGTTCAGTTGGCCCTAGTTGTGCTTGTGTGTGTCAATCTCCTCCATAAGGTTGGTGCTATCGGGACTCCATAGAGCAACCTCCAGGTGCCTTGACCCACCAAAGTCATTGTGTTTGGTTGTAATCATCCGTTGGGGTTTCTTCATCATTCGGTATGGTTCTTGTTCTTAAGTTCAAGGGTTTTATCGTTGTTTGATTTGGTTCCAATTGGCCTATCATTCGACTTATCCTTCTTTCATCTCATTCTAATTCCGCCTTTCTTCTCTGTTCGAGTTCCTATTCGAGTTTGGTGTCTAGGTCGGCAACTGCGGCTTATCCCCGCATCAGATATGGGATGAAAGCTTGAGAGAGAGGATCGGGGACGGGAGAGTGTTCTTTTGGAGGGAAAGAAGGGTTCATGTTTGCTTGGACATCAGAGGGATCGGTGGTTGGCTCCAAGAGATCAACTTCCCCAGACGGCCGGGTGGAGGTTGAGGGTTGGGTTTGGGAGTTTTGAGGGGGAGTCTCCTTCTCTTGTTGTAACATGAACAACTTGAAGAGGGCCATTTCCTTGTTAGAGAGAGCAACTTTGTTTTTGTTGTCTGCCATTGAGAGAGAAAAGAGATGGAGTTTGGAAGGTATGTGCTTTGGGAGAGAAGAAGGTCGAGAGAGATGAATAGCAGAGGAGGGAAAACTCTAGGGATTGGCATTCCTTAAATAAGATCCCGGATAAAGTCAAAACGGTTACAAAAGATTTCTTTCCAAGAAAATCTCTTCAAACGGTCATAAAAATGTCAAGAATCTCGGGCCTCAAATCAGATTTAAACACCATTATAACATCTCTCTAACGTCCATATTTATCTTGAAAATTCACCACAAAAAAAAAATTCATCATTACACTACAACAATCGCCACAAGGAACTAGAAGCACAAAAAGAGCCACAGACACGGCGCGTATTCCCGAGGAGAAAACAGACGGCGGAGTGATTAATTCAAGAGTTCTTGTTTCAGTTCCACTTCAGTAGTTGGTAGGTAGGGTTTTGGATGCATTTATGTAATAGGTAATAATAAAAAAAACACATCCAAAACAGGAAATATGGGAAGGCCAATATGACGCTAACATAGACAAGTTCCAGATGTGGTGCAAACATACAAATAGGTTCACAGGAACAGTCTATGAAAACAGGGCTAGGGAGGGTCTATAATCAATCTTCCTTTCGGCTTATAATGAGGGTTCAGTAGATCCGGTTGATTATTTTGTGATCAAAGAAGTACAATTTAGTCAACTAATCATGAATGAAAGCAAGGTCCAAATATTATGCACGTCACAAAAAAAACAATGCTTAAATCAAGTATGACAATAGATTCAAGTATATATCTTGAAATCAAGAATAGATCCAGAGAGGAGATGCAAGCACAGACTAATCAAGATAGGGAAATATGCAAAGGAACTCTGAACCGCTATTCAATGACAATCATACCCAGAAGCAAACTAAAGTACTCAAAAGGTTCTCTATTTAGGGCTTTAGTAAAAATGTTAGCTATTTGATCTTCAGTACGGAAATGTTCCATGATAATAATACCCTTTTCCACATTATCACGTAGAAAGTGCTGCCTAATATCAATATGCTTAGACTTGGAATGGAACCCGAGATTCTTAGATATACTAATGGCACTAGTGTTATCACAAAGAATTTTGAGAGGGACATAGGACTTACCAAAATCAGCGAGTTGTTGTTTAAGCCATAGAAGGTTTGCACAACAGGTGGCGGTTGCAATGTATTCAGACTCAGTGGTAGACAGGGAGATAGAGGTTTGCTTTTTGGATGCCCATGAAACCAGGCATGGACCAAGGAACTGTGCCATTCCTGAAGTGCTCTTCCTATTTTTGAGGTATCCTGCATAGTCAGCATCAGTTTAGGACGTGATTTCAAAGTCTTCACTTTTAGGATACCACAGGCACAAGTTTTCAGTTCCCTTGAGATAGTGAAGTATTCCTTTGACCGCTTTCAGATGTTTTAGTCTTGGATCAACCTGAAAATGGGCACACAAGCACACATAGTACATAATATCTGGTCGCCTAGCAGTTAAATAGAGAAGGGAACCAATCATTTGCATGTATAGGGATTGATCGGCCTTGAGATCCGTTGCCACTAATGACAGTTTTGTGGTAGGGAAAATAGAAGTACTTCTGTTGATGTGTTTGAGTACCTGTGGAGAGTTGATTTATCTGAAGTCCTAGAAAGAATGTGAGTTCCCCTATCATGCTCATTTCGAATTCATTGCTCATGAGTTCTTTAAAATTTTCTACAATAGACGGGTTAGTGGAGCCAAAGATGATATCATCGACATAAACCTTGACAACCAGGATGTCTTCTTTATTTTCAAAGATAAAAAGAGTTTTGTCAACCAAACCTCTTCTATATTCATTAGATATCAGGAACTGAGCCAATCTATCATATCATACTCGTGGAGCTTATTTTAGGCCATAGAGAGCTTTGTCGAGGAAGTAGATATGATCAGGTCGACTTTTGTCTTCAAAGTCAGGGGGTTGTTTCACACTCCACTTGAAGATAACCATGTTGGAAGGTCTTTTTAACATCCATTTGGAGCAGTTTGAATCCCTTGTGAATGGCAAAGGCAATCATAAGACAAATGGCTTCCATACGAGCAACTGGGGAAAATGTCTAATCATAATCAATTCCTTCTTGTTGACAACATCCTTCAGCGAAAAGCCTGGCTTTATTCCTAGTGACAACTCCTGAGTCGTCAAGTTTGTTCCGGAAAATCCATTTTGTGCCAATGATCGATCTATTTGGAGGCAGGCAACCAGCCGCCAGACTATGTTTCTTTCAAATTGATGGAGTTCCTCATGCATGGAATGATCCAGTCAGCATCATTCAAAGCTTATTTGTAGTACTTGGGTTCAAAGACAGACATGAAGGCATTAAAGGCACAAAAGTTTTTCAAAGAGGATCTTCTGGATGGACCTGGTTTGTCGAAAGGAGTCATGATCTGATCCACAGGATATGACCCTTTATATTTGTAGTTGGCTACAGGGATTGATGAGGAGGAGGGTTCTGTCGGGCTGTTGTCGCGGATGATAGCCTCTAGCGATTCTATGTTCCCTATAGGGGAGGAAGGCTGTTGAGGCCAAGCTGGATATGAGGCAATGGGTGACTCATCAGATGGATTGGATTCGTCATTAGGGAAAGGGGAAACAGACACTGGACCAGTTGGACTAGCATCTTCTTCAGAGTTCCCATCCAAGTCCCCAGTCAGTTCCAGAGAGAACTCAGGCCTTGAGGATGAGGAACTGCACAATGGGCTCAGATCTTCTTCTTCATCGACATCAATAACACCAGAAGGGGGTACCTGTGAGGACACATGGAAAGCAGATTCATTGAAAACAACATGAATGGACTCCTCAAATTTCAAGGTCCTGGTGTTGAACACTTTGAAGGCCTTGCTGTTCGGAACGTATCCCATGAAGATTCCTTCATCACTTCTCGGGGTTAAATTTTCCTATAGGGGTTTTTCCATTGTAGTGAACAAAGCATTTGCACCCGAACACCTTGAGATGAGAGATGTTGGGTACTCTTCAATGAAGGAGCTCATAGGAGGTCTTTTCAATTCGTGGACGAAGCATGGCTCAATTGAGAATATAGCATGTAGTGTTGACTGCCTCAGCCCAAAATTTAATAGGAAGGCTTGCTGAGATGAGCATAGTGTGAGCCATATCTTCTAGGGTCTTGTTCTTCCTTTCTACTACACCATTTTGTTGAGGGGTTCTAGGGGCCGAAAAGTTGTGAGTGATCCCTCTTTCCCTGCAAAAGGTTAGAAACTTTGCATTCTAGAATTCAGTTCCATGATCGGAACGAATAGCTTTAATCTTGTGATTCAAGGACATTTCGAGAGTGGGAACTAAGTCACAAAATCTGTCAACACTACATCCTTTGATTTTATGAAGATAGTCCAAGTATATCTCGAAAAATCATCTATAATGACAAGAATGTACATGTTTCCTCCGAAACTCTGAGTTCGCATGGGACCGCAGAGGTCCATGTGAATGAGTTCCAAAGGTTTGGAGGTACTGATGATAGATTTAGATTTGAAAGAGCTCCGTACCTGTTTTCCTCGAACACATTCGGAGCAAAAATCAGATTCATCTACTTTGATAGAGGGAAGTCCGTTTATAAGTTCCCTTCATTGAAGTTTGTGGATGAGATTGAGACTTGCATGACCAAGTCTGTGATGCCAGACTAGATTTGTTTGCCATGGAGGAGAGACAAAGTTTTTCTTGGGGAGAAAAGTTGTGATCGACGATGTACACATCGTTGAACCTTTTACCATTTAGAAGAGTCTTTTGAGACTTGGGATGAATCACAAAACATTCAGAGGGGGTGAATAGAACATTGTTCCCTCTTTGATCACACAGCTGTGACACACTTATTAGATCAAAACCAAGATTATCGACAAGGTGAACGTCACTTACCTTAATATTTTCAGATAAATCAACACTGTCGATGCACCATTTAGCAACATGCACCACTGTCTATGTACCATTTAGCAACATTGATCACTTCAACCTGCAGAGAAGAAGATTAATTTTTACAAACCTAGTCCAGCCAAGCCTTTCTGGGTAAGTTAGTCTTGAAGTTCCCCTGTTGGGCAAATTTCATGTTTCTCCTAGGATGAGAGCTTGCATTTTCATAGAAGTTGGAAGCATAGTATTGAGGATCATTGATATCATTAACTTGAGTCTTTCCTTTCTTGAGACTCCAATTATAAGCTTTCTCTTCTTGTTTCTTCCTTTTCTCACAGTCATAGATAAGGTGTCCTTGGTTTCCACAATGCCAGCATACGCGATTTGCGGGAATCCATTGATACTTATCTTTGGTTTTGTAGTAAGATTTACTCTTACCTAAGTCAACCTTTTTCTTAGGAGTTTTTCTAGGTTTACCCTGTCCCATTTTCTTGTACATATTGTGAACGTGAGGACTAAAGTAAGGGGCACATGGTGGATCTTTTGAAGAGGAACTTTCAAGCAATTTGATTCTTTGTTCCAGATATTCATTCTTGCTATTTGAAGTTTGGAGAGCTAGGTCAAGTCTTTCATTTTTAGCCTCAAGATTATTACTGATTTGATCGAAATAGGTATGAGAATTGCATGGGGGGTCAGAAACACTATGAGGTTTCTCAATGATGGAGTGAAGCATGGAAACATAGAAACTGTGAGGGGAACTATTGCCTAAGTTTAACTTTTCATGCAAATCACAGGTACGGTAGATAGTAGGTTTCCCATTATCAGAAATGACAACATTTTCATATTTCTTACACCGGGCCGCACTTTCATCAGTCAAAGTGGATATCTCTTCTTCATTTTCAGCAAGTTTTTCTTGAAGAACATTGTTTTCCTTACTCGGGGACTTAATGAGCTTTATCAATTGTTTCTTGTCATATTTAAGGAGAGTTTCAGAAAATTTAGAGAAAGAGGATACCTCTGGGTCAGATGTTTCATTTTCTGGTTGATCCATGAGACACATTTCATTCACGTCATCCTTAGAATCACTCTCTCCCCATATAGCTTTGGACTGTGTAAGAGTCATGAGACACAATTGTGAGGGATTTAGATCAAGTTTCTTGTCAGAGTCGTTGTCTCCCCAGGTGGTGGTAGCAACTAGGGCTTTCTTCTTGACAGAGACCTCTTCCTCCTTGGATTTTTCTTCATTTTTAGGACAATCCTTAGCACGATGTCCCATTTGATCACACTGATAGCATCTAAATTCCTTGCGTTCCTTTCTATTGTCATTTCTAGGGAACTTGCCTCTGTAGAACTTTCGCACTGTGCTGGTCAGTAAGGCGGTCATTTCATCGTCGTCTTTGATACGCTACACTTTGTATGGCGTAACTAGGGGTTATTACATTAGTTTAAGAGTGTTATCACAAGTATTTGGAGCTATCGTTATGTTCTGAGTTGTTTATGAAGAAGTGAAGAAATGAAGACCAGAACCGAAGAAGAAGAGGATCAAATATTGAAGACATGAAGACTTGAAGACATTCTGCGGAGCAGCGGCGATCGCCACCATCACTATGGCGATCGCCATTCTACAAAAGAAGCCATTCGAGAAGAAATCAGCGACCGTGATCGCCATTACTCTACGGAGATCGCCATGGGGCGACAGAGACCACGACAGAGATTTACATGAAGACCGCGATCGCCAGGCATCTATGGCGATCGCCACAACAAGGCCGAAGACATTCCGGACTTTCCTTATTTTGCTTTGTTTTTATTTCTTTTATTATTTTCTTTTATTTTCGTTTTTCCTTCTAGGGTTGGACCTTATATACCCTAGCAGCTTTCTTTCTTTGTTATCTTTTTATCATCTTTTTATCATCTTTTCCATCAGACAATTTAGTTTTGCAACCATGAGCAAGAACTAATCTCCATTGTTTTGCTTAGCGGTTGAAACCTTCAGTTATTAAGTTGTGAGATTTCTAAACTCTTGTTCTTTTCCTATGGGTTTGTATTAATTCTCTTGTTCTTCATCTATTGATTTCTATTAGTTTTGCTAGCTTGATCACCTAGTTTGATTGATAGTTTTCTATTGCTAGACTAGGAATATACGGTGGAATTTCTTGTCATTGTAGCACTCATATCTGCATGATCAGGTAGTTGATTGCTTTTATGAAAGAGAATTGATTGCATGTTAATACTTGACGGTTGTAAGTTATTGCATGCATCCTTATGATTCTTGTGCCCTTTGCTGCTATTTCATCTAATCTTGAGAGGTTTCCCTGATTGCTTAATAGTAAGTATTATCAGGACCGGTTGGCCTGCTGATATATTAAAGATTGGAATAGGAACATTCCCTAGGATTGAATAGAACTTGAGATAAATCTATGATCAACTTGATTGACTGTTGTGTGGATACTTGCTAGGTGAAACCCTTTCTCAATATATTCACAACCAAACCTTCTTTGCTTGATACTTGTTACTTTTGTGTTCCATAGAATCAACCCCCCCCCCCCTTGGTTACTTGTTACTTGTTCGTTAGTTGGTATTTCGCTTGACTGCATAGCGATTGGTGTTTTGATTCCCTTGGGTTCGACCTCTACTTGCTTGCTATACTTTAGTTAGTGTTTAGAGTTTATTTTGATTTGGCACGACGACTTTAGCCTCATCAGTCTTCATCTGAGTCAGTCCCTGTAGAACGTCTTTCCAAGACGTTGGTCAGTGCTAGTGCTGTTCCAGCCTCAGTAGAGCTCTTTTCATTGCCCTTCATTCTGTCTTCATGACGTTGAGCTTGACCAACCAGTTGTTCCAAGGGAAGTTCCCTGATTGACGCAGTCTGAAGCATGATGTCTTGAGTAACAACAAATTTTGAGTTTAATCCATTTATGAATACCATGGATTTGGACCATTCTTTCAGTTTTACACCACAAGCTCTGAGTTCGTTGCAAAGAATCTCGAGTCGACCATGGTAAGCAGAAACGTTTTCTGTTCAGAGCATCTTGAACCTGTGATATTCTCCTTGCTGATCGAACTTTCTACTGTTATGGAGATCTTCACTTCCCAGATTGAAGGTTGCTAGAGCTTTCCACATATCTCTAGCATTGTTAATGCCCATGACCTTGTCTTGATCAGATTTAGAAAGGGAATTTAGAATGTATTGTCTTTCTTTGGTATTCTTCTCTTGTTGAGAGAATTGTTCAGTCGTCCACTGTTGGAAATTGAGTTTTTTTTTCTTTGGATCAACGGGATCTCTTGGAACTACGTAGTTCCCATGCTCAACAATCTTCCAACACATCATGTCATTAGTCTGAAAGAAACCGATCGTTTGTTTCTTCCACCATTGAAATTGACCAGGTTTCAACAGGTATGGTTTGTTGGTTGAAATACCGTGTTCTGGTTCACTTGGACGAGACATTTTGTTAACCTGCGAGTAACACACAATCTAGAGCTCTAGCTCTTATACCAATTGTAGGATCTGTATGTTATTATCAAGGGAGCTGTGACAGAGAGTTGTCCAGTTCCTAGGCACAACGGAAGTAATAAATAAGTTATCAACACAATTACTTAAGGTGGAAACCCTAGATTCCCAACTAGTTATCTTTGGATGCAAATCACCCCTCTTTCGAGGATTGAAAATTCTACTTGTATATTCAATCAATGAGTTTAGAGGCAAACGAGATTACAAACTTATTGCTAAGCACTAACCTAGTTCCTATCATAAACTCTAGATTGGAACACAAATGAACTTACTTGATGTTCTTTCTCAAGAACAACTCTTTCTCTTCTTAGTCGGATGCACTTCGAAAGTCTTCAAAACGCATAAGAGCTAAGGATAAGAATCATCATATATAGAGAGAGAAGTCTCCCGTATAAAGATACTCTAAGAATATATTATACGTAATACTTGTTTCCATATTCATGACAATATATCCTTACGGTTGGTGAGTTAAAAAAACCAACTCAAAATCTTATTGGTTACTTCAATAACCGATTACAACACACATAGCAATATCCTAACAAGGGAAAAGATCTTTCTCAAGATCAACTCAACTTGTCGGCCACGCTAGGGTTCGTTGTAATGTAGAAGTGACGCGGTTCTCCTTCAGCTTCCCTTGGACTTCGTCTGCTTGTAGCCTTCGATCTTTTCATCTGAAATACCAAGATAAACTATGCCATAGTATATAAGTAGATTGTCATCTTTAAAACTAGAAAAACAATGGAATGGTACTAGTTGGGAACTAGCGTTTCTTAAGTCTTTATTCCAACAATTGTTATATTTTTTTGAAATTAGAACATTGCTTATACATACCAAAAACGCAGAATGGTTATGTTGCCAACAAACCATAGGGAGAGAGGTGTGACATACGAAGTTGAGGCAGCCAAGTGCGACCAGATGACCTTTGCATAATGAAGTATAATATTCTATACCGTGAACCTGGGCGTTCATCTGATATGTTAATCCTAGCTTTATGTAGTGAAGTGGGATCCAATATATTATTTATTTTTTTGGTAAAAAGAGAGGCATCACTCTCGAGAATTTTATATAAAAATCCTACTTGGCCACCAGGCGGGGTGTACCAAAACCCCTAACATCGTCCGAAATACAAAGAGACACCCAATCGGGCGGAACAACAATAAAATGAAAACCACGCGGAAAATGAAAAGCAAAAGAAGCAAGCCGGTCAGCCACCGAATTAGCCTCACGAAAAATGTGCCTAAACTGGATATCCCAGTCTCTACGAATGAAGCCTAGCGCCGTTGAGATGAGGCTGAAAAGAGGGTGACAACGATCCATAGGTTTATTGAGAAGCTGAACCGCAAGCTGCGAATCTGATTCCAAAACAACCCTCCTGTAGCCCTTCTCCCAGGCAAGCCTGAGACCCGAAATAATACCCCAGAGCTCCGCCATAGGGATAGAGCACATACCAATATTCAGCACAAATCCTCCAAGCCAGCAACCCTTATCATCCCGAATGACACCAGCAGCCGTAGCCAAGCCATCCGCCACCGACCCATCAGTGTTGACTTTAACCCAAAACGCATCCGGAGGGGACCAATGAACCAAACCGTATTCAGGGTTCTGACAACCTTCGTCTGATTCCGTCTAAAGGCAATCACAAACTCCTCAGATAACTTCAAAATATGGGTCGCTTTATCTCCTCCAAAGACAATCTTGTTGAAGACCCAATCGTTACGCCATTTCCAAATACTCCAAAGGGCATAAGCAAAGATGCACGCCCACCGCAGACCACTAGGCAGGACCGTCATAGCCGAAAAATTGAGACGCACCCATTGCGCCCAATTCCAACCAAAAAACTTGTCCCAAGGAAACGGAGGTTGAAGGACCGACCAAACGCTATGAACAGCAGGGCAGTCCCTAAAAAGATGCAGCAGGGACTCCGGAGCAGAACGACATATGGGGCACACATCACAAGAACTGATATGACGCCTAGCTCTCTCCAAATTGGTCATGATCTCACCCCTCAAAACAAGCCAAGAAAAATGCCTCACTCTTTCCTGCACACCCAAACTCCAAATGGCTTTGAAGATCGGGGTATGCAAGTCAATCAAAGAACACCTAGAGTGAATAAGGGAGTACGCCGACGACACGCTGAAGTTCTCGTCGCTCAAGAGGCCCCATGCCTGCACATCATCATGCTCCATCTCACTAGACACCACAACAACAACAAGCTTCAGAAGCACCCCAGATGGTAACAACCTATCAAGACGATTCCAGCACCACCCCTCATTGTGGGTCCAAACGTGTTCCACCAACACATCCTCCTGAAACCCCAAAATAGGGCTCAAAGCAACCTGTCGCAGCTCGATATCAAGTAACCACTTGTCTTTCCAGAACCTAATTCTCTTACCATTACCAACCAGCCATTTAGAGTCGAGAGCAATGACAATCGTATTAGCTTTCAGAATACTTCTCCAAGCCGGCGAAGGGTGCCCATGGACAGCCTGAGAAGGACGGATGTACTTGGCTCTCAAAACGTTTCCCCAAAGGCCGGACTCGTCCTTTAGAAACGCCAAGCGAGTTTGCCCGTGAGCGCAAGATTCATATCCTCCATACTCTTCAAACCCAAACCACCACACTCTTTAGGTTTAGAGATTTCCTCCCAGTGAAGAAGATGGATCTTCTTCTGCTCACCCCAGCTACCCCAAACAAAGGAACGGGTGATTTGGTCAATCTTTTCACAAGTAGAGGCCGAAAGATTGATTGACGCCATAGAATACACCGGGAGAGAATGCAAAACAGACTTAGCAAGAGTAACACGGCCCGCAAAGATAAGGCGCCTACTCTTCCAAGAAGGGGATCAAAAGTATTCTTGTTGATCGGCTTATGAAGGAAGGGCATGCCAAGATAAATGCCAAGATCAGTGGTGAGAGAAAAGCCACAAGCCCCTGAATATCGTTGACCATACCCTGCTGAACATTCGGGGAAATGAAGAGCTTCGACTTGTCACGGTTCACCCTCTGCCCAGAAGAATCACAGAACCTGTCTAATATGCTCTGGATAACACCAATCTGCTCAACAGAAGCTTCAGCAACCAGAAGAATATCATCAGCAAACAACAAATGAGACAACCTCGGCCCACCCCGCGAGAGCTGAATCGGAGTCCACCTGCGATCATCAACAACATTACGAATCATATGACTTAATCTCTCGATGCACAAAACAAAAAGATAAGGGGATATAGAGTCTCCCTGGCGGATACCCCGAGTGGGCACAATATCCCTCGTTCGCTCTCCGTTCCAGAGAACATTTAAGGAGGTCGAAGAGATGCACTCAGAAATCCAGGCAATCCAAGTATCATTGAAACCCACATCATGGAGAGTGTCCACAATGAAATCCCATCTCAATCTATCATAGGCTTTCTCCAGGTTGATTTTCAAAAGCATCCACTAAAGGGAAGCCTCCATGAGGAGTCGAGATAGGAAAGAATTCCTGACAAGGAAGGGTATACAGAGCCTGAAAAAACCAAACAACCAAGTCTTCCAAAGCCGCCTTCTCCTCGACCCACTCACCATGGGAGTCCAAGAGCATTTTCACACGGTTTCTCTTACGTCTGACAATAGTAGAGGCGTGAAAGAAAGTCGTATTACGATCGCCCTCCAAGAGCCAAGTCTCCCTAGATTTCTGTCTCCACAAAGTTTCTTCCTGGCTAATAACCACATCAAGATCCTTAGCAATACAGTTTTCCACTCTAATAAGCTCATCCGTCGGTCTAGCCGCCAACTCAACTTGAGTCTTGTCCAGTAAATCGAGAAGCCTCCTTTTCTTCTCAAAGATATTACCGAAACAAGATTTGTTCCACTCTAAAAGAGTCGTCTTGAGATTGGCAAGAGCAATATTAGCCGGGCATTCGCGATTCCAAGACTTCTTAATAAATTCAAGAAAATCAGGATGAGAGGTCCAAGTAGCTTCAAAGCGAAAAGGCCTACAGCTTCTGTCAAAAAAGACCCAAGGCGCCAAACGGAGAAGAAGCGGGGTATGGTCTGAGCCAAATTTAGGAAGGTGGCGAACCACCGCATTAGGACAACGAAGACACCCCTCCATATTCATCAAAAACCTGTCCAACCGCTTAGAAATCAGATTATCAACCGAGTTACCTCTGGACCAAGTAAAATTCTGTCCCGAGAAGCCCATGTCAATGAGATCCGAATCAGCAATGAGACTCTAAAAAATATCCGAGTCTGGGTGCAAACCCCCAGAACCACCCTGACGGTCATCCGAAGAGACGATGCAGTTAAAGTCACCACCTATGAAGAGAGGGCCTGTGACCTTAGCAATCTCAGCTTCAAGATCACCCCAAAACCTCGAGCGACGGTGAACAGTTGGAGGAGCATAGACAAAAATAAATTGCCCAAGGAACTCCCCCTTAGAGATTTTAGCACTAATAAAGTGCTCATTCTTCAAAGTAATAGAAACCGACATCTCATCAGCATCCCAAAACATCCATAACCCGCCTTTAAAACCCTTAGCTTCCACTCTTTCAGACTCTTTCAGGCGGAACTTGCTCCAAACATCTTGAGCTCGCGTACCTGAAATATGAGTTTCCGAAAGAATGAGAAGATCAATACGATGTCAATTTAACATATAATTAATAGTTCTAGAGAAGTTAGGCTTTCCCGCTCCTCTACAATTCCAAACAATACAATTCATAATAACTAAAAGGGGAAAAGGACAAAAAAAAACGGAGACGACTACTGGGAATTTAGAGCAGTAGGCGACGTAGAGTCTCCTACACCTCCTAAATGAGTAGCCATTTCATCCATTTGCACTTCTCCATTATCCATAATGTCCGAATTGGACCTACAGGAATGGGCCAAAGCCTCAGCCGATCCACCCTGCACATTTAAAACAAATGGGTTAGAAGAATTCTTAAATGGGTCGAGCCTGTTCGCCGGGTCCAATGCAGCAGCTCCAATGTCTTCCAATGATTTATCAATCTGGGAAATAGAGTTTTGGGCCAATTCGTAAGTGAGCCCAACAGATCCTCCAAGCCGGCCCCTTCAGCAACTTGTAAGGCCCGAATTCCACTCACTTTCTTACCTGCTCTTCTCCTTCATCTATTGCTTCTAGTTAATATTTTAGCTAAATCCCCAAAACCTTTTTTTGGGCCTTTCCCCATATCAGATTGTGGGCCATCCGACGAACCTTCGTTTCCAACCATCCAAAAGATCTTAATATTTTCCTTTTGGGAAATTAAACCGTGACAACTTTCCTTACCCTTTCCAATGATATTCTTAATAGAAGAATTAGCCGTTTCTTTAGCAGACTTATCTTCCCCATGAGAAGCCTTTACTGCTTCACCAATTCCAATTTTCAACGTACTCGAATTTTGATTAGGGTTTCCCCTAGGAAGATTAGGGTTAGGGTTACCCCTAATCAGAATATTGCTTTGGGTTTGTCGTTCCGTCTTTGAAGCAGGACGCCGTCTCTGCTTCGGGACCATCCATCCCCCAAATTTCTGATCCTCCACGCAGCACCACTCGATCCCGAGACAACCTCCTTCTTCTTCTCCGCTTCCATTCTTTTTCAACATTCTTCGGTAACAGCGGGCATAACGGTTGGAAATGCCCATACCGACCACAGTTGAAGCAGATAGTGTGGAGTTTCTCGTATTCAAGGAAGAAACGCTTACCATTGATGAAAACCGGGCCGATAAGGGATTTAGTAAGGTCGACCTCAACACACACCCGCGCAAATCTCCCCCGATCAGCGTAGAGTGTTCTTTTATCAACCTTGATTGGCATTCCAATCCCCCTAGCAATCTGAAGCAGCACCGTTTCTTCATACAAGAAAACCGGGAGATTATTTATTCAAACCCACACCGGCGTAGTGGCGACGACATCGGTTTGGGGGTCGAAAGACGGCGTCCATGGTTTAATCACAAGGTAGTGACCAAACATGGCCCAAGGACCCCCTGTCAAGACATTCATGTAATCTTCCTGACTCGCAAACTTTATCATATAGTAACTGTTAGTGAGATCGAGCAGACGAAACTTACCCGTCGGCTTCCACAACTCTCTTATTTTCCGGATCATAACCTCATAAGGAATAACAGTGCCCAGCGTTTTGACAACGAGGGAGGAGACCCTCACGGAAGTAAGGGTTTCAAGAACATCCTGTTGGATCGTAATGATCGGATCCGACCCTTCACCCTCCGGGAAGACAACCGTGATCTTTCCATCAAGAAAGCTCTTAGAGAGGATGATCCTCTCATCCTCTTTGACAACAACAATCTCTTTCCATGACGCCTTAGCAGTCTGCACTTTCGGGTCCTTCTCCCCATTCCCTACCTCACTCTCATTTAGGTTACTAATAACTGTGTCATTCCGAATAGCATAAAGAGTCTCACCCACCGAGTTTGCTTCAGGAGGTCGCCCCGGAGGAAGCCCTGGCTCACGAGCCTCTTCTTCCATCGAGACGTCGTTGAGAGAGCCTTGAGTCTCTGGAACAAGGTCCGGAGTCGGAGTAGTAGACGACTGAGCCATGGATCGAAAGCACAGAGGAGCTTCTCTCTCTAGGTAAGAGAGAAGTTAGAGCTCGACTGATTCGTATTTTTTTCTCTCTTCTTTGAGGAGAGGGAATGGATCCAAGATATTACTCCCTCCGTCCCATATTGTTCTTCCCATTTCGAATAGTGCACACTATTTACGGTTGAAGAGAACCTTCTCGTTTTATCTTGATATATAAGAAAATATATAGTCATGTGAGATCTTTTTTGATTCGTATTAATGCGTACTTTAATAATATCAAATTTTAATTATTTATATTAACATACAACGAGAGATATTAAGGATACAAAACATGTATCGACAAATGTATCGTTGAAGAAATGGGAAGAACATTATGGGACGGGGAGAGTATCAACTAGCCACTACTCTGATTATACGGAGTATATATCATCTTGGAGTCAGGGTGAGCTCCATTTGGTTCACTCCACGTGGCATAATCCTGTTGGCAGCAACCCATCACGTGGCAGAGAACCCTACTTTTCTCTCCCACAAAACCTTCATAAATAGGTCATCTTTCCTCCACTCTCCATCCCTTTTAATTTCCGAGGCCACTACTACTATTTCCCACTACCATCCCCTTTCATTTCCCATTCCATTATATTTCTCAAGAACAAGATAATCTAAAGCTACTACAGTATAACCAAACATGTCAAATATTGAAGAAACCAAGCCTCCAAATCAACTAATCGACGGCCGACGACGACGACAATCAGACGAATATTCCGATCAATCTCCACCACCCTCTCTTCTCTCTTCCCTTTGTTACCCCATGACTCTCAAGGTACCTACTCAATTATTCTTCAACTTTGTTCTTTTCTACCCTCTACATTAAATGATTTCAACTTGATCATCCCATACAATTAATTTCGTTGATAGAAACATTTCAAAACATAATAATGGACAATAAAATCACCATCTATATGGTATTGGTTTCTTTTTAATGTCCCTTTGTAACGCTACCATTTAAAGAGGAGGGGACCGTCTGTGTCACATCTAGCTTTGGTATAGTAGCACTATGTGGCTGACGAAGTCTTAATTTCGACTCCATTATTCCTCCCATAGCATGACTTTTCCGCATTAATTATTAGAGAGAACATTGACGTGTAATCTGTAAACGTTGGTACAGTTTGTAGACGTGTGTTACCGAGTGGAGATAGAGAAGAAAGAGAGGACGATCCTAGAGGGGATCACAGGCATAGCCTCTCCAGGAGAAGTGCTAGCGGTTTTAGGCCCATCGGGAAGCGGGAAATCGACTTTTCTGAGCGCGATAGCAGGGAGGGTTCATGGGCAGGCGCTGAGCGGTTCGATTGTGGTGAATGAGAAGAAGCTGACGAGACCGGTTTTAAAGCGAACCGGGTTCGTGGCTCAGGATGATGTGTTGTATCCTCACTTGACGGTGAGGGAGACGCTCGTGTTTTGCTCGCTGCTACGCCTTCCGACGTCGCTCACACGGAGGGAGAGGGCGGCGGCGGCGGAGGCGGTTATGGAGGAGCTGGGGTTGTGTAAGTGTCAGGATACTATTATTGGTAATGCGTTTCTTAGAGGCGTTTCCGGAGGCGAGAGGAAGAGGGTCAGTATTGCGCATGAAATGCTGGTAATTATTCTTAACTTCGCCTTTTCATTCAGGATATACTCACCACATTATTACAATTGTTAATATATTCCTTCTTTTTACAGTGTAATTATAATGTGTGTATTTCGTTTTAGCAGGCTAGGGTCATTTTCACTGTTTGTTGTTGTGGAAAATTCACATTTTGGTGTAGGGTGGGTCCAACGAAATTAAGAATTTTAATGCGAAAATGACATCCTTGTCTTAAGGGTCAAAGATCGAAAGATTTATAAGGGACCTCTTTATCGATAAATAACTCGGCCAGTTTATTATTCTAACTTTTTCAGTTTACTCATAAGTTGAACGATGTTTGATTCTTTATAAATAAAATTGGTTTAGTGTTGTGCTTTTAATTAGAACTTTTGATGATAAGAGTGACCCATGCACCTTAAAACTAGCTAGTTGTAGCAATAGTATAGAAAGCAGTCAAAAGTGGAGGTTTCAAAACTCCAATAGCCAGATGCATTATTACTGCAATGATGATGAACCCAACCGAAAAAGGAAGGGTAAATATTAGGAATTGTGTACTCTTTGGTTTTCACTTTACATAAAAAGTGGAGGTTTCTTCACATTCACATAGTAAATACTTATATGATTATATATGGTTCAGGTAAACCCTAGCGAGTTCTACATATTGTCTATAATATAATGCATATGTCTTATCGAGTTCTGCATATCGTCTATAGTATAATGCATATGCCTTAACGAATTATGCATATGGTTCAGGTAAATCCGAGTGTGCTGATACTAGACGAGCCGACATCAGGACTAGATTCGACAGCAGCATACAGGCTGACGACGACGCTGATGAAGCTGGCTAAGAAGGGAGGGAAGACGGTGGTCGCATCGCTTCATCAGCCGTCGAGTCGTCTCTTTCAGATGCTCGACACAGTGTTGTTGTTGAGTGAAGGGAGGCCATTATACTTCGGTAGGTCAAATGAGGCCATGCCATACTTCAATTCTCTGGGTTACTCTCCTTCTTTCCCCATGAATCCTGCTGATTTCCTCCTCGATCTCGCTAATGGTACTTTACTTCTTCTACTCCCTCGTTTTCATCATCTTTACATCATTCAATTCCCTTCATTCATTCATGCGCCAAGCCGTTTCTTTTATTACTTTATTGCATAGCTTAGGTTGCTTTAATCGGAGTGATTCAATAAGCTACGGTTTTCGTTTATCTTAAGCTAGACATTAGGAATCTATTTAAGATTATGTTAATTAGGTCAATTTTAGGTCACACGGACACTTGCCAAAAAAGCTACCCTAACATTCTCGATTTAAATAATTAATTAATAGCTTCAACTTAATGGACGGTAATTAAGATTTATCTTTAAACTAGGATATACTCTGGTATATCTTTTCCATTATACTACAAGTCAATGTTAAATTACTCAAAAAATGGTCAATGTAGAATTAAATGATGTCGAACCTTACATTAAATGCGTTAATACTCTTTTCATGTCATGATACTTGTCCTGTTCCAAATTAAACATTGTTAGAAATTATTGCTATAAACCGCAATAATTTGGTTGAAAGAGTGGTAATTAGAATTTTGTGTAGATATATAATTGATTGGACACATAAAGAAGAAGTGATGGTGGTGAATGGTGATGGCAGTATGTTGGTGGAAGGTGGGGCTCCAGTGGGAGTAGCAATCATGTTTAAGCAACTATACTATACAATACTGTAGCAACAAAAGCACCACTATATTGAAAATACTTTAGAATAGTGGAATAAAGGCTTTATTATCATGGACGGACGGACGGACGCAATCTTTTAACAAGCCTTCCTCTTATTTTATCAACACGTGTCTGTGTACGTGTCTACTTTGCATTTTGGCCTGTCTCCTCTTCAGTTTCTCCGTATACGTTTTTCCCATCCAACCAAAATATTATCAAACTCATCATAATAAATCTCTTTCCTAGAATTCGATTCCCATCATCACCCTCTACATTACTTTACAAAAATAATTCATCAATCACGAAATCACTTGCGTAAAACGCATAAAGGGATACACGTACACTACTGTTCCATACTGCTTAATGTTCAAACTTCTACTTTCATAAATTACTTTATATACTGCGTTACAT
Organism: Oxyria digyna; assembly: GCA_029168935.1. Lineage (NCBI taxonomy): Eukaryota > Viridiplantae > Streptophyta > Magnoliopsida > Caryophyllales > Polygonaceae > Oxyria > Oxyria digyna. The sequence continues at coordinate 8,382,818 of JAPVLV010000024.1, forward strand.
TAATTCAAGTAACCGTCCTAATCTATCAAGACACGCACATTCTACACATGCAGACATATATAAGTATCTATTTACATGCAGACATATATTCACAATTTCATCATGACTAGGATTGCATTTAATGTATATACCAAGATATTAATTACGTGCCCTAAATGAGTTTGACACTTTAATCTGCTTCACCTATGAAAGGGACTTAGCTAGCTTGCACTAAACTACAGAATATTTGCCTTCTAATTAATCACACGTCTCTCTGTCTCTATGAGTTGTTATACCATTAATTCTACGTCAACTTTTTTTCATATAATTACATTGCATAACAAACTAAGCAATTTATAGATGAATTATACATATCGTATTTTGTTAATTGATATGAATATGCCCCTGTATATAAACATATTGCAGTCTTTTTGAGTTGTCACACACATTTTTATAAATTGGTTTTCTTACTTTTTTAAAATCATTTTTCCAAAAGATATATGCCAACTAAAGATACTTTGGGAGGAGATCGTGGTTGGCAATTCATTGGCACCACGTGTTAGGATGTCTATCGTCCAACCAACCAATTACGCATCAATATATACCTACTCTCTCTTCTGTTTCTATTTGTTTGTCCACTTTGACCAACTTACACTATTAACATGTCGATACAATTTGCTCGATTATTCTCAATCTATGAGAAGAAACATAGTTATATGTGATCTTGTTTGATTCGTCTCAATGAATACTTTAACATCAAGATTTTACAATTTTTTGTAATATGTAGTTAGGGATATTAACGATGCAAAACATGTCTCGACAAACGTAAAAAGTCAAAAATGGACAAACAAATAGGGACAGGAACTATTAGACAAACACTAGTTAACGATAATATATACACTAACTTTAACAATAGTTTTAGTTGTAGATGTGAGATACTCTGAAAACAATTTTAGAAAAGAAGAAATATATACATATACTTTAAGAAAAATAATAAAAGAAGTGGGTCAAGGCAAAGCAAAGCACCGAGCCATCAAAAGAAGTGTGACACCCACCATCACCAACAATATATGGTCTCTGCTTAATTTCCACATCTTTCTTTTGAAATTTCGGATTTGATAGCTTTTTATAAATCTATTCAACTTCATTATAAATATATAATATGTATCATATATCACTCACTAACCTTATGCTGAATCACGTCATTCATATTTTAAAGAAGAAACACATGCATGTATGGAATATGTGATTGGTCTTCCTCATACCATACTCAGTGCTCATACTTAGTCACGAAGTCTAAGATGCCTCGATCAAACGTTAAGAAATCCATCTCTCGATCATTTTTAAGTAAATACTAAATCCTAACACAAAGTACTCACTTAGAACACTTAAGACCAATATGTACGTACGTGACTTCAGATTAAGTTAGCCTTAAGTTTATGGTTGTTATGTTAGAACATTTGATTAGTCTTCAATGTTTTAAATCTAGAATTCAATATATATGATGCAGGTGTATGCCACATGGATGTTTCGACAACCGAAAGGGAGAAGCCAAACGTAAGACAAGCCCTAATTTCATCCTACAACAACCACTTAAGGCCAAAGGTAAAGCATGTTATGTGCTTGGAAACACCGAATGGCGACACCTCAATGGACGCGGTAGCCAACCACCAACCGAAACAACACATAGGGTCGGCGTTATCCACTTGGTTCAACCACTTTACAATCCTCCTCCAACGAAGTCTCAAGGAGCGTCGTCACGAGTCCTTCAACTCCCTAAGAGTCCTCCAAGTCTCAGCCGCGGCACTCCTTTGTGGCACCATGTGGTGGCATTCAGACTTCAGAGACGTCCAAGATCGTCTTGGCCTTCTCTTCTTCGTCTCCATCTTCTGGGGCGTCTTCCCTTCCTTCAACGCCACCTTTGCTTTCCCACAAGACCGAGCCGTCTTCCTCAAGGAACGAGGCTCGGGAATGTACAGCCTCTCTTCCTATTTCATGGCAAGGATAGTAGGAGACTTACCAATGGAGCTCATCCTTCCCACTCTCTTCTTGAGCCTCACCTATTGGATGACAGGGCTCAAGCCCGACCCTGCTTCGTTCATCTTAACCCTACTTGTGGTCTTGCTGTATGTGCTTGTGGCTCAGGGATTAGGGCTTGCTCTAGGAGCCATCATAATGGATGCCAAGCGAGCTTCGACTATCGTCACTATAACCATGCTCGCATTCGTGTTAACCGGAGGGTTTTACGTGCATAAGATGCCTCAGTGTTTTCAGTGGATCAAGTACGTGTCAATAACGTTTTATGCCTATAAGCTTCTGATTGTGGTGCAGTATGGTCATGGGGAAGCGATTTGGTCGATAATCGGATGCTCGCATGTGCACCATGCGAACGACATTGCCGGATCTTGTAAGTATCTTGAGGAGGATGTCATAGGCCAAATTAGCCCCATTGCATGTGTTGCAGTCCTTGGAGCAATGTTTTTCGGGTATAGGTTGATTGCTTATTTCGCCTTGAAGAGGATTAAAGTGTGAAAAAGTATGGATCACGTATATACGTACTCTCAAATGCCTTATTAGGGTAAGGCTGGATTTGATGGCTAACGATCGAGAAAGGGTGAAACCAAGAAGAATGCACTTGGCACGTTCTAATTTCCTATTTGATTACAATTCAATTGTTTTGTTTTCGGTATTAATGGTCGCGTCCGGATCAACCGATCGAGTATATCAAGGGAACCAAGAATTGAAGTTAGCTAGTTAGCTAACACATGTTTGTAATTAGAGAAAACGATTCTATATAGCTGCTGCCTTTGATGTAATATAATGGAAAACTTTAATTTGCCATTTTAAGTACATATAAGAACGGAAGAACCGATAAGCAATGATCAATTTCTTCTATGATAATGCCTCCTTACTTAGTAGATCTTTTACCTATTTTCTTTCCTTATTGTGAAGCAAAATGCCTTGGAGAACAATTGAGATCCTTGGTTCGCCTGCATGAAAGGGGGTGGGGATGGAATTCTTGATTCACATCCGACACTCGAGATTTGCGATCAATAAACTCTCTAATAGAGAAAAGAGAAGAGAAAATTGAAACTTACTCCCTCCGTTAAGAATTACTTGTCCATCTAGCAATTTTAAGGATAATTTATTGGTGAAAATTTTAGACAAGTATATCCTTCATAGTTTAAATAATGACAGAGAGAATAAAAGAAAAAATATTGAGAGAATAAAGGAAATTAAGAATCAATAACAATAGTTTCCTTCGCCATCGGAATCAAATCTGGTCTTGGAGTAAGGCCATATGGAACGACATTCATACTACCAAATGCTCGTTCATTTCTTGGATGTGTCTCCACAACCGCCTCAATACCAAGGGTAGACTTTCACGTTGGATGCATTTGGACTGTCTTCTCTGTCCCCTTTGTCGTCTTTCCAATGAAAGTGGTCATCATCTCTGGAATGAATGTTCGTTCTCCCTCTCGGTTCTCTCCGGCGTGCTGGACTGGCTGCGTATTACCCATCGTGAGCGCTCTATCCACGCGTGGTTCAAATGGATTGGTCATCTGCTTCCCCAAAATCCCTCCTTCAAAGTCGTTGTTGCGTCCTTCACCGCCCTCATCTACTTCATTTGGTATTGCCGCAACGATGTCGTCTTCAGCAATGACTCTTCTACTCCTCGTTCCTGCGCGAGACTGGTCATTGCTCACCTCCAGGGTTGTCTTGCTGCTCAGCATGTGAAACTCAATTTCATTTGGTAGAGTATTTGTCCTGAGCTTTTTTGTGCCCTGCTTTGCTTTTCTATCGTTGTTGTTGTTGTCCCTTATTGTTTTTCTGGCTTTGGTTCCTTCCCCTACATGTAACTCAAACATTTTAACATTTATTAAAAATAAAACAATAGGGTAAATTTGGAAAAAAGGATGTAAAATTATGTTAAAACACAAATATTTTTTAACAAATGATTTAGGCTACAGGGACAAGTATTTCTTAATTAACAGATGGAGTATATCACATTCTCACAAACACTTTGCATAAATGTCAACTTCTCAAAAAGTATAACAAAAGTAGCAACATGTTTGATAGTTTTGCCATTCTTATTTTATTGGTTTTCCATTTTCTTTTGGAAATTGTAAATAGAAAAAAGGTTATAATTCGAGAAAAAAACAAAGTAAAAAGCTAATGGGTAATCAATCATCTTCTTTCTAATGCTATATGACCTGCTACTTGGGTAGATAGAATTGAAGTGTTACCTGCTATATTTTGGCCCTGGTCACAAATTCTCCAAGGGAATCTGCAACCTCTTCGCCGCCTGTTTGGCGTCAAGTGCTTGACATTAGCGCGATAAAACCTGGACTTCCCTCGCTTATTAAAGACAGAAGAATTGATCTTCCCCTTGTTCGTTCATCATTGTTTCTACTCCGCTCTTTTCTCTTTGCTCATGGGTAAGCTTTTTCTTGTTGTGTCTTCTTCATTCTCTAACTAATGTCTTCCCCCATTCTCTGTTTTTGTGCAAACAAGTTGATTGACTGACAAAGGTGTAAGCTTGATATTTTTTGGCTGACAAAGGTGCAATTCATTTGTGTTTCTTTGTTTTCTGCAAAGGTCAGAACTTTGATATTTCAGTTGTGTTTCTTAGATTTGATGCAAAGCGTAGATGAAGTAAATATGTGTGTATAACGCGACATTTTTGGTGATGAAGAAGAAATAGAGTTGAAACAAAACTAAGTCTGTGTATACGAAAGATATTTAAATGTTTCGCTTTACGGTCTTAAAACATATATACAGAATAACCCTTTTACAGACAGACATTCCTATAGTATCTAAGACAAAGTCATAATATTGGTCTCTGTTTTATCTGTTTTTGTGCTTATTACTTCAAAAGCAATGTACGTTGGTTGAAGTGATAAACAACGGTCAATGGAAATTTTCGGAAAAAAATGTGGTAGTACGAAGGTGAAAGAGAAGTGATAGGCATAAATCTATCTGAGGATATGGAATTCCCTTCTCTAAAAAAGAAGTTGAGAGAAAAGGTTGTCGTTGATGCATCCCGCCAGTTACTAGAGATCAAATATCAGAGACCAATGAAGCCATGTACGCCTCCCATTCCTATAAGTGACAAGGACGATTAAAGAAGGTAGAAGATGGAGGGAAGCCCCCAGCTATTGAGCTCTATACAATCATTATAATGAAAGACATCAACGCCGATGTGAACCTTGAAAGTGTTGCCCCAAATCCTTCTCCTCATACACCTAAAAAGGCTACAATAGATCCAACAACTTCAACACCTCCAACCCCTGCAAATGGTGAAAGGAAGTTCCAATGGTTAGGTTCAGTCAAGAAAAAGATGCCTATGTCCGATTGGCTTTTACAAATGCCCGTCCTGCAAAGGAAGAAGTCCGTTCATTAGATGAAGTTATTGATGACGACAACAAAGCCTATTTAAGAAGACGGAATGAAGTGAGATCAAAAAGGAAAGGAAAGAGTCTCGTCGTCGCATAGGAAGATATTATATAAGTTAGTAGCGGTGATAATGATGATGTTCAAATTATTTCATCAAGAAAGAGAAGGAATGATTATGATGAGGATGATGTTTAAATTATTTCATCAAGAAAGAGAAACATTTATTATGATTCATTATGATTCATCAAGAAATAAAAGGTATGATGCACTTAATGAGGGTTTGAGAGGTGATGAAGATTTAAGAGTGCAAGACAGGGTTGTTGGTCTCGACGATCTGGATGATTATGTTTTAGACGATGCGGTTAATGAAATTCTTAAGGCGTATAGTTATGGCAGGCATGATGATGGATGGTATGATTATGATTTCAATGATTATGAGGGAGCTGAGGAAGATATTCAATTTGATGAAGGGCTGCACTCTGAGGATGGTCAAGGCGGGATGCTCTATATATTAGACAAGGAATTGCAGAAGATGCAAAATCCAACACAAATGTTGTTTAACAAACAAGTTCATGTTGGAGAGGCATTCACCTCTAGAGAGGAGATGATGAGTTGTTTACGTAATTTAGCAATACATAACTGTTACGAGATGAAGGTAATCAGGTCCAGCAGCGACACATATCTGGTGAAATGTGTGGACACTCAATGCAAGTTTATTTGTCGTGTGTCGAGCTCTAAGAAGACATGCTTATACGTGGTCAAAGCTTATAATCTAGATCACACACGTGGCATGAATATGTTACACAACCATGGTAAAGCATTAACTGCTAAAATGATCTCACGGAAAATACCACAAGTAAGATTTTTTATCTTTGATCACATTGAGTGTGGCTTATTCTCTCATTGTTTCATAATTGAAAACTTATCATACCGTCGGTTTTATTCCATATCTCAGGCTCATCAACGGAGGTGAGGGCCTCCAGGCTTCTCAATACAAGAGCACATGTTAAACAAGAAGTACATATAAGCTACTACAAAGCCAATCGTGCTCGTGAAGAAGCACGGGATATGGAACATGGTACGTCTCTAAAAAGTTATACATATATGTGCGGTTACATGTAAATTTTAGAGAAAGTGAATCCAGGAACATACACAAGGATAGTACCAGCAACCAACGACCAATTCAAGTTTGTATTATGGTCTTTTGATGTATGGAGAAGAGATACTCCACATCTGAAAAAGCTGGAGTTAATGTTGAAAAATAATGTTTTGGGAGAACTCAATGTTGAATGTCCAAGCATTACAAATTATGTAGTAAAAGCTGGAGTTACCAACTGGGAAAGGGCTCATTTTCATGGAAACAGATTCAACATAATGACGACTAACAATGCAGAGAGCCTCAATAAGCTGTGGAAAATCGAGCGTCAATGGCCTTTTCTTGCATTGTTTGATGGTATAATGAGGACCATTATAGATGGTTTTGTGAGAGACGGGAAAAGGCTGAAAAGTAGAACCAGATTTTGGCACTGAAATACTACAAAAAGGTAGAAGTGAATTACAGAAGGTCAAGAACCTTGAAAGTGGTGAGAATGAGTCAGGTTGAAGTAGAGGTTTTGGATGGAACTGATAGATACTTTGTTAACCTCGGGACTCAAACATGTGGTTGTAGAGAATTTCAGGTTGATAATGTCCCATGTGTTCATGCCATAGCTATTGCAACTAATAGAGATTTGCCGTGGTTGAGCTTGTACATCCCATGTTTAAGAATGCTATGGTGGTCGAGGTTTACAAAGGAAACAGTCCACCTGATCCCTCAAAGAAACTTTGACTAAGCAAAAGATCATTGATTATGTTACTGAGAAAAATGAGACCTTAAAGGTGTTTAGGACTAAAAATTCTGACAAAAAGAATGAGGTAAGAACCGAGGCTTTAATGGTGAATGGTAAAAATAAGAACAAGTATAAGGAAAAGAAAGATAAAAACATGAGTCTTCTAACTATTCTTGATAATGATAAGAGAAAGTGCGTGTACTGTAACAAAACTGGCCACTTCATTAAAGATTGTCATAAATTAGAAAAAGGATGAGTCTAATAAAGATGGTCAAGAGAACTCTAATTTTATGCTTGAATCTCAAGATTATGATGATTGTGAATTGCTTATGTGTTGTGATTCTCCTATTGATTATGACTGAGTGCTTGATTTTGTTTGCACTATGCATGCTACTCCTTATAAAATTTTGTTATCTCCTTAACATAGTGTGATGGAGGCAAAGTCATGTTAAGAGAGCATAGGGTCGTAGCAATTAAAGGATTAGGAAAAGTTCCCCTAACTATGCATGACGGTAAGATTAGGATTCTTCAAAATGTTAGGTGGGTTCAAGAACTTAGGAGATACCTATTGTTTGAGTCTGCTTTTGATGATCTTAAGTGTCAGATTATTACTCATAATGGTATAAGGGAATTTTCCAGAAATGAAACTAATCTTATTAAGGGAACTAAAAAGGATGGGTTGTACCATGTTTTAACCACACCTGAGTTAAATCTCTCCAAAATGGATAATGGTTTGACCTTAGATCAGACAAAAACATGGAATAATAGAATGAGGCACATAGGAAACAAGGCTCTTAATTATCTGCATAAGAATGGTTTAATTGATAAAGAACTTGTTGACCTAAGTTTATGTGAAGATTGTATTTTGTAAGGAAGACTAATAACTCTTTTTCTAGATCCTCTTATGCAGCCAGCAAACCCTTGGAGTATGCTCACTCCGACCTATGGGGTCCATCTTAGGTAAGTTCAGTAGGTGGTAAGAGGTATTTTATATCTTTTATTGATCACTACTCTTGGAAAGTGTGGATTTACCTATTCAAAACTAAAGATGAAGCCTTTACTGCCTTTAAGAACTGGAAATTTGTTGTAGAAAAGCAATCTGACTTGAAACTTTAGTGTCTTAGAACAGATAATGGTCTTGAATTTGGCAGTCACTTGTTTAATGACTATTGTACTCTAGAAGGGGTAAAAAGACACTTAACAATGCCTGGAACACCCCAACAAAATGGTATTGCAGAAAGAATGAATAGAGCTTTATTAGATAAAGCTAGATGCATGCCGATAAGTTCTGGTTTAAAACATTCTATGTGGGGTGAAGTTGTTACAACAGTTGCATACCTCTTAAATAGATCTCCTTCTTTTGTCATTGATTTTAAAACTCCTCAAGAAATATGGACTGGTAGAAAGCCAAATATCTCTCACTTGAAACCATTTGGTTGCAGTGCCTACTCACAAATTTCTCAAGGAAAATTAAAACCAAGAGTTCAGAAGTGTCTCAGGTTGAGTTATCCTGAGGGAGTGAAAGGGTACAAGTTAATCATTATTCAACCTCATGGCTATAAAGTGATCTTATATAGGAGTATTACCTTTAAAGAAAAATATTTTCATATAAAAATATTCTAACTGATGCTAGAAAAAGTACAGGTACCAAAGAAGCAGAAAGTGTAGAAGTGGTGACAAGTATTCACTTCTATATACCAAAAGGACCAATTGAAGTCCCAACAGAGGAGGAGTTCGACTTAGGACATCCCTCCATGAGTCAAAATGAATCTGAAGATGATTCAAGGGAAGTACCACCAAGCTTTGAACATCCCAGCTTGGAAAGAACAAGTGACTCAAACAGCAACAACCCTCAACATTTACGGGAAGGAAATATGGAAGTTATCTCTTCTAGAACACTAGTGTTATTCCATTTAAGTCTTCTGATATGCACAATGAATACAATGTGGTGTCTGAGCATGATTATTCTTCTATCTTTGTGCATGACTTGAATGAATATCAACTAACTAGGGATAGAACTCCCAGATTGAGAATTCCTAATAAAAAATTCTCTCTGAATAATGTTGAGTTTGTTGCTATGGCCACTACTGGTCTTATTGACTATGCTTTTATGACTGCCAATGTGATCAACAATAGCTATATCCCTTATAATTATGAGCAGGATGTTAGATGTTTTTAATCTAAGAAAGGGCTTAGTATTATGCATGATGAGATAGATTCTATGATGACTAAAAAAACATGGAATTTAGTACCCAAACCTGAAAATGCTAGGCTCATTGACTATAAGTGGATTTACAAAATCAAAGAGGATAATAGCTCTAAAGATCCACCTAGATATAAAGCTATATTATTAGCTAAAGAATTTATCCAAAGAGAGGGTATTGACTACAATGACATATTTGCTCTATTAGTTAAATATAAGACCATGAGACTTTTGGTTGTTATGTGTACTATATTTGATTGGGAGCTAGAACAAATGGATGTTAAGACTGCTTTCTTGCATGATGAATTGGATAAATCCATTTACATGAGACAACCTAAGGGCTTCATTGATAGCAAAAGTCCTGAGCATGCTGGTTTGTTAAAAAGATCCATCTATGGGTTAAAACAATCCCCAATGGAACAAAAAATTATTAATGATTGCATGAAGAATCTTTGTTTTCATAGCAGCAGTTATGATACATGCCTTTATTTTAATAATGTCAACTCTAATTCTCCTTTGTATTTGTTACTATATGTGGATGATATATACTTCTTATCTATAACTCTAGAGTCTTGATTGCTGGTGTTATGAAAGATTTAAAGTTGCATCTTGATATGAAAGACTTGGATGATGCCCAAATGATTCTAGGTTTTAGAATTGTTGGAGATAAGAAGAGAAAGTTGAAGAGATTATCTCAGACTGAATATGTTAAGAAGGTGTTGGACAAATTTAGTAGGGATAACTCTAAGCCTACCTCTATACCCTTAGGAGGGCATTTGGAGCTTAGTAAAGATAGTTGCCTTACAGATCCTAAAGAAATAGAGCTAATGTCTAAAGTGCCTTATGATGAAACTCGCTACAGACCCGACATGTCTTCGTTGTGGGCAAGATGAAACTCGCTGCGGGATTGTGCTGAAATCAGGAAAATTTGGTTAGCGTTAGCTGGAAGTAACATTGTTGCTGATTTTTGAATTGCGCTTCTACGCTCTCTGGGTTGCTGATAATCTTAACAAGGAAGTGGAGTGGGCTAGCCAATTCACCATAATGTTGTGGTTCACATGGAAGACAAGAAACCTATTAGTATTTGAAGGAGTCGACAACCACCTGACTCTCTCGACAACGGTGATTTCGCAAGGCCTACCTTATAAGGTAGATGCTACTCGGCTAAGGAGGACTGAAGCGACTCCTATTACTCGATCAGACACGGAGACAAATACTCACTGGACTAGACCACCAACGGGTTGGTTGAAACTTGATACATACGGTGCAAGTGGGATTCAGGTGGGGGTGTATTTCGCGACAGCTTGGGTAAGTTCGTACATGCCTTTTCTTTCAAAAGAAGCTAGTGGAGCCTTGCAGGCAAAGCTACAGGCTATTTCTCAGGGTCTTTCCATTGCATATGACTTAGGAATTCAACAGGAGACTAATCACAAAAGGACTTTTACGTGATCCAACATTATAGGAAGTTACTTAGGAATTCAATAGGAGACTAATACTCTTGCTCAACTTTTGTTTCCCTTTCTTGTCAATTAGTTTTTTTTTAATGTTCTTCCTGCTTTAATTTCACATTTGTTACATCTTGATTCTTTTTTTTTTTGAAAAAGGCTAAAACCGGAGTCTTACCTAAGAACAGGTAACAACACCTGACCATCCTCGCGGATGATCCTAAAAAGTCAGAGTAAGCACCAAGCAAACTCGAATGTATGAAGATAGGCGTCATAGTTCTGATATAAAAATCAGATAATACTTCATCTTGATTACAGGACATCACAATCTTTAGAAAATGCATGTTGATTTATGGCCTGGCCAAAAAATCAGCTGCTTTATTTGCTTCTATGAAGCAATGGAAAACTTGAAAATTATCGAATAATTTTAAAATATTTTTAATATCCAAAATTATATTATGAATTTCCCAAGGTATTTTCCAAATATCTTTAATAGAGTTTATCACTGTAAGATTATATCCTTCTATAAAAACATTTTTACATTTCATTTTAAGGGCCAACTGGACCGCATATAAAGGTCCTAATGCCTCCGTTACTAGCGGGGAGGGAGAGTATACTTTTTTATGGTACAGGTCAATAGTTGTACCTAAATTATTTCTGGCAATGCAACCAATATATGAATTATCTATAGATTGGAATGTTCCATCAAAGTTAAATTTTACCCAATCAGTTGGTGGTTTGTGCCATCTCATATTATGTGGTTTATTTCTGTTTTTATGGTTTTTCAGCTTAGGGCCTTTAGAAGTATTAGAAGATGCTTCCCAAAATTTGAATTGTTCAAAAGCTATTCTAAAAGGTTCCTTTATTATGTTTGTAGTTTTTCGGAATACTATTGCATTTCTATTAATCCAAAGAGAGTACCACATGAATAATAAAGATTCTAATTTATGTTTCTCTTTCTTCAGATTATTGATTACAGATGTAAGTTTCTCTATAAAAGATCCACCATTTTGATTTTGAATGTGAAATTTAAAATTTAATAGTCGTTCAAATCTTTGTGTTTGAACAATAGTATGGTGACATTAAAAAAATATGTGTTCTCTTGACTCTATCAGACTGTTGCACAGAGGGCACTGGGATGGAACTCTGTTGTAATATTTATTGAGTCTTTTCGTGGTTGGGAGATTATCAGAGATTATTTTCCAAAGAAAATTTAGATATCTGGGTTGTAATTCAAATTTCATAACCAATAGTATATATCGTTTGTTTTATAATTTTAGTATTGATGTTAAATTTTCTAGCTAAAGCAGTCGTAAATTTACCAGATTTATCCGGAGTCCATATTATTCGGTCCTCCATATTAGTTTTAGGAATGTAAATACATAAGATTTTTGAGACAATATGGCTTGGTATAATTTCATTCAATTTTGATATATCCCATTCTTTTGTATGTGTAAAAAATTCTGATACTTTTGTATTAATATTATTCTTATCAGAGTCAAAAAATTCTCTAAGATTTGTATTTGATATCCAATTATCAGTCCAAAAGTTTATATTATTTCCATTACCAAATTCCCAACTAATACCTTTTTGAAATTGTTCTCTGAGATGTAAGAGTCGTGAGAATTACCAAGATTGTTTATTTTTCTTTTTGAATGTAAATAAATTATTGTTCTGGAGGTATTTTTGGTATATAATTTGCACCCATATATTATTCTGTTCCGTTATAAGTTTCCATAATAACTTCTGCTGTAGAGCATTATTCAAGTCTGTTGCTTTATGTAAGCCCAATCCTCCACAATCTTTAGGTCTACAAATGTTATCCCAAGAGGTAATTGCACGATAGTCCGGATTACTATTATTCCAGAAAAAGTCTTTAGCTACTTTATCAATTTGTTCACATATTCCCTTAGGAAGAGAAAAGAATTGCATTAGATGATTTGTTTTAGAAAAAATATTTGATTGTATAAAAATTATTCTACCTGCTTGCGAAATCGTGTTAGCCTTCCACCTAGATAATTGTTTTTGCATTCCTTGTACCGCGTACTGAAATCAATCATTTTTAACTCTACCTCTTACTATTGGTATACCAAGATATTTCTCCATAGATGTTGTTTGTTGCATATTAAGTATTGAAGCCAGAGCTCGTCTCTGTTCATTAGAGATATTAGATGTTGTCTGAAAGGAACTTTTATGATAGTTTATTGCAAGACCAGAGAGGTCTGTAAATTTTTGTAATAATTTTTTTAATATAATTCATATTATTCATATTTGCATTAGCAAAAATGATGGTATCATCTGCAAAACATAGAAATGGAATACGTGTACCATTTCTAGTTAATTGTATACCGACTTTGTGATTAGTTTTATTAGCTTCTATTTGTAATGTTATTGCCAAGTACTCCATAACTAAGATAAAAATAAAAGGTGCTATGGGATCACCTTGACGTAATCCACATTTCGGTTGGAACGTTGGACCGGGTTCATTATTAACCAAGACAGCGAAAGAGGCAGGAGTTATACATGTCATGACTTGATCTATCCATTTCTTACTAAAACCAAAAGAAGTAAGAATTTTAATCATGAAAGGCCATTGAACTTTGTCATATGCCTTTTCCATATCTAATTTTAAGGCTATCCATCCTCGCTTACCTTTTTCTTTTGGTGAAAGGAGTGAAAGATTTCATGAGAAATTAGAATGTTATCAAAAATTGATCTATCTTGTACAAAAGCAGCTTGACAAGGATGGATCAGTTTGGGAAGAAGTTTTTGGAGTCTATTTGACATTAATTTTGTGATTGCTTTATATATTGTGGAGCATAGACTAATGGGCCTGTAGTGATTAATAGAAACTGGATTATCTATTTTTGGTATTAAAGCAACAAATGATTGGGTACAGTCTTTTAATATTCTTCCAGAGTGGAAGAATGCCTGGATTGCTTGAATAACTGAATTCCCAACAATTGGCCAAAAATGTTGGTAAAATTCAGCATTAAAACCATCTGGTCCTGGAGTTTTATTATGAGGTAGTTCGAATATAACTTTTTTTATTTCTGTCTGTGACGGTTGCTTCAATAAGATTTCATTATCATCTTCAGAAATGAGGGTTGGTATTTTTTGGAAATCATTATCTGATAAGTTTATTATATGTAGAGGTTGAAATCTATATTGTAAGTCATTTGTAATGGCCGGTTTAATGTCTTCAGTTTTGTAGTATATCATTTTGTTTATTGATTCATATGAATTAATTTTTTGTTTATAAGTTCTTACTTTTACCACTATCTGAAAATATTTTGTATTTTTGTCCAAATCTTTAAAGTTTGTGATCTTAGCTCTTTGCTTCCAATAAGTATGTTGAAATTCAAGAAGTTTATTGTACTTTGTAACAAACCTATTATACAAAGGGATTTTATTTAACGATCCTTGTTGAAAACATTCTGTTTGTAACTTTTGAAGTTTAGTCTCTATTATTTTAAGTTGCTCCTGAACGTTATTTGTGTTCCTCTTGGACCAATTTTTAGTTTCATTTTTGAGTTTCTTCTGTCTCATGAAAAGTTTATACATGGCTGACCCTGAATACTGAAAATTCCATATTTTATTAACTAACTTTTTATAAGATTCATTCTGTATCCAAGTATTATCAAATCTGAAAGGATAAGTTTTTATGTATATATTTTCACCTAATTGTAAAGTAATACAGCAGTGGTCTGAAGTAGTAAACGAAAGATGTGTTAGTATAATATTGCTATAATAATTAATAATGTTAGGATGTATAAGTGTCCGATCAAGTCGTTCTAAGATAGTGGAATTAGTATTTTTATTAGTTCTTTTCCATGTAAATGGATAGCCTTGGTAATTTTGATTTAATAGTCCATGATGGGATATAAACGAGTTGAGTCTAGAAAATCTAGTGTTTGTAGGTGCTTCTCCACCTTGTTTATCTTCAGCTTGAAGAATATCATTAAAATCACCAATAATAATCGGAGGTTTATCAAATTCTACGATAAGGTCAGATATAGAATTCCAAAAATCCGTCTTTAAATGTTCTTTACTTGGTGCATAGATGAATATTATAATAAATTTAGTATACAGTTCTTCATACTTTAAGATTATAGTGTTCATTCCTGTAAATATAATATTACAAAATTCAGCTTTTTGAAAATTAGAACAAAGAAGCCACAGGCCCCCCTTCGTACCATTAGTAGGAGAAACGAAAATGTTTTTAAAACCCATTTTATTAATAAACTGGCTACTTGGTGTTTCATTGTTTTTTGTTTCTGCTAAGCAAAATAGGTCGATGTTATACGTTCGTTTAATGTAAGATAATTCTGTCCAGAAATGTAGACGACGTACTCCCCTACAATTCCAATATGCAATTTTCATTTTATAACTTGTTTGTGGAAGAATAGAACCATGTATTTTAGACACTTTGTAATCCAATAATTTATTTCATTACAATCTAGCTTGATATATATATGAAAGTTAGGTTGCCAATTTTTTGTATAATAACAACAGATTTCACGATATATCAAGTAACAATTAACGTACTTCTTGTACCTATAGTGCACTTTAATTTTGCATATATAACCATTTTTGAAATGATTGCTACAAGAGCTCTTGTGTCTATAGATGTCATTGTTCCAGTTCTGTATTCGTAGATACAAATGTCGAAAATAGGAGCTTGTAATGAATTTATTATAGCACGTTCTATGAATGTTATGATTCCTACTATTCATTACATATAAAATATAGAGGGAGAGGTTTATTATGTTATGGGTAAAGTGATTATAAGTTGAAACCTTAAACTTATTGCTATTGCTATTGCTATTACTGTCTAAGTGAAAGAATAGATTTAAGAAAAATTGACAAGAAGTAAAATTCATTCTGCTGATGTTAGACTCCATTAAATGTTCCAGGTGATGAGAATGATTATTAATTTCTTCATAATGGCGATGAACATAAAAGGTTGGATAGTTGTTATAAATCAAAGTGAGCTATCAGTAAACTTTTAAAGTTTAACCAAAGAGTCAACATAACTCCCATATTGAAGTAAATGAATCTAATGATCCTAAATATGTTTACAGAATTACTGAAATAGGGAAGACAAGAAGTATAACTACTATTATTCTTTGTATTGTGATCAGAGGATCCCGGGAGTACACTACAGTCGTTTGTATCAGTATGTTTATATTCTGAGAGCACAGTCAAATTATTAAGAGTATAAATCATACTCATATTACCATAGAGAGTGGTAGTATCAATACATTTGTTAAAAAGCACACTATTCAAAACCGAAGTATTACATAAATGAATACTGCAGATTTTCCCACTTACATCATAATAGATATAGTTACAGATGGTTCCACATTTGTTAAGAAAGTGTTAAGTAAAAGCTGTGATAGTGTTGAAGAAGTCAAGATTAGTCAGATTATGACTAATATTAGAATTTCTAAAACAACCATTGTTACAATTCAGAAGATTATTGTCATTGTTATGGCTGAAATAGTGTCTTGAACTTACTTCCTGACCAGTCAAATATTTACAACACTTTTTCTTTCGAACTTGGAAAATAAGAAAGTAAAGAAATCCTTTGAAGAAAGAATGATAATGATCCAGTTTATCGGGGAGAACCTCTTTACAGAATACCTGAGACAGTGAAATTACTTCTCTTGAAATTTTCATAAATTGAACCAAAGATTAGGAATCGAAAACAGACAGTCTTGTGATAATGGATAAAGAGAGTTAAGCAGCAATAGTTACTAATCATCATACCATAAATCTCGAACCTGATTACAAAACTTCCACAACAAAAATCGTCTCTGTTATGAAACCAATAGCAAATCTGATGTTGTAAAAGAGAATCACTTATGTAACTGTAATTATGAACTGGGTTATAAACACAGCTGCAAGGATTATTAAGAGAAAGAATGGAATAATACTTACCTGATTTATACCATACAAACCAGTTGCACATCAACACACAGTCAAAGATGTAGGCCTCCTCATTCCAAATAAGATCCCTTGTGTGACTATATTTGACAGATTTTAAAGATCGTAGAGGCAAGAAGTTTTGCTTGTAACCAAAGTTGTGATCATGGTTGTATACAGGATTGTTAATGTTGAAGCTACAGCTGAAGTAAAGTTCCTTCTGGTTTTGATGGTAACAAACATTCCTACTAATGTATACTTGAGTGTTTCAGGATGTCTACTCTGAGCAGGAACGTTACTCAACAGAGGCGAACTAAATAAGGAAAGAAATGGCTGAGAAGAGAATGACGAAGAAATCTCGTTTCCTTTATGGAAAATATGATTGAGCTGCAAAGATTTCATGAAGATCTTAAGGAATAAGATATATTTAAAAGATGGAAATAATATCTTCTTATGCGAAAGATATATTTTCCATAATCTTGTTTATTTCCTAGTTTAAACCTAGTTTTATCTTTGCTATATAAACTAGTCTTAGGCTTGGGAATTAATAGACGATTGAGTGTGATTAACTTGTGCGAATCAAGTGTGATCGTCCATAAGAAGAACAAGAAGAAAAGAGAGAAAGGGTGAGCAATACTTTGTCTTAGGCGTTGAGTTTGGGCTCGAGTGAAAGAAGAGATTCGTGATCGTAATCCTTGCTTTCTTTTGTAACAAACAAGAAATCAATAAGATAAGTATACTCATTCAAATCCTTCAAGTGAGAAGCTTGAAGGTAGTGGTTTTGCTCAACTATTAGTGGTTGAGGTTTCCACTCTAAATACTTGTGTTCTTCTATACTTCCTGCGTTAATATTCCGCTGCTACACCTCTGAAGGAACAATACACTTTGTTCCCTCAGAAGTAATTGAACTAACGATCCAACAATTGGTATCAGAGCCTGGTCTCTAGATTGTTACCCTTGCAGGAAGAATGTCAGGAACAGCCATCAACGACTCCTTTTGGAAGCCACCAATGCTCAAATCAGGAGAGTTCTCATACTGGGTGGAACAGATCGAATCACATATCTGTTCCCTGCATGGACAGATGTGGAAGATTGTAGAATTTGGAGATGTGAAGATTCTCGATCCCTCAGATGAGACTGGAGGAACACTCAAGAAAAGAGAAGATTATCAAGATGCTGACTACAAAGTCTTGGAGCTCAACATGAGAGCAAAGAAGGTCATACTCGCTGCCCTTGGTCCATCCGATCAAAGGAAGGTTCTAAAGTACAAGACTGCTCACGACATATTCAAATCCCTCAAAAGGATGTATGAGGGGAATGAAGACATCAAGAAAAATAGGATCTTGACTCTCATCAAGGAGTATGATAGTGCTGTTCAAGGAAAGAATGAGTCTTTGGATGACTACCATTCACGTTTCCAGGGATACGTAGGCCAACTCGAGTTCTTAGGGGAAACGATCCCTGAGTGGAAACTGACACATCAATTTCTTCAAGGATTGTCCTCTAAATGGGACGCGTTCTCTCTTGCACTCCAAGCTCAGAATGATATCAAAAACATCACCTTGGAGGAACTAGTTGCTCGTCTCCAGAGCAACGCAGGGATTCAACAGAGCAAGATGCTACGAAGGGAAGGAGAGAAGGCAGAGAAGTCCCAGAACATTGCTCTAAAAATCGAAAAAGCCTTCGATCTTGCTCAGGAAGAGGACGAAATTGTTGATAAGGATGAAGAAGTTGCTCTCTTCACAAGAGCCTTTCGAAGAGTTTGGAAGGATAGCAGAGAAAAACAACGTCTCCCTGACGGGAACAAAGACATGAGTACTATCATCTGCTATCACTGCCAGAAGAAGGGACACTTCGCGAGAAATTGCTTCAAAAAGAAGGGAGGAGATGCAAATGTCCCTCAAAGGGAAAAGAAGGAAGCAATGATTGCAACATGGGGGACATCTGACTCTGAAGACGAATTTCTCTACACTCCCAAGGAAACGTGTCTAGTGGCTACAGGAGGGACTTCAGACTCCAAAGAAGAATCTCCCTACACATGTCTTATGGCTACAGGAGAAAAATCCGAAGATGAGGTAAACACTTCTGAATTTGATTCTTTCTTAGAAAACAAATCAAAAGCTCAGATTATTAGGTTCATTCATTCTCTAGGAAAGGAACAAAGTAATCTGAATTCTTTGATCGATGAGAAGGACGAAACCATTTCATGTCTGATTGAGGAAAACCAGCTTTGGGCTTCTAAGGTTGCTAGACTTGAAAAGGCTTCGTTCCCTTCGTCGGACTCATGCAAATCCTGTCCTAAGTATGTGTCTGATATAGCTTCCCTGGAAAGGAAAATTGTCATTCTTGAATCTGAAATTAAAACTTTGACTGAGGAAAATTCAAAATTTGCTAAGAAAGCTGATGAATTTCTAATAGAGGAAGAAAACAAAAGGAAAATTTGGTTAGATGAATATATCACCTCTAAAATTGATAAGGAGAAGGATGATTTCTCTAAACGCTTTGTACCACGTGCTGGATTAGGCTATGATAGCACCTCTTGTTCACCAACTGCCATCTCGTCTCCTGGTATACAAAATTCCCTCTGTCATAAGGGACCCTGTGGAGGATCAATTACACATTGTTCCCACAATGGTTCTGAAGATAAAGGGAAGAAAATTGCTCAGGAAGAGAAGATGTGGTTTGATGGACAGAAGGCCTATAAGATATGGCAAAAACATGCAAATAGCACCAAGCCAGTAGAGGTGGATTTTAGGTCTAGAATTGAAAACAAAACCATCTGGCCTAGACAAAGTAGGTATGTCAATCTGAAACACCACAGGGTTTGCTGGTACTGTGGTGAGTCAGGACATCATCAACAAGAGTGTTGGAAAAAATCAAGAGATGAGGAGATAGCCTACAATTATTGCAATAATTCTTCCGTTAGGAACACTCCCAGGATCAAGGTTGTTTTAAAAGATAATGAGGATAGAAAATTGTTCTTCATCCCAGGTAAGCCTAGGCTTGCCTGGGTGCGCAAAAACTAATCCCTTACTTGCAGGATGGAAAGAAGAAGAGTTCCTGGTATATAGATAGCGCTTGCTCAATACACATGACTGGGAACAAAGCATGGTTTATATCTCTCCATCCTGAAAACAAAGGTTCTATAACCTTTGGGAACAACAGTAAAGGGGAAGTAATTGGCATGGGAAAGGTAAGGATCTCTGACAATCTTGTTGTGAATAACGTTACCTTAGTGGATAACCTGACCTTTGATCTATTGAGCGTACGTCAAATGTGCCAGGATGGTCAAAATAGGGTTATCTTTACTACTAATGAGTGTTTGGTGGAGAATGTTGAGACAGGGAAAGTTCTCCTCAGGGGAATCATAGAGAACAACCTTTACAAAGTAGATCCATCTTTTATCCCTGAAGAGGAACTGTGCCTTTCTGCACAATCTGAGGAATCCAATCTATGGCATCAAAGGTTCTCTCATGCAAGCCTTAGACTTCTACACAAACTTCACAACAAAGACCTAGTTATTGGTTTACCAAAGATAGAAAGTCAATCTGAAGAGGTGTGCATTGCTTGCACAAGAGGAAAACAAGTAAGATCATCCTTTAAATCCAAAAACCTGGTAAGTACCTCTGAACCCTTAGAGCTTATTCACATGGACTTGTGTGGGCCTATGCGCACACCCAGCCGTGGGGGAAACAAGTACGTGTTCGTCATTGTAGATGATTTCTCTAGGTTTACTTGGACTATTTTCATTGCTTCAAAGGAGGATGTGTTTGATGAGTTTGAATTTTGGTTATATGCTATTGAAAATCAATCTGGATTTCATCTAAGGGCTATACGCACTGACCATGGTACAGAGTTCGAGAACTCCCGGTTTCTTTCCCTGTGCAGGAACAAAGGCATAAATCATAATTTTTCTGCACCAAGAACGCCTCAACAGAATGGAGTTGTTGAAAGGAAGAATAGGACTCTGGAGGATATGACAAGGACAATGCTAATTGCGAGTGGCTTGCCAAGAAACTTCTGGGCTGAAGCACTCAACTCTGCTTGCTATGTACTGAACCGTGCCATGTTGAGACCTATGATTGAGAAGACACCATATGAGCTGTTCAGAGGAAGGAAGCCGAACATTTCCCATCTAAGAGTCTTTGGGTGCAAGTGCTTCGTCCACAACAATGGAAAGGACAATCTGGGCAAGTTCGATCCGAGAAGTGATGAAGGAACGTTTGTGGGTTATTCCACACATAGTAGAGCCTACAAAGTTTACAACAAGAGGACAAGGAAGGTGGAGGAAAGCATCCATGTGGTCTTTGATGAAAAGATCATGGCAGGTAACGTTGTCCATGATCCAAATGCTCCTCCACTGACTGAAGCAGACAGGGAACAGTTCAATCTCGCTGATGCTGAGGAATTCATCCCCACTACGGACATGAACATTGAAGAAGAAGCATCCCCAGATCAAGATGCAAGTGTACCAAATGGAGATTCTGAAACTCAGGGGGAACAACTATCCCCATCTCAGGACCAATCCCCATCTCAGGAACAATCTGAAGAAGCTACACACCATGAAGAGGAAGAAACGCGACGCAGCACTCGTATCCATGGGCCCCCATCAAGACTCATGGACTACGTATGCAACTGTGCTTCGCTTCCCTCCTCTGATATATCTCCAGAACCCAATGAGAAGGTTTGTTCCATACTTACACTAGATCCTACATATCATGCCTTCTGTGCTTTTGTCTCCACAGCTGAACCAAGAACAGTGAAAGATGCCCTAGAAGACCCTGAATGGGTCAATGCTATGCAAGAGGAACTTCATCAATTTGAGAGGAATAAAGTATGGAGACTAGTTCCCAGACCTAAGGATCGCTCCGTCATAGGTACCAAATGGGTGTTCAGGAACAAGATGGATGAGAGAGGACAAGTGATAAGGAACAAAGCAAGACTGGTTGTAAAAGGCTACAATCAACAAGAGGGAATTGACTATGATGAAACCTTTGCGCCAGTTGCAAGATTAGAAGCAATACGCCTCTTGATCGCCTACTCTGCCCACTATGGATTCAAGCTGCAACAAATGGACGTCAAGACAGCGTTCCTGAACGGGGTACTAAAGGAAGAAGTTTATGTGGAACAAACACCTGGATTCGAAGATTCTTCCTATCCTGACCACGTTTACATACTTGATAAGGCACTCTATGGTCTGAAGCAAGCTCCTCGTGCCTGGTATGAAAGACTTTCTCAATTCCTCTTATCTCATGGTTACGTAAGAGGGGAAGTAGACAGAACTTTATTTCTATTAAGAGAGGGAAAGCATACCTTGGTAGTACAGGTATATGTGGATGACATAATCTTTGGTTCCACCAACGAGCACTTAGTTACCAAGTTCACAAAGCTGATGGAGAGTGAATTTGAGATGAGTATGGTGGGCGAACTTAAGTTCTTTCTAGGCCTACATGTTGTCCAAACAGAGGAAGGAACAAAGGTGCATCAACAAAAGTACCTACGAGAGTGCATCAAGAAGTTTGGTATGATGGATGCAAAGAATTATTCAACTCCTATGTCCCCAAATGACTCAATAGGAATGGATGTTGACAAGAAAGAAGCTGATCAAAAGGTCTATCGTGGAATGATAGGCTCATTGCTTTATCTAACCGCAAGTAGGCCTGATATCATGCAAAGTGTATGTTTTTGTGCTAGATTTCAAGCAAGTCCTAGAGAAACTCATGTCATTGCTGTGAAAAGGATCCTGCGTTACCTTAAGGGGACTGATGATCTATGTCTGTGGTACCCAAGAGGGGGAAGTCTTGAATTACTAGGGTACACAGATGCTGACTTTGACGGACACAAGCCAGATAGGAAATCAACATCTGGGATGGCTCAATTCCTTGGCCCTTGTCTTGTGTCTTGGGGATCAAAGAAACAAACCACTGTCGCCCTTTCCACTGCCGAAGCTGAGTATGTCGCCGCCGCAGCTTGTTGTTCTCAACTCATATGGCTCAAACAACAGCTAAGTGACTTTGGCATCATTTTAGGTAACGTTCCTATACTTTGTGATAACACCAGTGCTATTGATATTTCTAAGAATCCTGTGCAGCACTCTAGGACTAAGCATATTGACATAAGACATCACTTCCTTCGTGATTGCGTGGAGAAAGGGATTGTCTCTATGGAACATGTCCGCTCTGAGGATCAAATCGCGGATATCTTCACAAAGCCACTAAACAAGGCTCCCTTTGAGAAATTACGTATGGGTCTAGGTATGATTTCTCTCAACTAATCTTGATCTTCCTTGAAACCCCCAATGATTGGAGAAATTAGTGAGTTTATTCATCTTGAGTATTAGTCCTTCAAGCATATTAATACCTGCTCTTCTATGAAATAAACCTGAGTCCTTTGAACTGCTTGCATGATCTATACGTGATTAGGAAAGATACCTTGCTAGAGATTGAAATTGATAAATGCATGATTCCTTAGGCAAAGGTCTTATTTTCAACCCAAAAGATCCCTCTTGATGTACTGATCCCTCAATACAAGCCCAAAGGATAGAGGGAATCTACGGCCACCCTATAAACCTTCATGATCGATAGTCCTATGAGCCATGTTTTCCATCCACAACTGGACTCCCTCATCATGATATAAAATGTTTTAATTCATATTATGTGATATTTTTCTATGTGATGTTCTTTTGTACCATCTCTGGTAAACATACCCCAAGCATCACAATACCTTCGATATCAGATTGAGAAAGGAAAGGATAAGGGTTGAGATTTGAAATTGCTGAGGGGATTAATTGCTCTGAGGTGACAGATACATGCACACGGCAGAAGCCTAAAGGGCTAGAATAGGTTCTGGAACCGAGAAAGTAATGATGGCTTTTGAGTTTATTTGATTGGAGGAAAAAGCGGCACAATTATGGAAAAACCGTTCAGATTTGGAAAAAGGATTTTTGAATTTGAAAAGTGTGATCTGGTGTTCAGATATGGAAAATTCGGCAAGTATTTAAATGTTTCTCCCAGATCTCCATCGTCCACAACTTTTCTCTACCCTCTCCCAAACACAAACTCTCTCAGAAACCCTCCCTGCAACAATGGTGAACACCACATCTGTTTCTCTCACAGGGAATGAAAGCCCAGAGACTCTACGTCGCATCCTGGCTTCCCTGGGCATCCCCACAGAATCCCCAAAGCCACAATCCCCAGCCAAAGAACCCACATCCCCACCAAAAGAAACCCCCAAAGAACCTTCATCGTCTCCTAAAGAAACCCTTCAAGAACCCTCGCCGGCAAAAGAAACAACACCGCCGGCCACACCCACCTTATCCCAGTCTAGTACCTCTACTGAAAAGTTAGCCTCCCCTACCACTGAAAAAATCCCAAGCCCCATCTCTCAAGAAAAAACCCAACAAGAAACCACGCCTAGCCCTCCAAACTCCTCTCTCCCACAAACTGACCTAATCCTTGCCGAAATCCAGGAGGAGAACTCGCCCTTATTTAAGGGAAAGTTCCCTGAAATTCTAGAGCTCAGTGAGGAAGATGACGAGCCTCAGGAACCAGTGCTCAAAAGAGCAAAAGTGGAGCCTTCTCGTCCACGTACAAGGAGCGCTGCAGCCAAGCCACCCAAAGGAAGGAAAGTTCCCAAACAAGTGGCTGCAGGAAAGGCCTTGGGGAAACGAACCATCATCAGAGACCTTCTGTTTGATGAGGAGTTTCTGGTCGCCAACAGGATGGACATCCTGGTGGACATCATACGCCACCAAGGTTGGGAAAATCTATTCTGCACTGCTCCAAAGGTGAATGAGGGGATGATAAAGCAGTTCTACAGCTCCTTCACCATTACTGAGAGGCCTCACGCCATACAAGCCTCCTTCGTCCTTGGGAAGGACACCCACGTGGTCTCAAGCACCGAACTGGGAGTCATACTCGGGGTTCCTCACGAAGGATTTGAAGAGTACGTCAAAGGGCAGTGGCCAAAAGATATAGGGCTGGCTGCTATCCAAAGGGTTTCACAGGATTACTCAACTGAAGTTGTTGGGGAGATGACCACTTCGTCCATGGGGGTAGCAAACCGGATCTTGCACAGCTACCTTATAAGTAACATTACCCCCAGAGAGCAGAAGCGCACAACCATTCTCATTCAGGACTGCCTTCTCATGGACAAGCTCCTCCTCAGGCAAGCCATTAATCTACCAAAGATTATTATGCTACACATGGCCCATGCCAGGAGGAACGATAGGCATGGTCTTCCCTTCCCAGGAGTAGTAAAGAAGATCCTAGAGTACCTGAGGGTGTATGAAGCTGGTCCCTCTGAGGTTGTGTTTGCTAGGGAGTTGGCTGAAGCAAATTTAAGGAAGATGAAGTTTGAGAAGAATGAAGATGGTGATTGGGTCCGCTCTGCTGAATTTTGTGAAACAGAGCATGTAACTGAGGACCCTCCACAGGAACAGAGTGAAGAACCAACTATGGTCTATCAACATCAGAGGATGGAAGAGTTGTGCTCACTGGTTGCCACCTTGACTGAACAACAAAGGCTTCTGGTGAATGAAGTTGCTGCCTTGAAGGCTGAGATACGTCGTTGGACGTCATCCAACTAGAGGTTCCCTTGGCAGTATAACAGTCTCTTCTCCACACCTTTCCTCCTCTATCTGACCCCCACTCTCTGTTCCTAGCACATCTATCCTTCTTCTTTTGCGCTTATTGTACCCTTTGCTTAGGGTTTTATGTGTCTTCTTTTAAAAATTCTCTATGCTTGTGTTTTCTTTTCCTTGTCCAGTATCTGTATCAGCGTCCGTTCTTATGACGCTTGTTTAAATCTATGATTAGTTTGTTTTGATGAGTTCTGGAGTTCTTTTATTTCAAGTACATGTTTAGACTTACTTTTTGATGATGCCAAAAGGGGGAAGAAAGGAACGGTCAAGGTTTGAGGGGGAACATCTGTACTTAATCCTTATAAGTAACGTTCCCTTAGGAGAATTGTTTAGATGTGTTTTGGAAGTATTCAATGAGTATGTTTGTCACCATCAAAAAGGGGGAATTTGTTGAAGCTACAGCTGAAGTAAAGTTCCTTCTGGTTTTGATGGTAACAAACATTCCTACTAATGTATACTTGAGTGTTTCAGGATGTCTACTCTGAGCAGGAACGTTACTCAACAGAGGCGAACTAAATAAGGAAAGAAATGGCTGAGAAGAGAATGACGAAGAAATCTCGTTTCCTTTATGGAAAATATGATTGAGCTGCAAAGATTTCATGAAGATCTTAAGGAATAAGATATATTTAAAAGATGGAAATAATATCTTCTTATGCGAAAGATATATTTTCCATAATCTTGTTTATTTCCTAGTTTAAACCTAGTTTTATCTTTGCTATATAAACTAGTCTTAGGCTTGGGAATTAATAGACGATTGAGTGTGATTAACTTGTGCGAATCAAGTGTGATCGTCCATAAGAAGAACAAGAAGAAAAGAGAGAAAGGGTGAGCAATACTTTGTCTTAGGCGTTGAGTTTGGGCTCGAGTGAAAGAAGAGATTCGTGATCGTAATCCTTGCTTTCTTTTGTAACAAACAAGAAATCAATAAGATAAGTATACTCATTCAAATCCTTCAAGTGAGAAGCTTGAAGGTAGTGGTTTTGCTCAACTATTAGTGGTTGAGGTTTCCACTCTAAATACTTGTGTTCTTCTATACTTCCTGCGTTAATATTCCGCTGCTACACCTCTGAAGGAACAATACACTTTGTTCCCTCAGAAGTAATTGAACTAACGATCCAACAGTTAAGATCAGAAACAGAGGGAGAAATAAGAAGTTTCTCAACATCATTCTGAAGCCAAAATCGGAAGGATCTTTGTGTGTATCCATAGTTGTACTCAAAGTTGTAATCAGAAGTGTAAACGGAGTTGTAATCAGAGTTGTATACAGGGTTGTTGAGAGGTAAAAGAGAGAAAGGAGAAGGAGACCTACCTGGACCATGCCAACATGATCGGGAGAAGCCAGTCTTCAGGGCGGTTGTCGGTGTAAGATGATCGAGAACATTGAAGAACGACGTGGAAGAATACAAAGTGGAAAGAGAAAAAGAAGAGAGAGGAGGGAGTTTTTTATATTTGCTGTACACTGGTAACAATGTTAAATCTTGATTCTTAACATCCGTTTTGGCTAATATAATAAAACTTCAACGGGTTGAGCCCGTTTTCATGCCCAAAAAAACAAACAAATAACCCGGACCTAAGATCCCGGTTAGTTTCCTCTCACAAAATGCCCGCACCCATCGATCTGAAGCAAAAACAAACAACTCCGTTTTGACGGCGGCTGCGTTTGAGCACGACCCGGTTTATAAATGTCAACCCCCCATCCCCCTGCACGCAAAAGGCCAAATTCACATCCTGCCTACATATAAAATGCAAATCCTTTTTCCTCAAACACACGCAGAAAAATTCAAGTCAAACTCGAAACTTGGCTTGCACAGAATAATCAAACACGATGTTGCAATCAACCCAATTATCCACACCACCAGACGACTTCTTCTTCGATTTTAAAATGGAGGTCGAGAAGTCTTCTCAACACCCATTATAAGTCTCCTCCTCCTTCAACCTCACCTTCAACCCATCTCTGATCATGGCTGATTCTCTTATAAACCTTATCCTTTACTATATACCATTGATTTTCTTTATCTGCGGCGGAGATGTTGTTTATGGGAGGTTTGTGGTGGAGAAGAACAGCGTCTCGGTTATAGCTCCAGCTGAGTTGAAATCAATCCACGATGGTGCTATCGGAAACTTTGGGGTGCCGGAGTACGGTGGGTCCATCATCGGCTCGGTTGTCTATCCTTCCAAGAACACCCAAGCGTGTGATCCCTTCAATGGTGTTATGCCCTTTAAGTCTAAAACCTCTCATCCCACCATTCTCATCGTTGACCGTGGAGGTATATTTCTCTCTTCACTCTCATCTGCTTCGGTTTTGGAACAAAGCATTTTATCAAACAGTTGGTGGGCAATCGGGATTGACTTTTGATGTGGGTTTTGATGCATGAGTTTGTAGCTCATGTTCTAGGTCAGTTGCTTACGATCATTTAAATTTCATCTCATTCTGGTTTTGTGGATGTGGTACTGTTAAGAACTGAATTTCAAGAGTTCCACTTTCCAAAATTCAGTTAGTCGTGTGATATTGAGGCACGAATCTGTGTCTCGTTTGGTATCGTTCGGAATCGGAATCTAGCGAGACCAGTTTCGTTGGGTCCGTATCGATCCCATCTTTCACCAGATATGTCTCTTACTCGATTACGATTCCGAATGAGTCTGACCAGTCACCCGAACCCGCATAAGTATGCCAAATGTTAAAAAAAAACAATAAAACAAAGACGCTATTATTATAGCTAAATCTTTTTTTAAAAAATAAACTTGGTTCAGGGACTCATACGAAGCCATAAGAGCGACTCATACGAAGCCTTATTTTTTTTAAAAATAAACTTGGTTCAGGGAGAGGCGTTGTTCAACATCTCCCCCTATATTGTGAAATTTTTCAAACTAAGCCTATTAGGAAATTTGTTCCAAAAAAGTGTCCATTTCAGAAAAAATAAATTCAAAAAACTGAGTGCCAACATTACAGTGTGCTGTACAAGTATTTGAACTTCAACTTTATTACTGTAGATCTCAAATGTAGTAGATTTGAACTCTTTAATTTGCTATGTAACGTAAGGTTCGGCTCTGTGTTTTGCTTTTCCTCATCTTAGTTGATGTTCTGTTTAAGCAGTTTGATTATTTGATAGTTTTTCATGGCGTATCACCACAGTTCTTTCCAGTGAAATGACTAACTGAAATCATGCTCTTCTAGAGTTAAAGTTTACAAATGTGGATCTGATTTTTTCAATGTTGTATTGTCAGAGTGCTACTTTGCTAAAAAGGTGTGGCATGCACAAAAAGCAGGAGCTGCTACGGTTTTGGTGGCAGATTTTGTAGATGAAACTCTGATAACAATGGACATGCCAGAGGCAAGTGACGAGGCAGAATATGTAGCCAATATCACTATTCCATCTGTCATGATAACAAAGTCTTTTGGAGAAACTTTGAAGTCGGCTTTGAAGAACAAAACCGAAGTACTGGTAAAGCTAGACTGGTCCGAGTCAATGCCTAACCCAGATGGGAGAGTTGAGTATGAACTCTGGACAAACAGCAATGACGAGTGTGGGCCCCGATGTGATGATCAAATGAGCTTCATCAAGAACTTCAAGGGCCACGCGCAGCTCCTTGAGAAAGGCGGTTATACCCAATTTACCCCTCACTATATAACTTGGTTTTGTCCCGAAGTATTCCTCGGTTCAATGCAATGCAAGTCGCAGTGCATAAACCACGGCAGATACTGTGCACCTGATCCCGAGGGAGACTTTTGGGACGGATATGAAGGGAAAGACGTTGTGTTTGAGAACCTTCGACAGCTCTGTGTCCATAGAGTTGCTAAAGCGGAAAATACATCATGGATTTGGTGGGACTATGTCACTGATTTCCATATCAGGTGCTCTATGAAGGAGGCAAAGTACAGTAAAACTTGTGCTGAGAATGTGCTCAAGTCTCTCAGTAAGTCCTGATATGGATATATTTGAAAGCTAATTCTTCTTTGTGTTTTGATATATTTAATTTTCCTGCATGCTTCAGATATATCCATTAATAAGATCAGTAAATGCATGGGAGATCCAAAAGCTGATGTGGAAAATGAAGTTCTGAAAAATGAGCAAGACATGCAGGTATGAAATCCCAACTTTCCTTTTGTCTTGTTATAGTTCCTAAAATGCCTCATGTGTTGATAAGCTTCCATTCAGCTGCATGATCATCATTCTTGATGTTATTGAAATCATTGTCTTAAATAGCAATTGCAAAGACTAAACTTTTACAATGTGAAAATATAGGTTGCCCACGGAAGCCGTGGTGATGTTACTCTATTGCCCACTTTGGTTATCAATGATATTCAGTACAGAGGTCCGTTTACCTATTAATTACCTGCCAAAATAGGAAGGATATTCTTCTGTCAATCATATTCCTCGTATTAATGGTCTCAACCTCTATTTCAAATACTCTGTGTAGGAAAACTTGAGAGTAGTGCTGTACTGAAGGCTGTATGTGCTGGGTTCAAAGAGACAACTGATCCCCCTGTTTGCTTGAGTTCAGGTGAGCCACTGTCAGTCATGTTTGGTTATTCCGAGTTCTTGAATTCGGATGTAGCACAAACTCATGCATCTGCTTTGTCTTACACTTTCAGATCTTGAGACCAACGAATGTCTGAAAAACAATGGCGGTTGTTGGCAAGATGTAAATACTAACATAACTGCCTGCAAGGTACATAACACTATCCTGTATCGACCTTTGAACTCATGATCATTATTTCAGTGTGCATTCCTGACTTGAGGTTTATTCTTTGCATAGGATACATATAGGGGCAAAGTTTGTGAATGCCCTCTTGTGAATGGTGTTCAGTACCAAGGAGATGGTTATAATTCTTGTAAAGGTAATAATCCCTTAGTTTTCCTCCCTGTATTTGAAGTTTCTTTAGTCTTTATTTATCTATTTTATTGTTTATTGTTTCAGCTGTTGGACCTGGAAGGTGTACAGTAAACAATGATGGCTGCTGGTCTCTGAAGAACAATGAAGGAAAAACATTTTCGGCTTGCTCAGTTCTGTGATAATATCTCTCACTCACTCTATAGCAATCTTCTACTAACTCTCTTGTATAACTAACTTTCATGATTCATTTTGAAACACAGGAGTCTGAGCCGACAGGTTGTCAATGTCCGAAAGGCTTCAGTGGAGATGGTTACAAGTGTGAAGGTGATCTTTCTTAACTATTGTTGATACATAGAAATAAGCAACCATGTCTTAGGAAGCAACCTAGCAGCCCATGAACAATAATGTTTAACAATGTTCATGGTATGTTTCCAGTAATGAACATGATCAAAGAAAATAAATGTAATAAACACAATCTACACTCATGTTCGTGGCACTGAACATGAATGTTCATGGCTCTTAACGCAAAATGTTCATGGCATGCTCACACCGAAAACTCAATTAACGAAAAATAAATGCTTAGAAAATCAATGAACATTTTGACACAAATGAGTGAACATTTTATGAAGACAACCATGAACATTCGAAGGCAAGTGCCATGAACATAAAAGGTTGTTAGGTTGCTTCCTAAGAACATGTTGCTATATGATTATTCCCCTAGAAATATATATCAACACACCTTACATTTCACCATAACATCTTGATAATTTTGAAAAAACAAACAGATATTGACGAGTGCAAGGAACATAGTGCTTGTACATGTAGCGAATGTAGTTGCACGAACAAAGTGGGAGGATACGACTGCAAATGTGGAGGGAACCGCCTGTATATAGAAGAACATGATACCTGCATAGGTATGTTACTGATGATTCCTGCATGAAATTTCTCTTTGATTCGTGAAAAACTCAAGTATGGTTGTGTTTGTTATACAGAGAAAAGCGCGTCTAAGATATCATGGTTCCTAGCTCTCATACTCGTAGCAGTTGTGGTTAGTGCTACTCTAGCTGGTTACCTGTTCTACAAGTACAGGCTCCGGGTATGTTCTTGATAATAATGCTATTAAAACTGATTTTTCTGTCCTAACACTTGGTCTAAGATATCATCCTTTTTTGTGTCAATAGTCTTACATGGACTCAGAGATCATGGCTATCATGTCACAGTACATGCCACTTGACAACAATAACAGGCGTGTTGAAGTTCACTCAGAAGAAGACGAGCTACATCGTGGTTCATCGGTCTAACTTATCGTTATCAAACACGAACACTCTCGACTGACATAGACTGCTGTACATGGGACAACCCTTGCCATTCAGTCACACCGTTGATTGAAACATAGAGATCATACAAATATACTTGAAACCAAACGGATTTGAAAATGTTTTTCCTTTTTTCTTCTTCTTTGAATTGTGGAAAAGCTTTCAAGGCCAGGATTATGTATTGCAGGATTTTGTGTAAAACAGATGTAAATAATACACGGACACTGTTTTACACAACATGCGGACAATAGCAATTTGAGGTGGTTTAACCTGGCCTTATGCACGGAATTTGCATACAATTTTAATAATTGTATATAAAATTTATATTCATAAAAATGACATTAATATAAATAAACATATATAATGTATGACAAATATCCACACTTTAAAAGTAAAGATGATGGATTTAGTAATGAAGGAGATAGTTCAACCAAACAAATATTCACACTTCGTATGACAAGTCGATCCTAGATAATCATTCAAATATATCATGTAATAGAAATTGTTACTCCTCTTCTAAAGTAACTAAAAACAGAATCATATACTAATAGCAGTAACTGATTAAACAACCATGAGACTATCAAGATTCGGTTTAACAACAACAATAAGATCATGTTTATAATCATGATACATCTAGCATAAAACAACCAATTTTTACCCTAGATGCAAATCGGTTCTCTCTACCAAAGACTAGTACAATCACATAACGATCCAATTGCTACCAAGAAATAGAAATGCCCAACCAGTAGCAATCTAATTCTAAGAATAGACCAGTACCGATGATAACTAGTTACGCATATTAGAAACAATCAATATTAATCATGATAAATATTTCAAACAAGAGAAAAGATTAATTTCATTCAACTAATCGGAACGAGAATCTCACGATTATGTCAATCTGAAGACTTCAATAATCTGACTTAGCAAAGAGGACTTGGTTTTTCATAACAAAGTGCTCAAAACAATACTCAATATATAATTGAAAAGATAGAATCCTAAAATGGTAAGAACGTCAAAAACGAAATAACCATAAAATGTTTAAAAGATAATAAGGAAAGAAAAAATAAAGAAATAAATCTAGATTGCCCTTCCGACGGAGGCGGCGGTTGTCACCATGTCAGTGGCGGTCGCCGCTGACATGGTCTTCATAGTCTTCACAAAATGGGGGAGATTGTCGTACGGTTAGCAACGGTCGCCGCCTTTGACAACTTCTCTTCGTCTTCGGGTGAACCATCTTCTGCACATGACTCCAAATGTCATCTTCAATGTCTTTCCTCCAAATATATGAATATGCACGAAAATGCTCCTAAACACGACTAATGTTACGCTAAAACTCCCTAGTTAGACATTGTAGAATATGCACGAAAATGCTCCTAAACACCACTAATCTTATGCTAAAACTCCCTAGTTAGACATTGTAGAATCGTAAGTATCACACTCCCCCACACTTGAATTTCTACTCGTGTCGAGTAAATAAAAACTACTACTCATCATCAATACAACTCATAGATCATCAAAATACACAAATGCTCAATACCGAAAAAAATAGCACCGAAATATGCATAAGCTCAAAACTCAAATCAACCATCACCTCAACGCCTAGCCAACAACAACACAACTCGAAGACAAGAATAATTACAAAATCGTCTCACCCTCCAATCATCAACAACACTCTAAAAATATCATCAAACCACATCAAACACCCCAAGCTAACATCATCCACATAATCCATCGCCATCCAGTATCACCCAAGATAAAAACAAATCATCATAGAGAGTGAAAAGAAACTAGTACAATTTATTCCTCCAAGTGAAAAAAACTACCTGAAAGCACTCCTATACTCTAGCTTCTTATGTCTCCATGCCACTAAGTTCCTAAAACATTCAATTTTCTTCACTCACTTTGCTTAGGCCCCCTTTCGGGTTTTCACCTAACACTCTCTTTTCATTTTTCTAATTGGACTCACAATCTCAAACACTCCGAATACATGTTTTTTGCATGAGCCGTCCCTTTCGATTTTTCAACTCATTCTAGGATTTTTAGTTCCCTTTTTTCAATTATTGTTGCTTTAATCTTTTATATATATATATATATATATATAAGTTTAGAATAAAAATAGAAAATACAATATCAAATCCCCCACACTTGAAACAAACATTGTCCTTGACTTCTGTTTTTCAAATTGTTCAACCAAATAATATGCCTTGTTAAGAGTTGGAAAAGGTTCATCAGAACTCGTTCATCGGACAATATTTTTCCATTAAGTCTCATCAAGAACTGGAGTAATTGATCGTTCTTAGTTCTTTTCTAAAACACTATCCAATCATCACAGACTATAGGTGAAACACACTTATGGCATACCAGGCTAGGGCATCTTCCTTTATATAAGCTGCAAACTCCTCAAATCGATTCAGATTTCATGTGCCTCTATCCCCTCCACCTCCAACCCCAGCCCCATCTCTATTTTACCCAGGCCGCTGGTTTCCAAGTATGTGCTATCCGGTGAAAGTTTACAGTTGAGTGAGGACTTGCCGCTGGATTCAGCCTCGATTTTTCCTTGTCTCCCCGCCTCCAGCTCTTCTGCTGGGCTGTTGCCTCTTGCGCCTCCCCCCTTGCCTCCTTCTTTGAGCGCTTCTGCCCCGGCTTCTGTTCAGCCGGATCTCATCCCAGCGCCTCCCTCCTTGCCTCCTTCTCAGAGCTCAGCTCATGTGGCTGCATCAGCTTCCGTACAGCCGGATCTGCCACGTGTTCCTACTTTCTCTGAGGCAGTCGCTGGAAATCGCATCCCCTCTTCGCTTATTCCCCTTCAGTTTGAATCCGGTTTTGAGAATGGCATCATTGATATTGTGAGGACGACATTGCAGATCAAATAAGCAAATGGTGGCTTTGTCTTGTTGGAGTTGTCCTTGGTGAACAGGTTGCTTACAATGCTATGGTTCGATTTGTTAAACCTAGATGGGAGGGCTGTAAGGTTGCTCCGAAAATCACTCTTGCAGATTCGGGTTTGTTTATCTTCCGATTCAGTAATGAAGAAGATCTCACCAACATCCTTAATGGTGGACCATGGATGATCGGAGGCAGTAGGCCTTTGATTATGCGAAGGTGGGAACGTGGGCTCGATCTTGGCCCCAATTATCTGGATTCCGCACCTATTTGGGTGACTTTGTCGGGACTACGAATGGAATTTTGGTCGGAGAAGTTTTTCCGCAGGATTGGATCGGCTGTTGGAAGGCCGCTTTTTATCGATAAAGTTACGGCCACTGAGGAGTGTGTCTCATTTGCTCGGATTATGGTAGAAATTATTTCTGCTCAAAGTCAGTTAAAGCGTGAAATCATGTTAAAGGGAAATGATGGATCTATTGTACATCAGAAAGTTGAATACGAGTGGATTCCATGGCACTGTCAAAACTGTAAGGTTTATGGGCATTCTTAAAGTCATTGTCCCAAGTCTGATGTTGAGCGAGATGTGAATTCTGGTGCTAAGGTCAGTGACGGAGGAATCGGTGATGCTCCTATGGCTAATCTCCATGGAAGCTCGATTAGTGTGGAGGCTAATTGTGTGGCGGCTGGCCTAGCTCATGCTCGAGTTGGAGATGTTGCCTCTGCTGATGGGCCTTCTGTTTTGGGCTCCTCCGAACTTGGGCCGACTTTGAGTAACTCTGCTAGTCCTTCTTCTCTCCTTGGACATGGCCCAAACTTTGCTGACAAGCAAGAATGGAACATTGTTACTTACCGTAAGCCTTTTCGCCCTCGTTCTAATGCTCATGGGTTTAACCGACAATATCATCCCCGCTTCTCCCAAAATCGGTTCTCAGCTCGCCATAACCCTTCTCGCCAGCACGCTCGACCATCTCCTGCTCTGGCCATCCATACTCACCCCCCCCCCCAAACTTTCGGGCTCGCTGACGAATTCTCCCCCTCCTGTCGACAGTTCTGCGAGCAGTTCGCAGGTCTTGGATATGGACCTGAACCCATATTCCTCCTTGGCTTCTCCTTCTCCTTCTTCTCTTCATAACATCAATGGGAAAAGGTGCTCCATTTACCTAGCATCGCAGTTTTTATATGGATAAGTTAAGAATAGGGTGTTGGAATGTTCGAGGCCTTAATTCGGCTTCGAAGCAAGCTGATTTCCGTAACTTTGTCTCTTCCTCAAGGCTCCATATTATTAGAGTTCTTGAGACTCGTGTCGCTTGGAGTAATGATGACAGAATAAGGAAGTTCTTACTCCCAGGGTGGAAGTCCACCTCCAATGGCTCTGTTTCCCACAATGGTCGTATTTGGATATTTTGGGATCCTAGTTTTGCTTCTTTGAGTGTTGAGTCGTTTTCGCCGCAGTTGATACATTGTTCTCTTTCCCTTCCTAACTTCCAGGAATTGGTGCACACCTCTTTCGTTTATGCTTTTAATGACAGATTGGGCAGAGCCTCTCTTTGGAATGAGTTGTGTCAGATTGGTTCTGGACTTAGTACCCCTTGGATTACGCTTGGAGACTTTAATACCATTCTTCACTCCGACGAGAAAATCATGGAGGCTAGCTCTTCCCATGCTAGTGCTACGGATGATCTTGGTCGCTGCCTTGAGGCAACGGGTCTGTTTGACGTGAGATTTTGTGGAAATTTCTTTACCTGGAATAACAATCAGAGTAATGGTGCGAGAATTTGGTGTAAATTGGACCGTGTTCTTATCAATAGTTCTTGGTTGAGATGCTTTGACAGGTCCATTGCCTTCTTTGACACGAACAAGCTTTCTAACCACTCGCCTGCCATTGTTTCGCTCGGTTCTGATGTGGGTCAGTCAAGAATTCCTTTCAGATTTCTGAATGTTTGGGCTAATCATCAGTTATTTCGCCAAACTGTGTCGGAGGTTTGGGCTGAGAGCATTCCTGGATTTACTATGTTTCAGCTTAACTTAAGTTGTTGAAATCTCGCCTTAAAAGGTTTGTTTCGCTAAAAATTGAATCTCTGAGTTCTTCAGTTAATGAGGAGAGAGCCTCTCTGCATTCGATTCAGACGCGGAATAGGGTGCAGCCTTTTGATAATGCTCTCCATGCTGAGGAGGTGGCGAGTCACACTAAGCTCAAAAGCAACCTCGATTGCCTCTCTTCTATGTCTAGGCAGTTAGCAAAGGTTAAATGGATTAAGTATGGGGACCATAATTCTTCTTACTTCTATAATCAAATCACGGGAAGGTGTAGCAGGAACTTTATTGGAATGTTGATTGATGATAATGGGAGAGTTATCACTGATCGCGTGGGTATTTCGGCAAACATTACCGAGTTTTTTGAGGATCTCCTTGGTCATTCTGTGCAGCCAGCGTCTTTTGATCCCACTCCTTTCTTGAATGGGCCTCGCCTTGACCCTAACCAATGTTCTGCTCTTACAATTCTTGTCACCGATGATGAGATTCGTCGTACTTTCTTTCATATGGGTAATAACAAGGCGTCCGGGCCGGATGGGTACAATCCTTTCTTCTTTAAGAAAACCTGTAGTATTATTGGTAGAGATGCCACTAAGGTTGTTAAAGAGTTCTTTGTGAATGGTCAGCTTCTTCACCAAGTTAATCATACAACGATCAACTTGATTCCTAAGTGCCAGAACCCTTCCTCTGCTGCTGACTTTCGCCCCCATCTCTTGTTGTAGCACTATTTACCGAGGAATTGCCAAGATCATTGCTAATCGTCTCAAGGAAGTTCTTCCTTCTATTATTGATCCGAGTCAAGCTGCTTTTGTCCTTGGGCGTTCTCTGCATCACAATGTTCTCATATGTGCAGATCTTCTTAAGGAATATGCGTGGAAGAATTCGTCGGGTCGTTGTGCTATCAAAGTGGATTTTCATAACGCTTTTGACACCATCGAGTGGTCTTTCATTCTGAACTGTCTGAACAACCTGGGATTTCCGACTCGCTTTACCCACTGGATTTTTGTATGTATTACAAGTGCTTCTTACTCGGTTAACATTAACGGAGGCTTGGAGGGTTTTTTCAAAGGAAAACGGGGTATCCGTCAAGGGGATCCTCTCTCGCCCTATTTGTTCACCATTGTTATTGAGTTCCTTGCTCGTATGCTGCGCTCAGTAGATAACAACCCTCGGTTCAGATTTCACCCCAGATGTGACACCACCCAGCTTTCTCATCTCTCTTTTGGTGACGATTTGCTTCTCTTCTGCAAGGCTGATTCTCAATCCGTTTCTGAGCTGAGTTTGGTTCTCGACCGTTTTGGGAGCCTTTCTGGATTAAAGATTAACTCCTCAAAGACCAGCATTTATTTTGGTGGTAATTGTGATAATGTCCGCACGCCCATTCTGCAAGCTTGTGGGTTTACAGAAGGCACTCTGCCTATGACTTATCTAGGCGTCCCGGTAGGGTCGAGAAAGCCTAGAAATTGTGACTTTGTGCCTGTAATTGAGAAGATGACCAGTCGGGTTCAGTCTTGGACGGCAAGGCATCTCTCGTATGCGGAGCGTGTGGAGCTGGTTCGTGTTGTTCCGTACGGCATCCATAATTTCTGGTGCAAACTGCTACCTTTTCCTAGCAAGACTCTCAAAAAGGTGCGCGCTATTCTTGGATCCTTTCTTTGGTCAGGAGATGTGGGATCCCCTAAGGCTCTTGTTGCTTGGAAATCAGTGTGTACCCCTAAATCTGAGGGTGGTCTCGGTTTTAAGGAGCTTCTGTCCTGGAACCGAGCATCCATGGCTAAAGCGGTTCTTGAAGGTGCAGGGCTCTTAGGCACCAGTATTTGGTCTAGGTGGGTTAACAATTATCTTCCTCTTGGGATGACCATCTGGAATGTCCAAGCTACTCCCTATGATAGTTGGGTCTGGAAAGAAATTCTTCTCATTCGTGACTGGCTGACTGAGCGGCATGACCAAGCTTCTCTCCAGAGCAATCTGATCTCAGCAGCAGGAAAGTTTTGTTCGGGAAAGGCGTATGCTATAATGCGCGTTGAGAAACCTAAGATTTTATGGGCTGATGCGATCTGGAAAGGTATTCACTTACCAAAATGCTCATTCATCTCCTGGTTAGCTTTGCATGGGCGCCTTTCTACCAAGGATCGGATTAGTAGATGGGATAATCTGAGTGATATTACATGTGGTGTTTGTAATAATGGGGAGCATGAGACTAATGAACACTTATGGGAGTCTTGTCTGTTTGTCAAAACAGTGTTGTGTAGGTTGTTGTGTAGGTTGTTGCGATGGCTCTGGTGGCCCTCGCCTAGTGTGAATTTGAATGCCCTTGACTGTATCTCTCAGGTGAACCTCATTGCGAATCAGTCAAGAATCCAACGGGCAACGAGAGCGATGGCTTTGACATCTTTTATCTATTCGATTTGGATTTATCGTAACAAGGTGATTTTTCAAGGTATTCTTCCATCCCTTGATGAGTGTTTTGAAACCATTTAGCACACTGTCATCACTCATCTGTTGCTTCGAAGAACCAGGCGTCTCAACAATGGCTCTCGTCTTTGGTTGAGACAATTGCATATTATGTAGGGGGATCGTTGATTGGTTTGATATGAGTTTGTGTAGTTTTTGGATCTTTTTTGGTAGATGCACAGCTAGAAAAGTTGTTAGGATTGGTCTTCTTTGCAGGCTCTGAGTAGCCATTTTGATCTGCTCTTTGGAGCATGTAAATCCTTATTCATATATATTAAATTTACCTTCTTCAAAAAAAAACTATGATATTGGTAGATACTGATGTTTTAAATAAGGCTGAGATACAAGCTTGTGATATATGTGCTAAATCAAGGCAAACTAGACTGCCTTTTCCTTTGAGTCAGATTTCTACTACTGCTCCTTTTGAACTGTTACATGTGGATGTTTAGGGGCCATACAATACAGTTACTTTCAATGGTTTTAGATATTTTCTTACTATAGGTTATGATTATACTCGATCAACTTGGATGCATTTAATGTCATCTAAGTGCAATGCTTTTACTCTGTTGAAAAGTTTTATTGCTATGCCAGAAAGACAATTTGAAAGAGTAGTAAAGGTACTAAGGAGTGATAATGCTCTAGAGTTGGGAACAAGCAGAGAGGCAGCTCAGTTTCTTCAGAGTAAGGGGATTGAACATCAGATATCTTGTGTTGCAACTCCACAACAAAATGGAGTTGTAGAGAGAAAGCGTAGACACTTGCTTGAAATTGCAAGGGCCCTTATGTTTCAATCTAAGTTGCCAAAAAAGGTTTTGCGGTGAGAGTGTGTTAACAACAGCATACCTAATTAATAGGCATCCCTCAAAAGTTCTTGGCAACAAAACTCCACATGAAATGCTTTATCATCAACCTCCTAACTATTCACATATGAAGAGTTTTGGTTGTCTGTGTTTTGTGTCCACTCTGAAGCAAAGCAGAGATAAATTTGAAGCAAGAGCAGTGCCTTGTTTCTTTTTGGGTTACCCCTATGGAGAGAAGGCCTACAAGGTTTATAACCTAGAATCACATCAAGTTGTGATGTCTAGGGATGTGGTGTTTCATGAAACACTTTATCCTTTTCATAATCCAGCTTTTCTTCATTAGTCCACACCTCATACATATCCAACCACCCCATTACAGACTGATTTTGAGGTCTCCATTACTACTCCCTGTTCTGCACATCCACCTAATGATGAGCCAGATGCTCCTAGAAGATCTTCTAGGACACATCATCAACAAGCATATCTACAAGATTATGTTTGTCTATTACTAGTCCTTGTTTTTGTGTCCATACCCTTACCTCCACTATTTCCTTTCTTGAATCAGTCTCCACTTATCCCATGTTTCCAGAAAAAGAGCCCTTTTCTTATTAGCAAGCCAGTAAGTATAATGTCTGGCAAGATGCAATGGCAACTGAATTTGAAGATTAATTTGGAATTAAACCACATGGGATGTGGTTGATTTGCCCAAAGGAAAGAAGCCCATAGGTTGTAAATGGGTGTATAAGGTCAAGAGAAAAGCAGATGACACAGTGGAGAGGTATAAAGCAAGGCTTGTGGTAAGAGGTTTCACACAAAAAGAAGGAGTGGATTATACAGAAACATTCTCTCCAGTCATAAAGACGACCACTGTTAGAGCACTCATTGCAGTAGCATTGAAGAAGCAATGGAAGATCTTCCAACAAGATGTTAATAATGCTTTTTTTGCATGGTGTTTTGGATGAAGTTGTTTACATGAAGATACCACCAGGAATACAAATTGAAGGCACGGAGAAGACATGTCTTTTGAATAAGTCTCTTTATGGATTGAAGCAGGCTTCAAGACAATGGTATGCCAAGCTTTCAAATTTGTTAGATCAAAAGGATATGCTGAGAGTTTAAATGAGTATTCACTGTTTCTTAAGAAAATTGAGGGCTCTCTAATGTTTGTAGAAGTATATGTGGATGATATATTGGTGACATGAGATGATTTAGTGGAAATCATGACTCTCAAGGGTTCCTTAGATGTTGAGTTTAAAATTAAGGATCTAGGAACTTTGCATATGTTTTTGGGAATTGAGTTCATCCCTAGTCCAGATGGCCTTCTTATGAGTCAAAGAAGGTTTATTTCTGAAATGCTTGAGGAATTTTCGACAGAGATTACTAGGCCAGTGGCCAGCCCTTTAGACATGAGAACTAAACTCTTGCTAGATGAAGGAGAGTTATTGGCAGACCCTTTTCTATATCGAAGATTGGTAGGGAAGCTCAACTTCCTTGTCAATACAAGACTAGACTTAGCTTTTCCTGTGCAGTCTTTGAGTCAGTTTCTTCAGGCACCAAGGAAACCACATTGGGATGTTCCTATACATGTATTGTCCTATGTACAAGGTACACACTCCAGAGCTCTTCTGTTTAATTCCCAGCCTTCCACTCAATTGTTATCATATTGTGATGCTGATTGGGCAACTTGCCCTTTTTCCCGCAAGTCCGTTAGTGGCTATGTTGTGTTTTTTGGAGGTTCTTTACTCTCTTGGAAATCCTCCACTGAAGCAGAGTATAGATCTTTGCGCATAATATGCACTGAGTTGGCATGGTTAAGTAGATTGTTGTCTGAACTTGGAGTTTCTAATATCACACCCATCCCTGTTAAGTGTGACAACCAATCTGCGATTTATATAGCTCGCAACCCGGTTTTTCATGAGAGAATCAAGCATATTGAACTCGACTGTCATTATACTCGGGAAAAGCTGCTTGAAGGTCTGATCTCCTTAGGACATGTGTCCACACACTCTCAGTTGGCGGATTTTCTAACTAAATCCCTTCCTGGGGTGCGTCTGCAGCAATTATACTCCAAGATGGGAATGTTAGAGCCTCCTCCATCTTGAAGAGAGGTGTTAGGATATTATATTTGGTTACCAAGTCACGTGGCTCTATTATAAAAGGTCATCATGCTAACCTATATAAACCTTTTACTGTAACCTTTTCTTATCATTCAGAAATACAACAGATTCTCCCGCTCATTTTCTTCTTCCTCTCGGTTCCAATTCGTTTTTTCGGCGTTCCGTTTTCAATAAACATCTACTCGTTCCTACCTGATTACATATCCGTTTGCTCATAAAAAATCTTCTCTCATTTTTGCCATATACTCACAAAATCAGCCATGAAGCCTTTGAAATTGCTTGATTTCATTTATTCAAGTGAAACCGTTCTTGTAATTACCTTTTCCCTCATCAAGAAAATTAAGATAGAATTGATCTAAAACATCTTCTCTTCATTGTACTCAATACTATAAGGCAATCAACAAGAAAATATACGCGCTGGCCTCTCCTGTTTCCAGCCCTTTGGCCCCCGGCCGGCCCTAGCTTTGGCCATGGGTAAGCACTCAACCTCCAAACGATCCAAGACCTCCAAATCCAAATCCATCAAGATTCCGGCCACCAAACCTATTGATTCCGCTTCTCGGTCTCCCCCTCCACCCCCCCCCCCCCCCGTCCCTCTCCCGTCGCCGTCAACTCCTTCGTCTCTGAGTCCGTTCGCTCCCGACTCGGAGTCTCTTATTCGCAGCAACAACGATCGTCTTCTCCTCTCGTTGTCCGCTCTTCCCTCCCTCAATGGGCCGATTTCCGAGTTGCCCCTGTTCTCTGGTTTGGACTTTCATGGACTTGCTTCTTCTGCTAACGGTTCAGCTTTGAAAGCCCCTTTGGTTCAGACTGATGTTTTGGTTGGTGCTTTAGCTCAGAATGATGTCTCATTGGTTCCTCCTGCTCAGATTTATGCTTCGACTTTGAATGCGCCTATTGCTCAGTCTGGGGGTTTGGCTTCTTCTTTTGCTCAAACAGTGGAATTAAATACTACTTCTGCTCAGACTAATGCTTTGAATGCTCCAAATGTTGTTTCCTCTGCTTTTAATGGATCGATTGTTCCCTCCCCCCTTGTCTCGGTTGGTGTTGTGGGGGCTTCTACTTTGGCCCACCCTCCTCCCACTTCCTTGGCTTCTTATGTCTCCCCACTTGCACATGTTCCTTCTTTCTTGCAGGCTGCTGGTGGTGCTACTATTTCTAAAAAGAAATTGGCTCTTCAATTTTTTGAATGCATTAAGGATGGTGAAATTTTGTTCTCGAATATTGATGTGGTTGATCAGGTTGAAAAATGGAGGCTCTCCCTGGTAGGAGCTCCTCTTGGTGATAAAATGGCGTTTCGTGTCATGGAAAGATTTGTCGCCAACAACTGGACTGGTGTCGCCTTACCCAAGATTGTGCTTAACGACAATGGACTTTTCATTTTTAAATTTGCTAAGGAAAAGGACTTGCTTTCTATCTTGGAGAGAGGGCCCTGGTTGCTTCCGGGAATGAAGCCTCTGATTTTAAAATGATGGTTTTCGGGAATGCCGCTTGATCTCTCTTGCTTGGATTCGGTGCCCATTTGGGTTACGTTGCCTAATCTTGACGTTCGTTTTTGGTCCGATCACATGCTTGTGAAAATTGGTTCAACTATCGGTCGACCTATCCAAATGGATAATCAAACTGCCTACGAGGATCGTGCCTCCTTTGCACGTATATTGGTTGAGGTCGCGGCTTGCTCTGATCTGATTAGTGAAGTTCGCTTCGTTTCCCAAGGGGAAAGTATAACGCAGGAAATTCAGTATGATGGGCTTCCTTGGCATTGCTCAGTGTGCAAGGTGTTTGGTCACAAAGACAAGGATTGTCCTGCCCCTCTCCCTAAACCCAAGGCTAAGCATGTGCCTTACAAGATTCACCCTGCAGCTTTGCCTCATCGCCCTCCTATTCATCCTATAAAACATATCCTTCAGCCTTCAAAAATACGTCCCATACTCCCCACTCCTCCCGCTTCCTTGCCTCCTACTCCCTCTACCTCTTATGTGGCTGCGGTTGGTTCTGCTGGTCAGAGTCAGTCTCTCGTTGCTCAGCATGCCTCTACTTCCCTGTCTCCCTCCCCTGCTGTAGCGAAATCCGCGGTTGTTGCGAGCATTGCTGTTGTTACGAGCTCGTCTGCTGCTCTGAGTCCTTCTGTTTTGCTCAAAGTCAGTAAACGTCTCTCTGCTGCTTCTTCTACGGTTGTTGGTGTTTCGACTACTGCTTTCCCTCCTCCTCTTCCAAATGG
The DNA here is from genome assembly GCA_029168935.1 of Oxyria digyna. Classification (NCBI taxonomy): domain Eukaryota; kingdom Viridiplantae; phylum Streptophyta; class Magnoliopsida; order Caryophyllales; family Polygonaceae; genus Oxyria; species Oxyria digyna. The sequence continues at coordinate 8,426,901 of JAPVLV010000024.1, forward strand.
TGCTTAATGTGTTACGCCCGCATTGGTTGTTGGAACATCCGTGGTGCCAATCATTGCTCGAAGCACTCGGCTATCTCTGAATTTGCTCGTCTTCGCTCCCTTAATCTCTTGGGTTTGCTTGAAACCCATATTTCACCCAATAATCTCCCCTCTATTGTAAAAAGATTTCTTCCGAATTGGTGTCATGTTTCTAATGATGATTCAGTCAACAATATTCGTATTTTGGTTATGTGGGACCCTTCTGTTATTCAGTTATCTGTTTTGGAGTGCTCTGATCAGGTTTTGCACTGCAAGGTTACGGATGTCCAGTCTTCTTCTGTGTTCCTGGTATCCTTTGTTTATGCTTTCAATGACAGTTTGCGTCGTGCTCAGCTATGGGAACGTATCAAAGAGCTTTATGTTGTCTCCCATTGTCCATGGCTCTTATTGGGGGATTTCAACGTGGTGTTGAACTGCTCCGAGAAGATTTCTGAGTCCAGCATTTCTTCTTCGGTCTCTACTGAGCTCTCTTCTTGTCTGGCCCATACCGATCTGTTTGACATGAATTTTCACGGGGCTACTTTCACTTGGAGTAACAAGCAGAGTAATGGTCATGGTATTTGTTGCAAGTTGGATCGATCGCTCATTAATGAACGATGGCTTGATTGCTTCCCTGAGAGCTCTACTCATTTTGGTCCTAGTAACCACTCCACTATCCCTGTCACTGTGTCCAATGATTTTGTTCGCAAGAATATCCCTTTCCGCTTCAACAATCATTGGGCTGCCCATGAGGATTTCTTGCCTTGTGTGGCGAATGTTTGGAGTAGTGTCATTGTTGGTAATGCCATGTTCCAATTGGTAAGCAAGCTGAAGCTTTTGAAGAAGGTTTTAAAAAGATCCAGTAATGGTTCGTTGGAGTCTATCTCTAAGCGTATTAAGTGTGGTAAAGAGCAGCTTCAGATTATTCAGAATGACCTTTTTTCGGACCCCTTTTGTTCTTCTCTGCGGGCTGATGAATGCTTGCTTATTAGCTCCATTTTGGCTGACTCTAAGGTTCTCAAAGATATGTTGTGTCAACAAGCAAAATTATCTTAGTTGAAATATGGTGATTCTTGTTCCTCAGTGTTCCATCGTTCCATTAAAAACCGACGGGCTAAGAACTCCATTTTGTCTCTCTCGGATGGTGCTGGCAACATTATTTCTCGGCCTGCTGAGCTTGTGCAGTTTGTTATTGATTATTATGTTGGAATCTTGGGTTGTGCCTCTAACTCCATCAGTTTCCTTGAGCATGGCATTGTCAATGGTCCTCTTATTTCGCAAGCTCATTCGGTTAGCCTTCTTTTTCCGTTTACTGACTTGGAAATCAGGCATGCCTTGTTTAGCATTGATTCTTTCAAATCGTCGGGGCCTGACGGCTTTAATTTGCTTTTCTTTCAAAAGGCTTGGCCTATCTTGGGGAATGATTTCACTTATGCCATCAGGGACTTCTTTCGCTCTAATCGGATGCTCATGCAAGTTAATCATGCTGTTATTCATCTCATTCCTAAGATGAACAATCCTTCCTCCTTGGCTGATCTGCGGCCAATTTCTTGTTGTTCTACAATCTACAAGACCATTACTAAGCTCATCTCTGATCGTATTCGGCTTGTTCTCCCGGATATCGTCTCAGACTGCCAAGGAGCGTTTGTCCCATCTGATCTATTAGGCATAATATTTTGCTGTGTCATGAACTGTTTAAGCATTATGGTCGTCGCAATATGTCTCCTAGTTGTGCCATTAAAATCGATTTCAGAAAAGCTTTTGATATGGTTGAATGGAGTTTCATTGAGCACGTTCTCTGTTTCTTCGGTTTCCCTCAACAGATGATTGACTGGATTATGACTTGTATCTCGACGACTTCGTTTTCGGTTAGCTTTAATGGTGAAATCAAGGGATTCTTTACTGGTAAAAGAGGGATCCGTCAAGGTGACCCGCTCTCTCCCTACTTGTTCGTTCTTGTTATGGAGTACTTGAATCGTATGCTTTCTACTCTCTCCTTCAATCCCCTTTTTCAATGGCACCCTCGTTGTGAGTCGACGAGTATTAATAACCTGGCCTTTGCGGATGACCTTATTATTTTTTTTCCATGGGAGTGAATCCTCGGTTGCTGCTGTTTTGGGTATTGTTGCTGAATTTGGTTCGTTGTCTCGACTTCTTGCTAATCCAGATAAGACTTCTATTTTCTTCGCGGGTATGGATGGGTCAACTAAACAGAGTATTCTCTCCTCCTCTGGTTTTGTTGAAGGACTATTACGTATGAAGTATCTCGGTGTTCATCTTGGTTCTCGTAAGTTGAAAAACGCTGATTTCTCTGAGCTTGTCCTCAAGATGACTTCGAGGATTCATTCTTGGACTGCTAGGAGTCTTTCCTACGCTGGTCGCATTGAGCTTATTCGGGCTGTTTTGTTTGGGATTACAAATTTCTGGTGTTGCGCTCTTATCCTTCCGACTGATGTGATCTCTCGGGTTCAAGCCATTCTCCGCTCTTATCTTTGGGTTGGTCTTGACTCCTCAAAGAAGTGCCCTATTGCCTGGAAGATGGTTTCTCGTCCCAAGGATGAGGGTGGGCTCGGGTTTAAGGAGTTGCTCTCATGGAATCAGTCTTGTTTCGCTCGTTCGATTAAGGAGTTGTTGGATCTTACCCCTAATGTGTGGACCAGATGGGTTTTTGCTAATCTTCTTCAGCATGAGAGTATTTGGGTTGTGTCTAGTCGAAGTTGCGACAGCTGAAGCTGGCGGTGTTTACTTGTTGTTCGTGACAGGTTGGTTGAGGGTTCCTCTCCTGAGCGTATTGCTCCTCTTCTCTCCAATTCCTCTGGTAAGTTTGCTGCTATGAATGCTTACAATCTTCTTCGTAACAATGGTTCCTCTTGGGATTGGGGTAAGATTATTTGGAATCGTGGGATGCATACGCCTAAGTGCTCGGTTATTACTTGGATGGCACTCCTTAATAGGCTCCCGACTAAGGATCGTCTTTCCCGTTGGATGCCTATTCTTAGTGTTTCTTGTGTTCTCTATAACTTGGATATCGAGTCTTCCCATCACTTGTTCAATAGCTGTTGTTTTTCTCGGCATGTTCTTGAGGATGTGCTTGATTGGCTTCAGCTCTCGCATCGGGAGAATAACATTCATGCTTGGTTCGAATGGGCGCTTCATAATAGGTGGCGCAATAATGCTTACTTTGATATCGTTGCTGCAGCTTTGTCTACTTTCATCTACTTCCTTTGGAGGCTTCGCAACGACATTGTCTTCAACGGGGTTAATCCTTGTGTGCGCTCTTGCTCTCGCACTATCATTTCTCATGTCCGTAATTGTGCTAATGTTCATGGGTTAAAACTCATCCTTCCTAGAGGTGGAGTTTTAGGATGATCATTTTTGTCTCTCTTTCTCTGTCTTGATTTTGTTGACATGCACCTTGTTGTAATTTCAATCTCTTATGTAATCCCTTCTTTTTAATTCAATTACCTTTATTCAAAAAAAGATAGAATTGATCTTCTTTGCCCAAAACATATACTCCATTCGTTTCAAAATTAATGTCATTCTAGTATTCTTTTCTTGTACAAAAAGAATGTCATTCTAGCTATTTTGACAAAAAAAATTTCAATAATATTACTAATAATTACATATTTTTTTAGAGTAATTAATATAGATTTGTATTTATTCAATGAATAATGATGTGTTGATTAAGGGTATATTTGTCTGATTTTTATTTTCTTAATAGTCGTGCAATGAGTTAGAAAGAAGAAAGTACCATTTTAACACGCAATCAATACACATTTACTATCACATGTGTGTAATTACTTCGTTTAAAAGTATTGATTTCATTATACACTATATGAAATAAAATCGACAGAGTTAAGATACTTCACTTTACAATATAAATTAGCTCGATCGAACATACAAATAGATAAAGAGGGGTAAAGGAGGAAATTAATTTTAACTAAAAACAATCTTTATCAAATGAAATGAGCACACAATAAAATTAGATGCAGAAACAATGAAGTTTAGTTAGATCGGACGTTGCATGGCGTCATATATGTCACGCATATATATGAATTTCAGCTAAGAACTAATGACCCAACATTAAAAAAAAGTTGTTGTGCTTGCATGGCACCAGCAATCTCCCAAGATCCGCCTTGAGAAATCCGACCAGGGATATTATTTTTCTTCTTCCCTACATGATATAAATGATCTTTTGACCCTATATATTTATATGATATGATATATATTACCATATACACTTGGGTGATTTGTATGGTGTTGTTCTCTTGTTACAAGTTGGTAAAGCAAGTGAGAAAGTCACCCACTTGATCATCGAGCTGATCCGGATTCAATACTTGTTGGTACTCGCGATGATGATCATCGAGGGGGGCAATGGAAGAAGACGGCATTTGTTGTTCGCAGTCTAGCAAAGTTTCCAAAAACTTCCAATTGGTGGTGCTTTTGTAGTCATGATGGTGGTATAAGTGATTAGCATCATGATCATGAATACTCGTCGAAACAAACCCTTGTTGGTTATTAGGGAAGCTAGCAGAAAGTGAGGGGATGTCAAGGAGATGATTGTTGTCGTCAGTGGGTGATGTGAACTCGAGGGATTGCGCGTTATGTTGATCAAAGTCGAAGCACAGAATTTGGTGGTTGATGTGGTAAGGGGTGGTGATATTGGTGGAAGTTGGTTGGTTGTACGAGGAGGAGTCAATAGTGATGGAATTAGGGCTCATTAGGTCAGGGAGAGACGAGGGAGAAGCTGCATTATTGTGGTTGCTTCTCATCATCTGCAACTGTTGCTGATGCTGATGGTAGTAGTTTGGGTTCTGGCTTTGCCAACAAGGATCAAATCCATATGGTCTTTGGCTGCTTGGACTTGGCTTCTTGAATGCCCTACACACCACCCATCCTTCCTCCTGCACCCATCCATAATACAAAGAAACGTTATTATTGCATATGAATAAAGATCAGGTACGAATGAGCTTATTGTACGAATGTACGAATATATGCACATTCTTCTATATTCATATGCACATTCCTTCACATTCACATGCACAATGCATGTATTTTTCATATATTTTCAAAGACATGCACACATCTGTGAATGTGCATGTGAATATAGAAGAATGTGCATGTATTCGTAATTCGTAGGATAATAATCATTCTCATGTGAATCTTTTCTTTTGCATAGGAACATGGACTTGCCTGGATAGGGGCATGTTGAGAGGTTTGGAGACGATACTCATGCATGATCCAATCAGATTTCTTTCCATTTGGTGCACGACCCTCATAGAACACAAGAGTCTTCCTCATTCCTATGATCTTGTTCTTCGTCAGGACCGCCTTGTCTCGCCCCGTTGCCTTCCAAAATCCGGCCGCAGTGGCTCTATTGGTTCGTGTGCCGGTTGGATACTTCTTGTCCTTGTGACTGAAAAAGTACCATTCATTCTGCTCAGCATACTTTAGCTTGCATCTATCTGAAATAAGATATCAAAGTTTTGCAATGTGAATAATAGAATAACTAGTAAAATATGTTTTAGAATATGGTTAGATAGTTTGAATTAGAATGTTAGAAAGTGAGAAAACATTATGTTAGCATGCATGCACGCCTATAACTTTTTCCCAGAATATATAGTTAAGTAAAGCAGTGTGAAATAAAACCAAGTAACCAAGTTAACCAAAACAATAAAACAGCTGCGCCTGCAAATAATGGTGTTATTGTCCACCTAGCTAACTAGGATGGAGCAAAGAGGGGATCACACGGTTTTATTCTTAGCCTTACTTATTTCGTTTCATGCATATTCCACTAAAGGCTGACTTCTAATTATTACATTCTAGAACTTAACCCCTGCTACTATTTTTAAGCATGCTAATATATTTTACTATAAGCTCCACAATGTTTAAACAGTTTGAATAGAAAAGTTCCGGTGAGAACAAAGTTTAGCGTAGGAAAAACGAAGCTAATGCTCGTAATTTGAGCGGTAATGTTCATAATTTAGGCGATAAAAAACTTGTAAGGTTTCCTCACTGAAAACGTTTACAAATTTTATGACACAGATTATGAACATTATCATCCAGAATATGAACATTGACGTGTAATCTGTAAACGAGATCTGTTCGTTTTTTCTACGCCAAGAGTTATTTGTATCGGAACTTTCCTCTTTGCAGAGAAAACCCTCATTTAAGTATAATTGAGTGGGTTGGTTGAGTTTGTGATCGAGGAATCTATCAGGATAACATTGATGAACTCAAATCATTTATACCTTAGGTAGTTTGAGTTGCACGTTTAGAAGTACTCAATCTTAAGTCTTAACCTAGAATTCTATATATAGTTGAGTAAGTCCTAATCTCAACAACGTTGTTTTAGACATACACGCCATATCTGAGTAAGTCCTAATCTCAGCTACGTTGTTTCAACTCTTATGAGATTTCTGAGAAACTTTGTAACAACATACTCTTTCTCTTTTCCACTATTAAATACTGTACAAGATGGAGTATTTACCTTGGATGTCCCATGGCTCAATTCTGTAGAGATCAATGTCAACGATGACGTCTAAATCAATGCTCAGAGAGTTGATTTTCCTTGTTAAATAGTAACCCACCAGCTCTTCTTCAGTTGGATGAAACCGAAACCCCGGTGGAACACATGGATCATTGATATCCATTACTTGTTAATTATATTTCTGTTATTCATACACAAGAAACATAAATTAGTTATAGAAAACGAAACTAAATATATGTGCATGAACACAAAAGAAATAAATTAAAGAGGGGAAATAATGATGAATATGCGGCCCAAAAGATTGACTTATAAATGTGTATTAAAAATGTTAAAATGGAGAGTATATAATTAGAAAAAAAGGTGTCACTTGAAGGCATGCTGTACTCTTGTCTATTGAGTAGAGTGCACTACATGGCATGCGCGCTACTTCTTCTAGCTACCACTTAATTTTGCAACACAAAAACTATTCTAGCTATTCCATCTTTAGCATATATATATCCATCAGATTTATAAACTAAATATATCATAACCACCACCAACCTTATCATAAAACGTATATATTAATAAATATAATGAGATATAAACCAAACCCTAATCTCAATCTCGATCTCAGATTTAATAAATATTGAAACATTTGATGAGATTCAAATTGAATCTACAGAATACTGAAAAATCAATATAAAAAGTGGTGGTCACTCGTGAAGATAAAAGATCATTTGAGTTAAAGTGTACGTAACATGGGGATTAATCCACTCTATTCTGTATATATCTACAAATAAAGAGAAAGAGTGATGGTTTTTGGCCATGAATGAATGCAGAAATACTAACCGGTGGATCGAATTCTGGTTCGAGGGATGGGTGCAAGATATGAGCTAGTATGGTGAATCGAGCTGAGGATTAGGTTTTGATATGAATGAGAAGGAAGAATTGATGGGAAGTTAAGAAAAGAGGGAGGGATCAGAAGGGTATATATAAATGTTGGTGTTGAGAGAGAAAGAGGGTGGCGTGAAATTGCGGGGAGTGGGACGCCGTCCAATTTTAACCCTTTCTTTTTCTGCCCCAACTCCAGTTACTATCTATTCTACTATTACATTTATAAATCTTACATCATTTCAACCAAAATAAATAATCTTCATAAATGTACGTGTGTGTGAAAAACAGATATGTCAAACAATATTTTTCCATTTGTCTTGATATGTCAAAGAATGTAAATTAAGCTTCATAGATTTCCAATATATATCCACAAATAATACAACAGTATATATCTATTGACAGATAACTAGTTTTGAATCCATTTCTTGAGTTGATTAGGCCTGAATATAAAGAGATTAAGTTGTGTCTCCAATCTAAAATCAGTTAGAATTCCTTACAATAAGAAAAAGATATAAAATAAATCAAATTTTGAAGGTATACAATTGATTAGGTAAATTATATACTTAATTATGTTCGGGAAAAAATCTTGTGGAGATGAATCCTTAGATAAGGACTCAGGATGATGTACATACCTGTTATAACTCATGCACACAGTATTTGGTGATGCGCACCATCTGTGACACATACACACAGTGGGCATTAGTTATAACTCGTGTGTGCATGAGTTATAACGTTTGTGTGCATCATCCTCAGTGCTTATTTAAGATCTATCCTCACCGGAATTAAACCCGTTTGTTTGCGGGATCGAGTTATATTATAAACCAATTTTACATTGACAATTGGTGATTTGAATGCCTAAGATACAAACTTATTTATGGATTATATTTCTCTTATGCTAGCTTAATCGATTTGAGAATAAAACGTAGTGCATATGTATACGATTGATACTCTTATGTGTGGAATTTTGTGCGTATGCAATTCATCATTAGCTTTAGCCTTTAGGTGATTGAATCATATGGAAAAAAAAGAACAAGAGATGTTGGATACAAGTATGATAAGCAAATTTTACGCAAACTAATCTATCAAGTTACACCAAAATTTGGGTGCGCAGAAATTAATTCCCCGGCAACAATTCAGGTCCTTTTTTACCGACCTTTGCCCTCGTGGAGGTCTTAATCAATTGCCACCTGGATGCCATGTGGACCGACTATACTTACAGTTACAGCTGCAGTCCACATCAGACTCAATTAATTAGGGATTAATTAGGGATTAATTAGGGATTGGGGTAGCTAGGGTTTGAGCTCTTGTAAACATTACATCATATGAGTCCAATAAAAGTGATCTCCAAATCCAAATTCCATGAAAATGCGGGCAATTAATTCTTTTTTCATTTTGGACTCTTCCTGTCCTCCAAAGGTTCCAGACGTCAACTTTAGTTCACTCGGTTTCGCTGATGTCAAACACATCGGAATACATCTTATCTTAATTCATTTTAGTAGTATATATTATGATTAATTTATTGGTCCTACTCATTGTCTTGTGTTTACGAATCTTAACATTTGCTTTCAGTCCTCCTCAAAGTAGAAAGTTTATATCCCTTGTGCCATACTTTAGCTACTTCAAAAGCATTATTTTCACAAATATTTAGTATCTTTTTTACAATTTTTGATAATTACAAAACGAACTACTAAGTGGTTATTTTCGGGTTTGGTTCCGGTAACGATGAATCTTTAGATGACATGCACACACTACTTACAACTCATGCAAATATTGTGAATGCTGTTACCAAATACTGTGTGCATCAGACATAACATGTGTGTGTGCATTAATTATAACGTATGTGTGTATCATCATCAGCATTCATCTAAGGATTTTCCCTTTATTTTCCACCTTCCCTCTTGTTTTGTTTGCTTTTGTCTGTAAATCTTTGTTTTGTTTTTTGTCAAGTTGTATATTTCCGTTGTTATTCTCTTATCGATCTATCCGATCATCAGTTTTTCGATGTTCCAGTCGATCTGGACAGTTTCATGTAAATAAAAATATTAAAAACAAAAAATTGTCATTCATATTATGGATCATGTGAGTAACTAGAGAGTTATAATCCCAAATAGTGCTTGGAATGCAACTTAAATAAAAGTTTGAAATCTCGAATTCGTTTTACTAGAATGTGACAAAGTTGTAATTTTGTTTGAAGAATAGTAATGCGAGGAATCTTTTGGGAGAATATATTGCCATGGAGCATATCATATAGTATCCGAGATGTAAAATTTTGTAGCACATGATTAATGATAATAATGACAAAGTTGTAATTTTGTTTTGTCAAAATTAATTAGTGATTTTGACAAGCATTTCTTGTGTGTAGGCCGACTGGCCGGCGGGCCACTAACTTCCATCACTAGCTAGCTATTTATTTGATTGAATCATTATTTTAAGAACAACTTGTTTCTATTTTTTAAGAACATTTCAAATTGTTGTACAGTACTATGAAAGATTAAACAAGTTGCAAATTGGTATAAGGTTGTTAGTCCGATACACCAATATTAGTATATTCGGCTCAACCTGGTACGAGTTTTGCAACAATTGTTTATTTTATTGTATCTATACCATGAAGACTAGCTAAAAGGCATCTTCTTTTGTTAGCTTTAAAGACTTGAAGTGGAAACTCTTTATCTTACCAATTAATGTGTAATAACTTGGATTTGCATATGAATGACGTGCATTCATTTAACTTTGTTTAATCAAAGCATTTCTTACCAAGATTATAAAACCAAGCTAGTGAACTCACATTTCTTACCACTGCGCTAGTACGTGAGTCTTGACTAGTGCGTCATGCTTAACGACTTCCATTGATCCACGGGGGAAGCCAAGGCAGGTTTCGACATCTTTGTCGAGGACATCAATGTGCTGGTCATCCGGAAATAGAATTTCCACTCTCCTTGGATTGTAATGTTCCACCAACCAATAGCATATTACCCTGCTCATACAAAGAGAGAGAAAAACCATTATGAACATGATGAATAGGAGCAAGTTTTCACTAAAAAATAATTAATGAATACATGTACTCTGTTGTGCCTCTTTTACACAATAATGATTCAAGTAGTTAAACAATGTTTAAAACCTGTGATTATTTGCATTTAGCAGCTCGGTACAATATCTTTAGCATACACAAGAATGCACAAAATGCATAAGATCATTCTACAACATAGGAACTGGAAAAAAAAGCCAATGGGCTTGTAGCCCAACGGTAAGGGGTAGTACTCCCTTACCGTGAGGTGGTGAGTTTGATACTCACCACCGGCATCTGACCCGGTAAGGGGCCGCCTGATAAAGGGGGCCCCAACTCTTGCCTAAGCCTAAAAAAAGGAAAAATAAAATAAAGTGACAAATGTGAAATGAATAAATGTTGAAGATGCATAAAACATGAATTTTAGACATTCAAAGTATATGAATATGCTATAAAACAAATTGAACGTCATTCATTTCATATTTGTCTATAAAACAAATTGTATACATTCATTTCACATTCAAAGTCAATTAGTTATTCAATATGCAGTGAAAAATATATCATGCAAATGTTTTCCAGTATTGAAATGACATTCTTGTAGGGAGATGTAACATATATGTATTATTTTCACACGGTAAATGAGTCCTTTTAATCACAACACAATTTATTCATACAAAAAACAAAAATCACATATCAATCGCAAAATTTCTAATTCTTTACCAATTGTAACACTAATAAGTAATAAAATGAATACACATATAAATTGCTTATATTTTGGAAAACAAAAGAAATCCTTATATTGGAATACGTACAATTATCATGCGGCTTCAACAACGACCCAATTCAAACCCAATATTTTCCACAACCCTTCTTTGTGCATCATTCATGTGTGATATTTCCGTGACAAATATCCCTAAACCGGAACACTGCTTGATTCTTGGGAACTCCTCGGTGCCATTCTTTCTAACAAATTCAACCAAAATCATGTCTTCATACGATAGACGAAGTCATCTAAGATTTTTTTTTTCAAGTGTCAACTTCTAATTTAGGTTTTTTTTACGTTTGGGGAAAAACGTGTAAATATCCAAAAAACATAGGAGACTAACCTTTATATGAAGCAGAGAACATGAAAAATTGATGAGTTTGAACTCCCAAAATTTGTGTAGATTCAACATAATCCAACAAATTCATACAAAAATCAATAATGTGGTCAGATTTTTGTATACATGTTCAGTAGGTTTTAAAAAATTGAATTGAAATCGTAAACTTACATCTTTGGGGGTTGAATGGAGGACGAAGATGGAGATTTTCCAGTTGGGCTTGCAATCTAGGAAAACGAGGAAGACGATGTGCTGAAACGAGGAATTGTCGGTGAGGACTTCCACTTCCGATGACGATTTTCCAGTTGGGCTTATTTAAGATTGCTAGTCTATTTGCATATTGCTGCATTTTTCTGCTCTTCCTCTTTTGTTGAATCTGTTCGTGTCTTTTTCACTTTCTTTGATGTTCCTCTTCAACCACATTGCGACATTTCCACTTGTTCCAGGTACATCTGAACTTGTTACTTCCTCCAATTGCATGCACTTTTGATCATAAACTTAATGCTGAACTCTTATGAGTAGGACTAGTTTAATTATATCCTGATTGAGGTTCGTGTTAATTTTAGTGAATAAGGTGAATTAAAGTGGCAATTGTCTAACTTGCTCTCAGCTCAGACTTCACTATCACCATGGCCGTAATCTGATGGCTTTCACAGACTAGATTATGCTAATCGAACAATTGTTGTATCATTTTCATCACTAGAACTCCTAGTAGGTTAAAAGTTAGTTATATGCTTGTTATCACTATCAATGTCATCTGATATAGAAATGGGAAACAAAAATCCCTCATCTGCATGATTTTTAACCTGTAAATTTTCATTCTTGACATTTTCCTCAATGTATTTGTCAAAATTATGCTTATTGTATTTTTGAATTTTACTGATTTACCATGATGCTTGTGGTTAGCATCACCATGAGGATACCCAAACCCTAACATATCCCCATCAATAACAGACTCCAACATCATCACTATTGATTCTTACACCAACCGATCGAATATGACGATCATCATTTGCACTTATATCATCAAGCATGGGACTTCTATAGTCATTTACAATGTCACCATATCTTAACTTGATAAGATCATTTGGTTGTGTGACAAATCCTTTCCATACAAGTTCATGACGCATCAAGAATACGTAAGTTTGTTGTCACTTTTTCGTACTGTTTTGCTACGCGCTGTCAACCTTAAAAAATAATCATAGACTTTAACTTGAAGGACATTAGCTTCAAGGTTCAAGACTTTTCACATATAGGTTCATGTCTTTTACTTCGAGGTTCATGAGTTTTAACTTGCATTAATTCATGAGTTTTAACTTGCATTAATTCATGAACCATTAAATAGAATCACTTGAACCATTAATTAATTATAAGCTTCCATAAATATATCTTAAAGTTGAAGTTCATAAACTCCAGGTTCATGAAAATTATACCATACTAGGATACTGATGTCCGCGCGTAGCGCGGATCTTTAGTCTTATATGAAATTTATTTGCATTAGAAATAAAATATTATTTAATATGTTTCGTATGAATATTGGACTAAATAAAACGTTCCTTAATGTCACTTCCAATATATTCTTTTATTATAAATTAACAAAATTAATTAATTGTTCATGGCTTTGGGTTTAAGTATTAACTATTGATGAATTTTTTATGTTTTAAATAAATTTAATTTTACTTTAATATAAGATTGAATGCAAATAAAACGTAAAAACTTGAAACCGATTGTATTTGAAGGATATGTGAATATTAATATTAATAAAGACTAATTATTAGTGAAAAATGACTATATACTAAAGTATTGGTACCTCTTATTAATACATGATTCAACTATATATTAGAAATTTTAGAGTTCAAATTCAAGCCTATTATGAATCCATATACAAAGTGTTAAAATTTAGCCTATGTGAAATATCTAATTTTATATTGTTGATTTGTGATTAATGGTATGACATTGAATGTTGGGGTTTAGAATTTATTGCCTCAAACATTTAACTTTATAATATATTAGATGCTTTTAAAAATACAACATTATATTTCATGTTGGTACACATGAACCTGCCTGTTTTTATAGATGAACTTGCTTGTTCATGCACATAAACTTGTATTAATATTTATATTTTAAATCTTCTCATAGCAGATTTTGTGTCACTTTTGTTTAATGAGACGTTATGCTTGGGCTAAAGTCCCTTGATTTGGGGAACCTGTTTAGCTTCTTTTACTAAGCATTCGCTTAACCTTATGTTGTTGCTTCTTCAATATCTCTAGCAGTATTTATATTTAAATTGGAGAACTTATGAAGGCGGTTTTCGAATCAACGATTATTTTTAGCCTATTTATCTAGCATTCTTGTGAAGCAATGGGTTTTGGGTTTGCTTAACTTGGTATTAGTTTCTAATCACCTTGTTGTTATATTATCTCCAATAATAGCGATGTGTCACTCTCCTTACAAACACATGCGAGAAGAGAAAGCTTTGCATTAAGTATATTATATATGAAAATAAATTTAACTACGTCAGAATGAGATAATGAATTAACTTTTCATTCAGTAAATTATTTTTTTGAATTTAAATAAAGCGTTGCAAAATATAATACTTAATCCTACCTTGAACAATGAAAATTTCAACATAATTTTCGAGGAAGTAGTATGAAAGCAAACGGCCTAAGTTGTAGTAAAATGTTAGCATAAACTTGAAAAATAATTTTTATAAATATTAGAAAAAGAGTAGTTATTTATCTAGTATTACTTTATTATGTAATATATTGGTATAATTTACATGGAAAATAATCCGGTGAGGATAGACCCGACTAAAAAATGACCCGACCTACAAAATTTGTTTAGATATGGAATTTTCTCCACCTGCCTTGATAAACACGAAATTGGAATTGAAACTTCAATCTCTTTGGTTTTTCATATTTAGGAAGTCATACTCAAAAATATTTTCGAATCGAATGCATAATTGCAATATTGTATTCAATCTACAAAGATTTGAAAATACTGAAACTATTATGGATTAAGATAAAGTTTCACTTTTTTATAACATGAAACTATAGTTTTATGATCATGAAGTGATTTTTTATTATTGAATGATACTTGCAAGCAACACCTCGCAATTTATACTTTAGCTTTGCGATTTTCGAAATTAGTGTGGATCATGCACAACCCGAAATTAGTGTGGATCATGCACAACCCGAAATTAGTGTGGATCATGCACATAAAAATGACTCATTGGAAATCTTATTATTGAATGATACTTTGTATCACTGACCGGTACACAACTAAAGATTTGATTCATTTGTTTGAAATCTTATTTATTAAAATCTTCTTTTCCTCAGGAGATGAACATAAAAATGACTCATTGGAAATACCTTTGTTGTACAAGACAAGGATATAGAGTTTTTTTTACATTTTGATGAATTTATACTCATACATTACTATACATTCTTTATTCAATCATTTGCACATACAAAAAAAAATAAAAAGAATAAATCATTCTCCTAATAAACGTTAAAATATGAAGCTCAAGCAACCAACTTCAGATTAATATCTTCAAGATGATGCACCACCTCGAAAAGGCCTAACTTCTGACAAGAGATCCACCCAATGCAAAGCTAACTTAAGCGTATTAAGCATCTCATCACCATTAGCAGAACTTTCCCTCTACAACTCAACATCAAAAACTTCATTCACAACCGATGTAACTCAATGCGAAAGATCTTCATATGATGAATACTCACAAACAATGACTCATACACTCAAAAACAATGAAGCATGCATTGAGAAGAAATAATTCATGCTCTTATACTTGCAAGCTCATGCACAAATATATATTACAATTGCAAGTATTGACGCATGTATTTAGAAAAATGAACTCATACACCATGAGCATTGACTTATGCACTAACAATCACTAACTAATGTACTCATACCTGCATGCTCATGCACAAATATATATTACAATTGCAAGCATTAACTCAAACTCATGCACTAGCAGTCATTCACTCATGCACTCATACTTACGGGCTCATCCACAAGTATTTATAGCAATTTCAACCATTGACCCATGCATTTAGAAGAACCAATTCATGCACTAAAAAGCATTGGCGCATGCACTCAGAATCACTAACTCATGCACTCATACATACTGGCTTATGCTCACATATATATTTCAATTGCAAGCATTAATTGACTCATCAATTCAAAAGTACCAACTCATGCACTCAGAGTCACTAACTCACACACTCATACTTCTTGGCTCATATACAAAGATATAATTTAATTGCAAGCATTGACTCATGCACTCAGAAGTACTAACTCATGCACTCCGATTGATTCTCTCATGCACACAAGTGTATTCACTAATAAAATTCATTACGAATCAGTAATGTTTATATCTACGCTCATCATCTAAAGAATTCAAACTTATTTTGAATGCTGTAATTTAGTTTTTCTGATCAACACTCGTTGTCCATTCAATTCAAGCATAGATGTACATTAAAAAAACCTAGAAGCACTTAATTATGAAGTGCAAGGATAAATCCCCAGAAAATATATCTTGAAATCGTGCAATCTTACTCCTCATCTCCAATTAGGTCGGCAAAACTACTAGATTTCTAATTAGGTCAGAAGAAAAGCAATTTAGACGGAAAATCAAGGAAGTTGTGAATGATTTTCGAAAGAATTGTCAAGAATCTCGTTAAATTCACCTTTAGATTGGTCAAAACCGCACCGACTTCGTCTGGAACAATGTCGGATTGATTTGCAGCGTAATTTCTTTGAATCGAGTGGGAATCAACTACGATTTCCTCTCTTTAATCAATCGAGATTGTTTCTGTAACGAGTTGGGATGGAATTCGCAATTGAAATCGATCGAATCAATTTGAGAAAGAGAGATTTTCATATTTGAAATTGCGTAGGTGAGGAGAAAAGGTGGAGTAGATTATTTATTTCACGTGAGGGGCCTACCACTCCTATAATAACTTTTTCCCCTTGGACTCATTCCTTTTCTAGGAGGTCATACTCATCGGAATTTCACCCAATTTAAATTAGCCAAATATATTTCCTTAACAAAACTTTAAAAAAATAAAATATAAATATTGTTACATGTTATTTGGATAAACACTTGGAAATCATGCATATTTAAGGGTTTAGGACAACTATTTCATTCCACAAATAAAAAATGAAACAATTGAATCAGTCTGACAAGAGAAAAGTTCAGGTAGAAAGAATATTTAACTTAGGAAAAATGAAGCGTTTGTGTTCACAGATAAAAAGCTAATGTTCATATTCTGGATGATAATGTTCATATTTTGGATGATGATGTTCATAATTTGGTGATCATGTCCGTTTCGTCCATTTTCAAAAGAAAAAAAACACTGTTCACGGAAATTACAAAATATTCACCATGTGACCCACTTAAAAAGTATAAAATTGTCAACGCCCACATTGTTAACATTATCATCCAGAATATGTACATTACTTTGTTATTTGTGAACGCAAATGCTCCATTTTTCTTACGTTAAGCGTTCTTCCTACCCGAACCAGGTCACAATTGTAGAATGTAGATCTAGTTTGTTTTTACTAAGACTAGAAATAAAGTTAATGTAATACAGGTGGTCGCAAGTTTAATTAAAGATGACTGAAAACCAAATTAAAATAATACACTGTAAATAAAATTGCACTGAAATTTATCATAATCAATGCACGTAAATTGCATTCTTATTATGGTACACTAGGCACCGGTTGCCTTGCTACGCAGAGCTCAATTATTTATTTAGATATATTTTTACTATGATATACTATATGAAATGCAATAATTTATATAGATTTATGGATTTATCAAGCTTCATGTTCACGCGTGGAAATTATAGATTTTCGTATGTGATTTAATGTAATTACGCATTATTTTTTATATTTTTGTTGTTGTTATCGAATTTGTCAATATTTGTAGTTATAAGTATTTTTGATTTCCTCATATTTATGTTTCTAGTAATTTTGGAACATTATATTGGTTTATATATATAATTTTATGAAAATGAGTCAAAATTCTCAACCTTCAACGATTTGCGTGCAATCAATGAAATTTGACTACATAAATTTTATAATACGAATATGATAAATGTTAAAAATTACACTGGTGAAGCTGTATTTCCAATTTAATAGTCATTCTTTTTAATCATTAAAAATCCAACATGCAAAAAGAAATTTTTATGAGAACCATTAAGGTTTAAGAGTGGAAGATTAGGAGTATTGATTGTGGTGGAGATAAGTATCAATTACATTAATTTTTAACAAAAAACAATCTACCTTTTAATATATAAGAAGATAAAATTTTAGATATTAAATTAAATAAGATAAGAATTAGAATAAGATAATTAATAATGAAAACAAAAAGACTTAATTGGATTTAGAATTAATCAATAAGAATTAAATGGATTAGAATTAATGATAATTAATTAATAAAAATGAAAAAGACTAACATAAATATAATATTAATTAGGTAGCGATTTCATTCAATTCGTTCGTTGAACAAGTAACTTTTATATAGATATAAGATAAGATGTTATTTTTACAATTTTTCTTCGTTACGTTGCTAGATCAAATTCATACGACATTCTTATCATGGTAGGATAAGGAAAACATAAAGGAGTATAAAAAAGAACGACACTTTTTGTGAAGGTTTGCGGGTGGGTCGCGTGTTAGAACAGTTAGCTTACTAGGATCTTGTGCGTAGATATTGTAATTATTATGATTGAAAAGTACTACTCCATCCGTCCCATTTTATAAGTCTCATTTCATTTTCTAACTCAATTCACAATTCGAGATAATCTTCTCGATTTCTTCCAATCTACAAGCGGATATATAGTCATGTGTGGTCTTGTTTGATTTGTCTTAACAAGTACTATAACAATTTTAAAATTTTATATTTTTTACTAATACGTAATTAGAGATATTGACAAAATAAAACGTATATCGAAATTCGTACGGAGATAAAATAGGGCTTATATTGGGGGACAGAGGGAGTATTATCTTTATCTGATCAATAGTGACACTTATTAGCCCTTCCAATTTCGATTAATTAGCTCATGATACTAATAAGATTATATAATTAAATGGTTCAAGCTAGTAGCTAACTGAACTTACAAGTAATACAACTGAACTAAATTAGCCCTTCTAAAGTCATTAATTTGTTAGAACGGGGTTTTGTGGCAGCTATTCTTTCCAACATTTTTAATCCAACTACTGCTTTGTTGATAATATTATCCAGTTTTGCAATTGAAGTGTTTTGTGGCTACAAAGTTTTCGTCAATATTTAAATAAGGAAATTTGTTTCCCGCAAAGATCCTCCTTAGATCAGGACGGAAAATAATACACACAAATGTGATGATTCATACACACAGTGGCACAGACGTGATAACTCATACACATATTGTGTGCATGTGTCACCCGTGGACGATATGCATCACCAAATACTGTATGCATAGGTTATAACGTCTGTGTGCATTATCCTCGATCTTCATCTAAAGAACCGTCCACCAAAGAACTTTTCTCTAAATAAGATCTCATCATGTGTTTTTTATGGTATAGGCAAATATCAGTCTCTTTCATTAGAAGCTAGCCTCACACCCAATGAAAGGAGATGTCAATATCCAGAGTCAAACTCAGATAATTGTAAAACAGGAGCTTCGACAAGCTGTCGTGAGATGTCATTTCGTTAAGCTACTACGGAGTACGGAGTATTTACTAAGGAATCTTTAATAGCTCAAAAATTTAAGGTTTTTTTCCTGATATTTTAATATTAGTTGAGGATTATGAAAATAGGCCATAAATATAGTACTCCCTCCGTCCCACTTTGTTTGTCCTGTTTGACTTTGGCACACTTGCCGATGCACGTTTTATATCGTCAATATATCAAATTATATGTTATTAAAAATTATAATTTTTTAATATTCTTAAAGTACTAATCGAAACGAATCAAACAAGACCACTCATGACTATGTTTTATCTTATATATTGAAAGATATTTAGAAGATTCTCTCGATTAGTGAATAGTGTCAAAATTTGAAACAGGACGAACAAACAGGGACGGAGGGAGTATTATCTTTAAACATAACTAGGTGAAGTATCTTGCGTTTCGCGCGGGTTTAACTGGTTTTACTTTTGTCAATTTCGATCTGTATACATAAATATTATTTTCATGTATATAATTATTTAGTAATTTTTGAAAAAAGAATAGATGTTCTTATTGAAGTAAATATATAACTTTTAACATATTTTATGATCTTTGTAGTTTAACATAAGATTTTTAGTACGAGAATATGTATAATTATTCATTTTGCTATTATAAAGTCATTATCTACATAATAGTCTATTTGAATTTATCATCATAAAAGAATAGATGTTCTTATTTAAGTGAATATATAACTTTTAACATATTTTATGAGCTTTGTATTTGACATAAGATATTTAGTATAAGAATATGTATAACTACTATTTTTGCTATTATAAAGTCATTATCTATACATAATAGTCTATCTGAATCGACGGAAGCGAGCATGACCGGTGTGATTGGTCAGTGCTCGGATTGCTCTCTATAGTTATAAGGATTGGGGCGAAATGCAAACATTAGAGGCGAAAGAGGAAGAAGGTGAAAAAGGTGGGACAGAGAGCGAGTTAGAAAGGATAAAGAGCTTACAAGATATTTAATGAGTCCTAGTTACATTTACTTTGGGATATACCAACCAATTTATATATATAGATAGATGATGAGTTTCAATGTAACGAGTATTGTGGTGTAACGGTGTAACGAGTATTTACCCTCAATGATATTCAAGTTTGTAAAGGTTGATATTCAACCTTATATAGATTTAGGTTATATATGCACTAATAACATTCTCATATGCTTGTACCTCTATTCAATCTTTTATGTTATTTGTTTATGTTTATTTAGTTAAATATCTACCCTAATTGATATAGGTAAATTAAGTTGAATATCAACCTTAAGAAACCCGAATACCATTGGGGTGAATACTCGTTACACCGTAAGAGGCTGTTACACGGGAACCTTAATCTATATAGATATATAAGTATATAGATCAAATTGATAATTATGTGATAATAAAGTAAATAATATTTTGAATTTAAGAGGGTAGATGATTCTCAAACTAGATATGAAAATGACTTATGATAACATCCAATGGCTTTTTTAATTACTATTCTTGATAAATTTGGATTTTACGAGGCATATTTATTAATGTCATGTATTCAATTATCACCCTCTTTGTTTTAGTTAATAATGACCCTGACCCGACATTTAAACGCCAATGGAGACTGCGACATGGTTTTCGATTGCACCATTTATATTTGGGGTTTTTGCAGGAAACCACCCGTTATTTGTCGAAATTTGCAGGTAACCACCCGTTATACACGTATTTATTCTAAACCACCCAAATTCTATACTTTTCTTACAATTCACCACCCGTAAACAGTTTCCGTCCAACATGCCGTCTAAGTCTGTGAAATGACCATTATACCCCTTGTTTTTTAACCAAATAACCGGATTTTCCAACCCATTCCCAACCCGGTTTCATTATATCGCGAGAAATTGGGTCTGTGAAATTTTTAACGTGCTTTTTACAATTTACCGTGTTTCATCAGTTTGGGAGATTTGATTTGGGGATTGATTTGGGGATAGATTTGGGGATCAAGTGATTTGGCGTTCGATCTCGTCGAGATTACGAAGGGAGATCTGGGATAATGTTGTGATTTGGGTTTGAAAGGGAAGAGCGATGAAGATGGCGATTTAGGGTTTCAGAAGGCAGTGATTGAGGGTTGCGATTGAGGGAGAAGACGATCGCGAATCTGGGATTGGATTGCAAAGGGAAGAGTTAGGAATTAGGGTTTGTCTAACAAAGTCGATCGATGGTGATTTCTGGAGAGAGAAGGGAAGTCGATTGAGGGAGAAGAGAAGACGATCGCGAATCAGTAATGCAAGAAGGCAAGGCGAGGCCATTTCTGGAGGTTTGAGCTTCGATTGAACAATTACAACAAGCAAGCGTGTTCTACAGAAGGTAAGTCTCTCTCTCTCTCTCTCTCTCTCTCTCTTTTGGAAATTAGGATTTGCAGAGTTGAATTGTTGTGATTTAGGGTTTGTTTCGGAAATTTTCAATTGAATGGTTGTTGGAATGGTTGTTGACTGAATTCAATGCTTCACATGAACATATTTTTTGCAGCTTTGAATGAATGATATATGCATGTGATCGATGGTCCCATTTCATTGTTTTGGAATCTTTTATCAGCTTTGAATGATGTGTGCATAGATGATGTAGATGATGAATTTTGATATATGTGCCAATATACTATAAACAAATCATGGAATCTTTTACTTGGTTATTATAGTATAGACATGTAGTTATTAATGTTTCTTGTTTATTCTTTGTCTTATGGCTCCAGATGAGTGTTAGCATCAAGTTCTTTTATGATGGGACTTTTTATTTGGGTCCAAATATGTCTCAAGACAGATTGTCTTATAGGAGAAATTTGGTTTATAAGATGGATAATGTAGATCCTGATTTAATTTCTAAGATTGAACTAGAGGATTTCATTAAGGAGGGTGTGGGAGTTGAAGATGTTAAGGAACTATGGTATGCAAGGTCTGGTATGCCACTGCAAAGGGGGATCAAACAGATCATAGGAGACAATGATATATTGCAGTGGTGTGAATCTGTAGGGAATGATCATACTTTGGAAGTGTATGTCATTCATGGGGCAGATTTAAGTCCATTAACTGTAATGGCCCAGCCTTCTAATATGGGTAGTCCATCAAGGAGCTATGGAAGGCCCATCAGTGTTGGCCCAACTGAGAACCCTATTTCATCCCCAATTATTGATCAACCTCCCAATCTCAGCCAAAGCCAAGTATCCTCTCCAGCTACACAAGCCCCCTTAGGCACTGAAAGCCAATTTACCACCAGATCTGCCCCTTTCAAGAATCCTTTCCAAGTCCCTTTTGATACCACATATGTTGAAGATGACTCAGGAGATGATGATGCTGAGCTGTTAGGAGAGGAGTCCTCGGATGATGATGATGTGGTTTATGAGAACAATATCTTTGGGGATTCAGATGAGGACAATGTTGCCTTTGAAGCAAATGTAGACAAGGATGTCTTTGATGAGAATATCAACACTGAGGTGGGTGCAGATGATGGAGAAGATGTTTTTGACATCATAGTTGATGAGGACACCTATGTGACCTCCAGTTCTGGTGAAGATAAGGTTCCCAAAGCTAAGTTTCCAGAGTTTAATCATTTAGTTGATTTCAAGCACAAGATATGTCTCAAGAAACAGATGACATTTGCATCTAATGAAGTTTTTAGAAAAGCTTTAAAACAGTATGCCTTGGAGAATGGTTTTGACTACGATTACTTGCATAATGACAAGTCTAAAGTTTCAGCTTATTGTTTGAATAAGTGTGAGTGTGGGTTCAAACATAGTAGGAAAAATTGCAAGTGTAAAGTTTCATTGTGTGGGTTCAAAGCAGCAGCAAGGAGGATGGGAACTGATGGAAGTTTCCAACTCAAGACTTGGGAACCTGAACATCAGTGTGGTTGGCAGGATAAGAACACCAAGATGGATGCTATTTGGCTTGCTCAGAGATATCTTGAGCATTACAGAGAGGATCCACAATGGAGGATCAGACAATTTATCCTCACAGTAAAGAGGGAGCATAGTGTGAACATTTCTTATCACCAGGCTTGGAGAGCTAGACTTAGGGCAATCATGTTGACACAAGGTTTTGCACCTGAACAATATGCAAGAGTATGGGATTATGCAGCCACAATTATTAAGTACAATGAGGGCAGCACAGTGTATGTAAGGCCTGAGCAGAATACAGAGAATCCAGAGAAGCCTATCTTTCAGAGGATGTATGTTTGTCTCCAAGCTTGCAAAGAGGGATTCAAGGCAGGTTGTAGGCCAATTATAGGACTAGATGGGTGTCATTTGAAGGGAGCTTATACAGGACAAGTGTTGTCTGCAGTTGCACAAGATGGAAATGAAAACATCTTTCCAATTGCTTTTGCAGTGGTGGAGTCAGAAAAGAAATCTACATGGTGTTGGTTCCTGGAAAATTTGCTAAGAGATATTGGTGGTGAGCCATTGACTTTCATGTCAGATAGGCAGAAGGTAACATAATAACTGATTCTTGGTATTTTTAAAAATACAGGAACATAATAACTGATTATGTATTTGATATTGCAGGGTTTGCTTGAGGCATTGAAGTTGGTTGCTCCTAATGCTGACACACGTGTATGTGTTAGACATCTTCAAAAAAACTTTGCCCAACAGTGGCCTGGGAAGTCATACAGAGACTCTGTTGGTGCATCTGCAAAGGCTGCCACTCTACCTGATTTTGAGATGGAAATGGAGAAGATAAAAGACATGGATGAGAAGGCATATAACTACCTTATGAGACAAGACCCATGTACATGGTCTCTACATGGTTTCAAGCATTATGTGAAGTCAGATATGCTACTCAACAACTCATGTGAGTCATTTAACAGTTGTATCTTGCCTGCCAGAGAGATGTCTATCCTTAGTATGTGTGAGTGGATTAGGAGAAAACTCATGAAGATGTTTATAAGCAAGAGAGCCAAAATGAATGCACACCAGGGATATCTAACTCCAGAAGCTGCAAAGAGGCTGAATGCTCTTAGAACTGATAGTTTGTATAGGTGCAGATGCTATGGGGATGCAGATTGCTATGAAGTGGACTGTGGTGGAAAGACATATGTGGTTGATCTGGTTAGGAGGAGCTGTGGATGCAACATGTGGGACATAACTGGCATGCCTTGTACACATGCTATTTCCTGCATTTTAAAGAGGAGACACAAGCTTGAAGATTATGTGTCACATTATTATACAAAAGAGACCTACATGAAGACATACAGCTTATCTGTGAATCCTATGCCTGGACAAGACCAATGGGAGAAGACAGTTTACCCACCACTTCAACCTCCTAAGCTAATCATACAAGCTGGAAGGCCCAAGAAATCCAGAAACAAAGAACCTGGAGAGACTGGAAAACAGACAAGATTAAGGACTAGGAAAAATAAGTGTGGTAATTGTGGAGAAGAAGGCCACATCAGGAAGACTTGTAAAAACCCACCTAAACCACCTTCAACTGAGATTCCTAGGGCTACAAACACTGGAGGAAGACCACCAAGTAATAATGCCATGCCTGTTAATCCAAGGAAAAGAAAGTACACCAGGAAGCAGGTAATGTTGGTTGATCTGGGATTATTTCATAAATTTTTGAATGTATAATGTTTCTTAACACACTGGAGGGATTTTTGTTTGTTATATCTGAGGCTAGATCCAGCATCACCTGCAAGAGCAACTCCAGTCCCTGATGAAACAGTGCAAATGGGAAATGTTGAAGATTATGATGTGGTAATTTCATTGCTTACTATGGTTCCCAATACTTCATTGTTTTGTATGACCATTACTTCATTTTATTTTGGCAGGATGCACTCCTTCTCCAAGAGATGACACAACCTCCATCTACACAGTCATCCCAAGCACCAACTTCTAATAATGTGAGTGCCATTTTGAATTTTGCACTGATTTTCCTACTTATTTCATTGTTACTGAGGCCTACTTATTTATCGCAGGTTGATGCTCTAAGACCTACTACTGCCAGGAAGTTCCATCCTCCGAGACATTCTAAGAAGCCTACCACTGGAACTACAACAAGATCACAAGTTGCATCCAGGTCTGGAACTACAACAAGATCACAAGTTGGCACATCAACAAGATCAAGCTCACGTGGAACAAAATGACCATATCTTAGTTTGGAAAAAATTTCAGTGTTGAATTATGTCAGACTACTTTCTATGTCATTTTGGTTTGATTAGGTGAAATATCTGGAATACATTGCTAGACTACCACTTGAACACTACTATCTATGTCATTTTGTTTCAAGTGAATTATGGGGTATTAACTTCAGGGTTTCATATTTCATTAAATCAACATTTTGATTGCTCATTTTGGTATATCATGACTGTCGGATTCTTGCATTGACATTGAAAACAAACCATTGTTGCATTACCAAGCTTACATTAAAAAAACAAACCATTGTTGCTAACAAAGCACACTTAAAAACAAGCAGAGAAACACCTAGAAGGATAGAACACCCAATTGTTCAAGACTTGAAGATCTTGACATCATAGACAGCACCGTCATGTCCTACGCCCAATAGCTCAAACAGGCACGCATCATCCTTGCGCATGTTGTTTTCTTCAACAAAAGTCCTCCAGCCTTTTCCCAACCTATACGCATTGTTGCTATGTTTCACAAGTACAGGCCAATGATGATAACCATTTGATAGGTTGATTTTTTTGAATCTCTTCATAAACCTATCTGCATGCTTGTAAGGGAGTGGCTGCACACAACAAAATAATGTCAATATCAAACAAGTATAACACCAATTTATAAGACAAGAGATAAGAAAGTACTAGTCGACAATCGTCCTCGACAAACGATTTCTTCATTGAAACAATGAAACTCTTCTTCTTGTCACATGGGCAACTGCGTGCTCTTTCAAGTGCTGCTTCGCCTCCACCTCCTACTTCAACTATATGTCGATTTTCTGGATTGTTGATCTCCTCGACATCAGAAGACTCCTCTGTTGAACTCCAATCAGAGGACTCATCAGATGATGAATTGTTTGAACTCAATACAATCACCTCAGGATCAACATTTTGAGCCATTTCAAAAAAACTTCAGCAAACCCAACCTCTCTTCCCCTTGAGCTTGTTCGAACAAGTCACACAACTTCAGAAACTTCAGCAAACTCCTTATATACAGTTAACAACTAGGGTTACACATGTGCATTAACTATTTTTTGGTCAAACAATAACTAATGCACCTCAACATCAGTATGTGTGCATTAACCTACTTTTGACCAAGCAAAACCCAATGCACCTGCAGCTTACCAGTTACCAGTGCACCTTTTCATGCAACCAATGTACCATTTTATAAGCCAAATTCAAACTTGCAATCTGATGCAATATTAAGACTTACATAATTCATAAATTGAAACTTAGATAAGACTTACAAATAAGATTCATACAACATTTTGTCATGTCTCAAAGATACTAAGATAAGATAACACATTAGCCCTACTTATAAAACCTAAAAAATACAATCTCAGCAACCAATACAAATACAAGCAACCACAACCTCCCAATCTGCTTATCTTTTGCCTTCACTGTTGCTTTGAGCTGCAGATTCTCCTCTTCCAATTTCTGGATTATCTCACTCACATTCGGCTCCAATGGAGCATCAATCCATTGAAAAAATTTGCAGCATCTTGATGGACATCTTAAAAATTTCCTTCCATAATTCTTTACAGTGTAAGCTGTAAGAATTACAGGCCTCAAATTGCAATCACAAAATATGCTACCATTGTTTGACGAATAGGATTGGGATTGAGATTGAGATGACATGATCCTGCACATTATCAGATGATTTTTACACTTAACTTACTTCAACAAATTTTGAATCCTTAGTGTTATAGATGATTTTTAGCACATTATCAGATGATTTTTACACTTAACTGACGAATAGGATTTTGAATCCCCTAATTCGAAATCCCTAATTCACTTAACTTACTTCAACAAATTAGATAACCAAAACTCACGTACAGAACAACCTAGCCCCAATTCGATTACATATAGCCCTAATTCGAGAACGTAAAGGCCCTAATATTCGTTTTCGAATAAACCCTAATTGCGGACTACATTGGTTTGAGGATTACTTACCACGACTCCTGCAAGCTTCGTTCTTCGATTCCTGAGAGGAAAGCTTCGATCTTCAATTGCGAGAATCCGCCAATCGCGAGAATCTTCAATTGCAGCTTCGATCTTCAATTGCGAGAATCTTCGCCCCTTTCCTGACTCAATCTC
Organism: Oxyria digyna; assembly: GCA_029168935.1. Taxonomy (NCBI): domain Eukaryota; kingdom Viridiplantae; phylum Streptophyta; class Magnoliopsida; order Caryophyllales; family Polygonaceae; genus Oxyria; species Oxyria digyna. Next base: position 8,454,354 of record JAPVLV010000024.1, read on the forward strand.
CAATCGAGTTTGCCCCTTTCCTGATGAACATTTCACCCTAAGGAAGGATGAAGTTTTAATGCAGTAGTCATACGAGAAATTGCAAAAAATCGTTCAAATTCTCGTCAGATTCGGATATTACAATGACATTTTTACCCTTCATTTGGTTAAAAAACAAGGGGTATAATGGTCATTTCACAGACTTAGACGGCATGTTGGACGGAAACTGTTTACGGGTGGTGAATTGTAAGAAAAGTATAGAATTTGGGTGGTTTAGAATAAATACGTGTATAACGGGTGGTTACCTGCAAATTTCGACAAATAACGGGTGGTTTCCTGCAAATTTCGACAAATACGTGTATAACGGGTGGTTAGCATGCATTTTGCAAAATCAATCAAAATTACGTAACTGTATATAAGATGGGTATTCAACTTACAAGAAATGACTCTCATATACCTTTTCTATGTTTCACGCGATAATACACTTATATTTGTCAATACCAACCAAACAAATATGAAATATCTTAAAAATATACTTCAAAAGTTCACTAATATTTCTGGATTAGCAATTTAGTATTATTATAGAAGTTTCCAGACATCGCCTTATGTCGATTTGACAGAAAAAGCTTCTTTGTCCTCTCTTTTGATATAGGTAAATTAAAAGTCATTTTCATATCACGCGATAATACAATGGCTTATGATAACATCCAATGGCTTTAAGAGGGTAGATAATAAAGTAATAATATCTACCCTAATTGATATAGGTAAATTATGTGATAATAAATTTAAGAATCAAATTTTATTTTCCAAGAAGTACGGGTTATACATAATTCAATCAAATTTATTATCAAAAACTAGTCATTTAATGAAGTGTTTCTTCCTTTCTAAAGATATATGCCAAAAAATTGATGACATGAACAAAAAAAACTTTTGAAATAAAAAAATATAAAGTTGACCTCTAAATTAAGTATTTATGGATTTTACAATAATTATTAGGAAATATTTTATTTTTATTATAATACATAAACATAAATTCAAAATATTAGGCTCATTCCTTCGCATCTTCCCTTTAATCTATTTGTGGTAGAATTAGAGTCTATTATGTAATGGTGCTCGGCTGCTCGGTTTTTGTTGCCTTCTTCATCTTCCTCTTCTTTTTTAGGACTAATTTATGTTAGAACATGGTTGTTGGGATCGACAACCCACTTTGGATCGATGTGGGGGTAGAATTTGAATGGTAGGTTCGGAACATAAGATCCTACAAATTTGAGAAATTAGGGGATCATAATGCTAAAATATGACTACTATATGTCTTTTTAGTAAAACAAAATAATACAAAAATTCACACTTTTGCTTACATAAAATCCAATTAAGTGTAATACATAATTAGCACGATTCAACGAGGGTTATTCTAAAGCTTACAGTTTTCCAAAATACAAGTATAGTTGAAATATAAATGTTGATATTATTAAAATGTGATAATATATGTTCTACTTTTTTAGTTCCTTAATGTCTACTTATGTGATTAATATATACATGAATTAAAAATATTAAGAGGTATAACTTATAATTAGTTTAAACTTCAATAATACAACATCATGGTCTTTTACGTAGGATCGTAAAAATCATTTTTAGAATCGTTAGGATAGTATATAGGATCAAAATTTTACATAAGATCCTACAAATTTTATTTTGAACGATTAAGATGCTACCTTCAAAAAGATCCCACTTACGATCGTGTATAATTTCTCCATTACGTACGGGATCGTAAAATCATAAGATTTAGATCAGGATCTTAACAACCATATGGTGGAATGTTACTTCATACCATAGACGGCGGTTCCAGTTGCATTCCAGTTTTAATTACTCCTTTTAAAACACTGGAGTAGTCATGGGCATCTTTAGGCAATTCTTGGTACTCTCTTTGGTTGAATAGGAACAATACTATCTTCCTTAGCCTCCTACTCACCTCCTCCAATCCAATTGATCAAGCCTTTTTTCATATCAGAAACTCGGAATCCTCAATTGCGCAAACCTCAAAAATTTCAACTATACAATTTCTTAACAATCGAATTTTAATAACCTATAAAGCTGACCTTTTGGCCCAACATTTAAGGAGTTTATTATTGTAATATGATTTAAAATTTGCTAGATTATCTCATAATTTTGTAACCCTTTATTTCCTCTTCCTGGCGTTTCACTGGCCGTTCTGCCCGTTTCGTCTTCCTAAATTCGGTCACTCCTCCCAAACCTTCCCGATCTCTCTACCTGATTCCAACTTCTTATGTTCTTGAGCTTCAAGTGCCTCCTAAACCCTAGCCTTGGCTTCGACATGGCTCCGCAAAATCCCCGATCCGGCTCAGAATCGACGTCGGCGGCGGTACAGGAGCGTTCGCCGCGCGGATGAAGGATCACAATGTCATGATTCTCACCACAACGATGGACTTAGGATCGCCGCACAGCAAGGCGGTAGCACTTAGGGCACTGGTGCCGCTACACGCGCCACTTCAGTAGCGACTTCCAGTTTTCGACGGCGGTGTCGATCTGGTGCGGTGTGGACGGGCCATGAACAGGTGGATTCGATTCCGGTGCTCGAGTTTTTGTTGTTTGATGTTGATAGGGTTTTGAGAGGTGGGGGATTCCTGTGGATTTTGACAAGAATTACAAGCCGATGATTGGGAGGATGGGGTATAAGATTGTGAAGTGGGCGACTGGGAATAAGACTGATTCAGGTGGAATCAAGCGCGACAAGGTTTTCTTGACTGTTCTACTACAGAAGCCTAAATCAAGCCAATGATGATTGTGAATTATTGCAGGTATGATTTATGATTACATGTATGATTGATAAGCTGCATATATAGGGTATGATTGTTTTGGGTAGGAATAGGATTGTGATCATTGATGGGTGATTGATTTATGAAAGCTTTTGAAACCATTTTGCTCCAGTCGAATCATGTGTGAAGTCACTGTGTCAACCCGAATTGCTTGACCTGATTGTTCAGCCTTCCAATAGTGATGTGGTTATGGAGGATGCTGAAGATACGAGGCCTTCAAAGAGGAAAGTCGTGTACAATGAGGTTCATAGTGAAGTTGAACTTAAAATCTTTCAACATCAGTTTTTCATACTATTGTTATGATTATCGTTCTTTTTGGCTTCAGCATAAACCGTTGTCAGAGATCACCTCTGATTTGCTTCGTGGAATTTATCATCAAGGAAAGCTCCGCGTTAATCGTTATAATCCGTTTGAAGCATATGTTGGGAATGAGATCGAGCATTGGAGATGAAATTATTATCTATGGGCGCTCCAATATGAATAGAGCTTTTGATGGTGACATAGTGGATGTGGAGCTTTTAGCCTCAAGATCAGTGGTATGAGGAGAAGTCCATGTCTATAGTTGATGAAGGTATGCTCTACTGCTTGCTATTAACTACATGGAAACACATCAGCTCACATATAAAAGGCCATATTGTCTTAAATGGGTATATTTTTGTGGTAGTTGTCTAAAGTAGGTAGATATACAAAGTAAATAGACAAGCATCCAAGGTGGCTCATGTGAAGAAAACAGACCATTTTAGTTCATGGCTCCACGGCTATGTGTTTGGATATACATCCTTGGGTCTTAGTTGGTGTTTAAGGAGCTATCTATTAGAATCTTTCTTAGTATTTTTTTTCTATGACATAAAAGATCTTCTCTTAAGTGTGTGTCAAATGTTGATGGTATGATTTGTTCTACTGTTTGTTTTGCATTTGATTATTTTATTTAGGTATTGAATTCTCTTGCTGCTGTATGATGATTCAGGAGTAGCTGAGGCAATCATCGTTGATAAACAGGTGTTGTCGTAGTTATATACAAAGACTGCTAATTTGAACAGAATTACACATTAGTCTGATTAGATTTCCTTGATGTATGCTGATGGTGACTCTTTGTGTATTTAAGCTCGGAGTACAGCCCAATGGGAACGTTTTGCAATTTTCACAGTCTCTCACAAGTTAGGCAAGTCTGCTCTCATGTCTCAACGAACTCCAATGTTTGTGCCGAAAATAAAATTTTCAAACCTACCTTAAACTTTGGATTGTATTAGTTTAGCCGCATACTATGTGTATCTTAATGTTGTGCCTTTGTTCTTATCATTCAAACCACTTGACATGCCTACTGATTGAGGTATTCACTCTATAAATTGTATAAGAGTTGTGCCTTTGTTCTTATAATTCGAACCACTTGACATGCCTATTGGAAAAATGTGAATGTTTCTTCTCTATAATTTGTCCAGAGTATGAAGTAAGAGAAAATCCAGCATTAGGGTCATGGATGCAAGATGGGCTTGATCATATAATGGTACAGTACTTGACTATTGATACAATTTGTACCATAGGTAGTGTTCGTGGTCAAAGTATAGTGCTTGATTACTATATACGACATATGTGTCTTAATACACTCTTCTAAAGTTGTTTTGTTCTTCCTCACCCAGATTATACACATTTTATGCTCCTTGGAGAAGTTAGAGAAGGTCGATTTTTCCATTGCTTTCACTACAGGAAAACCTATTTTTTGCAACGCCAAAATTCGTTGCTAAACATGGATTCTCGTTGCTAAAGTCTCTTTTTGCAACGACAAAAGTCGTTGCCGGTAAGCCCGTAGTTAAAGGCTATTGTAACGACTTTTGTCGTTGCCAAAAAATGTTTTTTAGCAACGATAATAGACTTTGCCATAGATTTGTCGTTGCAAAATATACTTTTAACATTTTTGTTTTGGCAACAGATTTTTGTCGTTACAATAGCCACACAATGTTTCCCAACAACTTTGTCGTTGCGTTACACATTTTTCACGTCGAAATTGTCGTTGCATCACATACCCACATGTATATTTTGCAACGACATTGTTGTTGCATTACATATATTTTGCAAAATTAAATTTTGACCCTGCTCAATATGCTCCATCGAAATATTCTTTACAATTTAATTCAAAAAATACAATGTTTTCTCAACTTGCTCAGTTTTACCAGAAAACTTCAACATCCAACAAAACCCAAATATACACCATTTAGTTTCTCAATTATTAATACTGCTACATAAGGATCAAAAGGAACCGGACTGCATCTATGGCTAAGATATATGTTATTCATTTGCAAATCTGTGTTGTACCTATGCATCAAATTCCGTACCTCCCAATGTCGAAGTTTTCCCTGATAAGATCCAAGTAAACAAGATTAAGGCTGACAAAAAACAATGTTGAGATAGTAAATTACAATACATAAACAAATTACAGAAAAAATCTAAAATAAACTAAATAGGAAGAATCTGAATTCACCAGACTGATGCAGTTGATAAAGAATCTAGAATAAACTGAACATTAATGAAATGACAAAACATAAGTAGTTGATAAAGAACTAGTTGAACACTTTGACCTGAATTCACCAGACTGATGCAGAAGTAAACTCATTCAACAAGTACGAAGATCAATGCCAAGGTTCATCGGACAAAGAGCACAGGACTCGCTTTCAACAGATGCAAATCTAATGCAGAAGAGCTCGTCCTTTAACTTCCCATCAGAAAAATCAGCAGATTAATTTCCTATGATTTCAAAAGTCCGATGATCACATTTTAATAGACAATGCCTAATCATATAACTCAGTTAACAAATACTAATGCATCATTACCAGGAAATCATACAACAATACGAAATTTAAACTATACAGAAATGTGTATTTCATCTACATTCCCAATAGCTTACATCATCAGCAAAGAAAAGAAATAGGAGTCCATCAATTTCAAGAAGGAAAAAAAACAAAGCTAACCTGTGCATCTTCCATCTTCACATCCTTGAAAGAATGTCTTAGCTACCAAAACAATGAAAGTTAAGAAACTAATACATTAACAAATAAAACGGCAAATTCCAGAAATATTGGCTAGTAAAATTATCGCTACCTGTATCCAAGTCACTCTGGACTAGTTCAACCAATCCCTTGATAGCTTTAGCACGGCCACACGAGCATTTAAAACCTCACTTAAACTCCCATCCCTTGTTTGCTGAGCTTCTACATAAGATATTGCAAGCTCAACACGAGTAGCTAAACAAGACATATAAAGAAAATTGAGCAAAGGGGAATCATCATAGTAGTGGATGGAATTGCTTAAATTTTAGCAAATAAGTAACCAACCTTGGCAACAAAACTTGGAAAGAACACTGAAATGTGATATAAAATATCTAAATATGAAACATGATTGGATATTATTACACCAGGTTGCTCCAAATCTTTGTATTGATCTTTCTTCTCAACCTGAACAGAAAAAAATATGAAAGAAAAATGTTGTTACTTGTTAAACAGAAGGGACCTCAAAACTCAGTTATTTAGTTTCATAGAATTAACAACAAAGTCATTGAAGCACATTAAAATGAACTTATCGCCACAAAAAGTTCATACATTAGAAACTATGTCACTTAAGCATGAGAATGCTAACCTAGTTTGTCAAGAATTAAACCACTGTAAACAAAATCATCAAGATTCTTAAATTTCACAAGTTAATTCTTTAGCAATTCAGCAATTAATAAATCCCTAAATTCCAGAAACCATGAGCAGCAGAGTTCTCTCGAATGCAGTAAAAACCGAATATAAACAACATCATCCTGGAAGCAAGTCTCCAATATAATCCTTAAACCAAACATTTGACTAAAAAACAAGAGAAAACTAAATGCCCTAATGTGACCTTCAAATTTATCAAATGAATATCAACTCAGCTGTAAGAGAAGCTTACGAGTGAAACATATACCAAAAGAAAACAAATTTACCGATTCTCGTAGAACAATCGAACAAGAAAACTACAAATCCGAACCCTAATCATTAATATGAAGAAAAATATACCCAAAAGAGCTCAAATTCGAACCCTAATCAACGGTGAATGAATCACATGTTAGCCAGATTTTAATCGCTCTGTAGAAACTACTTACCAGAAGTAGAACAACGGGGAGATGAAGAATCGCGTCAGAGAATGGAGACTCGACAAATGAAAACGCCGACGCTGAGAAACTCGAACCGCACCGGAGAGATGGATGGTCGTCGACGTTCTCGGCTCGAAGACCAAATTGCCTGCCGTCGTTCCTCGTCCGTGAAGGAACAGCCGCTCACAGTTCACCGTTCTTGAAGGAAGAGGGCACTAGCATTCGAACATGAGAAGAGAGAACGAGGGAATGAGGGAAGAAATTGGTAAGAGTTAGGGTTTTGGGATTATGAAACGGCTGGCTTATAATTTTCGGCTCCGCTTCTATTTTCTATACTATTTTGCAACGACAATTATTTGTGAATTTGTAAAATATTAATTACAACGAATGCTATCGTTGCAGTACCTACGTGAATTTTTATAACAACGATAAAATTCGTTGCAGTACCTACATGAATTTTTATAGCAACGATTTTTATCGTTGTGATATAAATCTCTGTTTTCGACCTCAAATTTAGATGGAGGGAAATTAAAATTTTATTTATCGCAACAACATTTGGCAACGCTTAGCTTTAGTCGTTGCCAATAATATTATTTGCAACAACTTTTGCAACGTTGCACTTTAGTCGTTGCTAATAATATTTTTAGCAACGACATTGTTTTTGTCGTTGCAAAACATCGTTGCTATAAATAGTTTTTCTTGTAGTGTTTGTTTAGTAGATGATTTAGCTAGCCAACTTCATATGAAGTTATGAACACCTCTCTCTCTATATATATTTCTTGCATAGATTCTGCAACAATGGTAAACTGCAGAAGACATGTTTCTAAAACCGTTTAACTCAAGCTTCACTATATAAGTAACTCGGTATAGATGTGTATAGTTAGGGAAACATGTCCGATCATTTAGTCTGTTCATTCATATATTATCTCGAAATTACGAGCCTTTCCTTTTCCATTCCATCGTTTCTTTTTTCTGTTTGATTGTAGCAGAACCATGATTATACTGAAGTGGTATGCTGTATGCAGATATGCCAGTCTGTATTTTTTGATGTGCATTGATCAATAGAACAACGAGTTAGAGGGCCTTGAAATGATCCATTTCTTTGTTGAAATATTGGATCGATACTTTGGAAGTGTGAGTTTCCTTGCGAATAAATGCACAACTAATGTGGCAGTTGTTGTTTGTAATTACTAAACTTCACACTAAATTCATGTTTTGTTTATGGGAAGAGTGTGATGATGCATGCTTTCTGCAAAGATTTATGGTTGTTGCAAAGGAAATACAATATATTTTACTAATGTTTCATTTAAAGTTTACAAAGGCAACATTACCAAACTTTCCAACTTTCATCTTCAAAAAAAATGCAATGCAAATTACCATTAGCAAAACTGACAAGAATCTTGCAATGTTGGTTTTTGCAGATAAAGAACAGACCAAGCTTCTTTTATGAGAAGGAATTCGTGCCTAGAAAGAACACGAATTGGGTGAATACTAAAGATTTCACCAACGGTTTCGCTTCTAGAGCCCCGTATGCAGATTTCTGTATTAATCTCTAAATTTAAATGATTTGATGTGTATATTACTAAGTTTTGTGATATATATACAGGATACATGTACTCACATTCGCTCCTCATTTTTACATCAAGCTATATAAGAGAATTAAAGTTGCTGCTCAAGTTAATTCAGATCTTAAAAAGTTGATCTGGTCTGGAGTGAAAACTGAACAACAAAAGGCTGAGCTGCAATGTCCCTACCAAGCTCAGATTCCATATCTTTCTTTAACTTCACCTCAAACTTCAGGTAAATCCTTTTCATGTTTCTGGCATTCCCTAATGATGAAATCTTCCATTAACTTTCATTATTGTTTCAATCTTTTTAGATGTCCAGCCGTCACCTTCTTCGTATCAACATCTCAACCAAGTTCAAGCTCAAGCTGAACCAATCAACACTAATGGCCAGAATCATGGTAATCTCATGTTTAATCATAATCCAGCAGCCAACTGGTGTTTTCAGGCATTCCCTAGATCATAAACTTTGATTTTTGTTTCAATCTTTTTTAGATGTTCAACCGTCACAAATCATGACCCGTGAGGAGCTGCGACGTCCCTACCAAGCTCAATCAATCAACACTGATCTCACGTTGAATCATAATCCAGCAGCATATGGACAAGAAGGGGTTATCTGTGCTAAAGATGAAATCTCACGTTCAATCAACGCTGATCTCACGTTGAATCATAATCCAAGCTCAAGGTCTGTTAGTCTTCACATTAATGGAAGGCCCACTGCAGCTTTATCTCCGGATGGAAATGGTAATCTCTTGAAGCTTTCAAATTTCTGTGAGAAGAATGAGATTCCTCAGATTCTATTAGGATGTTTTTAGTAGGTTTATCCCTTTTGTTAAACTAGACTGAATGATTCAATATGTTTGCTTATGGTATGGTTTGATTTTTTTGATATATTGGTTTGGAGCTAGCAATATTAAATCTCTAAAAAATTGCTCTCAATATCTTTAAATCGTTTTCTGTGACCTGCAAAACAAATTTGAACCAGTGAGTGTCTTTCAAAATAATCATGGTTATCAAACAAACCGCAATGTATCATTCCATATGACTTGGACAAACATGCTCAATAAAGTTAAATTTATATCTAAGTGTCCGTGCAGGTCACAGAAAGTCTGGGAACTACATGAATACATCAAAACCTATGAAAGATAAATTGAAGAAATTAACACTTCATCAGGACACCTACACTTTCATATAAAACATCTTACACATACAATTACCATAGAGGTCGTGCATCGCACGGGCGCCACAGTCCTAGCATTGTATAAACTTCACACTTGATAGTTTAAGGTAATGTTAATGGATCAATAACAAAACAAAATAGATCGTAAAAAATATATATCGGATACATATGTAGAGATTCGAATCGGATGGAAAATTATTTTCATTGATCGTAAAAATACTCAAAATACTACTACTCTTCAAACAGAAGCATTTAAAAATTTTGGAAAATTCCTTGAGAAATTTGAACAATAATTAACGACGTTTATTATATTTTATGTAAATTCACAAATGTCATAATATTTCACTATTTTACGGAAGCAAATAAAGAAGTTGGATCCTTGCATCACAAGATACTGATATTAACCCGATAGAGTTTACAATATCTCTTTCTGGAGGTCCTCAAATACCTGATGATTATATTATGATATTTCGACATGGATTAGTCATGTCTAATACTTACGCTAATCTTTTAGCGTTCCTTAAAACATCTGCTTTAATGATTGAGAGTTGTTGTCAACTTGGGATGGAATTCAAATTCTTGGCTAGAGACAACAAAATTTAGAACTTAGGAATGTAAGGCCAAATCTAACAAGAAAAAAATGCAACTCATAGGCTATCCATAATGGTAATGTCTTATAGTTTGAGTTTTATAATAATTATTTTATTTTTATATAAATTTTTGTATTAATTAACATCAAAATAAACTAAATAGCTAAGAAAGAAACAAATTTTTAATTTGCATTGCATGAGATGCAACTATTTGTCCAGTTTCATCCACCTTTTGATATAAAATATATGATATAACGGGGGAATGAAACATACGTACGGATAAAAGGATAAAAAAAATTCAATGTACTCCTATATCAGGTTGTAGTCAATCGACACAATAAACGCCGAAGGAGTTGGGAAACAAAGTAGTACACTTAATTGTTACTCCAAACGAAGAAAATCTAGAATTGCTCGACCTATATTAAGTGCGGGATTAATCCCAATTTTATCCAGAGTCAAGGCGTGTTTTTCAAGATGAAAATCTAGCGTTAACCAATGATATGAAATACTCCCTCCGTCCCACTATTTCCTTCTTGATTCTGTTTTTGACACTATTTTCATATTAAGAGAATTTTCGTAATTTCGACCAATATATAGATAAAAACATAGTCATGTGTGGTCTTGTTTGATTCGTCTATCGAATACTTTAATAATATTTAAATTTTTTATTTTTTACTAATTTATAATTAGAGATATTGATAAAATAAAACGCACATCGTCATACGTGCTCGAGTGAAACAAGAAGGAAATAAAGGGACAGAGGGAGTAATGTGTTGCTGGAAATTAAGTGTGCTCGAGTGAAACAAGAAGGAAATAAAGGGATAGAGGGACGTGTTGCTTGAAATTAAGTGCAGAACGCTTTGAAAAATAGAGGTGTGTCTCCTAATGTTTCCCAAACTCCTTTATTGAACGGCAATCAGACAACACAAATGCGTAGTTTGATTAACAACTAGAAACAATTCATTGCTTTTTTTTCTTTTCTTTTTTTGTTTTTGGTAAAGAGAGGCGGCACTCTCTAGTCTTTATTGAATAGAAAAGTGCTAATTACGAATTAAATGGGGGATAGCAAGCCCCTTACATCGTCTACTAGAATAGAGTTCACCGTACTAGGAATAACAGTAAAGAAATGAAAACCAAGACTAAGCGAAAAAGCATAGTTAGCCAATCCATCAGGTGAAAACGATACTCATCAGATTCAAAGAGAGCATGAATGAACTGAGATTCTGATTTAACAATATCTACATTGAAGTTGCTATCCTTCCACAAAAGCCAGACCCCTCCGCTCTGACCGACTGCATCAACACGAAAACTGTTCAGGTATCCCAAATTTCTGCAAATATTATCTGCATTGTTACCAGCGGCATGTGTTTCAAACAAACCAAGCACATCCGACTCAAACTTCTTAGTCAAGTAACGAATAGATCTTCTGAAGTTAGGTTTATTTGCCCCCCGACAATTCCAAAGAATGCAATTCATAAGGAAACTATCAGTAATAAGAATAACCGGGGACAACTGCTAACCTTCCAGTCTCCTCTTTCCATCAGTCAAACCCTCATTTGGGTTTCTTTCCGCATTCAAACGACCCTGTTCATATGCTGCCATTAATCTTGTCTGCATAGATTCCTCAAGATCCCTCAACTGTTCCCTAGCCTGTATCGAGAGAGTCATATTATCATCAATATTCATCAAAGAATTGCACATTTCCTGCACAGTCGCAGTTCTGTCTGTTCTCGGACGTTTGCCATTTAGTCTCCATTCGAAGTTTTCTTTTCCTGGTAATACAATCTCATTGCTTTGGGCCTTATTAGCTTTGCTAGTGTTAGGTCTGGCAGTATCAGATTGGGCCGGCCCATTCCCTGCCGTGAAAACCACCATCTCCATATTCATATTCCCTTTCAAAGCTGGTCCAAGAACTTTCCTGTTATTTTCCTGGACCGGTTTAGCCACAACCGATTTCTCCTTCTCTAAGATTGTGATCGACTCTGCCATATCTCTACTCTCCTTAGATATGGTAACTGGCTCCTTATTTTCAGCTCTATTCTTAGTAACAGTATCCTGCTCTTTTCCTTCTTGAGAATTTTCAAGACCCGAATATCCATTCTTAACTGCAATATTCTTATTCACCTTCGCAGTAGTTTTAAGCAATATCTTTTGCGTGATCTTCGGGGCAATATTCTTGGATTCTCGCGTGATCTTCGCTTTCCCCTTGCCTTTCTTGGTATGCCATTGATGGCTCATCCAAGCTCCCACATTCTCATTCTTGTTCCCCGGCGACGAAGACTTGCTTGTCAAAATAGGACAAACTGCAGCACTCTCTTCCCCCTGCGCATTAGTTGTGGACTCAGAATTAGCTTCTGAATTTTCAGGCGTAACCTTAGTACCACTCCCAGCATCAACCTGTGTATTCATATGAGTCTCCGTCTCCTTTTCCTCCCGCTGCACACGATTAGGACAACTCGCAGTTATATGTCCGTATCTCCCACAAGTATAACATATGACTGATAACCCCTCATAAGTCACATAGTATCTAGTCCCATTCACCATGACAGTCCCCTTCAAAGGATTATTCAAATTAACTTCAACACATATTCGAGCAAATCTCCCACGCTCAAGATTAAGAGTAGTCATATCTACTTTCAATGGTTTCCCTATTCCTTCTGCTACCCCCATTAAAATCTGTCTATGATAATAAATCATAGGGATGTTGGCAATCCTGATCCATACGGGAGTAGTGACAATGTCATCTGTTTCTGCATCAAACTCCGACGACCACTTCTGAACAAGCACATAATTCCCAAACACTCTCCATGGTCCCCCGTAAGAACCTTGATGTAATCTTCCTCTGCTCCAAAACGAATAACAAAGAATCTTCGCCGGGGGTCAACTAAATTCATAGTCCCCTGAGGCCTCCATAGTTCTCGTAATTTCCGATCAAGAGTAGTAAGGTCGACGATCCTCCCCAGAACCTTAATGATGACACACTGTTTCCATAAATTCTCCATAGCAGTAAGGACTTCTTGCTCAATCACAATCGAAACTTCTCCTCCTTCTCCATTCGGTTGTTCCATCCGCATTCTTGACGCCACAAAATCATCAGCAATCTCTTGTTCAGGGCATGGCATTCCACCCCTTCCCCCCACGAGCAACTCTCTCTGCCCATGAAATTTTTTCCCCCGATGGATCCGGAGGATCACCCATAACTGTATGCCTAGCATCTCCATCCACCATAGTTTCATCGGACTCATTAGACTCCGTCGCTTGAAAAGGTTTTTGGAGAACCATTGGGAGTTTTTTTATCTTCGTCTCGTGTGCAGCGGCAACTCTGGGGAAGAAAATTAAGGTGCTTCCACTTCTCACATGGAGTGTTTACCGCCGATCAGAAACAATTCATTGCTTATGATAGCGTTTTCATTAGCCTTGAAAGCAATATATTTACGTGTATTATTTAGGTTTGTTTGAGATTTATTACATAACGCGGCGCGACGATCATTATATTTATGTTTTGATCTGTTATGCAATCCAATTCTTGCTACGTGATGAACCAACATTATTTTTAACGTCGTAATATCCACAACGATGCTAAATAACTCATATTTGAGCGGTCATATTGATCCCACCCCTTTCTCTCTAAAATATATAAATTTTATACATATTTTATTAGTTCTATAACATAAATTTTATACTAATTTATTAATTCAATAACGTGCTTCATTAATTACCGATTGTTGAGCTTTAGTAGTTTCTGTTTAAACCTTCAATTTTCTGTGTGTAGGTTTATTTATTTTATCAACAATAAATCCCTTATAGTGTACTCTAGTAGACAAATAAACCGTTAGTACTTTAACCCATTTCGCTCGTACAATCAACAAGTAAGAAATGTACAACTTAAGCATTCACTATTTACAACCTTTTTTTTTTTAAGCTTTTTCGTATATTGAAAACCCCGAAGGTTTGAGGGAGAATTTACAACCAAATATATACCCAAGTTCACCTAGTTACAGCCTAAGTGTTAGCAATGGAATTTCAAAATGGGTAAAAAAGAACTAGACAAGCAGCAGATTAGGACACTAGCTGTTAACTGTGCATCGAGTATCTGCCCGCCGAATCAGTCATATGCAGCCGCACATCTTGAGGCGTGCGATTCAAACTAAGTTCATCACGAAGAGAAAGGATGGTCTTCCAAAGGAAACTGTGAGAAGTTTTAATTGGTGCAGTCCAAATGTCATGACCACCAAGCATATAGTTTCTCAACCAAAGTACCAAAATATTCTCACGGTTGCGATCAACGTAGAAAATGGTTCGGGCGAGGCAGGCTTTGTTCCAGGATAAGAGTTCCTTGATTCCAAGTCCTCCAGCAGCTTTGGGGGAGCAGATTGTTTTCTAGGCAATAAGGGCCCGACTACTATGCGAATGACCAAACCAGAGGAAGCTTCTGAGGATGGCGTTGATCTTCTCGATAACCGAGCAGGGGAAGGGGAATATGTTGCACCAAAAAGACTGAATTCCCAGCAGGACAGATTGCAGCAGTTGGAGGCGCCCTGCGTACGAGAGAGACTTTGCAGCCCATGAATGCACCCTCAAAGTAAGCTTAGAGATGAGCGGGGCATAGTCCTTCACTTCCAGCTTTTTTGAACCCATAGTGACACCAAGATAAGTCAGTGGAAGTTCCCCAATGTCGAGACGAAGAGTACTGGAAATAAGCTGCTGATATTGAGCATCCACACCACCAAAGAAAATCTAAGACTTGTTATTGTTTGAGAAAAGGCCAGAGGCGAGACCAAACTCATCAACAACTTCCTTTAGGATAATGGTAGATAAGAGATCTCCTCTGCAAAACAACATCAAATCGTCGGCAAAAGTCAGGTGAGAGAGATTTATCTGGCTGCATTTTGGATGATAGTTGAAGTTGCCCGAGTTCACTTTGTTGTTGAGCATCCCGGTGAGACATTCCATTGCGATCACAAATAAAGAGGGAGAGAGCGGGTAACCTTGTCGCAGTCCACGTTTACCTTCAAAATAACCTTCAAGAGAACCATTAATAGTAACAGAGAAAGTGATAGTAGAAATACAAGTCATAATCCA
This sequence comes from Oxyria digyna, assembly GCA_029168935.1. Taxonomy (NCBI): domain Eukaryota; kingdom Viridiplantae; phylum Streptophyta; class Magnoliopsida; order Caryophyllales; family Polygonaceae; genus Oxyria; species Oxyria digyna. Next base: position 8,469,689 of record JAPVLV010000024.1, read on the forward strand.
GTGCACAAAGAGATCCGGGAAACCAAAGTGTTTGAGGGAGAAGAGGATGAAAGAATGTTCAATGGTGTCAAAAGCTTTACGAATATCAATTTTCATGGTGCAACGGGGGGAAATATTGGAGTTGGAATATTTTCTGAGGAGTTCTTGGCATAAAAGGATGTTGTTTTTGATAACCGATCAGGTACAAAGGCATTTTGAGGAGGGCTGATAATGAGGGGGTGAGCAGTTTTGAGGCGGGAAGAGAGGATTTTGGCAATTGTTTTGTAAATGGTGGAGCAACATGAAATGGGGGCGGTAGTCAGAAATTTGTGTGGGGTTTGGGTGTTTCTTGAGAAGACAAATTGCAGTATGATTAATATATTTCAGGATCTTACCTGACTAGAACAAATCCAGCACATCATTACACACACTCCCTCTAGTGATGCCCCATGTTTCCTTAAAAAAGAACGCGTTGTAGCCGCCTGGACCGGGACTCTTGTTGTTACCAATGGAGAACATGGCATTCTTGACATCAATGGGAAGCACAGGAAGGAGGAGGCTTGGGACGAAGGAGAGGGGCAAGATTAGTCCAGGAGGAATGGAAAAACTGCTGGGAATGGGGGGGGATAGAGGTGACACCGAGGAGATCTTTGTAGTACGACAATATATGAGAGGTAATGGCATCAGCGTCAGTGATCCAGATTGCCCCAAATTCATCTTAGTCATTGTTGCGAGGCGGTGGATGAGATGAATTTTCAAATCTTTGTGGACGACGTCTCCTGGTGATTGAAATTGTATATGTTGTCTAGTTGTGACACGTTTGGTGAGTTGTGTGTAAGTTATAGCCATGTAAGGCGTTTAACTTTGTAAGTATGTGTTGCGCAACGTTGTTTGGTAGTGAGGTACCGTATTTAGAGTTTGTCACTTGTATCGTGTGTTTGTCATGACGTGTTCATCCAGGGGAGAAAGCAAGTTGTTTTTTGCGTAGTTGTAGGCAAGCGGTGTGCCGACGTGCCTTTTCGTTCTATCCCCTGTGTCCAGTCGACCGTGTATATTAGCGCTTTGATGTAGAACGAGGAGGAAAGCAGTTTGTTTGCTGCGTATTTGTAAGGTTGTTTCCATTGTGTAAGATGGTAAAACCGTATGTCATCTCCTCGTGTACCAATCGATCGTGTAATGTAATTTAAAGGGTCGTCACCCGTGTGTATGTAAATGTAACGTGACATGTCTAGTCGATTTGTTTGAAGCTGATTTTGATGGCTTGTGTGCGTCAAACTGTGAAGAATCTTCATGTACCTCGTAAGACAAAAAAGACATGACAAGACTGGTGCTCGTCTTTTTCGTTAGTCCTCCAACTGTCACATTAGTAATACTTTGCAAGACCGTATATTATATTTAGAAGTGACACTCATGTGATTGTAGGTTGACATATAAAGGTCAATTATTTTGTAATTTAGAAAGCATAATTCATGTAACGAGTGCAAGTAGTAAATAAAAACGGTATGATGTAATGAATTACTTAGAAATGATATGGATGAAACCTATTATCCCTTCGATGACGGGTTGTCCTTTCATGGTCATCTTCATCGTGCTCTGAAAATTCTGTTTCAGCTTGCATGTCTTCTTCGAGTCGGACTTGAGCCATTGCCTTAGCTTGAGCGTCTTCAAAGGTCTTGCATGGATACATTATCAAGTCTTTGTAGAGATCGCTTCTTTCGTAGAGCCCTCGACACAACGCTTCTATAGAAGTTAGTACGTCACAATCAAGGATCCCAACTTTCTCCTGATTGAATCGGTTCAAGTAGTCCCTTAATGTTTCATCGTGCCCCTGTATGACTTAGGACGGGAGTCTCGGAGATCTCATTCACCATCTTGATTGATTGTTGGATGACTTAGTTAAGACCTGAAATCGATTGATTGCCCCACGGTGGGCGCCAAATTGTTTTGGGCAAATAATCTCAATGGACTAAATCGCCTTAGGATGAGGTCAATCAATCGAGACAAGACTAAAAACTAGGACGTCCTAGACAATTTAACCAGATGATTTGAATGAGACAAAGTAGGACGAGCTTAGCTAGACCAATAAGGATTACAAATAGATGATGGGTCGTAGGATGAACACTGTCGTCGGTCAGATATCAATCCGAATTCTCGATATGACTTAAGCGATTACAGTGTTTGTAAAGATTACAAGGAGATTAGTAGTTTCGTGGAGAGTTGTTGGGTGTGTGTATCTCTGTCTCTTGAGGCTTCTCCAAAAGACCTATTTATATTTGGATCAACCTTCCTAGAATGGCCTTGATTTGCTCATAAATGCTCTTGATTCCGTCTTTAATACTCTTGATTGTGCTTGATTCTCTCTTAAATGTCTTTGACTTTTCCTTTGATTGTTGATATAATGCCGATAGCAATGAATGAAGAGATATCAGGCGATATTTCCGGCGATCTTGGTGGGATTTGATCATTTAAGTTTTTTGGGCGTCCGTCTCGACTTAGGACCAAGTGGACTATGGCCGTGGTGACTTAGGACCAAATGGACTATGGTCGTCAACGTCTTGGACAAACTGGACCGGCGAAAACCGGGCCCAACACTATCAGGGTTTGTTTCTTCTCCTTTTCTAAAAATGAAAAGGAGAAGAATGAAACCCTAATTTCATCAAACCCGACTCATCTCAGCAACAAATCTCAGCGGCTCGGCCTCGCATCCAACGCTCAGCCTATTACGGAGTAAAATATTACTCCCTCCGTCCCTAAATGATAGTCTCATTGTTGTTTTTGACACTATTCACAATTCAAGAGAATCTTGTAAATATCTTTCAATATATACGAAAAAATATAGTCATGTGAGATCTTTTTTAATTCGTTTCAATGAACACTACAATAATATCAAAATTTTATAATTTTTACCAACTTGTAGTTAGAGATATTAACGATACAAAACGTGCATCGACAAATGTGCCAGAGTGAAATGAGACTATCATTTAGGGACAGAGGGAGTAGAATGTATCGCCGTGTCTCGTCATGTTTTATGTTTTTATATTTTAGGTTTATCGTTTTTCGTTATCTTGCTATATCCATATCAAATTGCCGTCTCCGTTTCCGTGCTACGTAAATTTATAATATTAAAAGATGAAAGTGGGACAAAGTTTGAGCTACCTAGCTAGCCAGCTAGGAAGAAAAGAAACATTGTAACACAAGAAAGAGGCGCATTTTTTGGGGCGGTTTGTGGGCCACCTTCACTCAGAATGAGGATTATGTTTATATACAACCCTGCTTTCCTTGCACACCAAATTGAATCTAATTTGCACGACAAATTATTTGATTAATGAAATTCAACATTCTCCATCATACTGACACATAAATATCATAAATCAACCAAACATCTTCTTATTCCTATTGAACCCTAGTAGTAGTATTAGTGGGGCTTCTCCAAGCTTGATAATGACTTGGCCCTAGAATCATTCTAGAGGGAAGATATGATGAGGTAACTAAGTTTGATAATGACATGCCTCCTCACACAATTTAATTATTTTGTTTTCTTCTTCTTTATTCCTATTGTCTCCTACTACTTTACTTAATTTGGTACTCCGTAATATGTATATAAGCCAAAACTTTTTTTATTAAAACCAAACATCTTTACTCCTATTATAAAGTTTGTTGGTTTTTTCTGTTTTTTTGCGAGCATAAATCTCATCAACACATCCATTTGATCTACTTAAGACTCAACTTTCAAGTTAAAGGGTTATGAGTTTAAATCCAAGTAATACAAGTTCTGAAAAGAACCCTATTTTTAAATGAAAAAGTATCGGGTGAGAATAACTTTTCAAATACGAACGTGAGAATGATGAACATTTAGTACTAATTTGGTGCACATTCGTTGACAAACTTAAAAACATCCAAAATTTGAAGAACATTTATTTTTTAAAGAATATGCAGGTAAAAATCGTATATGTGCATTATTTTTTTCAAAGGATGTGCATCAATTTTTTTGATAAATATTTAAGTATATTTTAATACACATCATCCATTATCATGTTCTTACTTTAAAATATCTTCTCTCGCATTTTTATCAGGAACTCAAAAATATCAAAATGAACAAACCATTACATTCTGTAACAAAAATCCGTGCCATGATGAACATCTTCTCTTCTCTTCTGGCAGTTGACACATCATCTAAAAACTAAAGTTGACAATGGAAAAGAAAATTAAAAAAACCTTCGAGATAAGTAGATAAGAGCCTTTTTTATGATTCTTTTTGGTTGTCAAGAGCCTAGACAGCCTTTTATTTATTTTGCATCCACTAATAGATAATACTATATGTTGGTTTTCTGATACCTTTGTCAACAAGGTTTACAAGATTGGTTTCCGGCTTTGCTCAAAACAAAAAGGGGATAAAAAAACTAGGTTTGAACATGGTTATTAGGTTTGAGGCTACCAAATTGGCCAATCATCTTCCTTGAATACAATTCGTGCTTCTTTTGCTTTGAGGCGTGGGGTTGGCATTCTTGATCTATTGCACTTGCTAATTTATTATGTATTATAGGCACATCCCACATAGCTATAATGTACAATCCTCTAAAATGAAATGATTGCCAGTTTGGTGTCTCATTTCTTCTGATTCATGAGTAATATCATAAAAATGAACTAGAAGTTTATCTACACCTTTAAAAAAATGAAGAATATATCGAGTGTTTTCTATTCATTTTCTCTTCTTCTTTTTGCACTTGAGATGATAATAAATAGAATCTTTTACAACAAAGCATGAATCAGATCATTTGGCAAAGCATGAAATCAAACTTTCATTTTATTTTTTAGGGTTAAAGGTTTATTATTTAGGGTTTGAGATGTAGATAGTAAAATTTACAATCCAATTTTTTTTTTTAAATAATTTTATACTTTAACACAAGATTTACTTCATACTTTGTTATAAATGATCCGGAATGAGATGATGATACCTATAACTAAGTCGCTTAGTCTAAGTGACTTCTGTATTTTCTTTCTATCGAATTGATATATGAAATATACATAAGTAGTATCTGGAAAGATTCACGTACGAATATCCAATGATTAGCACACACAAGAATAAATCTATGCTCATACATGTAAAACACAAGCACATTCATATAAGCGAAATTCGTTACCGTATATAAACACATCCTTTTGATCTAAGAAACATTTTGTATCGTCAATATCTCTCGTTACAAATTAGTAAAAACTCGTAAAATTTGATATTGTTAAAGTACTCATTAATGTGAATCGAACAAGACCACTCATAACTATATTTTACCTTATACTCCCTCCGTCCCCTTATTTCATTCTTGATTCTGTTTTTGACACTATTCACGAATCAAGAGAATCTTCGTAATTCCGACTAATATATAACAAAAAACATAGTGATGTGTGATCTTGTTTGATTCGTCTTGTGAAATACATTAATAATATTAAAATTTTATAATTTTTACTAATTTAGAATTAGAGATTTTAGTAAAACAAGAAAAGGAAAGGCAAGGCAATGTAGTCTCCTAAACGTAAGTAGTGGAATTGGATGTGTAACTCCCAAATTCAGTTCTATTTTCATTTTCATATATAAGATCTAGTCTCCTAAACGTTGGGTAGTTCGGTCGTTATTTAATGGGACCTTTGTGTGCATTGGATGTGTAACAAACAAGAAAAGGAAAGGCAATGCAAGTAGTGGAATTCTCTAAAGTCGCAATCAACCAATCAAATTGCACGATTGCAACAAGATAGAAATCACTTTCAAGCAGCTAGTCACACCAATACTTGATTTTGATGCAAATTGTAACTCCTTTCCGCCCAACTCACCACAGCAACATAATCTCAGAATTTATATATGCATTTATACACGAGATATTTCTTTCAAACTATATCATAATTAGGTAACATTTCTTTTCACTAACAGAACTGAATTTTACACAACAATGTAAGCAAACTAACTTAATAAGATTAAAGGAAGTTCCTTTGGAAGTTTCCAGAAGAAAACCTGGAAGTGAGACCCTGGGTTAAATTCTCTTGGTCGAGTTTAACGCTTTGTCGTCCAGCAGTTAGGTCTTTTTCTCGATCCCAGGGTTTCCATGGATGGTTTCCTGCCCAGTCCCGTTTCTCTCCCGGTTGTTTTTGTGGCTGCTTAGATTTCTTATTTGAACTACTCTTTTTGGTTGTCTCTTCTTTGTGCTTCTGCACCAATGACTTGGATCTTTTGGCCTTATTATACTCATCCACCAATTCAGCGTCGGTATTGGATCCCTTCTTCTGATCTTCGTTTGCAGCAAGTGCTGTCGCCTCACTGTATGCTTCCAAATAACTGCAGATAGGAATAAACTTTTTAAATAATTCTGAAGTTTGCAGAAATGTTTATTAGCATGATTTTAACCAAGGGGATATGAATAGTAAGAGATGGATACTTCATCTTAGCCTTTCGAGCCTTCTCGTCTTTGTCCAAAGGAGTGTCTGTCCACGCGCTAGTATCCCCTCGTCCTTCTTTAGCGTTTTTGCTAAAGGTTGTTGAGTGCGTAGGCATCGCACCAGGCTGGGTTCAAAGACATTATCTCGGTCAATATACGTACATGATAAGAATGGAATACAAGTAGCAATAACTAGAAAACTCCTACAAATCAATGTAATGAGAAGTTCTTCGTTCATGTCCATAATGAATTAACACTTTAACAGACCCAATACATCATTAATACACGTATTTCTTCCAATGAAATTCAAGGTTCCTTCCTGGGGATTGAAAAGATGAATTGACATAATGTTATTCACTCGTTTCTCTGACAGAACATATCACTAATTTTGGTGTCATATTCTGCAAGGTTCAACATGATTGAAAAGAGGCTGGAAATTACCTTCCTTTCAGGTGGTAGAGTTGTCATCCATTCATCTCTTTTCGGTGGTTCTTTCACATCCAACTCCGCTAGCAGTATGTCATCCCCTTCCATGGATATGCCTGTCATCACACCAATTCAAGGTTGCATACTATTAGACGAATAAGATCTGAATCCAAACAGAAATTGCATGAGATTGATCAAAGCCACCCTTATCTAATTTAAACACTCCATGTATTGTTGTTGGTAGAGTCATATTAAGATAGATAGACTGATAGAGAAGAAGTCGGGATTCACTCACAAACCACAATAAAAGTCAAGACTCACAAAAAAGCACCAGATCTACGAATCAAAACATAAATCCCAAAGGAGGTAACTCTCCAATGAGCCTAATCTCTAGGTACTGACTCATTCTCCAAAAGAGCCCAAGGCCAATGCCCGAAACTAACTCTTCTAATTTCTGAATAACTACCACCTAAGGTCTAGTGCTTGTTTGGTTTATGGTTCAAAAATGGGAATTCAAATCCTGCAGGAAATAGAATCAGTTATATGTGTTTGGTTGCCTTTTTAATTATTGCAAATCTCATGTATTGAAATCCCTAGGATTCACATTTACCATGAGAGAGGTGGGTATAGACCTGTCAAAATATGTGTGGCGACCCGACCACGACTCGGAAAAATCTCGACCCAACCCGAAAAAATAATGTAACCCGGTGAACCGAACCCGGTTCGAACCGGGACCCGTTGGGTCGAACCCGAACCAACCCGAACGTTTCAAAACTCGGTGAGGGACCCACTTTCCTATATTTTTATTTTATTTAAATTAAAAATAACAATATATTTTATTAAATAATAATATAATATTATTATCTTATTATAAAAAATATTGTTTAAATATTATTTTCTTTATTACCAAAAAAAATCGAACATTTGAAACCTGTTGGTTCGACCCGACCCAAACTCCCCCAACCCAAACTCGCCCAACCCAGAAATTTTATCGACCCGAACCCGACCCTTCAACCCGTTTGCCAGGTCTTAGTAGCCAAAACTAATCCTAAAATCCTTTCTTCTCATTTTGATGTACATCAACAACTATCACGCTGTTATTCTGCTTAAATGCATTTATGAAGAAAACAAGGACTTGAAGTAGCAAAACCCTTGCTTAGAAAGAAACTCTCAATGAGAAATTATTACCTTGTGATCTCCTCCAAAGGGCAGCCTCACGCATAGAGCGCAATTCAACCTGTAATATTAAAAAAAAGTAGTGAGATGTGTACTAAGAAAATGGGTGACCTGTCTAGGGATAGATCTCATTTATTTAAGAAAAAACCTTACCTTCATTTCCTCTTCCTCTTCCTTTTTCTGTATCTTGTCATCCATTGCTTTTCTCTGAAGAGAAAGTATCAAGCACAAACAGCAATACACTAGTATTAATAACAGAGTAAATTCCTCTACAACGAGCAACAAAATCCAAGTCTTAGACAAAATGGAAACTTTCTCTTCGCACCGGCCACAAAAATTAACCGAAGAAAAGGAAGATAGCAGATAGAGATAAAAACAAGCTCCTAATTTATGCTGCTTGGTGCAGCAGTGGTGCATGTAATGCATAACTATCCAGTGCTGGTTCTATTGGCCTGAACCCGTTGAAGAGCTACAGAAGTAAAATATTCTTTCAGCTCCAATGGCCCATTTCCACCAATAAATTTGGAATACAGGGGTTCTAGGAGTATGACCAGACGGCCACATTTATAGAGAACCAATTTGGAATGCAGCAGCAAAGATGGCAAGAACATTTTTTACTCTTTTCTGACTGATATTTACATTATTATTTAGCCTTGCTCCTTCACGAAGGAGAGGAGTGCAAAAAAAATGAACTGGACAGTGAAGGCATAAGAAGAATTTGAAGGAGCGGCTAAATAAGAAATCTTGATAGGAAAGATCCAGAACTAATAGCAATCCAAAGATTGAGAGCAGAGAAGAAATGCCATGTAAAATAAGATTAGGAAAGGATAACAAGAGGAAAGAAGTAAGGAAAACTTGAGCAATAGTGATGCATTGTTTGAGGCTTTCAACTGAACCAGCAGTTCTGAAACTTGAGTGATAAAAGGTCTGAACAGGATGAGGCAGCTAGTTCATAACAGTTGCACTCCAAAATAGAAATTTTATTAATCTTTATGTAAAATTTTTGGAAGTAGGAAAATAGGCTTAATGGAAGCCATTACGGTCTGTTTGGCATGTCAATAAAGCAATAGACAACAGGATGATAGGATGGAAATATCCTGATTTGGCACTGTTGTTGTCATACCAAAACACCCTGAAATGTTGTTGTTATTCAAATAATAGAAGGACATTTGCCTTAGAAAAATTAATTAGGTTAGCCAAAGATAAAAATGTTTAGGATGATACGGTTGTGAGGATAAGGACAACTTGTTCATTCTGAAGTTGATCACATTTACAAGGAAAATAAGAGTGATACTGCTTTCATATGTGGAGCTTACTGATAAGAAAGAAAGAACACTCTTATAAAAAGACAATTCTGTCATATAAAATCAGGTTGACACATTTAAACATGACATGATAGTTGCAGCATATTTAATAAGGAAGAAGGTTATTTACCAAGGGAATTGAAGTAATGACAGACAGTAAAGGGATATTGTTCAAATGTTAATGAAATAATGCAAGGCAATGGCCATGGCTGCAAGAAGGTTTGTAAGTTACTTGTAAGACATCAAAAATGTTTTCCAGATGTTTAAATGTTCTTCATGGTGCCTAGTCTTATAAGAAAAACACAAGAAGTCCCAGACTCCCATGTGTTAATTGATGGATTTACAGATGATTTAAAAAACGAATCAGCAATATGAATGTCATTGAGGCTGGAACACTTCGTTTCACATAATTATAAATCTGATCCCCTTTAACTAGATTGCAAAAAAATATGTTGGTTCAAGTGCTGCAACTCCAAGGAGGTATTGACATAATTTATGAGGTGGGTTATGGGAAATAGGTGGAAAATTCAGTAACTGTAGGAATATAGGTGTATACTTTCCAGACCATAAAAGTTACCATTTACCATATTTGGAAAGCAAAAACCTAAACAACCTTTCACTTAAGGTAGTCTCAATTGAGGAGTGCACCAATGAAATTACCGGAAGAATCAACCATCTTTCAAGAACAAGCAACACTACGCCAAATTGTTGTCGCAGTCAATTGATAACTTATTCCTTATTCATTTCTCACTTTGTTCTAATTTACTACATTCAATCTTCTTCGGCATAGTACTTTCCACTTTATCCTTCTAAGACCTAATCTACATCACTCTCCCTCCAAGAACACCTTTTCAGGTCATTGACCATTAACAGTCACAAACTTCAAAAGTGAAAAGCCAGTTACACATTTCAGTTTTTGTTTCAAATGCAAAAGCAAGGAAAAGAATTACTAAAACGAAAAACAGATATAAATGAGAAAAAAAAAATGTCATGAAAAAGGACTCACCTTATCTGGATCTTGAAGATCTTTAAAAGCCTTATTTAACTTAACAAATGCTTGGTGGGCTTGTGGATGAGAACACTTATCAGGATGAACCATAAGGGACAGTTTCCAATACCTGCATCAGGAAAATCCTGGACTGTCAGTAAGCAGATAAAACGCATCAAAAATAGAAGTTCGACATTCATGTCAGGAATTTACTTGATTAGAGAAAGTATAGAGATAACATCTCAAGTAACTACAGAACTACAAGTCTACACAAAAAATTTGCTGCCAAAAAATTACCTCTTTTTCATATTGTCTGCAGCCATTTTTCGATTTACCCCCAAAATATCATAGGGGCTTTCTGCTTCTGCTCCCATGATTCTTGTGATCTGATAACATTTATAAAAAAGTAAATATTTTGTGCTATAGACAAGAAAAAAGATGGGGTGTTATGGGAAATGGGGATTATCAGCTTAAATCTTGTGCAGGATACAGCATCAAAGCAAATTATGTTTAGGCTATCAGGACTGGGGTTACATGATTTGGGTAACACAACTTATTTTATTGCTTTTATTTATATTTTTGTATTAGATAAGATTAAAAAAAACTACAAAGCTAGCTACCAAACAAAAAAAAGATGGATGTAACTCTCATTTGGGTTACATGATATGTAACCCAAAACCCAAGTATGAGTTACATAGCAAAAAGTACTTTTTGCTATGTAACCAATTATTAAAATATTCCATGTAACCCCCATTGTGGGTAGTCTTATGGCCATAGAAAAATCCTTCAGATCCAGCAATCGAAGTCATGGAATATACAATGTTGAATTTAGGTTCACACTAAGAAAGTCATTAATATAAGTACCTCTTCAAAGCGCTCTGCTTCATTGGCTGATGCAGCCTCAGAAACCAAAGCAGGAGGTGGCGGTCCTATGAAAAATTCATCATCCTGATCCAACTCTGCTTCTCTGAAAGGTAAGCCAAGATGTTTTTAAATTTCACAAAATGAAAAAAAAGAAGAGATTTACATCCTATCATCGAAGCCAACTGTAGTAGAGAATCACGAATGAAGTACATCATTTGCATGTCCATCCATCAATAAAATTATGAAGAGAAAAATAGTGTGGGATAATAAATTATAGGTAATTCACTGATACGATCCTGCAGAAAATAAATTTACATTTTTTATTTACTACTTAAAACTCTCTTATTAATTAGCAGTTTTTAATTGCTATCCCAACCCTTTATCCCTGATTTGCAGTACACTAGGTTGTTATTAGTATAATTCTGCGTTGCTTGTTTATAAGAGTAGGTTAATTAGTTTCAGCATTAGTGTTAATTTCTTTTCTATCTATGTTGTGGTTAGTCTCGGTGTGAATCAGCCTTGTTATTTTGGAACTGAATTTATCACAAAACTGGAGATTCTACACCAAATTGCTGTGTTAAATTCTAACAGTTAGGGGTCTCCTTTAGGTGACATCCATGCCCTAAGTGGTTCCTATCATGCACTACATGAAGAAAAGCAACTCTTAAGTTGGAAAGAATCTGCAAATGAGTAAAGACCTAAGGACATGATAGTAAGAAATAAACAACTGCTTGAAATTACTACCTTAGTTCAGCCTCTGCTTCTGTAAGTTTAGCTGCTGCAGCAAGCAACTCAGCAGATGGCATTTCAGGACCAATCGCCCTGCAAAAGCAATAATAAGCAGAATATTATTTTAATAAGTCAAATACAAACAAATCAGATAGAACAAAATCAATAGATATAGTTAAAGAGTTAGTGACTATCCAGCATGATGTGCTTGTCTGGGACAGCTTGAACATTCAGGGTAGCTATATTATGTTCTTATCTGAGATAACCAGTTTTATATTTCTATTAAATCCTTTGAAATAAGTCAAATAACAGTTTAGGATATTAATATATAAAAGGAATGCTCCTCAACAGATAAAACTGCTCCTCTCTGCATTTCAGTTTGAAGACCAAACATGAAACAAATTACAATGATTCAGACAAATTCATAGATTGGGTCCAGACTTACTTTCTCCTAGGACCAGGAGCTATTTCAGTAGCATGACTTTCATCAGAAGCCTTTCCAAGATTCGCATCAGGAGGCACCGAATGAGAATCACCGACCGGATGATCAGATTCAAGTTGTGTAGAAACGATTGAGCCCAGCACCTCCAAAGTGGGGCGAGCATTGTTACGTAACAAGAAAACTCTATCACCATGCTCCTCCAGGTCCAATGACAAAAACAACTTATTCAGATGCTTAACTAAGGCTTTCTCGGAAATCCCCTTTATGTCAACAGCTTGACCTCCGTCAATCATTTGCAGCAGCTACAACAGACACCAAAAGGTCTAATTCATATCATTTTAGTTTCCACAGAATGTTACAATCTCATTAATTAGCTTCAAACATCCACTAAACCTTAATGAAAATTTTCAACTCCATAAAACTAGTATAAAAGAATTGTTGTTTTGGTTAATGAATTGGATACCAAAACCTGAATTGTAAGCAGAGGAGAGGAAGAATACCTGTTTGAGATCAGCTACAACGCCAGGGAACTCCTTCAACAAATCCCTAGCGACGCTTTGAGGCTCAAACCTGGCTGTCTCCGACTCCGAACACTCCTCAGCTGACGATCCGGATCCGGTCTCTTCATCCGTATCGGATCCTCTCCTTCTTTTCCTCCTAGAACGCCGTTTACCGTCGCTCCTACGCTTTTTCTCTCCATGTCTATCTATATCCCGTTTTTCTCTCCTCCTCTTGGACTTGTCTCTCTTGCTGCTGCTGCTACTCTTGCTCCTCCTCTTCCTAGAAGAGCTCCGTCTCTCGTCATCGGTGTCGGTGGAGTCTAATTCATCCCTGGAACGACGTCGTCTCCTACACCGGACATCGGGGCTGGAATCAGAAGGCGAGGAAGACGGTGGGTCTGAGTCCTCCAATTGCTTCCTGCTGCTTCTTCCCATCTCCGATTGCGATTTCGGATGTCGGGGGTAGAGAATTTGGTATCAAAGAGAACAGAAGAATTTCGATGGGCCGAATTTGGATTTGTGACCAAGCCCATTGGACTCAGTTTATAGGGCTTTCGTTGGAAAGCAAGGGTATTGCCGAAGGATTTGTGCTCAATGCTCTATTGGGCACTATATTTATAAGGAAAAAAATCATGTAATAATACTTGTTAAAATGATAAATGAGAATGAATGTGGAGCCTTGGATTAAGAGAGATCCAAGAGCTCATATGATGATACGTGGCACCCTTTGTCCCCACCGCCGGAGCACCGTCGTCGGAGCACCGCCGGACCGTCGCCGGAGCACCGCCGGACCGTCGCCGGAGCACCGCCGGACCGTCGCCGGACCGCCGCCGGAGCATCTTTGATGAACATCAAGTGTTCATAAATGTTCATCACAATCGATAGAAGGCTACGAGAATCATTTGTCAAAATTGAGAGGGATTGGGCAAAGAACTCAAAAGAGGTTGCTTATGTTAGAAACAGTTGGCTTAACCCGTACAAGGAGAGAATTGTTTCATCTTGGACCGATAACAATTTCACCCTTGGAAATTCGACAACAAACAGATTTTCAATGAATTAGTTGTCTATGTGTTAATCTTTGATAAGTGTTTTTTCCTTGTATTTAATAATTTTTAAATGCCTATATGAGCAACTATATAATTTTGAGTTCTGAACTATGTTGTCTATGTGTTAATCTTTGATAAGTGTTTTTTCCTTGTATTTAATAATTTTTAAATGCCTATATGAGCAACTATATAATTTTGAGTTCTGAACTATAGGGTTGAGGGACAACATTCAAGTTTGAAGACTATGTGACTGGCAATGGTAGACTAGACATTGTCTTTGTTGAATACATGTCAATGATGCGCAACCAAGTGAAGGAAATCTTAAAAAACTTCTACGAAAGTAGCCAAAATTGCATGATGATGATTAGAGAAGCGCATATGTTCAGCAAATTGAGGTTCAAAGTCTCGCATTTTGCATTGAAACGCCTCATGGAGGAATACAAGAAAGGGGAATATGATGGTTTATATTACGAAGTGTGCAGATGTCAAAACAAGGAGAGAGATGGTTTTCCGTGTATGCATGGCGAGAACTGGAGGAATTTTTTTTCTATACAACTTGAACAAGTGCATTCGTTCTGGAAGCAACTATCTTTGGAGGAAGTGCAACTTGAAGAGGAAAGAGTGGTAACGAGCAAGGTCGCGATAAACTTGATGGATCGATTCATGACTAGTGATTTCCCTAACCTATCACCAGATGATCAGTACAGAGCAGCCCAACAATGTGCATTGATAACTCATCTAGAGAGGACTAGTCTACAAGAGCCAACAATTGTGAAGTGAAAAAAGGGACGACCCCTAAGAGCTCCAAACAAAGAAGCAAGAAAAAGACAACCTTGTTCATGGGAGTAAACAGAGCAAGCAATGTACGAATCACCTCCAAAGAAGCAAAAAGGTGGGGTTCAAATTCCCACCACGCCTATGAGACCGTCCCAAACAAGAGCTCGCAAGACCCTTGTCCATGGGTCCTGGGAACTCTATGGTATTCAAGACCCTAAGCCATATATTATGGACATACCGAAGTGTATGAGGGATTTTGTGCATGGTTAGTACCATATTGTTCTTGATGGAAAGTGTGGATACAGGTTAATTGCACATCAACTTGGATATCCACAGGAGAACTGGGGGTATATTCACCAAGCAATGAGAAATAAGGTGAAATTTTTTTGGCCTTTAGTGTATAAGACTTTGTCTGAGAGAGAATCATTGACTGATGCTCTAGCTCGACTTACATGGGATTCCGATAAACCTGCCCCACAAGAAACTTGGTTTGTAGTTCTGATGATGGGAATGCTCGTCGTATCTACCTTCAACTGTGCATTTGTTGTTGTGGTAAAAGGAATACAGTATACTTTCCTTCCGCTTGTGTTGCATCTTGATCATGTAGAAGGGGAAAAGCTAAGGACAGTAAGCATATGCCTTATTAGGGACGAGAAACATTATATATCGGTATGTCGACGAGTAAACATACCAACAATAATATGTTGCAGATCGACAACTCATAGGTACCGACCCGCCATGCTTCCCCCAAGGATCGATACAATTCACATAGAACTCTTGAACCCCAAGAAAGACAACTCTGAGTAACATCAATGTACATCACAAACTTTGAATACTTATGGCCAATCAAATTTTGGGACTTGTCTGGCAATATCGTGGAGGTAATCAGATTTAGCAGATAACCCGAAGTGATAGTCTCATCCTCCAATACACCCCTAGCGTGTAGTGCTCGTAAAATGCTTGAGCTTGTACCGCACCCCCTGCTTTCTTCATCCCTCTTGTAATCTTGAAGAATGCTTCCGCTTATTTTACCATATGCTTGTGATCTTCCTTTGGTCCAACAACACGCTCTTTCTTTGGAACCCCTATCCCCCTTCCATCAATGGGAATCCCGAGAATGAGATATACGTCATGAAGCAAGGGTGTCATATCTCCAAAAGGCATATGAAACGTGTTGGTCTTAGGGTGTCACCTCTCTATAAAAGCCTCTATAAATGGCGCATCAACATTTTTGTACATGATGTCTTAGAGATGTGAGAGAGGGGTCGAATGTGCACGCCGGTACACCGAAGTACCTGCATCGAACTTCCATCTTTTCAGTTGGGCCGTTCTTAGATGACATTTGAGAGATTTTCGCTCATATTGCGCAATTTTCAAATATGTAAAAAGGACGACAAAAAGGTTAAAAAGAATTAAATAATTAATTAATAAAATATCTTACAATGCGATGATAGACAAAATTGTGAACGAAAAAAATAAATTCTCATAAATTCAACAACTACATGTAAACTAGATCAAATTAATATATACATAGGAATTTTTTTCATATAACACGAGTCCAAAAAATCTTAAAATCCAACATAGCTACTACTATTTTTTTTGTAAATCTACTTCAAAATAACTCTATATAAATTTGAAAGTTTCTTTCTATTTAGATCTCCCCAAATCCTAAAACAAAACATGTATCAAACTACTAGAATGATTATTATCATATTTGAGTTATTATAAAATCTCCCAAATCCTAAAACAAAACATGTATGAAACTACTAGAATGATTATTATCATATTTGAGTTATTATAAAATCAAATACATAAGAGGGAGATAGATAATAACTAACATTTACCAAATTGATGCAAATTGAGGTAGAAGCGAATGGAAAGTGGAGGAGGAGGAGGAGCCACAACTGGAGGCGAAACTGGAAGAGAAGAATGGAAATCCTAGGGTTTACAGATGAAATGACATTTTTATAGTAAAAAATGGGTAATTTCATACGTTCCAGACCGGTCCAAGTTCATTCGGCCCGTTTGAAAATATTCAGTTCATTTGTTCCGTATGAAGTATTGTCCATCTGTTCCGTATGAACGTTAGTTCATACGTTCCGGGTCAAATTTTTTTACCATTCGTTCTCAATGGACTCGTATTCATCCGGTGCGTATCAAAAGGTGCGTTAAAATGTCAGGGTGAGTCAAATAGTAGGGCCCTATATATATTCCCAAAAAAAACACGATGTTTCAATTTCACTTCTCGTTAGCCTCTCCATTGTTTCAGTCTCATTTAATCGTCTTCACGCATTTTCCATCGATTTCCGGCGAGATTCGTGCTTCTTCTCGTCGATTTTGTGATCTCCTACTCTTGCCTTACTTCTGGTAAGTAATTTTGTGTGTTTTGGTTGAGATTTGGCGATTTTAGGATTTTTGAATGTGTTTTCGTGTTCTTCACTGTCTTCAGGCTCGATTCCCTTGCGCTCTTCTGTCCTTTTCAAATCTCTTGCAATTTTAATCCGTTTGAGGTATTTATTTGATTCAGTTTTCGGATTCACTTTGTGTTTTGGGAGCTTATGCTTGAATTTTTATGTTTTATGCTTTTCTTACGTTGATTACAGTGATCATTTACTGTTTTTGCTTGTGAAGTGCTTGATTATGACAATATCTCTTGAAATTCACTTGTATGTGCTCTTGCATGTGTTGATTACAGTTTACTTTTGTTCATTTGTTTGTTTCTTATTTGCATTGTCATCAAATTTGTAGTATCAATTTGATTTTGTGTGTTTCTTACTATTGCTTGTTTGATTTTATGTGTTTTTGTGTAATTAAAATTTGTTTAGTACTGTTGATGGCAATCTATTGCTCTAATCATTTGTAAGCAGAGGAGAGGAAGAAAACCTGTTTGAGATCAGCGAGACCTTTATGTTTGTTAATTCAACAAAACAGCTCTGGAATGAGATTATTGAGAGGAATGGCCCGAGTAATGGTCCTTTGCTTTTTCAATTAAAGAGAATTCTTAATTCTGTGTCTCAAGGAAATTCATCTGTTGTTGTATATTTCAAAAATCTTAAAAAAATTGGGAAGAGATTTTTGCTATATAAGGAATACCAGATTGTTGTTGTGGTGGATTGCGTCATTGTTCTTGTGATTTGGTTGGAAAATTTGCAAACAGGACTGCATTGACCAATTGATGCAATTCTTGATGGGTATGAGTGAAGCTTTTGATAGTGTTCGTGATCATATATTGTATGCAGATCCATTGCCAACTCTCAGTAAGGTGTTTTACTTGGTTCAACAACCTAAAAAGCGGAAGTCGGTCTCTGGAATGATGAATCTTGAACAAGATTCAAGTGCTCTACATGCTGGTAGAGCCTCTGGTTATAATAACCAACAAAATGGTCATAATAGAAGTGATACTGGTTCTAATTCTCATGGTGGGAATTCCTGGAAAGGATCTGATAGACGTAATGATGATAAAAAATCTAAAGAGAATTTGAAATGCTCTTTTTGTAACAGAAAGGGGTATACTAGGAAGCAATGCTTCAAATTAGTTGGATTCCCTGATTGGTATAAGGGATCAAAAGATATAGATTCTAGTAGAATGGTTGCTACAATTGAGATAAATGGAATAATGGATACTCCATTTTAAGCAGCAAATTCAGGGAATCGGAATACACATGCTTTGACTAATGTTGTTTGCAATGAAGTTCTTAAAAGTGATGAAAGAACAATGTGGCAATGGAAAGATGGATTTTACAGGTATTGCGTAATCATCTAATGTTTCTAAGAATTATACAGACAAATTCAGGGAGCTTCAGATCATATGACTTATGATATTTCTTTATTTAGTGATTATAAGAAATTGAATAATCCAGTCTTTGTGGGATTACTTGATGATTCAAGGAAGACCATTACTATTTGTGGTATAGGACAATTATCTCACAATCTTGTGCTTAAAGAAGTGTTATTGGTTCCAGATTTCAGGCATAGTCTTTTGTTAGTAAAGAGGCTATTACATGATATTGGTATGCGTGCAATTTTTTATAGTGGTGTTTGTTTCTTTCCGGATTGTTTGACTAAGAATGTGGAAGCTAGGGGAAAAGAGGTTTCGAGATTGTACCTGCTCTCACCTTCTCAATTAATTCTTCCAGGGAATAAAGACAAGATGACTCCTAGTTCTAGTTCTGCTTTGTGTAACAGTTTTGCTTCTATGAAAGCCTCTAATATTGATAACATAGAGTTGTTATACAATGGATTAGGCCATCCTTCTATGAGTAAACTCAAGTATATTGTTGATATTAGAAATATTGATTTGAATAAGAACTTTTGTCAACCTTCTATCTTGGCTAAACAAACCAAGTTGCCTTTTAATAGAAATGAGAAGATTGTTGATCACAGTTTTGCTCTTGTTCATTTAAATGTTTGGGTCCTTACAAAGTTGCTTCTAGAACTGATGCAAGTTACTTCTTACTGTTTTAGACGACCATAGCATGTATACTTGGACTTTTCTCTTTTAGCAAAAAACTCAAGTATTCAATTTAATAGTTGATTTTGTGAACATGATCTTGAATCGGTTTGGGGTTTTGACCAAGATATTCAGAAGTGATAATGGTATTGAGTTTGTTCATGCTAAGTGTTCTGCTTTCTTTGCTAGTAATGGGATTCTATTACAGAGAAGTGTACCTGATAATCCTCGGCAAAATGGTAGGGCTGAGAGGAAGCACAAATATTTGCTAAAACAACTATATCTATGAAGATTTATGCCAATGTGCATGCAGGTTTTTGAGGAGATGCTATCTTGGGAACGACCTATTTGATTAATAGAATGCCTACTGCTATCCTAGGTTGGAAAGCTCTTTATGAGGCATTAGTTCATCACAAACCAAATCATTCAAGTTTGATAGTATATGGTTCATTATGTTTTGCTTTAAAACAAAGAAGAGAAAGAGATAAGCTTCAATCTAAAAGTAGGAAATGCATCATGCTTGGTTACCCTGGAGCACATAAAGGATACAAAGTCTTTTATATAGAGACTAAGCAAGTTCTTGTCAGTAAATATGTAGTATTCCAAGAACACATCTTCCTTTTACGATTTCAAAGGAAACTAGTCATGCTCCTACTTACACGGCTTTACCCTTGGTCAATCCTGCCCTATTGATAGCTTGGAAAATGAGGTACCTATTCCCACTACTTTTTCTGCTGAAAATTCAACTACTCCTATTCACAACAGTGAAATGGATTTGCCAAACAGTGTTTCACCTAATATCCCTATTGTTCCTACTATTTTACCTAATCTCCCAAACTCTGAAAATACTGAACCTAGGAGATCCACAAGATTATCTCGACCTCCACAAAAATTTTAAGACTTTATTTTTCATAATTTTGCCAAGGATCATTTGGTATCCAAATCTTTTCTAGCCTATAACTGTGATCTCATATCTTTTTCTCCTTCATACATTGCTTTCCTTCTCAATGTCATAAAAGCTCCTGAACTCCATCTTACACACAAGCTAAAAATCATGTATGTTGGCAAGAGGCTATGGCTAAAGAAGCTAGGGCTCTAGAAACAAATCATGCATCAGAACTGGTTCCTCTACCTCATGGCAAGAAAGCCATTAGGTCAAAATGGGTATACAAGGTGAAGTACATACAAGATGGAAATGTGGAATGATATAAAGCACATTTAGTTGCTAAGGGATACAACCAGGTAGAATAAAAAGATTTCCAAGAAACTTTCTCTCTGGTTGGTAAATTTACATATGTCAGAACTTTGATTGCAGAGGCAACAACAAAAGTATGGCCAATTCACCAATTGGACATCAATAATGTTTTGTTACATGGCTTCTTAGACGAGGAATCCCTCTTGGTTAATTCAACATTTCATTGCCTCAAACTGGACACAACATCAGACAAGCCATTACCCAATCCCGAGTTGGTAATGTTTTGTTGAGGCAAAGGTTTGTGCAGTCCAAGAGGGATTATTATTTGTTTCCCAGAGAAGTTAATGAGTAGACTACATTAGGAACACATACTCCTAGTATTGAATTGCTGAAGAAAAATCTTGATAGAACTTTTACCATCAAAGATCTTGGTTCAATTCAATTTTTCTTTGGCATAGAGGTAGGCAAATCCAAGGCTAGAACAATGTTACATCAAAGGAAATACATTCTCAATATCCTTGCTGATTTGAATATGACAGATTGTAAGCCAACAACTTTCCCTATGCAGAAAGGTCTCAAACTGGACACAACATCAGACAAGCCATTACCCAATCCCGAAGTTTATAGAAGATTAGTAGGAAGATTATTACCTTGAATTAACCAGTCCAGACTTATCTTTTCCTACTCAACACTTATCTCAGTTTATGGGGTGTCCCAGAGTTCCTCATTGTCAGGTTGCTCAACACATTGTCAGGTATTCGAAAGCAACATTGGTTCTTGGTCTGTTTTATTCCGCACAATCAAGTTTGTCAGTTCAAGCCTTCATAGATGCAAATTATGATAACTGCAAGTTCTCTAGAAGAAGTGCGACAAGTTATTGCGTATTTTTTGGTGATTCCTTGATCTTATGGAAAACTAAGAAACAGAACATTGTTTCAAGATCGTTTTCGGAATCGGAGTACATGGCCATGGCTCACATTGCTGCAGAGGTACATTGGTTGCAAGGTTTACTAAGGGATATGACAATACATGTTCCTTTTCCTATATGTTTAATGTGTGCCAGTAAATCTGCTCAACACGTTGCTAATAACCAGTATTTCATGAGAGAACCAAACACTTGAAAGTTGATTGCCATTATGTGAGAGACCAAGTACGAGCAAGACTGTTCATGTCAACACTGAAAATCAGTTGGTTGATCTATCTATCTTATATATTAAAGCTGAGACTTTTTAAACT
Source organism: Oxyria digyna (assembly GCA_029168935.1). Lineage (NCBI taxonomy): Eukaryota > Viridiplantae > Streptophyta > Magnoliopsida > Caryophyllales > Polygonaceae > Oxyria > Oxyria digyna. Next base: position 8,491,223 of record JAPVLV010000024.1, read on the forward strand.
TTGAGAGTGATTTTAGAGGATGTTGTTAGCAACCTATTTTTTTAAAATTAATTATAAATTTTAAAATTAAACAACCAATAAAAATGTTATAATTATTAACAAAGTGTCATACTGCTATTTGTTAAGTTTAATATATTGAATTGTCTAAATATTTTATTTATCTATTAAAAAGCTTATAGTAAACTATTTTACAACTACATAATTTTGAAAAAAAAAACTTACTTGACATAAAAACTTATTAAGATTGTAGTAATACAAAATAATATAAATTATATATAAATATGTGAAAATCGATTATTAAAATAATATTAACTAATTTTATAAACATATCTCCGTGCATGGCACGAGACACTACACTAGTTTAATGACTAAACCTCTAGGAGAGAGTCAACATAAATTCTTATCTTACCGTTTTTGAACTTGTTTATGATCTCACAAATCCAGTTTGAGGAGGGGTTATGAGTATATTGAGATAGTTAGTAAGGGTATTTTAACACGGATGCTATATACAGCCCGATGCCTTTACCAAACACCGCCTGACCACTCGCGTTCTGCGAGGTACGTGACACTCGCGTAACGCGAGATTAGCAAAAAATTAGGTTAATTTTTAAAATGCTAATCTCGCGTAACGCGAGTGTCACGTACCTCGCAGAACGCGAGTGCACGTCACTTCGCAGAACGCGAGCATTACATATCAGATAGACGTTGTTGTGCACCATTAATACATGTCTTGTCCCCACCTAACTATAATAATTACCCCCTTATTTTAAGTAATCCGTAACACCTATTAACCCTACCCTAACACCTCTTTTTATCATCTTTCACCCTCCATTAAAACTCATTTTCAAAACCTTCAAACTTCAAAACACTCTAAAAACACCTAAAATAATGGAAGATGAAGAGGAATTCAACAAAGGAGGGAATAGAGATGGTGGTTCATCATGTTACCATGCAAATGAGGTAATGTTCTTACTTAATTTTTGAAATTTAATTTGTTTTGCACCATTAAGAGCTAAAATGAAGTTATTATGTTGTATTTCATGTTAAATGTAGTAGTAGTAAGTGTTGAAGAGATGACTTTTGCATATAATGTCCAAAACTTAGATTTGTTCATGTTTTTAGGGTTTTTAATGTAGAAAATTTAGATTTGTTCATGTTTATGTTAAATGAGCCCATTTCACTGTGTTTCAACGTTAGCAAGTTCCCGCGTTCTGCGAGAGGAAGCACCTCGCGTGACGCGAGATATGCCTACCTCGCAGAACGCGAGAACTTGCACATTACAGAGTATTAACTCTTTATTGTGTATAGGTGAATTTTTCTTTGTTCACTGGTTTGAATGCAATCCAGTTGAATGACTACACCTACCCCTCCCGGAATACAAGGCCATGTTCGCCACCGTCATTTGATTTAGGGATTGATGACTTTGGTGATTATCATCAACCATCTACATATGAACAACATGTTCCATCTACTTATCAATTTCCTATGCCATCTACATATGAATTGCCCGTGCCATCTACATATGAATTGCCCGTGCCATCTACATATGAATTGCCCGTGCCATCTACTTATGAATTGCCATGTACATATGAAGTGTCATCAAGCTATGATGCGTTTGATTCACAATTTTCTAACCCACCTACAAACGTAGGAGAGGAGATGTGGTTTCTTCCCTCTTTACGCACTGCACCAAAGTTTGATAGTCCCGTATGTGAGGAAGATGTTGTTTCTAGGGATTATTCAGAATATTTCACTACGGAGCAAGTGTTTGCCTCTAAGGAGATTGGTCATTTGTGGGCGTTGAATGTTGCAAAGCAACATAAGTTTATGATCTCTATTGGAAGGAGTGTACCATCTAAATCGGGGCAAAGTGGTAAGGTTCAAATCCTTTGTGAGAAAGCGGGAAGTTATAAGCCTAAAGGTGTCGGAGTTAGATCAAACACAAAGAGCAAGAAAACGGGGTGTCTATTTCAGTTGAAGCTCATGGAGAACCGTGTTGAAGAGAATTGGAGATTAACAGTTGTTTGTGGTTTGCACAACCATCCTATTGGAGATAGTTTGGTCGGGAATGCATTTGCTGGGAGGTCAACCCCTGATCAAAAGAAAATGGTTCGTGAGATGGTACTTTCTCATTGTTCTCCAAATCTGATTTACACTAAGATAAACAAGGATCCCGGAAGTTGCACAAAGAAGAGACAAGTGTACAATTTGGTAAGAGATATAAGGGAAGAGGAAATGGAAGGTAGAACCGTGGTTCAAGAATTCTTTCACCAATGCAAAGAGAACAACTACTTCATGGAGTATAGGCCAAGTGCAAAGAATCCTTCGATAATAGGCGACTTGTTCTATGCTAGCCCCGAATCAATGAAACTCTTAAAGGCGTTTCCATATGTCCTTTTGATGGACTCGACTTATAGCACGAACAAGTAATTATTTATCATTCTGTTTTTATGTTTTATTTTAAAATTCATGAAAATGTGAAGATTTGTGGTAAAAAGCACTTCTCGCAGAACGCGAGGACACACCACCTAGCGTTACGCGAGGAATGTCCTTGATTCAGTGTTTATGCATCTTTGAATGCAAAGATTATGGACAAAGTACAAACTCGCGTGACGCGAGGTGGTGTGTCCTCGCGTGACGCGAGAAAGAGCATTACAGATGCTATTCCTAGTAGAAACATTTAAGACTCTGAATTAAAGGTGCAATCTTTCTGTATTTTGGTCTAAGGTACAATGTTCCCTTCTTGGAGATAGTCGGTTTGACTTCTACATGGAAGAATTTTGTTGTGTGCGGGGTATGTTTAGAGGCCGAGAGCGAGGACAGTTATTTGTGGACGTTGTAGCAGCTGCAGACGATGTATTTGAGAATAGGAGCATCGCCTACTTGCTTCGTCACAGACCGTGAGATGGCTCTTATGAATGCAACAGACATGTTATCACCAAATGCAAAGTTTCTCTTATGTAGACGACATGTAAGGAAGAACATAGAGGCGAGAGGCAAGATAGCTATGGGCACACAAGCATTAGGGGTTCATATTTCTAATGATTATTATAACGTGTTCGAACAAACCACTGAAGAAGGTTACAACAAAACGTTGAAGACACTTGAGATTGAATGGGGAGCTTATCCAACCGTATTGAACTACGTGAGAAAGAATTGGCTAAACCCTTACAACGAAAGACTTGTTTCAGCATGGACGGATAATGTCTTCACTCTCGGGAATAACACGACAAACAGGTATGTTCTCTAATTTATGTCTACCTTCTATATATGAGAATAGGAGCTTCTGTAATGCACATGCTCGCAGAACGCGAGATAGGCCCCACTCGCAGAACGCTAGGCGTGTACAACTCGCAGAACGCGAGAATTTGCACATTTCAGAATGATGCAAAGTTTTTGTTTGTATTTGCATATTATGTTTGTTCTTATTGTTTTTCGAACATTTTAGAGTTGAAGGAGCACATTCGTGTCTTAAATCTTACTTGTCAAGTGGAAAGGGTAGGCTACACACAATGTTCAAAGAATACAAAACAATGGCCGCGAACCAACTTAAGGAGATTAATGTGTCTTTCACCGAGAGTTTGAATAAGAGCTTCACAGTTGTTGAAGGGGCCGACTTGTTTAAAGTCTTGAAGTTCAAAGTGTCTTACAAATGCATAGAGGAATTGCTTAAGGAATACACGAAGGGGGAGAGATTTGGTGTGCACTTTACTATGTTTTGTAGCTGTGAGATCAAGATTAGAGATGGGTTGATGTGTGTTCATCAGATTGGAAGGAGCAAAGACCATTAAGAGTATCAGAGTTGCACCCTTTCTGGAGTACATTGAGTTTGAAAGAAGTTGATGTTCCCGGCATACTCGAAGTTAAGAGTAAGGTGGCAAGGCATCTTTTTCAGACTTTCTATGAGGAAACGTTTCCGAACTTGTGCCCCCATGATCAAGAGAAGTGTGCACAGACTGTTTTAGACATTGGGAGAGTAAATACTCCTCTAAAAGACCCGGCTATTTCAAAGCACACCGGGGGGGCGTCCATTCGGAGCTCCTAACAAACAACCAAGGTCAAAGCAAAGAAGACCGTCTGCATGGGAGCACACTAATGCTGAGATGGATGCTAGAGCTTTGGAAGAAACACCTCCAAAGAAGCAAAGAAATGCTTCTAATTCTGAAACATTCAAGAAACCAAAGATTAAGGTGATTGACAAGTACAAGTCTCAGATATCTGCGTCAATGCGCACCCATGTGAATGGTTGGTTTGAAGTAAATGGAGATGGAAATTGTGGATATAGATCAATAGCGTATGAGACGGAGGACAACCAACACTCATGGAGGGAAGTAAGAGATTTGATGATAGCTAAGGTCAAAGATATTTGACATCTAGTTGAAGGAACTTGGATTGGACCTCCAGAACAACCAACTTTGGAGGCTGCTGTACACCAACTTACATGGGAAGGAATAGGAAGGGCTCCGGAAGATCATTGCCTAGCTCCCCCGGAAATGGGATGCCTTGTGGCATCCACATTCAACATAGTGTTCGTAACGGTGGAAAAAAACGCTAACCACACTTTCCTTCCTCTACAACGTCCTACTTGGTTAGAAGCAGGTGACACACTTCCGACGATCTGCTTATTCTATATTGAGAGGGAGAAACATTTTGTTCCGGTATGTTTTGGATCTTCTTATGAATTACTTTCTAATATGCAACTTCCTAACGTTGTTGTTTTCTTGTAGTTGCGTCTTGAAGAAAACTGCTCATTACCTCCTGTGTTTACTCCTTGGTGGCGAAATGCGGAATATGATGGTCATTGTTTGCACGATCTTGTGGCACATCGATGTGCCGCCTATAGTTTAACGTAGTTGTAGTTATGTTTTATTCGCTGAATTTGAAATGTAATGTTGAACTGGATATGGTTTTTTAAATTCTGAAACAGGAACTTGAATGCAATATCTCGCGTTCTGCGAGGTGTGTGTCCCTCGCGTTCTGCGAGAAAATGCATAATTCAAACAGAATTGTAAACCAACAGAATTATCCCTTAACTGTAAACCAACAGAATTATCCAACAACTAATCCAAGCAACAAAGCAACCCAAAAACATAAACAATCCAAAACACAATTAAAAATTATCCATCAACTTAAGGAAATTCAAACAATGACTACTCTTCTTGTTCTGGTCGGAAGGGAGCGAGATCTACCATACATAGTAGCATTTGAGCGTGATATGAAGGAAAATCCTCTGGAGTGGCAAACCGATACCGGTCCATGTCATTGTACACCCGGCCAATCACCTATACGCATGTAAACATTCATTCTATATTAATATTAGAGACAAACAAAGACTAGAAACGCAAGATAAACCAAAGCAAATAATATTACCTGTTTCTCAGTAATCATCCCAGGGATTGCAGGACGGATATACCTATGGGTCCTCTTGATGTACCAATCCATGTAATCATGGGAGCATTCATGTGGTACATAGGCAACTGGCCCCATTTCATTGAGAGATATGGAGTGAACATCTCTTGCCTCCCAAAGCCATTGGTTGGTGTCATAAAAAACACTATAACATCTAATGTTGGCCAACCTATGAGCTTTGAGCGGTTCGATGACTGGCCTAGGAATACGTTGTAGTCTCCCAAATTGTCTCGGACACCGATCCGGCATGTGTGGTTCGGTGACGTCACAGCACGATAGCACCCCGTGAAATAGAGCGGGAGCGAGCTCAGGATTGGAGAAGTCTTGCGCTCCATACGGGTTCCAACATATATGAAAAGACAGAAAATGCAGAAAAGTAAAGAAACAGCTAACAAACAGATCATTGAATCTGCACATAAATGTGCATTTTCTCGCGTTCTGCGAGTAACACATACCTCGCGTTCTGCGAGAAAATGTTGTTTAAAATGCAGAAGCTATTTTGGCGCAGAAAATGCAGAAGCTGTTGAAAATGCAGAAAATGCAGAAACTTAAGACAACCTAATGCAGATGAATAAAAATGAATTAGATAATTACCATCTCCGGTATAATAATATCGAGCGCGCCTCTATAGTCCCTTCCGACTTGCCCCTTCTTCAGCTTTAAATTCTTAGGCATCCAACGGTAAACCCATGGTGACGCTTTCGTCCACCGAGGACGTTCAGTAGGTCGAAATGTGGGAAATAGTTGTAGATCCATGCCTAGGAAATATAAATTACGTTAAATATGAAAATATAAATAAGTAGGTAAATTAAACGCTTAGAAAGTAAAATACCTGCAACAAGGTGTAACAAAAAGACATCTGGGCACAACCCTGGCGTGTGCATATCCCCAGCTGCCTATACAGATGTGCCAAAGCAGCTGAACCCCACGACATTTTCGTAGCCTTGGCCTAGGATTCCACATAAGGACCATATCTAAGCCGAATCAAGTTCTGTGACTTGTCGGGAAATAAGATCGAGACAGCAGTATACAACACCCAACCTAAACCCTTTCGTTCTGCAGAAAGGGTTTCACAATGACTTCTAAAAAAATCGGCTTTCACCCTCCCAGAATCTAACATTAGAGGATCTATTCCAAAAATTTCCGCCCCCTTCCTAGCATAGAATTTTAAAACCTCGTCATGACTAAACTTGGCACCCAGTTTCTTACTTGTTGTCATAGCTTTCCCTTCTATAGCAAGGCCTAATATCTTATACACATCAAGAAGGCCAATAGTAATCTCACCACAAGGGAGGTGGAATGAATTTGTCTCGGGTTGCCATCTTTCGATGAACGCTTCAATCAACGGGAAGTCGATTTCGTCGTACAACATTCTAGGGAGATCTGACAGTCCAACTGCACCAGGAATCTCTGACCAATCATTGTTGTCTAATGGCCAATCACTGCTTTGCTTTGTCCTTTGTTGTGGCTTCATCGGACCTTTGATCTGCAGAAAAATATACAAATTATACTCTGCAGAAGAAATTTACAAAAAATACAGTTTCTGCAGACAAGGAAGAAAATGCAGAAAATGTGCATTTTTTCGCGTTCTGCGAGTGTGCCACTCCTCACGTGACGCGAGAAAATGCACATTTTCTGCATTTTCTTCCTTGTCTGCAGAAACTGTGCAATGGATTAAACTTCAGAAAAAAATAAATAAATGACTTACCTCCCCTTTTTGGATGTGGTACGCAACATGTGCTTCAAATCCCTTAAGCAACTCGGGACCTTCTGGACCTCCGGGTACGCCATGAGTGAGCTCAGGATCATATTTTGGCCCATTCTTCTTGGACTTCCTCTTTCTTTTTGGTTTCTCGACCACTTCTTCTTCTTCTTCTTCTTCTTCATCATCATCATCATCACCTTCTTCTTCATGTTCTTCCTCTTCTTCACCCCTAACAACTTCATCCTCGTTCTCTTCTTCCATCGGTTCTGGTTGAGGATTGTAAGAAGAAGAACAAGCTTGTCCACTTCCATGACCCATGTCTTGAGGAACACTTCCCTCACCAACTTCACCTCCCCAACTTTGTCCACCTCACCCTTGTCCAATTTCCATTAGAGCATACTGTGGAATGAAATTGTCCCAGCCACCAATAGTGCTACCTGGTTGTTCAAATGGAGTTGACGGTTGTGCACATGAAACTGACTCTTGAGAATAAAGGTCCCAATCATCACTAGGGTAAGGCCCTTGGTATGTACCTGCTCGTTCTCTCCCACTAGGCACAGAACAGTCTGCCCCACCATAACTATGGACACCACTGTAATCCAGATATTCTTGGGGGAGTCCATCGGGGTACAACACCGGTAAGTTTAAAGGGAGCTCTATGGGGCGAGAATCAACGTCGGGGAGCCCCTCGGGGAAGAGCTCTATGGGTGTTGTCTTCTTTGCTTTCCTCTTCCCTTTTGCATTTTCAACCGGTGGATTTTCTCTCACAACGTTCCAATTTCTCCGACGGGTTGAACGTCCAGGACGATCCATTACCTAAAACAATACAAAGTAAAATCAATAAATAAACGAATGCAGAAAAAAACACAGAAAATAAAAGACTGAATACACATGTTCTGCAGAAGGGGAAGGGGAAATTGCCATAACTGGCAATTTCTCGCGTTCTGTGAGGTGTGACGTCACGCGTGACGCGTGATTTCACACATTTCTTCTCCGGCCATCTCACACATTCCGGCCAGTTTCCGGCGACATTTCAACACAAATTCAATATTTTAACTACATAACCTATCAATTTTAGTAAATTACCAAATAAACATCAAAACCCTAAATAAAATGTAAACCCTAATAAAAAACCCTAACCCTAATGAATTTCATCCTATTCAACATAACAAAAAACATCCAGTCATCAACCATAATACAAAATCATCATCTTTCATCCAATCTAAACAACCTAATACCATATACAACCATTTCTAAATCAACATTCAATATCAAAACATCATATAATATGCAATTTCCTATACTAACAACATATATTCATCTAGAATCAACATTAGAAAGCATAAGGGAAGAAGAAACATACCTTAATTGAAGATTTGTGTTGAAAAGAGGAAGAGGAAGAAGTTTTTTCGAGAGAGATGGTAAAAGAGCGGCGGTACGGTGCTATAAAAATGGGGCGAATAGGGTTTTTCCCCTTTTATAGGGGAAGAACCCTCGCGTAACGCGAGGGATACGTCACTCGCGTTCTGCGAGAAGACGCTCCCTCGCGTTATGATAGAATACTGAATAACAGTTAGGATTATTTAGTTAGTTTGTTTTATGACAACTGTCATTGTTAGTTAGAGGTTGTTAGAGGCAGTGTTAAGCCCTCTTCTTCCTACTTAAACTCTGTAATCTGTTGCTCTTGTTATCTAATCAATCACTCGAAATTCCCCAATTCTCTCTTCACTAAATGTTCACATGGTATCAGAGCCAGGGAATTCTCATCCGTTTTTCTGATCGTTGATCGCTTCTTCCCTTTTCGATCCTCGATCGTTCTTCTTCTTCTCTGTATTGTTCTTCGTTTCGATCTAGGTCTCTTCAATGCCTAATCCTACAATTGACAATACTAATCCGCTCTTCGTCAATCCTTCAGATCAACCAGGCACTGCGATTATTGTACAGGTCTTCGATGGAAAATTCTATGGTGAATGGAGACGATCGGTGAAGGTTGCTCTCTCCTCCAAGAACAAGTGGGGATTCGTCACTGGAAGCGTTGGAAAACCTGACGATCCTTACTTGTCTTCACTTTGGGAGCGAGCAAATGATCTTGTGATCGCTTGGATCACCAATGCTCTTAGTCTAGAGACCAGGAGCAGTGTCATTTACAATGAGAATGCGCGAGATATTTGGGAGGAACTGGAATCAAGATTTGGCCAATCTAAAAGTGCTAAGAGATTCTCTATTCAACAAGAACTCAATGCGATCTCTCAGGGAAGTCAGTCTATCACAAGTTATTTCACCAAGATCAAAGGATTGTGGGATGAATTAAGGAGTTTCAAGAAAATTCCTAAGTGCCTAACCTGTGGATCCCTCCAGTGCACTAATGAGGAAGAAGATGAACAGAAATTGATTCAATTTCTCATGGGATTGAACTCTTCTTATGCTACCACCAGAGGTAACATTCTGATGATGAAACCTATCCCGAATGTTTCTTCTGCTTTCTCCAATTTGCTCCAGGAAGAAAAGCAAAGAGAGATAGGTTCCCACACCAAGATTTTGCAGGAAGTTGCTTCTCTGTATGCAGGGAACAAGGATCTTGATCAAAGGAAGCCTGAACATAAGAAGTCCTCTCTAATCTACAACTATTGTAAGAAACCAGGACATGTGGTAGATAAATGCTACATGCTCCATGGTTTTCCCTCTGATTTCAAGTTCACAAAGGCCAAGAAAACTACAACTGCTTTCCAAACTGAGGATTCTTCTCCTACCTCTATTCCTGGATTGTCCAGCACTCAATGTCAACAACTCATTCAACTTCTTCAAGCCAGTTCCTCATCTCCTTCTTCTGGGTTCTGTGGAGCTGTGGAAGTGGACAATGTCCAACATGAACCCAGCCTTGCTGGTATAACTTCTAAACCTATACTTTCTATTGGTCACTGGGTTATAGATAGTGGAGCCAGCACTCATATGTGCCATGATCTTAAGTTGTTTTCTTCCATCAAACGTCTTAATCATCCTATCTCTATAGTCCTACCAAATGGAGACAAATTTGCAGTGGAATCTGAAGGAGATATACATCTCTCATCTTTGATAGTCTTGTCTGGAGTCCTATATGTGCCTTGTTTCAGATTCAATCTGATCTCAGTTGCCAAGCTCACTGCTGATTTAGATTGTGCAGTTTTCTTCACTAAGAGTGAGTGCTTTGTGCAAGACCTTTCCAAGAACAAGCTTCAGGCAATTGGTAGTGCTAAAGATGGGATCTATCACTTACAAGCACCTACAAATGTTCTTTCTAATAAATCTGCACATGCTATGAATGTACCTCATGACTCACAATCTGTTTTTACTCTTTGGCATAGACGTTTTGGTCACTTGCCTTTGTATAAACTCAAGACCTTAGGTCTCATGCCTTCTTTTCCTAAGGATTTAATTGTAGATCCTTGTGATATTTGTGCAAAGTCAAGACAACAGAGGTTGCCTTTTCCACATAGCAATATTAAAACTGCTCATGTGTTTGAACTTCTCCATGTTGATACATGGGGACCTTACCATATTTCTACCAGAGAAGGGTACAAATATTTCTTGACATTGGTTGATGACTTTAGCAGGGCAACTTGGACACATCTTATGTCTTCCAAAGGGAGTGCTTTTGACTTCATCAGGGCATTCATTGAGATGGTTTCTACTCAGTTTTCTTCCACAGTCAAGATTCTCAGATCAGATAATGCTCTAGAGCTTGGAACCAGTCATGCTACTAAAGAGTTTCTCCTCAGCAAAGGGATCATTCACCAGACTTCTTGTGTTGCAACTCCACAGCAGAATGGCATTGTGGAGAGGAAGCATAAGCATCTCTTGGAGACTGCAAGGGCCTTATTGTTTCAATCTGGATTACCACCATCTTTCTGGGGAGATTGCATCTTGACAGCAACTCATTTGATCAACAGGTTTCCCTCTAAACTTCTACATGATGCTTCTCCTTATGAGGTTCTATATGGAAGAAAACCATCTTATGATACTCTTAGAGCTTTTGGTTGTTTATGTTATGCCTCTACCTTGAAACAAGGTCGGGATAAATTTCAACCAAGAGCATCTAAATGTGTATTTTTAGGATATCCCTTTGGCAAGAAGGGTTACAAGCTATTCAACTTGGAAACTAAAATGGTTGTTGTTTCCAGAGATGTA